>CAMTDV010000002.1:60000398-60612919 GCA_947069175.1 Scalesia atractyloides | reverse complement strand
TATTAGATTCCACATTCCGGTGGCTACTTTGTGCTTCATTTGAGTTAGCCATCTTTAAGCTTTGGTTCTATACACCAATAAAGCTTTATTTAGCCATGGTATGTCAACTATAATGGTTTTAACATTGGATATATTAATCCATTGCCTATTCTAGTGTGAATAACATACAACTCTTGGGCTTATCATAACTATGTTTGGCCTAGGTCACAAAAGGACCATCAACGGCAAATTACAATTTGGACATAGTCCATATATTATTGGACAGTGTATCGTATTGTCACAGCAGTCATTGTCATAATCAACAATTACATTTAGCTCATAGGCTTGTCTCGAAGGACATAAAATATGGCACATAGGCCTGTCACTAATGGACATAAATATGGCACATAGTCCTGTCACTAATGGACATAAAATATGACACATAGGCCTGTCACTAATGGACATAAAATATGGCACATAGGCACTATATCACTAACGGATGTTTGGATTATAGCCCCAAGGGCAATACATCAATAATGGATGTTTAATCATAGCCCCAAGGGCAATACATCACTAATGGATGTTTTAATCATAGCCCCAAGGGCAATACATCACTAATGGATGTTTAATCATAGTCCCAAAGGCAATACATCACTAATGGATGTTTAATCATAGCCCCAAGGGTATTACATCACTAATGGATGTTTAATCATCCAAGCCCCAAGGGCAATACATCACCAATGGATGTTTAATCATAGCCCCAAGGGCAATACATCGCTAATGGATGTTTATTATCATCGCACTGAAGATATTTAGACGGGATCAATTTTAATCACATGGGCTATATAAGGTCAGGACATAGTCCTTTTACCTTGAAGGATAGTGTGATTCCTCAAGTCACACTACCAAGAGTATGAACATTCGAAAAGTTAACATAAGAGTACCTTAATGGTTGATTAATAGTCGGTCGCACTGACCTTAATGACTTGGAGGCTTGAACTTTAAGTCCACCACCTCTGGTAGAAGGATAACTTCCCTTAACTATTCTGATAGAATACCCCTTCGTACTTAACTATCATTTATAATTTGGCCAAATGTGTGGTCTGTGCCACTTGGCATATCAAAACCATTAAGATCTTTTTGGAATTATAATCGCAGAGCATAAATTTCGAGTAAAATCGAGACGCTCGTTTGAAGAGGATGAATACATATATATAAATATAATTCCAACAGTACTCCATTAAATTCCAATTTAGAAATTACAATGCTAGAAAAATGAAATAACTTGTCCATGCAAGGATTTAAAGGAATAAAAATGTCCACGCAGGGACTAATGAAATAACAATGTCCTCGCTTGATAGTCTACCGGTGTAGACGGGTTAAAAGAATCATATCCAGACATGTCTGGATATATGGGGATTGGGTTAGTATAACCCGATGGTGGTGGTTGAATAGCAGGTGTTGGTGTTGGTTCCACTATAGGTGAAACATTAGAGGGTCCACCCATTTGTGGATCCTCTTGAATTGTGGTGTAGGAGTTGGGCAAAGGTGGCAGCGATCCCGACCTTTGTCCGGCGCATACCGACATACGTGCTCCACGCTTCCTTCTTGGTGGTTCAGGTGGTGGTTGAGGTTAGTCCACCGGTTCCATGTAGACATCTTCTTGAACAGGAGGTGGTTGAGAGTGATGGGAAGGAGTGTGGGTGAAAGTATTTGGTTCCAGTATTGGTTCCACTCATTAGGACCTTGGTAGGGCGATCCGGCATATGAGTTTGAATAGCTTGAAATTTCAATGGGATGCATATTTGATCCCGACGGCGACATCTCCGGGTCGGAGTCCTCGTCCATGGGGTTTGGCTGGTCCAATTGATTTTGATCGGCTGGAGGTGTGTTAAAGTAATGGTTAGGGTTAAATTCTTCATGGTAAAAATGTGAATGGGAATGATGGATATGGTGTGAATGATAGGAGTGGTGAGAGTGGTAAGAATTTTGGGAATGTGAGGGCGAGTGTCTATTAGAGACAGAGCGTCTCGCTGGTTGCCAATGAGATGAATCTCCTAATTCTTGGTAAGCATCTGAGTTATGAGGTTGAGGGGGAATGCACCCCAATGGTCCTCCCCTTTGGACCTTTTCCTCTCCCACTTTGTCCTCGTACACTTGGCGGCATTTTCCTTTTAGAAATTTAATTCCAAAACAATACTAATAACTTAATAATGAAATGAGTAATCCTAGGTCAATGCCTAGACTCGGAAGTCTAAGGAATTTGCTCGTGTAAGTTTGAGATTAAACACAAAAAGCTAGTGTTTAATTCTCTCAAACATTGGCTTTGATACCAACCTGTCACACCCCGGATTTCCAACCCAAATCCATACACCGGTGGGCCGGGTGGGGAGTATCGTGACGTCAGTTGATAACATCATAGTCAATTAAACACGGCACAACGGAAGTCTTGGAGTAAAATTACTATTACAAACCAATGTTCGAAATAAAATAATATACAGGCTCGTAATAGAAGATCCACAGGCGGATCATAAAATGTACAAAGAAAGAATATAAAACAGACTTTAGGGCAGATCTAAGGATTTGCAAGATCCTCTTAATCACTACCAAGCAGCTTCCGGCCTATTTCGTATTGTACCTGCAATTTAGACTTTGGACGATACGTCAGCTTTCGTTGGTAAATACACCCAACTGATTCATTTTGAAAAACATTTTAAAATGATTTTAAATGCACAGGGCAGAAAATCTTTTATAACTTGGGAAAGTTACATTGTAACCTTGTTAACAGATTCACATGTTTGTCCATACATATAGGGCCCAGTACAGAGACCGAGACATGATTAAATACACACCACTTAGAACTCACAGAGGAGTTATCCCCAACGTCTTGGGTAATTTGCATTTGAGCGTCTGTCAGGTGTATGCCTACACCCGCGCTAAGGTCGTGGCCATTAACTAATCTAATGAGCCTAGGATATCCAGGACACGGTAATTTAACCCCTGATGTTTAAGTTATCAAACAAAACTGATTAAAACAGAATATGCGGATTTACTAGCCACAATCCGGCATTCTATTGATCCCATTTCTGACCAAGCGATAGTAGTTTACCGTATCCCAAGCCCATATAGGGAAAATAAGTCGAGAGTACTTACCTGAGCTAGTCTTCTTTTAAATTTTAATAACTCAGCCGTATACAAAAGTACCAACTGCAGATAGCATTTACCGGCAAGGCTCTAGTCTGGATTATGGCATAATCTAACCAATTAATACTAACGGTCTTTAATTAAGTCATAGACTTAGACCGAGTAGTGTACATGATCAATACGTATAACGCTGGATTAAACAATGACCGGAAAGAATGTAGTTTAAACCCAACAAGTACTTTGACTTGCATAATATGGTAAACAATTAACATTCTGCATTTTGAAGTTTAAATGACAAGGTTAAACCCGTTTCGGTTAAATTCTGTAAATTAGTTACGTATAATCAAGCGTACGCTTATAAGCGATAATGGGTACCCGGATAAGTTATGGACAAGTTCTATATGCCATTATATTTTAACTAAGTTAAGATATCCGTAGGATATCAACTTGTATGTCCGTTAAGGTTTTAAAACAAAATTAAGCTTTATACGGGCATTTCGGTAATTAAATACCGTATAAAAGGAACTTGAATATATTTTAAGTTTATAATCATAACTATTCTGGAAAAATAATTTATTTATGATATAATATCAGTAGGATACCAATTATTTGTGTAATTTATCTTTTATGACCAAACTCTTCACCGAAGGGGCATTTTGGTCATTTTACACAAAGTTTATAATTTATTTGGGATTCTCAGTTTATAACATGTACCTACTGTAAATATATTTAAAATAAGTTCTAAAATCAGTAGGTAATAAGTCTTGGTTAATTAATATGGTTTAAAACCATACTATGCGCCTAAACGGCGCTTATGTCGTAAAATGGTGTCCTTATGCGATTTTCACGAAAACTGATGTTAAATTCAGATTAAAATGTCTTAGATATGTTATTTAATATAAAATATCAGTGGTAAAATATTTACCTTGAAAATATTTGATTAAAACTAGTTTATGAGCCACAAGGGCTAAAATCGCCATTTATCGACATAGTTTAAGGACTTGCTTGAAAACTCAGTTTATAACTTGGTTTAACATCCCAAATAATCCTACTTATAATATTACATCAGTAGAAAACTCATTTTTAAGTTCATTACTATTTAAAACCTTGTTTTATGCAAAAAGGACATTATGGTCAAAAATGGCATAATATGGAACTTGCACATAAACTTGGATTCTGATTATGATCATGTAATATAACCTCAGAGGGTTATGCTACATTATATTATGATCATAATGCAACTTTAGATTAGTAGGTAACTAATCTAAATCGGGTCAGAATCGAAAGTCAAAGCAAAAGTCAAACTTCATGACTTTCGGTTGCGAACCGACCCTAGAATTGAAATTGACGAGCCGAACATGTTCTTACATGTTTTAATAATTATTACCAACTTGTTTAAGTGTCAAAACAGGTTTCATAACATATATAAGATTAATTTATAATTTTTCCGAAAAATGGCGTGTTTGACTTTTTAATATCATAACTTTGACCCGTCAATTGGTCTAGCAAACGTGATCTTCAGGAGGTGCCCTTTATAGGGATTAACACCTACCTGATTACGATCAGTTAGCCATGTTCATTTCGAACAATGGCTGGACCATAATGGTCTTAACCGAAAGTCAAAGCGTTTTTTCCGTAAAACGCTTGACTTTTGGCTATAAAAGCCTATAAACGAAAATGCACAAGAAAGGAACACTTACCAGTGATTCCTAAGGTGCAAAAGAACTATGTTGGATGCTCCTTTTAGCTAGAAACTTCCAGAGGAGGGAGAAGAGTATGAATAAGAAAGGTGCAAGTTCAAATGGTGAACTTGATCACCTATTTATAGTTGGAAAACTCAAAGGAGTTGAAGCCAGGTGTTTAGGAGTGTAAGAGGGAGCTTACAAGTGTCCCAAAACGTGGCATAGCTGATTACAAGTCCATAGTTTCGATCAAATGGTTTTAGAGCTTTGTTTGGGGACCAAGCCAAAGCTTTCTGCTACACACCCCTTCTCTCGCCCCGCGAGAGACCCATGCCTGGTCTCTCACGGCCCGTGACCGCCCCTTGGTCAGTTTCAAAGTTTGACACTTTAGCCCTTTAACTTTAAAAACGTCTAAAAACATTTTAAAACACCTTTTTGGCACTTTTAGTGCTCCGTAGCCAATACTTGGCATATCCAGGATTATGCACGGACATTGTCGAGCTCTCGGTTCGTTAAAAGGTCACTCAGAGGTATAAATTAACATGTTGACACTTTTAATCCCTCAATTATCCAACGTTCACATATTTACAAAATTGAACCCTCTCGTCCAACAAATGACACGTATGAGAGTTAGGATTTCGCAAAGGATCACTCAGAGGCTTATTATAAGCATGTTGACTCCGATGTCACTCAGAGGCTGGGCATGTTGACATATCAGTCACTCAGAGGCCAAGTTTTAAGCATGTTGACATATCAGTCACTCAGAGGCTAATGATTTAAGCATGTTGACATATCAGTCACTCAGAGGCTTGTTATTTATGCATGTTGACATCGGACCGTCACTCAGAGGCTCAGTTTTAGCATGTTGACACCTTTAGTCCTTATTGGTCTTTAATAGACTATATTTTAAAATACAACACGTGTCACTATACTATTGGACACGATTTTACAGGGTGTTACATCATCGCATTGATGATATAAGCTGGGATCATATTGATCACATAGGCTATATAATAGGTTAGGACATGGTCCATTTACCTAGACGGCTAGTGTGGTTCCTCAAGTCACACTACTAGGAGTATGAACATTCTTGAATGTTAACGTAGGAGTAGGAGTATCTTAATGATCGATTAATAGTCAGGGTCGCATTGACCTTAACGACTTGGAGGCTTGAACATAGTCCACCACCTCTGGATAGAAGGATAACTCTCCTTAACTATCATGATAGAAGATCATTTATCCTTAACTATCATTTATAAGCTGGCCAAATAATGTGGTCTGTGCCACTTGGCTAATCAAAATCATTAAGATCTTTTGGAATTATATAGCAGAGCATAAATTTCGAGTAAAATCGAGACGGTCGCTTGAAGAGGATAATACATATATAATTCCAAAATATTTTCATTAAATGATGATAGAAATTACAATACTAGAAACAAATAACTAAAACAAACTATCCATGAAAGGACTTAAAAGAAATAACAATGTCCACACTGGGACTAAAGAAAAACAACGTCCATGCAAGGACTAAAGAAATATAATTGTAAAAGAGACTTCACTCGTACTTCTTTCCCTTAACCAACTTGGAGAGCTTCTTGAAGAACTTATTCGTCTTCTTTTCCGTTTTCTCCGCTTGTTGTTGCATTTCCTTCATTCGTTCAAGGCTTCATTGATGGCCACAAGTGGGGCGAGGTTGTGGTTGGGTTGAGGCATAACGAATATGGTATCCAATAATTTGGATATCCAGTAGGTGGATAAGCGGGTGGGAAAGGAGATAGGTATAGTGCATTATGCATGACCGCTTGCATATAAGTGTCATGCGGTAGTGCCTGGTAATTTACCGGCGTATGTATCTGGATATATTCGGATAGGGTTATTAAAACCCAATGGTGGTGGTTGAAATACAGATGATGGTGTCGGTTCTACCACAGGTGAAGCATTGGAGGGTCCACCCATTTGTTGGTCCTCGTGAATGGTAGGGTAGGTTTTGGGTAATGGTGGTAGCGAACCCGAATGTTGACCGCCATACCGACATACGTGCTCCACATTTCCTCCTTGGTGGCTTAGGTGGTGCTTGAGGTTGTTCCACCGGTTCCATATGAACATCTTCTTGTACATGAGGTGTTGGGGAGTGGGGGAAGGAGTGTTAGCAAAAGTGAATTGGTTCCAATATTGGTCCCATTCGTTAGGACCTTGGTATGGCGATCAGGCGTAAGAGTTTGAATCGCTAGAGATTTCGATGGGATGTGCATGTGATCCCGACAGCGGCATCTCCGGGTCGGAGTCCTTGTTCATTGGGTTGGTTGGGTTGGGGGTTTGTAAGTAATGGTTCGGGTTAAACTCATCATGATATGAATGATGAAAATGGTGCGATTGGTGTGAATGGTAAAAGTGATGAGAGTTTTGTGTGTGAGAAGGTGAATGTTACGCTAGTGGCCAGAAATCCCCCGAATCCTCATAAGTATTCGAGTAATGGGGTTGTGAAGGGATGTGTCCAGATGGTCCTCCCCTCATAGGTCCTTTACCTCTTCCTAGTACCCTTGGCGGCATTTTCTTGTTAAAATCAAGTTCGAAAACAATACTACTAACTTAATAATAAGATGAGTAATGCTAGGTCATAGCCTGGACTTGGAAGTCTAAGGAATGTGATTTTTGTGTAAGTTTGAGATTAAACACAAGAAGGCTAGTGTTTAATTCTCTTAAACGTTGGCTCTGATACCAAGTTGTCACACCACTGGAATTTACAACCAAACACCGGTGGGCCCGGGTAGGGAATATTGTAACGTAAGTTGATATCATCATAGTCAATTAAACACCCACAGCGGAAGTCTTGGAGTTAAATTACTATTACAAACCAAATGTTCAAAGTACGAAAAATAATATACAAACGAATAGAAGATCTACAGGCGGATCGTAAAATGTACAAAAAGTGTATAACAGACTTTGGGCATATCTAAGGATTTGCAAGATCCTCTTATATCACTACCGAGCAGCTTCCAGCCTATTTCGTATTGTACCTGCAGCTTAGTCTTTTGAAAATACGTCAGCTTTCGATGGTAAATACACCCAACTGACACATTTTGAAAACATTTTAAAAATTAGATTTAAGTGCACAGGGTACAAATCTTTTAGAACTTAGGAAAGTTAACTTTGTAACCTTGTTAACAGATTCACATGTTTGTCCATACATACATGGCCCAATACGGAGACCGAGACATGCTTAACGTACACACCACTTAAGAACCCATGAAGGAGTTATGCCCAACTAGTGGGTAAAAATAATTTAGCATGAGCATCTGTCAGGTTTATGCCTACACCCCGCGCTTTGGTCGTGGCCATTAACTAATGTAATGAGCCGAGGATATCCAGGACACAGTCGTTAACACCTGATGTTTAAGTTATCAAACAAAATGATTAAAACGGAATATGCGGATTTACTAGCCACAGTCCGGCATTCAATTGATCCCATTTCCGACCAAGCGGTAATAGTTTACCGTAACCCAAGCCCGTATAGGGAAAATAAGTCGAGAGTATTTACCTGAGCTAGTCTTGATTAAAAATGCAAGATTTAATATCTCGGCCGTATCCAAAATGAACTAAGTGCAGATAGCATTTACCGGAAGGCTCTAGTCTGGATTATGGCATAAGCTAACCAATTAAATTGCTAACGGTTTTATTAAAGTCATAGACTTAGACCGACTAGCGTACAAGATCAAAACGGTATAATATGCTAGATTGAGCGATGATCGGATAGAATGTAGTTTAAACCTAACAAGTACTATTACTTGTATAATATGGGTAAACCATAAGCATTCTGGATTTTGAGACTTAAATGACAAGGTTAAACCGGTTTCGGTTAATTTTCGTAAACTAGTTACATCTACTTAACTGTGCGCATGTAAGCAATATCGGGTAACCGGATAAGTCATGGAAAAGTTCTATATGCCATTATACTTTAAATTAGTTGTAATATCAGTAGGATATCAACTTACATGCCGTTAAGATTTTAAAATGAGATTATGCCTCATAAGGGCGTTTCGGTAATTATATACCGTATAAAAGGAACTTGAATATAATTTAAGGTTATGATCATATGTACTTTGGAAAACAATTAATTTATGATATAATATCAGTAAGATCATGATTATATGTTTAATTTATTATTTATGACCAAACTATGCACCGAATGGGTATTTCGGTCATTTTACACATAGTATGATAACTTATTTGGGATTCTGAGTTTATATAATGTACCTACTGTAAAAATATTTTAAATAAGTTCTAAAATCAGTAGGTAACAAGTCTTGGTTGATAAATGTGGTTTAAAACCATATTATGCGCCGAAGTTTATGTCGTAAGATGATGATTTGTGCGAAGTTTAGTAAAAACTGATGCTAAGATTAGGTTTATATGTTTTGGATACGTTATTTAATATAACATATCAGTAGGTAAATATTTGATATGAAAAGGTATGATTAAAACCATTTTATGAACCACAAGGGCTTTATCGGCATAACACAAGAACTTGTACGTAAACTCGATATACAATCTGACTTGACATCCCAAATAATCCTACTTATGATATTACATCAGTAGGTAGTTCATTTTCAAGTTCTTTATTGATTAAATCCTATTTTATGTAAAAATGGCATTTTAGTCAAAATGGCATAATAATGGAACTTGTGCATAAACTCAGTTTCTGATTATGATCATGTAATATAACCTCAGGGGGTTATCCTACATTATATTACAATCATAATGCAACCTTATATCAGTAGCTAACAAATCTAAATCGGGTCAGAATCGAAAGTCAAAGAAAAAGTCAAACTTCGCGACTTTCGGTTGCGAACCGACCCTAGAACTGAAATTGATAAGCCGAACATGTTCTTACATGTTCTAATAATTATTACCAACTTTTTAAGTGTCAAAACATGTTCATAACATATATATAAGCTCAGATTATAATAATTTTGAAAACTGGTCTGTTTGACTTTTTAATATTTAAACTTTGACCCGTCAATTGGTCTAGCAAACGTGATCTTTAGGAGGTGAACTTTAAAGGTATTAACACCTACCTTTACAATCACTTAGCCATGTTCGTTATGAACAATGGCTGGACCATAATGGTCTTAACCTAAAGTCAAGGTGTTTTCCGTAAAACGCTTGACTTTTGGCTATAAAAAGCGTATAAACGAAAATGCAAAGAAAGGAACACTTACAAGTGATTCCTAGGATGAAATAAGACTAAGTTGGATGCTCCTTTCAGTTAGGAACTTCCAGAGGAGGGAGATAGAGTGAGAAATGAGAAAAGTGCAAGTTCAAGTGGTGAACTAATGAATCTATTTATAGTTGGGGAGCTTGAAGGAGGTGATGCCAGGTGTTAGGGAGTTTTAGGGGGAGCTTACAAGTGTCCTAAAACATGGCATAGCAGTTTGGAAGTCCCTAGTTTCGAATCAAATGGTTTTTGGCAACTTGTGTGGAGGCCAAGCAAATTTTCTGCAGCAACAGGCCTCTCGCGCCCCGCGAGAGACTAGGTCTGTGTCTCTCGCGGCTCGCGAGCGCCTCCTGGGAACTTTCAAACTTTGTCACATTTAGCCCCTTAACTTATAAAACCTCTAAAAAACACCTTTAATAGCATAATTAGCCCTCCGTAGCTAACATTTGACGTCCGGGAGTATGCCCGGACATTCTCAAGCTCTCGGTTTGTTAAAAGGTCACTCAGAGTTATAAATTAACATGTTGACACTTTAACCCCTCCATTTTCCAACTTTTACATATTTACATAATGAATCCCTCTCGTCCAATGCAAATATGAGAGTTAAAACTTCGTAAAGGATCACTTAGAGGCTCAGTATAAGCATGTTGACTCCGATGTCACTCAGAGGCTATGCATGTTGACACAAATGGTCACTCAGAGGCTAAGTTTAAGAATGTTGACAAAATGGTCACTCAGAGGCTAAGTTTAAGCATGTTGACACTAATGGTCACTCAAAGGCTCGGTTTATGCATGTTGACATCAGAGGATCACTCAGAGACTTAGTTTGAGCATGTTGACACCTTTAGTCCTTATTAGTCTTTAATAGACTTAATATAAAAAAAATAATGACATGTGTCACTATACTAGGACACGATTTTACGAGGTGTTACACAAATTCTCGAACAATAACAGTTATCACGCAAGTATTCAAATGGCACCTTTAGAGGCATTGTATGGTCGCAAGTGCTGATGCCTATTTGTTTGACACGAGATCGGGGAAGCTCAAATCACTGGTCCCGAGCTTATACAAGAGACGACGGACAAGATTTTGCAAATTTGAGACAACTTGCTCAAAACCAAAAGCCGACAAAAGAGTTACGCAGATAAAAGACGCAAGCCCTTGGAATTCAACTTTGGTGACTTTGTGCTTCTCAAGGTATCCCCTCGGAAGGGGCGTGGTTCATTTCGGAAAGATGGGAAAGCTCGCTCCTCGTTATGTGGGTCCTTCAAGATTCTTGAAAGGATTGGCAAGGTAGCGTACCGACTAGACTTACCACAAGAACTCAACAACGTCCATCCTACAATTCACGTCTCGAACTTGAAGAAATGTCTAGCTGAAGAAGGACTGCAAGTCCCACTAGAAGATCTTCAAATCAACGAGACTCTACACTTCATGGAGAAACCTGTCCAGATCATGGATCCAGGCATCAAGCAATTGAGGCGCAGTCGAATTCCCATATTTAAGGTTCGATGGGAAGGAAAACGTGGCGCCGAATTTACTTGGGAACTCGAAAGTGATATGAAGACTAAGTATCCGCATCTGTTCATTACACCTTCCTCTTGAATAAATTTCGGGACGAAATTTTCTAAAGGAGGGGAGACTGTAACACGTCGTTTTTTCGTATTTTCCTTAATTAGAAAGTGTAATCGTATTTCTATTTATGGAAACTTGTATCTGTATCACATTCGTATTTCATTCTCAACCTTGCAATCCAAGACTTTGATCGTAATAAAAAATTCATACTTAATACATACTTGTCTTACATGCATATTATCATTAATTACATGTTTACGTACAAACCGATACTTGTGATACGTTCAAATACTCATACATACATACTCGATACTCAAAATATGCTTACATACATATTATACACTTAAAAATATGCCAAAACACCAAGTTTCAGCTTAAAATGAAGGAAAACCTAAGTTCAGGGGCCAATTTGCAAAATCTGCCAAAATAGGCCTCTGGCGGGGTGCAAGAGGATAAGCAAATCCTCTTGCGGGGCGCGAGAGACCCCCAATCCACAGAAGGTTGTTTATTTCTTACGGGTTAGCCAATTTTTCACACTTTTTTCACACCCAATTACCTCTAAACATCATTTAACTCAAAACCCTACTAAACCACTATATAAGCAAGCTTCCTAACACTCATTTTCACTTTCCAAACTCCTCTACACTCTCAAAACACTCCCAAATCAGTTGTAAACTCAAGAACAAGGTAGAAAACTTTAAGTGTAAAAGTGAGTCCAAAGTCACTTTTCTTCATCAAATCTTCCTCTACAAAGCTTGGAACACCTCTAGGATTGTTTCCAGAGGTTTTCCATGGAAAACCAAGGTGGAACATCACCATTTTGAGGTCCAAACTTTATGTTTTGGAAGATGAACTTGTAAACCTTATTTAAACATACTTTTTCTAATACAAACTTGTGCTATTTGTGCCTCTAATCAAACCCATGGTTAGTGAGCTAAGCCAAGGTTGTTTCATACAAATTAGGAGGTGTAAAATACCTCCAAACTTTATGTTTTCTAAAGGGTTTTAACCCACAAGTGTTGGAACCATTCAAGCTTAACAAAGCTTGTGTTTTGGTAAAGGTGTGATTACATGAAGGCCTTGGCTATCCTACTATCAATCCACCACCTCACTTGATGATTTCTAAGTATTGTTCTGTTTTATTTCATTCATGACCATCCGAATTGTCCTTGTGACAATTTGTGTATTGGTGAATCTTACGAAAGAGGTTAAAGGACGGTTATCCTCCTACCTTCATGCATGACTTTTATGACTTCAATGAAATCTATGAAATACATGATAAACTTGATAATATAACATATAACATATATATGTAAATAATAAATATAACCGAACTTGTGACAGTGGTCGTATTATTACTTGCCCTAACATTAGGTTATTTTATCTAAGACTTAACCTATCGTTACAATTCTATTGGCATGACCCATAAAACCACAAACACCCTACGGGCCTTATAGTGTCAAAAACGAACGTTAACGTCTAGATAAATACTTTCAACAATACATACTTTTGAATACTTTAAACTCTTAATCTAAAAACCTCCATTTTCATTCCAATACTCACACACCTACGTTTCCTTGTGTAGGATAACTCAGTGTTGGTTCCCTAAGTAACCAAACACTTTCACGGATTTAAACTTTATAAAACCGTGAGTACACTCGACACCCTTTTACGCTTTACACTTTTGGGTGCAATATATTAGTCTATCAAAACTCACTAATCACATTTATTCTTTAAGCAATCACACAAACAATCCATCATACATGCTATAGTTACATGATACCCGATTTGTATACTTGGAATATTCTTATGTGATACTAGTTGTCATTAACTTTGTATGAGCCTCCCTTAACATGTATAGCGCTATAGGAATAACGCACCGCCCGTATTCTTGTGGTCATGTTAAGTTTAATCTATTTTGCGGTGACACTTGAGGATTGACTTGTAGTCCGCATGCCATGTTTACATATATCTCGTATGCTAGCTTAACATGTGGATTCGTTTAAACGGAATTTTATTACTTATGCTATGATTCAAACTTGTGTACTCGCCAATACTTTGTATTGAACTATATTTTTAACATGTTGCAGGTTGAGGATGTTGATATGACGAAAACATAGTAGGAACGGTATAGAAACACACCTATAATGCTAGTTACTTGTAATGTTGTTTGAACTTGTTCTATTCTGATTTTATGCTTTATTTGAATTTCTGATGTACTTGACTTTTGGATAAACGAAATGAAATGGATGTTTTAATTTAATATTGTTGCAATTAGTGTTATGATATCTCGAGCAATCTTGTTCGTCTCACTACGATGTTTCTGCCATCGGTTGGGTGTGACAAGTGCACCCATCGTTGGCGTAGTATAGTGATGGTAAGATACCGAGGTCGTCCAAGTACACAAGAGCTTTTAACGTCGGAATATAGTCGACGTCTAATCTTATCTAATTTTTAGGAAAGGTTTTCAATAAGTAAAAATAAAAGAAGGAACTAAAATAATAAAATAAACAAATAGACAAGATAGAATCACTTGGTTTCGACTCATTATTTACGTATCCTGTGATGATTTCCACGCTTTGGGTTTTTTAAAAGATTATCTTAGTTTAAGTGGCATGTCCCTCTTTTGGAGGCAACGCTACCCTCAGCCATATTGGTCCAAGTCAGCAGGGATACAGTCACGCAAGGCCAAAATATTGAAAGATAATTAAATAAGTTACAAATGCAAAATGTGGCATGTCGCTCTTTTGGAGACAATGCTACCCTCGGCCATATTGGTCTGAGTCAGTAGGGATACAGTCCTGCAAGGCCGAGGTAAAGTTTTAATAGTAGTTTATTTATAAGGAGTTCAAGCCGTTCTTACTTCCCCCGCTTTGATGCTATCTGCCTCAAGGGAAATTCTAATAAGCTTGAACCAAGTCCCTGCAGGATCTATACACTGAACGAGCCAAAATACCACCCTTTTAACCCCCTTCCAAGCAATTAACGCGCTTTATATAGACTGTAAAGACACGGATGAGTGAATTAGCGAAACATGAAAGATGATAGACTAAAATTCACTTTCAATATAAAAAACTAGTTATTAAAGTAATTAATACATGCCCAATTAAAAAGTTAACCAAAGCTAGGAAATCAAAAGTAATACATAAATAATTTGTCTTCACCAAGTGATGTAAGAGATTAGCCAAGCATGGCCTTTGTTTGACTAAAACTCTGACGATCAATTTTGGATCCCGAGACTAGTACACACACTCTAAGATGGATGATTGATGAATGTGGTGGATAATGGTGGTATTGTGATGGTGGATTGGTGGCAGGTGTGAGAGAAGTAGTTTGCCAAGGGATGAGTTAAAATGAAACCAAACACCCCTATTTATAGCTGTAAACAGTTGCCTCACACGGCCCCATGCCTGCAGGGCACAACCCCGTGTCTTTCTTCTTCTCTGACGCATGGGTCTCTATAGCTGAAACCAAAACCAACCCACCCGCCTAACCCACATGGGTGGCGACGATATTCTAGTGTCCCGACCCCCTTAAGATGGATGAAATTGTTGAATTGTCAAGCGAATATCACGAAGAACATGTACACTTGAACAATTTGTTCGAGTCTTTTTCTTATTAATTAAAGAAAAAATACAATACATAAATTAAGTAACCCTATTTCTATTTATATAATAAACTTATTGAACAATTAGTCTCTAGACTATAGATCTCCTTCAAATCACCCGTTTGAGATTGATATGCGTAAAATGCAACATTTAAATTATATCAAATAAGGTATAAATCGAACTTTTTATGTACTAATATTGGAAAAAGTGTGTTTCTTTGTATACTTTTGATTTTCAAGATTAAAAGAGCTTAAATGTATAAAGGGACAAGTTAATATTAAAAACCAACATAAATACAAAAGAAAAGAAGTTGACATGTCACGCCTAACCTCCAAAGCTTCACCCCAAAACCAAAAAACAAACCAGAAAACAAACACGGGACCATGCCACTAAGGCATGGGGTCGTGCGTCACTCTAGAGTCCATGAAAAACAAGACAAACAGAAGCAGACAAGAGACACGGGGCTATCTCCCATGAACACGGTATGAAAAATCTCCCAAACTATAGCAAGTACAAGACCACGGGGTCGTGCCCTCTAATACACGGGTTGTGTGTGCATACGGTCTAACACAACTCATTAAATGAAGACAGAGAAGAAGAGGACATGGGGCTATGGCCCTTGGGCACGGGGCCGTGTGATAGGTCTATTTCGAGCTATAAATAGGGATGCTTGGTTCATTTGCAAATCATCCCTTGGCAAACCACTTCTCTCACACCTGCCACTAAACATTTTAATAGTAGTGGCCCCGTGGTACTACAGAGACCCATGCGTCAAGTGTGTTTGGTACTATAGAGCATGACTCATGCACTGCGCATGACTCTTGCGCATTACAAAACACAAACTCACACGTTAACTCTGTCATACACTACAAGATACGAAACCAAAGACCCATGCGTTAGACATTATGTACCAACATTTTCTATATTTCGATCATCGAATTGATAAGTTGTCTGGTTATCATGATTCATTTATACTTATCAAGCTATCTTGCCATTATGGTTTTTGACAAATTGTCATTTGTCCAGTAAGTTTTGTCGTGGCAAGTTCTATCGCACATACAAATGCTTATGTTTCGTATTTTATTACACTTGATAATTGGTTTCCACAATATAACCAATCACAATTATAAAATCCGGTTTTAAACTAAGAATTTATTACCTCTAGAAAAATGTTATAAGAAAGCAATCATGTATCTATAACAAAAATTTAGAGAAACATGTCTATGTTAATACAAACCAAAACATAAACTTTTTCATATTAAACCAAAATTAATTATACACTGATCATTTATACTAAATGGTGTGAGTATTTGACTACTAAAGTGTCAATTATATCCAAATTTGAATATACAAAGTTCCAAACGTAATGAATACTTCTTGAAAGTAAAGTCAGAGAGGTGAACACAAGAATTAACGAATAGACTATTTTGGTCATGGTCAAAAGGGATGTAGGACCAAGATACGGGACAATGCTTTGATGTCAATGCTTTGTGTGGTGCTTGATCCAAGACTCCCCATTCCTTCACACATCAAATGTCATGCCTGCTCATGACTCATCGAGTGTCTTGATTGATGTTTAAGATTTTATATCTTTTTCCATAATTATTTAAAAATTTTATTTGTTTCAAAGATATTATTTAACAAAGTAAGTCGTATAATGTAACATCCGGCCACTCTCATTATAGATCTTATCTGCTTTGACTCCGATGGATAGCCCATCCAGGAACTCATGTATTTGTTTTTGGTTGCTCTGGTGAAGACTTCCCAGGAGGTCACTTATCCTGGTACTACTCTCACCCGATCACGCTTAACTATGAATTTTATGTGCTCTACAACCAACTAAGCCCAAAATGCATTGTAATTTAAGAGGCGGAGAATTCTTATGAACCAAGAATCTCTCCTAATCAAGGCCGATGTGAGATTTGCCAAGGGTGTCACAGTAGTCCATGTTAAGCTTTTCAGTATTGGTATCAGTATCGTTACAATCATCCCCCCTAGGGACTCATAGTGAGGTTCCCACCATCTTGAATAGCACAGAAATGACTCTGATACTATTTGTAACATCTGCCCCCTCTCACCACAATATCTTGTCCGCTTAGCCTATCCAGGAACTCATGTATTTGTTTTTGGTTGTTCTGGTGTAGACTTCACATGAGGTCACCAATCCCGGTACTACTCCCACATGAGCACGCTTAATTATGGACTTTTCATGTGCTCCATAGACAACTAAGCTCAAAAAGCGTTGGTGATTTAAGAGGCGATGAGTGTCTTATGAACCAATAATCTCTCTTGACCACAGCAGATATGGGATTTGCCTAGGGTGTCACTATAGTCCATGTTAATCTTCTCGGTATTGGTATCGGTATCATTACATAAAATGAATGATACTTTATTGGTGACAAAAATGTCAGTACTGGCGAGTCTATGAATATCTTTGGGGTCTTTACCGTGGACAACAATAGACAAATTTAGATAGAACTCGTACTCCCTGTCCATTTTCATTCTTATTGTTAAACATACTATTTTTTAACATGTTTATGTGGTTCTTGTGCGTCTTTACTTAAATTTGATTGTGAAATGAAGGTGCCCTTATATATAGAGAGCCAAGTTCGTTACGCACCAATTTCAGGTAGAGATCGCATGATGAGATTTAAGTAGTGTTTGATAGATATAATGTGGATCATAAAAAGAACGACTAGACAATTACATAACCCATATGTCTCACATTTGAAATTAGTTACATAATCCATATATCTGCACACTGGTTTCAAATGAGAATGCTAAATTTTTTAGACCACCTGAGTAAGGCTTTTTTAAATTGTGACATTTTCTTAACTAATGTGAAAACATGTTTAGGTCGGAATTTAATTCTCCAGCCAATGTTCTTTAGGTTTTTTTATAGTGTATTAACTGGTGAATTACGAAAAGATTAATGTGTAAAAAATCTATAGATGTCAGAGGGGAAGAAAAGTAGTTTTTATTTTTTATTCTTTTACCGTAAAAAAGCATAACTTTAAAATGAGGACAATAGTCCTTGGAGATTAGGCATGATTCAAACGGATGATGAATGAAACAATATGATTGCAATCCCCACTCCAAATGTAATCTTCTCTAGATTTATGCGCACATCAGTGAGAGTGGGTTCTTGTGGTGTTAAAATGTGGCAATCATATACCCATTCTTCACATTCCTTTTGCCTATCAAAACAACAATTCATAGGTCAAAGTTATTTTAAATTAGAAAAACCTCCAATACAATTATTAAAGTTGAAGTAATCAAAATATATCACAACTATATATCAATCAACTAGACTAGAATCACAATATAAGAATATTACAACCTTGAAATCGCATACGGTTAGATGTCAAAGTAAACAGAACTAAAACTAGACGAGGAAAAAAATATTCGAGAACAAAAAAAAGTACCTGATATGTACAACAATGCACCATAGTTGCATGAAAGCGCCGAAAACTATTTCTGCTACAAAATCGCCATCATAAAGATAGTCCTAGATCAACTGGTTTAGGAAGAGTTAACCCCATGACCTTCCAATGTAGAGGTCATGGGTTGGTGGAGTCCCACTTGATGCAATTTGCTTGCAATTTGTTTAAGGAGGGTCACGGGGTTTACCAAAGTAGGCCTTCGGGCTATGGATTTCCCCTGGAATGGTAGGCGGGTCTGGTCACTAGCGCAGTCTGCGTTGCGTAGGGTGTGGGTGGTCTTTCGCCAATGGATTTGTCCGGATGGCCGAATTCGTATAGCATTCGTTGGCTGTTAAAAAAAAGACAGTCATTTGAAGGCGCACCTAAAAAGATGCCACTGTAAGCAACCAATTAGATTGTTTAGATGGTGGTTACGAGTCATGTTTAAATGTTAAAGGTAACTCTTCCTAACCGTACACCATTCAAAAAAACAACAATCACATTATTTTCAATAATTGTTTCAATCACATATTTTCAATAATTGTTTAAAGTTAGGTTTAGGTAGCCGATTACATAAATGATTTTCATTAATTGTTTTAAGTTAGGTTTAGGTAACCGATTACACCTAATATCCCATTAGCCATATGTGTGTTCTTGGTTACACCGAACAATTGCATTATTATTATAATTAATTAGAACTTAATAATTGTGTTAGTATGATTGCGGCCCACAATTGTTAAACTGAATTAATATGGTTGTAGGCTTGTAGCCCACTAATAAGTCTTACCACAGCAGCCCAAGTTTTTTTCATAATCTTGCAGCCCATAATTTTTGTATCTTTTGCAAAGCACTTAACTATTTGGTCCAGCACAATAAATTAGCCCAAAATTGTTTGCTTTCAACATCAATAGTCACTGTTTAGATCGGCCCAACAACATTAGCCATCGACCCAATAGCATTGCTATAACAAACCAATAAGCAACCAATTCAGGTGGCTAAAGACCTACTAAGAGTTGCAATTTTATTTGAAATTAGCATGGATTTATTGATGTCTCTAACAAGCTACTTACATTTTAATCTATACTATGACCAAATCTCCAAACCCTTCATATAAGCATGGATACTCTTTTTTCCACTGTATATAATGAAATTGTTGTTTGACTTGAGGGTATGTTTGGAAACATTTGTAAAAGTGGGTAGACACTATCACGCTAAGTTCAGCAAACTTGATAGGTCAGGTGGGTTCGGGTGATGGATCAAAACGGATCTCCGTCGGAACAGACAGGGGTCAAAATGGGTGTTTTAAGAAAGTAGTATCAATTTAGTTTAGGCCAACAGGCTTTGGCCAAAACAGAGTTATGTTAAAGTGAGTTGTTTTAATAAAAGTGTACCAAAATAGGTTCATGCACTATATTTTATTATGGTGATTAGAGGCAACCGTTGAGGTGGTTGTGGCGGCAACAACGGTGGGGACGACTACGAGGCGGTGTAGGCGGGGGGGTATCGTGGTGGTGGAGGTAGCAGTGCGGAGGCAACGATGTAGTGGGTGGTGGAGGCGGCTGCAACGATGGGCCTGTCATTGGTGGGTGGTGACAACAACAGTGAGGGCGTGTTTGTAGTCAGGGGCGGAGCTTTTAAGGGGTAAGTGGGTGCATCTGCCCCTGCCAATGTTTCGGTTAGTAGTGTAATTTTTCTGATTTTTCGTCCAAAAGTTTTAAGTTATATAGGTTCACCCTCGCCAATTATATTGCCTAAAATTTCACTGCCCCTACCAAGTTTATTGTCCAAAAAATTTATACATATCATATTGAGTTAAAAAAAAGGTGAAGAATGAGGCTTTTAGAATTTTTTTTATAATTGTTTTTAAACTTGAAATGGTGAGTTTAAATAAAGTCTGAAACTCTTTTTTATATAATGAAACTTGAAAGGTTTTTTTTTATAAGAACGAGTCATTTGAATGAATGAATGAATATTATTTAATTTATTTGAAGTTATTATTGTTTAACCCGAATCGAATCGAATAGCCAACCCGAAACATAGCGATAGGAAAAATTAATTTTGGATCGCATGACTTTCTGCCTCGACGAAATTTTGGGTCAAGCTCGCCACTTTTTATAGCGGTGGAGTATCAGTGGCTGTCGTGGAGACAGCGGTAGTGGAATGACAGCCAGCGGCTAAAAGTCTATTTTTTAATTTCTCGTTTAACATTTAATTTAGTTTTTTCTTTCTGACAAAATCTGATATAATTAAAAAAACCTAAATACATTTTTATATACGCTTCGATATGTAGATTTTACTGTGTGTATTCAAAATATCAAAATAACTAAAGAAAATGAGCCCCTCATCTGGACAAAGGACATAGTCTAGTATAGAAAAATGTAGATTAGGAAGGTTCTTGAATATTATATATATATATATATATATATATATATATATATATATATGGTGAGATTATTGTGAAAAAATTTAAAAGTGTGAGAATGATAAGAAAAAATCTAAACCATTAGATATTTAATCTAATGGTTGAGATCATAGTGGCAATTCTGTAAGTAATGTTGACTATTAAACTAACTAATTTTTTAGATTAAGGGTATAAAGGTAAATTTAATATTTTTAAATTAAGAAACTAACATTAATACATATGCAAAGTTCCCCCTTCTTCTTTAAATATTAATAACTTTTTATACGTAATTTTTTTTTTAAAAAAATTACGTCATAATAACAAGCGTTTTTTTATCTTTAATATGAGTACCATATTAATATACTTATGTAGAGTTATTTCTGTTTTTATATATTTAGGATGTTATTTCTGTTTTGATTCTGATTAAAGTGTTGACTGGTGTTATATTAGTGTGTTATTTCTGTTATATTCAATGTTAGGGAATGTTAGGGTGTTCTTTATAAGATGTGTGTCTTCAATATAACTATTGTGGTGTTTTTATGAGTTATGTGTTATTTTTGTTATATTTCTGTTCTTTATAAGATGTATGCCTTCAATATACATGTTGTAGTGTTTTTATGAGTTAGGTTGTTTTTATGAGTTATATTTCTGTTATTTATAAGATGTATGCCTTCAATATACATGTTGTGGTGTTTTCATGAGTTAGGGTGTTATTTCAAATTCGAAAATCCCTACAATAACTGCCAAAAATCGGTTGCATATATTCATTCCATAATTAGATTTTATTAGTTAAATTTATACCCTTAACCTACCAAAATAAAAAGGGACACATGTCACCTCCATAATCTTTCTTATCCTTCTCACACTATTAAATTTTCTCATATGAACCTCTACCTATATATACACACGAGGTTGTCCATGATTTTATAGCCTAGTTGTATTTTGGAGGTGAGATAAGGTTTTGAGATTAATAGGTCTTGGGTTTGATTCTCATAAGGGGTTATATATATTAGGTTTTCTCCTGAATTGGTGTATAGGCATTATAGCCTAGTGGAGATAGCTATGATCGAGTATGAGACTCCACTGACCACCTCCAAGATACCTCTAAAATACCTTAAATGAACCTCGAATACAAGTTGTAAAGCTATACTATAAGTGTTGTCTTATGCAATATAAATCCTCCTATTCCTTTAAATTTTACAAATCATTCTTCTCAAATTGAAAAGAAAATGATCTGTTTTAAGTAGTTCTAGTGAAAGACCAGTCTTCTCATATGTACATATCTATCCATTTAAATAAACTAAATGAAATTTATTCTTTAAAAGATACAAATTTTCAAGGAGTACTGCAACTTAACTTTATTTTGATAACTAAACTGTTTACAAATCAATTGTTTCAAAGGAATTTCATTATTAATTATAAAAGTATAAAAATGAAGTTTTAGTCTAACTAGAATTTTCTTTCTTATTTAGGTTATGAATTTGGATGCAAAAAAGTTCATATTTTAAGGTTAAACCAAGAAACAAATTTAAATTGAGGGTATTATAGATCTGACAGATAAAATTATATGTAGTTGCACCTATAAGATACATATGTGGTTGCTGGTTGTATGAAAGTATTTGACCAAAATAAATATAGTTATATTGGTGAAAATTGTAACCATATAAAAAACATATTTATACCTAAAACAAATGAAGAAATACAGTTTGATTAAAATTATCATTATATAAATCATGGGTTTTGGATATTCAATTTTCACATACTTAAAATTTCATAAAGACCAAAAGACATAAGAACATAATGCTTGTTTTTCTAGTCCAAATCAACCCATTGTACCATCGTTGGCTCAAAAGGAAAAAAAGTATAACATACCTCGATAAATCAACCAAATAATGATCAAAAGATATAATCTTTCAGTGGTGAAAGGGACAATGGACGTGAAGTGCTAGAAAGTGACTGGTTACCTCTTATTCCACGCGTTAGACTTGTACTTTTTACCGTATCACATTCTAAAAAGGGTGAAAAGTGGCAACCAAAATGATCACCCAGTAACTATCCTCACGTCCAAAGTTCCTTTCACCAATACACGATTAGAATTTGGATACAAACGGAAGTGATTGTTTTTTTCCATGATGTCTTACGTCCAACTGGAAGAAAGAGATAGAAGAAACATATCGCTTAAAATCAAGCTTTTAAATGGGAGAAACAGTCGTTTATTCTAAGAGTTAAAGCTCTCAAATACAAAAGAAAAGGTATGTTTCTTGGCTTTAGAAAGAGTTAGTGAGCTTTTGGATGCAAGGATGTGTGTGTTTGAATGGTTCACATTAAGGATTAGTTGAAAGCTAACATCATTTAAAAGAGAAAAAATGGTCCCAAACAGCTGTGAATCTGATTTTTTTAAGTGCTTTAACAAAGTATGAGGTGTTTTAGGTGAAGGGCACATGAAGATGCATGTGGTATCTAATGAGTTTCATGATAAATAAATCACCATTACACACGAATTGTTGTCCGTTTATCTGTCATTCTTATGTAATTTTTCTCTCCGAAAAAAGAAAAAAAAAACCTTAGATATAAGAGCATTCACATAGGATGATCATAGATGCTAATAGAAATATAAAGATAGGATGATCATAAGGAAAAAAAACAGTAAAGAAAATAAAGCAATTAATTATCTAAAATAACTACGTACTTAAAGAAAATAAAGCAAATAATTATTTAAAATAACTACTTAGAAAACTAGTTATAAGCAGAATATTATTTACACATGTTACATAATTAAGTGCATAATTATTCACATGTTGATCATAGAGTTGCGTAATTATATACATACATTATTATACGTTACGTAATTATAGGGATGCATATACCCTTTGACTCTCGCCTAAAATACATGTGTCGCATCTTAATGACTTCGTGCATCAAGTACCATGCGTTACTTCACACAAAAACACCTTCTATGTATGCATGTGTGTTGAGAACCACATAAGAAGGTATACATAACGACGAGCAGTGGCGGATCTAGGAATTTTTTTCAGTGGGTTCACTGAAAAAAATTTAAAACAGTTTTAACTCTCAGGAGGAGTCAAACCCGTGACCTCAAGCATGGAACTACATGACTTAACCACTCCACCATACATAAATTTGGTTACTGGGTTCATCCCAGATGTTTTTATGGGTTCATACCAAATTTTGTATTAACATTTCTACTAAAAATTTGAAACCGATTGGGTTCGTGTAAACCCGTAGATCTTATAGTAGATCCGCCCCTGATGACGAGTCAATGAAACTGGTAAAATTAAAAAAAATGGTTTACATATCTTTTCCACTCTATCTTTGATTTTATCTGCCTCTTAACTTAAAGAAAAGTATAAAAATGTGCGTTGCGCATATGCATATTATATAATGTATAGACGGAAGACAATCAATACTATATTTTCTAACAAAACAAATATTGTAATTTATTATAATCTACATAAATTCTAGTCAATTCATATAATAAAATATACAAGGGTTTAACCGGTATAATAAAATCTACAAAGACCAACGCTTTAGTCCCAGTTTAGTTTAGATCGAGGTTCACTTATTTTTGTCATCACAAGTGAGCCTCCAACTACAACCACTTTGCGCACACATTATTTCTTTAATTCTCGAGACAGATCACTAAACACATGCACGAATGATCAAGAACTCACACGTTTAAGCACAACTTCAAGTAGAGTCAATCTCCTAACAATTAACATGATACACAAAGATATCCATAAAAAATACCACTACTTGCAACCTGTCCAGTCGTCACCACGATTGTAGATTTGTAGTATTAGTCACTTCTAACAAACCAGGGTTAGACCTAGCATTATGATCAATTCAACTCATGTAGGTTTGTGTTAATCCTTATAACCGATTAAAATTTAAAGCTAAGCCCAAAAAAGGAATAAGCGAGTCGAGCAAATATTAACTAATTACAAACGTGTCACTACTACATTACCAAATCAACAAAACCATTAAAGAGGTTTCAATTCAACAACACACTAATAACCCACACCCATCATTTCTTAATAGTAAACACACAAAACGAATCAAAAAACATGGTTCTATGTAGCTAGTAATAGTAAGAAAGCTTATGCACAAATCATTTCCACATCTTGTGCTTTCCACCAAACATGCCCCCCTTGTGCCTTCCAAACATCCCATGCTTCCATCTGTTCCCAAACTTTCCATGCTTGAACTTACCATGTTTAAACTTTCCATGGTGACCAAAACCGTGCCCATAACCATAACCATAGCCGTGATGGCCATGAGTAACCTGGTGGGCCCCATAGGCTAGAGCTGCAGCTGCTGCACCTCCTGCTAGCAGTGATCCCACACCTGGTCCTCCATGACCTGAAACAGTTATTTAATGAGACCAAGTTTCGTGTCTTACATATACCTACAATATCCTTGACATAAAGATGAATGAAAAAAAAGCTTGTGTGAAGTGTCAATTGAAATCAAATTCATTGATCTTGTTAGTAAAAAGGTACAAGGGCAAATAGGTGATGAATCCCGAAAAAGAAATGTTGCCCCGAGTAGTATCTGATTATGAGTGCACTAGGTGTATTAGATAGGATTGCGAAAGGGGTCAAAAGGAGTATTTTGTATTTTGACGGCTAGCAAGACTTTCTAAAGGAGTACTACTATGGTCGAAATGGGTCGAGTTGACCCAGAATACTGTTCACCGTAATAATAACCTTCTATAAACAAATTTAGTACGAGTTAATGTGTATTAAAAAAAACTTCCGCAACTGCTGATTTGTCTGACCCATTTCATTTTAGCTAATTTTTTAGAACCTACTTGCTTGACCCATTCATTTTCAGATAATTTATAAAAAATTACCCATTTGTTGACTCATTTGACCCTGTATACTGCTCATCGTAAATAGATGTGATTATAAAACTAAATAAACTTATAACAATTTACGAGGTAACGTGCGTTAAAAAAAAACTTTCACAACTTTAGATTTGTTTGACCAATAGCATCATTTTAACTATTTTTTTAGAACCTACTCGTTTGACCATTCCATTTCAGCTTTTTTTTAAATTTACCCATTTGACCCGTTAAGAGATGAAACATAAAACGCATCGACTTAGTCAAGCTAAAAGTACTTATTTCCCTGTAACATTTGCATATGGCATTAAGGCTTAATTACGCTTAAAAACAATGATAGTTGTGACAACTGACAACACGTACGAAGCTCTTAAATACAAACCTGGATAATGTGAAGCAGAGGGTCCAGGATAGCCGTGGAGGAAAAGCCAGCATGGGATAACCACCATAGGGAGGCTGACCATGTGATGGATATCCACCAGGTGGCGGGTATCCACCTGGCGGAGGATAACCACCTGGTGGGTAACCGCCAGTAGGAGGGTAGGGATACCCATGAGGAGAGGTAGGATCCATGGGGAGGAGGAGGGTAGGGTGCATGTGGCGGGTAGTGTCCCCTACCCATAGCGTGTCCCGCAAGTTGAGAAAATAGTCCTCTATCTTGATCGTTGTTGTTACGGTCCTCTTCGCCACCACCCATTTTACCTTAGCTTTATAATTCTTTCACAAAAACTACAAAAGAGTAAAAAGAAAAAAATCTACGATGAATAATGTTTAGAAACTTGTACGTGGTGCTTTCAATTTAAATGTGATACATAAGGCGTTGGTATCGTATTGAACACACCCCATAAATTAAACCAAAATTATAAACATTGAGTCATCAAAACAGAACAAATTCTTTAGGTTGAAAATAATGTTATGTGGTTTTGGTGCTATATTATATTCTTATTTTCAAAGTAATTATGCTTTTATAATATAAAATTAATCTTGTTAACCTAAAACATTGTCTCTTTGACCAAACAACCAGTTCCTTGGAAGATTTAACCAGCCATTACACAAACTTTCAACAATAAGCATCTAATGTCAAGGTTTTGTAAAACACACTTTTTCTATATGAGTTACAAGTGTCTGGATATATCAAAAAGATTTCATACATATAGTCATGAGATACGTGGTAATATAATATTGTATACACTTTTACTCGCGTATCATTTTTTTTTCCCCAAAATGGTACATAAACCATGAGTTAGGCAGTATGAAAGGCAAATACTTGAATTTGATTCGCATATCGCTAAAAAACCCTAAGTAGTCTTGAATCCGAATCGAATGAGTTTTGATTCACATCTATAATAAATATATTTTTTTCCACCTATAACAAATGCCACACAAATCAGATTCGAGTATATGATTGGCGTAACACTAAACCATATATTTTCTTCTTTCTGTAATTTAATGTTAATGTGTCAAATGCAAGAATATCATTCACATAGCATTAAAAAAACCTTTTCCCCGCCAATTCGTAAATGTTACGTTAACCATATTCGAGCATCTAAGTAGCACTTAAAAGAAATATTTCCGTCTAAACGTTACACAAATTCTTTTTTTTTTTTGAACGGTGACTTTCTTTTTGAGTGACCCAATGTCACACCGCCTAAACGGCGGCCCTAGCCAAGATATGCCCAGACTACGTTGTCTTAGCCGGGCCCACGCTGGGTTGGTCAGACTTGGTTACGGCGTTCCTCGGAAACCGTACTGCCTCCACACGAGTTGCCTCGCTGAAGTAACAGCTGGATGAAAACCAGAGTGCGGCTCAGGATCGAATGTCACATATTACACAAATTCGTGTGTTAATAAAAAGCAGCTTTCACCTGCCTATAATAAAATGCTATGCTATGCAAATCAAGTATGTGATCTGTAGAGCATTAACAAACACATTTTTAAATGCTTATATAATAAAATGGTATGCAAATCAGATTCGAGCATATACTTTCTATACTCGTGTGACTCATGGTTTATATACAAATATAAAAGTTGTATATATATTGATAAACAGCTATGTAGATGAATTTATAATTTGCTCTAATCAAATTCCGGAATTAAATCGCTATTTCTCGGAATATATAATTGCTAATCATGTCAAAGCAAATCAAGTAGATTTATTAAAAAAATATGGAAATATAAACCTCCAAAAAATTGGAACGCATCAATATATAATTGTTTATCACGTCAATCAATAAATAAATCTTCAAGAACAAGCATTTACAGATCAAAACCCTAAGTAAACATTAAACAAAATTCACGCGTCTGTGTAACAATTTGATTCGATGAACTAAAACATATGTTACGATCATTAGGCAACGATCAACATAAATATCATTATGTGATGATTCAAATAATCCAAGAAAGATTATCGATAACTGACCGAAATTGAACAGGAAAAATAATGGGATTTTGCAGATTGGTTGAAACTGAATTCAACAAGAGAGAATCAAGGTCCGTCAAAGGGAGATTTATGGGAGAGATTTATATATACACATGGCGTCTGACACAAGATAATCGTCGGTTTGTGTGAAGGAAGCTTATTCACGCGTTGCTTGGACGCGTTATCTTTTTAATAGATACTATTTGTTTTTACAACTTATCTCAAAACAAAAACAAAAACAAAATACAGTGTTTCTTAGTCTAATATACCTGTTCGGAATGGACGAAAAACTAGAGAGTATTTCGGTTTCAAGTATATAAAGATGTTGAAGATACGTAACTTCGATTGAAAGAGTTATAAAAGTGTTAGCGTTGAATACCGACCAACTAGAAGGGTCAGTTTGTGAGGAGGCTAAAGTTATCAAGGCGAAAATTTTACAACAATTCGGGTTGTGGTTTCTTTATATTATTGTTAGTAGTTGTTTTTACATGTTTAAATGTGTTTTTAAATACATATTATTAAGACCCAATTTTTTTCTTCTTTTTTAACCGGAAATAAAAACTATATAACATGTGAAATCATTCGATATGTGGAAACTATTTCCTCCACCATGTGATAAGGTGTGAAAAGTGACATGATGTTAGTGTTGTTAGTCGGACGGTAGGGTAGGGACTAACGATCAATCGGGATTAGTCGGGGATTAATTGGGTTCAATTGGAATTAATCGGGATTAATTATGATTAATCAGCGATTAATTGGCGTCTAGTCGGGATTTTGACAATCATGCATGATGCATAGGTGGCGGCTTTCAATTGTGAGAAGTAAAAGGCACACCCCGTAGCCTAATCACCTATACATGTCTTCATCGGGCTTCGCCACCCTCACATCAAAACCGGTTATACACGCCCTTTCTTTTGTCTCTTCATATTATTCATTTTAAGCATTCTTGCACAAGCACATTCACCGTCTCTCCCTCTCTCTCTCTCTCTCATATCAACCTCTTAAAACGAATAACCTAACATGGATATTATCGGGTTTATGGTCTTACAACTACAAACATCCACTATGTCAAGATAGTAAATTCCCTTACAACAGTATGTCAAGATAGTGTTTACATTCACTAAGTGTTTATCCTCACTACACAATGTCAAGATAATGTTTACGACAATCATCAACAATGGTGACCCCCCTACAAATGTATCACTCTAACAAGCTAGTGATAACTTCAAAATTACAGGAAAGCACAACTCATTCTTTATTCTACTTAATATTTTAATTTTCAACCTCTCCTTGATTGGATGTGTATATATCAAGGGAACTAGAGAGATATTAATTACATATGTGTTTGAAAGTGTTATGAGCAAAAGGGGTTCTTGAAAAAAATTAAAGAAGGCTTGTATTTTTAGGCAGAGCACAACAAACAAGAAAACACTTACTTACCAATATATGGTTGATCCTGTGGTCGATGGATCAACCGCGGGTCACCAAGATTTTGTCTTTTCATTCATTTGAATTCTTGAACATTTTGCAACGACTATATTTAGCCTCCAACACCTTTTACACACTCATACCTCTGATTCTTGACCTTTCAAAGTAACCATTTAACCTTTATCAAGAAAGATGTTTACTTTTCAAAGTATGGTGGCCTTCTTTCCAAATTTTGTATCACTTTGTCTCCAACAATGATTACACCTCACAAATGGAAATCACCCAACTAGACTCTTCCGATTTTAGAACTAAAAGTCCATCCACTTTGTTTCCAACTAATATAATTTATTTGGGACTTTATATGTTGTGATTAGAGAAATCTTAGTTGGTTGTGTTCTAATTAAGTTTTGTTTAGTTATCTCTAATCCCCAATCATTTTACATTTTACTTGATGTATCACTAATACTTGTAAGTTGTAGATATTTTTTCGATTCTTGATATTTGTAGTCTTTGATTTTCTTCACATGTTGCTTTGATCTTTCACTTTTTTATATGACAACATTTAATGATCTGTTGCACTTGTGATTTGTTGAACTTGATGATTTTTGTAATTGAATATACCATGCTTGAACATTATATACTTGATTCCACACATTGTATGATTTGATCCTTGTAATTAGTAAGTCTTGCATATGATGATCTTTGTGCTTTGTGAATCATTAAGTTGAATGACATGTATGTGGTTTATGCACATCCTTAATCCTCAACGATTAACACATGTAATGAATTCAAGACATTATCAAAATAAGGAATCATTTGGGATTTTCGTCAGTCATAGTTTTTCTTAATCCTTGTTCCCAGTAATCTACCCCTTTATGATATGAAAAATTATGACTTGTGTGTAACACCCCGAATTTCTCGGATATAATGTTGTTATATTAGTTCAATTCACTGGTTGTAAATGAAGCAAGATTTAATGAAGTCGGACGGGTTTTACAACTTAATCGTGAAACGACAAACAAGAGGGGTCGAATGCGTTAAAAGGTAAAAGGTGCCAAATGGGGGAAATCAATTTAGGGTTTGCGGTCGTGAGTTCAAGGTAGGAGAGAGACAACGCAACTTTCATGATTTTATCCTCGGTTAAGGCAAATCTCACATTCTTGAGTTGTTTTAATGCGTAAGTGAACAACTAATTATTGGAATTAATGAATTCTGATTTTAGGGTTTCGCAAGATTTTGAGACTTTGTAGGATCGTGGCTCTACTGGATTCGTATCACACGAAGCCGTGCGATTATAGGTAACCCTACCTCGATTAGTGATCTGGCTGGGGGTTCGGCCATGTTTTGGTAATGGGTCGGTTTGATGCGAAATTGTTTCCGGGTATCGTTTAGTGATTGTTGACCCACAATCGTAATATAGGTGAGAAACTTGTCAGCTGAGTGTGTTTTTGCTGGTGAGTTCTAGATGTTGAGAGATTACGCGAAAATGGTGAATTATCTAGCCCTTCCTTTTTATGTTTTAAGTATTTTGGGCTATTTAATTGCTTTACTTTACAACACAATGGTTGGTGTGCATGTTTTTTATATCTTTATATAGCTGAAGAACGCGTTATGTGCCTATGGTGTTTAAAATGATGTTTGGGGACTGTTGTGTATGTGTGGTTGTGATGTCCTAGTGATGCAATGACTCAATTGTGTGGGAGATGAAAGCCTTCAGGAATGTGGTGCACGACTTCTCTGATATTTCCCACGTTGATTTGACAGGATTACCCCCGGAACATGAAATTGAGTTCCAGATCGACCTACTTCTAGAAGTCTATCCACTTGCCACAGTGCCATAGCGTCTGGCTTTGACAAAAATGACGGAGTTTATGCAGCAAATTCATGACCATTTGGATAAGTGGCTTATTCAACAGAGCATCTCCCCATGTGGTGCTCTAGTTTTCTTTGTGAAGAAGAAAGATGGTAGTATGTGTATGTGCATTAACTACCGGGAGCTACACAAGCTCACTATGAAGAACAAGTATGGCACACATATGCGATTTGTTTGATAAGTTTCAGTGTGCAAATGGTTTCGCGAATTGATTTGAGGTCAGGTTATCATATGTTTCGTGTGAGGGAAGAACACATTCCTTGAAGATAGCACTCTGTACGCGGTCAAAAATTGTGAATGTTTGGTGATGTCATATGGATTGAAAAATGTTCTTGTGACATTTATGGATCTAATGAATTGGGTATGCCAGCCGATGTTGGACCGGTCGCGATTATGTTCACTAATGACATCTGGAGTTACTCTAAGAGTGAAGAGGAACACGCGAATCACCTTGTGAGGTGTTAGAGATGTTGCGATAGGAGAAGTTTTATGCAAAGTTTTCCAAGTCTTCCTTCTAGTTACAAGAGTTCAAGTTCTTGGGGCATGTTATCAATATTGAAGTGGAGTCCTCATAAGACTCCATCTGAGATCAGTAGTTTCTAAGATTTGGTGAGATATTACAGAAGATTCATTAAGAACCTCTCTAAATTAGCAATTCTTTTAACTTGGTCGACTAAGAAAGATGCAAAGTTTGTATGGGGTGTGGAGTAGGATGACACATTCCAAGAACTAAAGAAGATGTCAGCCCAGGCTCCGGTTTTGACATTACGGGAAGGGACGGACTATGACAATTGGTAAATCCGAGGCATTATCCGTACATCCAAGTAATCCTTATTTTTATGAATTACATGCATTAGAGTTAATTGATTATTAATTGAGTCCATAAAGTCTAGCAAGATCCGGGTAAATGTATGGGATTGCATTTGGAAACCATTAGATTTAAATGTATTGCGTAGCGATAAAAGTGTCTAAAACAGGCATTGGTGATTACCCGATGCACTGTAAAATGCTAAAATTGTTCCAGTATGCCCGAAACATTAACCCGATGCACTGTAAAGTGCTAAAATTGTTCCAATATGTCCGAAACACTAAATTAATGGCATTATTATGGGTTAAGGGTGAAAAAATATGTCTAGAACACTAAATTAATGGCATTATTATGTGTTGAGGGTGAAAAATATATAAAAACATGTTATGGATATAAAAGCATAGTATTTATCATTTTTATCGCGTGTTGTCATTTTTATTACATATTGGACACTTATACTTACCGCCTCTCACCCAGCAATGTGTATATCGTGGGTAACACTTATGATTAACTAAAATAGCTTGTAAAACATAGAACCCATTAGTATAATCACCAAATCTATAAATACTATGTTATACGGTATAAGGGGGACATGGATAATTATCATCATCTCACCTTCAAACACACATACACACACTTCTATCCCTTTTTTCCTACCCTGTGACCAAATAAGAACACCCAAGCCCCATCCATTTTCATCCAAAACTCACCAAATCAAAGCCTTAATACTTGTATATTTTGAGATTCAAGGAAGCATTGGAGCTTAACTTGGATTTGAATATCAAAACTTAGTTTCTTGCCATCATTTTGAAGATTGTTTCCATCCCTAGCTTGTCTAGTGGTAAACCCTTGAACTTATCTTGTAATTATGATTTAACAGCCTACTTTATGCAAGAATTGTTCACCAAATGAGGTGTTTTTGAGGTTTTGTAAAAGAAACTAATTAAGTGGTTAAAATAGAAGTTTTGAAGTAATGGGATATGGGTTTTGAGCCGTGGGTATAGGGTGATGATTGATGATCTTGTTGTTTGATTAAAGTGTGTTAATATGTTTAGTTGGTGATTGTTGGCATGATGATTATTGTGAAATGATGATTATGTTCATATAGTATTTTAGACTAAATATGGATGAGGTGTATTTGTTGATGTTGGCCGAAAATGATCATGATGTTATTATATGCGGATGTGATTATTGATGGTAAATCTTGCATGATGACACTTGGAAGATGTTAAATGCTAGGTTTTGTATGATTTGGCATGATGAATATGTTCATGGTGTTTGTCACACCCCAAAAACCGGGGTGGAGCGTAACTACCAGTATCAGTGCATCGCTTCAGCAAAATTCTTCTAAGACCTTTAAGAATGAATGCCTTTTCAACTATGTTATCTCTAGGATTTCGAATCCTAGTGTTCCACCTATTTCAACTGTGCCATTGCAAAAAAGAATACCTAAGAAAAACATGCTTAAAACGTCAACACAAAGTAGGTGCGTTCACAAATTGGTGCGTTCAAAATACGGGTTTCATAAACAACAAAATTTTCAAATACTAAATGATACAAAGTATTTTACATGTTTCAAAATACCAAGTGTTTTTGTTTGCCGAAGTATTTGCCAATATGTTTGTGTTTGGAACAATCACTTGATAATTTTGCACTTCCATGAGACACCATGATCAACACTTGACTCGATTCCTGATTCAGCCCCTACTAATGTTCTATCACAAAACACCCAAATGATTAGGGCAACATCACCCGCTCGATTTCCGAAAGAGGTTAATGCGACTAACCACGGGCTAAGTGGTCAACCCAAATAGATCTACTCATATAAACCACGGGCTAAGTGGCCTACCAAAGTTAATGATCACAATTCAAGGGGACTTAGTTTGCGATAATGATTCCATCTCATGTGATTACAAATGATTCACGTTTGTTCCCAAAACAAGCCCGTTCATGATTCCACTGGTTTCCAAATAAAAATACATGAAATGTGTTTGTTAGTTTTAATTGGCATTTAAAAGTAAAAACATTTAAAAGAGGGGTCGTGAGACTCACATTTAAAAGAGGGGTCATGAGACTCACATGATCAGCCAGCGTAAGCTCCAAATACAACAAATAATTAAGCAAAGTCCACGTGTACGTGCAACGACCTAACTGTGCCCTAAGTGATAACAAGACATCTTAAGGTCTGTACAATGCTTACATCATACATGTTAACCATGTAATCGATTTACCCAACACGGCCCATTGTGTTAATGTGTTTCATATTTAAAATGTTTGACTTAAAGTGTTTGTTCCGACGACTGTTGCTGATATATATCTTTGGTTTCTCGAAAATACATACTTATATAAAATATATAAATATAAATGATAAAGTTATCATAACTTTTCTTTTTATTCGTATGGAACTCGTGTTCAGGTCTATAAAATAAATAATTATCTTAACCCGAGTTGTAACTTGTCTCGATCGATGCATAATTATATATATTATTTTTAGAGAGATATACTTTGGAATAACCACGTATTCGTGTAAAAATAATATGTATTATATTTCTACACCCATAATCCCATAAAATACTATTCTTAGAGAAAATGAGCATTTGTAGATATATTTATACGTCATATAGATACTCGTACAAATACCCTTAAAAATACAACTATACATTTTAGGTTACTAATTGTAATAAATTCATAAATATTTAAAATAAATACTTAAAGTCATAAACGATTTCTTGAACTCACGACCTTTTACTACTACAAATATATATATATATATATATATATTATATATATTCATAACGCCAAAAATAATATTTATATCGATTTTTTTAAACAAAACTCCCAAAAATAGGTTTTAGTCCAATAAAGACTAATTCTATGAAAATCGAACTTGGTTAAAAATATATTTTCCCAAAATATATAGTACTTACTATCTTGTAGTAAAATGTCATGAACTTGTAAAAATATGTGTTTCCAACAACCATCTAAAAATACTCAATCAAGTATAATCACATCAACGAAAAATACATATGTAAAACGCAAAGATATACCTCATCACCAACTAAGTTCGAATGTTCATGTGTTTCTAAAATATATATATAAGCGTCATTTTAATGAAAATAGCATGATTGAAACAAAAGTATACAAAAAATTTAGACATAAAATATGTAACACCCCAAAATCCATATATATGTGATTATGTTAAGATAATAATGTAAATAAGATTTTAACTTAAAAAGAAAATGTTTGGGTCAAGAAAAATATAAACACTATAATTGAGGGACCAAATATGTATAAACTGAAAACTTAGTGCGTAAAACACAAATAAAACTCAAACACACACACATCAGTGGTGTGTGTACTGGAACTAGGAGAAGAAAAGGAAAAACCCTAATGTCACAAATCAGCAAAATTGACAAGGAAATTGAAGTCTGGATTGATGCATGAACTAAGATTCATGATTAGCTAAGTGTTTATAACATCGAGTAAGTCGAATCTTATGTTTTACTGATCTTGATGTGGTGGGTCATGTGAAATCCGTGAGTGTTTTATGAAATTGAACTTTAATGCTTTCTAATATCAACATGTAGAAGTTGTAACGTGCTTAATCTTGATTATGTCGCCGATTTGGGGTAAAACCCACTTGTACTTATAGAATAATGAAATTTAGTGAAGTGTAATATGGAATTATATGCAAAAATTAGTGTAATGATTATGTATGGAGTTGCCGATAATGAGTATTTGATAGATGGAATTGGTTTGGGATAAGGGATATATAAAATTTGTTAAATTTGATGATCTTGACATGAATTAGTAAAGTTATGCATAAAATACTTGTACACCATGCCTTGCTAATGATACGCACACAACGTGTTCGATAAAATGCACAGGTTGATTTAGTTGCATTTTGAGATGAATCCTTGTGGATTTGATGTATTGGAATGAAAATGGAAATGAATATAGTTAATAGCTCCATAATGAATAAAGGAGAATGCATATGTGATGAATTTTTCATGAAAGCTAAAAGTGTACAGTTGTAATATATAGGAGCGAAGAAGGAGGAAGGCACGAGCCATTCCAAGAGTAACGCAAGATCACGGTAAGTTCATACGAACTTCACTTTAGTTAGCTTAATGTAGAATAGGGTATTGGTTTCATTTCATTGTCATTGATCGATAAGTACAGCTTAGAAGAACATTATATATGAAATATGTCATATAATTAGAATGACCGTATGATGATCTGATGTGAACGGGTCGAAGCGGAATGTAATAAGAATGATTGTATGATGATCCGTGCGAACGGGTCAAAGCGGAATGTACTAAGAATGACCGTATGTTGACCCGATGCGAACGGGTCAAACCGATGTAATAAGAATGACCGTATAATGATCCGATGTGAACGGGTCAAAGTAGAATGCAATAAGAATGATCGACTGATGATCTAATGTGACGAGTTTAAATAGAAGGTAAAAGAAATAAGTAATGATAATGATAATTGGTATGATTACCATATAGTTATAAGTTAGAATCCGATGTTAGTAACCACGTAAGTGGGATTGCTAGATGAAGAGATTAATTTGTAGATGATAGTTTCTAACACAGACCTCACTAACGGGTCAAATAAGCAAATGTAGTGTATGATAAAATTTTGATATTTAGAGAATTGTGCTAATGATGTTTATGTTGAGTTTGATAGGAAAATCCAAGCAGGATGACTACGAGCTTGGAATACGAACACACTCTACATTGCCCTCAATACGCTTCCGGATTTAAATGTTGTAAACGGGTCAAAATACTTTTGTTGTCTTTTGCATGATATTGAAAAACTTTACCCAATATCATGTGTTTATAACTGTTGTAAATGTCGTTGGGTTTGTAGTTGTTTAAAAATTGTTAATTTTGTATGTTTGATCAAATTTACTTAATGATGCGTAAAAGTTCAAATGGGTTCGTAGATTTAATTTGTTTAAGTCTTGATTTTGACATATGGAGATAATGGACCTTACAAAATACTCATAAAAGTTCCAAAAATAGTCTATCTAGTCCATATGAGTCCATGGTTCCTTGTTATACATGCTACATATACCAAAGTTTGAAATATATAGTAGTTTCTTCACCGCAAAGTCACTAAGTAGACATTCAAATCACCAACAAAAAGGCATAAGAGAACTCTTGTTATGACCAAAATATATTATATTATTACATATTTTTAGAAAAACCAAGATATATAAAGTGTTTATTTTGTGTTTCAGTTTTAACCAAACAACCTACTTGGGTGAATCCAACACGAAAACAACTAGTAAAGTGGTAAAAACTGAGTTTTAGAAAATTGGAATTGCTCTCTAAGATAAGTAATGACAAGATTTAAATGAAGAATGAGGCTTAAAAATACTTGAATCACCACTTAAAAACACATTGAAACACTTGAACCTAGCTTGAACTTTTGAATAAAACTTAGGAAAACAAAGTATGTGTGTGTTTGTTGTAGTCGTAGACACAGAGAGAGAAAGGATAGAGAGAAATGGTGTTATAAAAGTATAATAGTTTTTATATATGCTATTAGTTTTAGCTTCTAACTACTTTATTACTATTATTGTTGTTATTTTGAATTGTAAATAGTTGTTATTCATTGTTGGTGCTTAATATATTACTTTGTATATTAAGGTTTTATTATACAAATGTTATTTTAAATCATTTTTAGTGTTAAACCTTTCGTTATAACACATAATTAATAACGTATTTATTTTTATTTTAATTCTTATTTAGTTTTTTTCACGCAGTTGATTCAATTATTTGATCACGATTTATTTAAATTACGACATAGCTTACGACGAGGACTAAAGTGTCAAGTGAAAGGTGCCTTAGGCTATGGTAGGTGACCATAACCTATGGCCATCGATCTCTGATATTCTTAGTTAAGGTCCACCATAAGCTATGGTGAGTAAACCATAGCTTACGGCGGGAATGATGAAATAAGTAAAGATTTTCAAATTTTGATAAAATGTTATATTTAGAAACCTCGTATTCCTTATGACTTGGATATATATACCCCGATAAAGTCCCGAGAAGTTAGTATAACTTATAAGAATGTTAGAGAAAAGCAAATATGTCTCATGATTACATTTCGGGAATGTTTAATGTGAGAATGTAAACAATAAGAATTGGGAATTATGTTTACTACAATCGAATGTTGTATATTGTATGGTTCATCATGATCAATGATAAGGTAATAAATGAGAAAAGAAAGTCAATAGAATAAAATAATGAGAGCATGAGTTAACATGTAGTAAAGTTAAGAATGAAAATTAACAAATATGATAAATGTTTATGTAGATGGCCGATGAAATTAATGTGAACGATAATGAAGCGGCACAGCAAGAAGCAATGAAGGAGAGAATCTCGAATGAAGTAGGGAAGGCTATCCAAGCTAACCTTCCTCAAATGGCTCAAGAAGTAGAAAGCCGTGTTCTAGAAGCAGTGGAAGCTATGTTGGAAAGTAAGATGGAAGAATTGAAGGATATTATCTTTGAATCCCAAAACAAGAAGGGAACTGTTGGTGCATAATGTCTATTGCCTACGTCTAAGATATGTTGATTTTGTATATAGGGCTTAGGACGTCAGTTTGTAAATGTTATTGTATATTTTGTTTGGCTTGTTACTCACTCGTACGAGTGAGTTACATGACTCGTACGAGTAACACTATGTCACTCGTACGAGGTAGCCACTCGCACGAGTCACACTCTCTGTTACACACTCTCCTGTGCGAGTCATGTCGACCTATAAATAGAGGAGTGTTGTGTCAGAGCTAGTAAGTGTTAATGCCAATTGGTGTGGCGAAGCCCTGCAGAATTGTTTACTTGCGCTGTACTTTTCATGTCAATCAATATATTCAAGGCATTTAAACAGTAGATCTCACTTGTTCGTTTGTCAACCTCACTAACAATGAATTCCGCCTCTGTTAGTTGAGTTAGATCAGTACGTTGTCATCGGAGGAGAGTCGATCCCCCCTCACAAGTGGTATTAGAGCCGTAGGCCTGATCTGATGACAAACGTCAAGTTTCTGCAGGCTACCAACTGTTTCAGGTTCAGATTCACTATTGCAGCATTCTATTTCTACACTTTCCCAAACAATTCCCCGAATTGTACGAATTTACGGACAAAATGGACTAGGATTCTAGGATATCACGTTAAAATCAATCCCAATCAATCCTTAACAAATTCAGATCTAAAATCGAACTTAATCATGTTAAAATCGGTAAAATTCATCCGTTTGAAGACTTAAGTTGTTTCGTACGGGTAGAGAGACCACTCGCATGAACGACTGATCGCACGATTTAAGTCATTCGTACGAACAAGAAAACAGAAGACCTTAAAATTTACAAGTTAAAAGTTGAAATTGTGATTCGCATAAGGTACCCACTCGTATGAGCGAATCACTCTACGAACAAACATTTTTCATTCGTACGAACAGTGTATTCGCATGAGTATCTTCTCCGTACGAATCATCTCATTCGCACGAATCTTTGTGTCGTACGAACTAATCTTGGTCGCACGAACTGATCTGTTATCCGCACAAGAAATTTTTTCATACTAATCAGTTTTTTTTCGGAAAGTCTGTTTCTAAAATCTTTGCAGAAAAATGGTAGAAGAATTTTACAACGCATTTGCTACATCAGCGGTCATGACTACTGCACGCACAAAACATGAACCTCGAGAACGAACTGGATACGATGACGAAACCGCCAAAGTTGATGAACCTCGAAGACTTCGCAGTTGGAGTGAACGTTTCATGAATTGGGTTCAGGAAATCATTTTACCTGTTGGTTTGCTATCGAAGAAAAGTATCAAGCTCCTGTTGGAGAAAACAATCTCGAAAAGACATTGGCTCAACTTTCGGATTTTGAAAGAGAAAAGTTATTAATGAGAAGAAAATGATGAACATTTTACAACAATATATCAAGGAAGACATACTGGCGCTTTACAACATGATGATGACGCACAATCATTATGGAATGCTCTTTGATTGGAATTCCAGGGAAGTGCCCAATTGCGTAAAGGGAAGAAGGCATTGTTGAGTAAAGAATTTGACATCTTTACTTTGATCAAAGGAGAGACGGTAAAACAACTGATTGAAAGATACTGTTATCTGGTTGTGCAAATAAAGCGAATAGGAATCATCAAGATGAACGAAGAACTAGTTGATAAACTCGCCGATTCCTTACCACAAGGCGAATGGTCTACTATTTGACCATTTTGAAGAATGGAACTGAATATGGTAATTTCTCATTACCACGATTCATTGAGAGCTTAGAGGGACATGAACTTGAGATGCAGAAAATGGCGAAGAACAAAGGCGCCCAAGTGCAACAAGACGTTAATCTTTCTTTCAAGAATAGTTCTACCGCTCAGATACAGTCTCAAAGATCCAGACTGCCTTTAGTTCTTACAACACACCAAGCCCACCATCAAATCAAAATAGTGGTTTTCAATCATTTGCTAAAATCAATCCTAATATGTCTCAAAGCCCACAATCATCACATGGTTCGAGCAATCCCCAGATCAACCAGAACAGTTAATCAAATCCTACTCAAAGGGTACTATAGTGCAATGTCACTGTTGATTTCAAGAATGCACAAAAATTTGATGAGAAGACCGCAAAGCAACATATGTCACTTTAACATCGGTTCTCGAATCTTATGACAGTCTCGTAGCAGGAAACATTGGAAATTCAGAAATGGCCAGAGAGGACTATGATCAAATTGATCCGGTAGAAATAGAGCTGATCGACATCGAAATGGTGTATGGCATCTATAGTTAGACGCGCACAACGCTTCATGGAAATTACCGGGAAAGAGAACTTGGGTGGATTGGATGGAAAACTTGGATTCGACAAGTCTAAAGTTACTTGTTTCAAGTGTCGGGAGAGGGGACATTTTAACCATGAATGTCCAAACAGAGAAGTTCAGGGTAATCAGAGCCCATTTGTCGATGACTACTACAAGAGAGCTATCTACCACCGTCCTCAACTAAGAACTAGAATGGTGCCAATCGAAGATAGACAGCCAGAAACCAAAGACAATGCGCTTGTAGTGACTCAAGAAGACGAGGGTTTTAACTGGAACAAATACATCTCCAAGAATGAGAGTTTAGCATTGGTTGCAGAGATAATCAAAGAACCTGAAGAAGAATCTGAGGCATCTTTTGACGAGGCTTCTGAAGAAGATTATTACTATCACACATCATTAGAAGATGAGGAATTATTAAACAGTGCTTTTAAACATCTCCTACCTAATGATATTCTGAAAACTTTTGCAGGTTACTTTGAACCAAGTCATTGATCATCTTCGAAGAGTAGAAGAAGCCTGATGTTGAAAAGAAAGTTGATGAAAAGATGGAGAAGTTGACTAATGAGGCCAGCAAAGCGTGTATGGCAAACATAAATGAGGTAAATGAGTCTAAATATGAGTCTGTGGTAGAAAAACCATGTTTGAAATGTGCTGAGCCATGCAATGAATGTATTGTAAAAGACACATGATATAATGAGCTCAAAATTTTAACAGATAATTTACCGACTGACTACAAATCAACTACAGAAGCTTACGAAAATTAAGTAAATCTGTTAAATAGTATGAAAAATCGCCCAGAGAAAATGACGAAACACTTTTTATGCTTAAAGCGACAGTAATGGACAAGCAAATGGCCATTAATATTCACTTAAATACTATTGCTGAGCTAAAAAGTGAGCTTAAGAAGATAAAAATAGAAACAGAATGGGTAACAAATTGTTAATCAGTTATTCCACAAGCTCTTATGTTATTGATCACATTTTACCCAAAATCAAAAACAAAGATGAACCTAAAAATGATGATAACAAGAGTGCAAGTTATGATCGTGTTCCACCCCTATGTGGAATAGCTAAGCTTGTAAATAGCCATCATGGGTGAAAGACGCTCAATTTAAAATTAAAAACTCAACAGTCAAACGAGCTGCCTGCGAACATTGACGTAACTTACAGAAAATCTGAAAAAGAATGTGACTCTGAGGTGGTTAAAAAAGTGGTCGAAAATGTTTTAAAAGGTGAATCTGAAAAATCTGAATCTGATGTTGAAACATCGAAGATAGTTTAAACAATGATCCAAACGTCATAGTTTATGAAATGCATGGATCTGATAAACTATATTCTGATGAAGTCTTCCCATCCAGAATGTGAATATGGATCGTGTCGATAAATTGTTCAAGCTTGTGGAGGTAAGTCATTCTGATTTAGATAAACATGATGTATTTTACTCTAAATCATAATGTGTTAACAGACCCTACCATCAGAAAAACAGAGATTATCCTGAGAATAGGAGGGCTGGTTTGGGTTTCCAAAAGCGAAGAATGAACAACAAGTCCCAAAAACTAAACTTTACAAAGAAAATCAATTTTTTTTCTAACACCTTGTAAAATCGTGTCCTATAGTATAGTGACACGTGTTGTATTTTTTTATTTTAGTCTATTAAAGAATAATAGGGACTAAAGGTGTCAACATGCTCAAACTGAGCCTCTAAGTGACTGTCTGATGTCAACATGCTTAAACTTGACCTCTGAGTGACTGATATGTCAACATGCCCAACCTCTGAGTGACATCGGAGTTAACATGCTTATAGTGGGCCTCTGAGTGATCCTTTACGAAGTCCAAACTCTCATATGTCCCATTTGTTAGACGAGAAGGATAAAATCCGTAATTATAAGAAAGTTGGATAATGGAGGGGTTAAAAGTGTCAACATGTTAATTTATACCTCTGAGTGACCTTTTAACGAACCGAGAGCTCGACAATGTCCGGGCATATTTCCGGGTACGCCAACTATTGGTTACGGAGGGCTAAATATGCTAAAAATGTGTTTTAGAAGGTTTTATAAGTTGAGGGGCTAAAAGTGTCAAACTTTGAAACTGACCATGGGGCGCTCGCGGGGTGCGAGAGGCTTGTGTCTGCAAAAAATGTGCTTGGCCCCCACACAAATTGCCAAAAACCATTTGATTCGAAACAAGGGACTTTCAAACAGCTATGCCACGTTTTAGGACACTTGTAAGCTCCCTCTTACACACCTTAGGAACTGGCATCACCTCCTTCAAGTTCTCCAACTATAAATAGGTGCCAAGGTTCACCATTTGAACTTGCACCTTTCTCATTCACAACTCTATATCCCTCCTCTGGAAGTTCCTAACTGAAAGGAGCATCCAACTTAGTTCTATTGCATCCTAGGAACCACTTGTAAGTGTTTATTCCTCTTGCATTTTCATTTATAGGCTTTTATAGCCAAAAGTCAAGCATTTTATGGAAAAAGCCTTGACTTTCGGTTAAGACCATTATGGTCAGCCATTTTTCATAATGAACATGGCCAAGTGATCATAATAAGGTAGGTGTTAGTCCCTATAAAGGGCACCTCCTGAAAATCCGTTTGCTAGACCAACTGACGGGTCAAAGTTATTATATTAAAAAGTTAAACATGCCTTTTTTCAGAAAAATAATAATTTGATCTTATATATGTTATGAAACCTTTTTGACACTTAAACAAGTTGAAATAATTATTAGAGCATGTAAGAACATGTTCGGCTCGTCAATTTCAGTTCTAGGGTCGGTTTGCAACCGAAAGTCGCGAAGTTTAACTTCTGTTTGACTTTCGATTCTGATCCGATTTAGATTAGTTACCTACTGATCTAAAGTTGCATTATGATGTAATATAGTGTAGCAAAACCCTCTGAGGTTATATTACATGATCATAATAGAATCTGAGTTTATGCACAAGTTCCGTATTATGCCATTTTGACTAAAATGCCCTTTTTGCATAAAATGAGGTTTAAATGATATTGAACTTGAAAAAAATTACTTACTGATGTAATACCATAAGTAGGATTATTTGGATGTCAAAACCAGATTATAAACTGAGTTTATGAACAAGTCCTTGTATTTTGTCGATAAATGACGATAAGGCCCTTGTGGCTTATAAAATGGTTTTAGTCACATCTTTTTAAAGTAAATCATTTACCTACTGATATGTTATATTTAATAACATATTTAAGATGTGTTAACCTGACCTTAACATCAGTTTTCATTAAACATCACACAACTCGTCATTTTACGACATAAACGTCGTTACGGGCATAGTATGGTTTTAAACCAAATTTACCAACCAAGACTTGTTACCTACTGATTCTAAAACTTATTTTAAATATTTTTACAATAGGTACATGATATAAACTTAGAATCCCAAATAATTTATAAACTATATGTAAAATGACCAAAATGCCCCTTCGGTGCATAGTTTGGTCATAAAAGATAAATTACAATATAATTAATATCCAACTGATATTATATCATAAATAAGTTAGTTTTCCAGAACACTTATAGTTATAAAATTAAATTATATTCAAGTTCCTTTATAAGGTATGAAATTACCAAAATGCCCATATGAGGCATAGCTTTACTTTAAAACCATAACGGGCATAAAAGTTGATAACCTACTGACATTACAACTTATTTAAAGTATAATGGCATATAGAACTTGTCCATAACTTATCTGGTTACCCGATATCACTGATATGCGTACGGTTAGGCATATGTAACTAATTTACGAAAATTAACCGAAACAGGTCTAACCTTGTCATTTAAGTCTCAAAATCCAGAATGTTTATAGTTTATCCATATTACACAAGTCAATGTATTTGTTGAGATTAAATTATATTCTATCCAATCATCGTTTAATCGTGCATTATACGTTTTGATCAAGTACGCTAGTTGGGCCAAGTCTATGACTTAAATAAGACCGTTAGTATTTAATTGGCTAGCTTATGCCATAATCCAGACTAGAGACTTGCCGGTAAATGCTATCTGCACTTAGTACTTTTTGTACGGCTGAGTTATTAAAATCTTGTGGTTAAACGAAGACCAGCTCAGGTAAATACTCTCGACTTATTTCCCCTATACGGGCTTGGGTTATGGTAAAATATACCGCTTGGTCAGAAATGGGATCAATCGAATGCCGGATTGTGGCTAGTAAATCCGCATATTCTGTTTTAATTAGTTTTGTTTGATAACTTAAAATCGGGGGTTAACTACCGTGTCCTGGATATCCTCAGCTCATTACAATAAAAAATGGCCACGACCTTAGCGCGGGTGTAGGCATACACCCGATAGACGCTCAAAATGCATTACCCACAAGGTTGGGAAGAAATAACTCCTTTGTGAGTTCAAAGTGGTGTGTACGTTAATCATGTCTCGGTCTCCATACTGGGCCCTGTATGTATGGACAAACATGTGAATTTGTTAACAAGGTTGGACAGTCAACTTTCTCAATTTTAAAAGATTTTGTGCTGATACGCACTTAAAACATATTTTTAAATGTTTTCAAAATGAGTCAGTTGGGTGTTTTTGCCTGCAAAAGCTGACGTATTTTCAAAAGACTAAGCTTGCATGTACAATACGAAAATAGGCTGGAAGTGCTCGGTAGTGATAAGAGGATCTTGCAAATCCTAGATCTGCCCAAAGTCTGTTTTACATTCTTTCTTTTGTACAATTTATGATCCCCTGTGGATCTTCTATTACGAGCCATCTATATATTATTTTGGTACTTTGAATATTTGGTTTGTAATAGTAATTTAAATCCAAGACTTCCGTTGTGTTGTGTTAATTGACTATGATGTTATCAACTTATGTCACGATAGTCCCCACCCGGGCCCATCGGTGTTTGGATTGGTTGTGGAAAGCCGGGGTGTTACATTTTTGGGACAACAACAGAAAAGGAAAAAGAAATCATCGGAACACAATCAAATGATGATTTCAAGAAAGAAAAAGAGACTAGAAAACAAATTTTGGATTCCTCTGTCTGTAAAGACAGTAGGACATGCTATAAATGTAAAAATGTCGGGCATATTGCACGACATTGCTCACAAAAATATCCAAAATCTGTTTCCTACTCTAACAGGGCTACCAAGGATGAGAAACAAAAAGCACCTATGATTGCACCTAAGCAAATTTTGAACAAAATAACGAGTCCTATAAAAAAGTTAAACCAACGATTCAACGTAATTCTAAATTTGAAACTGGTGAAACATCAACTAAATATTGTCAAATGGATTCAAAGTTTTATGCAAAAAAGGCAAATTTGAAAATGCAAACATGGGTTGCAAAAGTCAAACCATCCAAGGTAGAACTGAAACCTTCTGTTCCAAACAAAACCGAGCCTAAACAGAATGTCAAAAACAAAGAAGGTCCGAAATTTGATATTCCGAACCCACCCAAGACCAAGCAGGCTTGGGTTTCTTTGTTTAAATAATTCTTCCTCATGTGTGCAGGGGCTCCCGTGATCGATCATGTCTAAATGGATTATGGATAGTGGAGCTTCCAGACACATGACAGGGATGCTTGCGTTGTTACACGACGTCAAGGCTATCCGAGGGGGTACGTAGGTTTTGCAGGAACGCAAGGCAAAAGAATTGTCGGAGAGGGAATTCTCACGAATGGAGTGGTTTCATTTGATAAAGTAAACTACATTGCTGAACTTGAGAACAATATACTCAGCATTTCGCAGATTTGTGACAAAAAATTCACAACGCACTTCAATGATAAATAATGCTTGCTTTTAAAGCCTGGATTTAAGATTCCTGAGGAATGGATTCTTATGCGTGCTCCGAGAGAAAATGATCTTTTATTCTCGATATGAGTGTTGCTTCTACAACATCAAAGAAGGTTCAGTGCTTTGTTTCTAAAGCTACCGAGAAAGAGTCTATTCTATGGCATAGGAAGATGGGGCACATTCATCTGAGAAAGATGAATTATCTAGTGCATAACACCTAGTGGAGGGTGTTAATCTGAAGAACTTTCAATTACTGATGATTGTCTGAGCTGTAAAAAGGGGAAACAGCATAAGAAATCACACCCAAGAAAGCTGTTGAATTCTATCAACTACCACTAGAGAGGCTTCATATGAATATTTTCGGGCCACTAAACGTCAAAAGCATTTCTGGTGATCTATATTTCCTAGTCGTTACAGATGATTTCTCAAGATTCTCATGGGTTTTCTTTCTGAGAGCAAAGATAAAACGTTTGAAACTCTAATGATTCTCTTCAGAAAACTTTAAAACCTCTATCACTTGCCTATCAAGAGAATCCGCAGTGACAATGGTACAAAATTCAAGAACAAAAGGATGCTCGAATTCTAAATGAAAAGGGGATCTTTCACGAATTCAGCGCCCCCTATACTCCTCAACAAAAGTAGTAGCTGAACATAAGAATCGCACACTGATCGAGACTGCTAGAACCATGCTCGCTGACTCTAAACTGCCAATTAGTTTTTTGAGTGAAGCAGTCGCATCAGCGTGTTACACCTTGAATCATGTGTTAACAGTCAAGCCTCACAACAAGACGTGTTTTGAATTGCTAAATCAACGGAAGCCTAACCTCACATTTCTGGAGCCTTTTGGATCACCGTGTACTGTATTGGACCCGGATGGTAAATTTGGAGCCAAATCCTTGGAAGGTTTTTTCGTCGGTTACGCTACTCCACAAAAACGTGTTTCTTGTCAAGTCTGAGCCAGTTTATTCTTGCACAGCATGTTGATTGTCAACGGTATACTACGCCAACGCAGAAACCTGGGGATCCATGGCTGTTCAACTATGAGGGTTTGTGGAATTCATTCGACCTACCAGACGTGCCATCAGAAGAAGAACTTGTTAGGCTATTTCAACAGCATCAAATATCTAATCAAGAGCAAGTTTCTAGACCGTTGGTGATTTCCCCATCACTTCCTATCAACACTTCTGATGTGGATCCGAGCATTACTCGTCAAGAATCTGTATCTATACCAATCTTGAACACTGCTGAATCATTTGCCCAGCAACAGCCAAATGCCGACTCTGATCGAGAACCGACTTTAGATGATGGAGGATCTAGTTCTGATGAAGGATCTGAGAAGATTAAAAGCTTCCTAAATACTCAAGCTGATCAATCAAACGTTAGGAATGAAGCTTCATCGTCTACACCGGTTGTTGATGAAGTTATCACAAATTTGAAAACTTAAGTGGATGTTCCAAGTGAAGTGATGCCGAGGACACTTTCTTATCATCCATCGGAGAATATTATCGGCAGCTTACAAACAGGAGTGCAAACTCGTAATCAGATCAATAAGGATCTAAGCTGTGTTTATACTCGTATTGCTCGACTACAAACCAGTCTTTCTAATAGTTGTTTTGTTTCTCAGCTAGAACCCGGGAACTGGAAAGACGCGTTAAAATAAGAGAGCTGGGTTTAGGAATTGCTTCAATTCCAGAAGCTAGGAGTCTGGAAGCTTGTTGACCTACCAGATCATCACAAAAAGATAAACACTAGATGGGTCTTCAAGTGCAAGCATGATGGCAGAGAGATTGTGGTCTGCAACAAAGCTCAACTTGTAGTACAAGGTTTTCATCAGTAAGAAGGGATATAATACACAGAAGTCTATGCCCGGTCGCTCGTCTAGAAGCAATCTGCATATTCTTGGGCTTTTTTCAAGGTCTACCAGTTGGATGTCAAATCTGCTTTCCTGTACGGGAAAGTCAAAGAGGAGGTGTATGTCGGCCAACCATCGGCGTTTGTCGATCCCATACACAAAGACAAAGTCTACCTTCTGAACAAAGCCTTATATTGTCTACATGAAGCCCCGAGAGCTTGGTATGAAATGCTATCGTGACATCTTCTAGACAATGGCTTTCTCAGAGGAACTATAGATTCTACCCTCTTTACCACGGAAGTGGATAGGCATTTGATTATCGTACAAATATATGTGGATGATATCATCTTCGGATCAATAAATGACAAGCTGTGTAAAGACTTCGAAGAAGTCATGAAGCGCAAATTTGAAATGAGTGCGATGGGAGAGATGAAGTTCTTTTTAGCACTTCAGGTCGATCAATTGCCTGATGGTATCTTCATCCATCAGACGAAGTATGTTCATGACATATTGGAGAAATTTGATATGACAGGAACTAAACCAGCATCTACCCCATTGGCTCCTAATCACGGCATTTGTCCAGACCTTCATGGAGTGAAAGTTGATGAAACATTATACCGATCCATGATCAGATCCTTGATGTATCTAACTGCTTCTCGTCCTGATATCATGTATCCTACATGCCTGTACACCCGTTTTTAGTCTAGTCCAAGAGATTCGCACTTGCTCACCATCAAACGTATCATGAGATATTTAAAGGGATGTCCAAGCACCGGCTTGTGTTATCCTCGACATTCGGTTGCTTCAAACTAAACGCCAAATCTACGATGGCTGGATGCCAGTTCTTCGGAACTCATTTGGTAACGTGGCAATGCAAGAAACAGACCGCGGTCGCTTTCTCTACCTGTGAAGCTGAATACGTTTTAGAGATTCGGACAACAATTTCTTGACACACCCATATATGTAGATAATCAGGCTGCAATTGATATCACTAAAAACTCATGTCAACACTGACGTACTAAACATATTGAGATTCGACACCACTTTATCCGTGACTGTTACGAGAAAAATTTGGTTAGAATTGAAAAAAATCAACACAGATGACCAAAAAGCAGATTTTTATACAAAAGCATTTGATCGTTCAAGATTTAAAAATCTTTTAAAATTAAATGGTTTAAGAAATCTGACATCAAGGGATATTCTTGAGGTTGAGTTTGAGGATGACGATGACTTGATGTGATTCTCGTCCGTATGACGTGTTTTCTGTACATTCTTTCTTAAAAATTCTAAAAATTCAAAAATATGTTTTTGATTTTAGGGGGAGAAAGTTTGCGAAAATACAAAAACATTATAAAAGTCAAAAAGAGTTTTTGTGAAAAAGAGAGATCATATTATATCAATATGACAGTCATAGTATGCTAATGATATGGAATAATTAAACAAGTTCTTAAACAGGTTTTACTGAGGATGTGCCAATAGGCTTCACCCGTTCAGTAAATTGTTTACAAGATATAAACCTAATAGAAAAACTAAGTAACTTGTGGGTTAACATCTTTCGGATATATGGACTTAGTACTCGAAATTTCGTTTGAGAGAATGCCAGATTCTACGATACTAGGTCTTTATATTTAATCGATATTGGGGTATTATCCGAGTTCTTCTGATTTTGCATCAACAATGACCTAGAACTTGTATAATACTTTACGCATTATTCGCCTATACAAGCTGCACAAAAAATGAGTATGTCATAAATATTTACGACATCTGTAGTTCAAAAGATTCCTTTAAGGAACACCACCTAAAGACGAGTCTTCATCTCTTTGTCTGTATGGAAATACTAACCTGAGCTCTCAAGGTCTCGCAATTCACCCCTTTACAGATATCAATTGGATATATTCACCTGTGAAATGAAATTCTAGGAATCTCGATGCGGGAGTATATTCTGAGATGGGAAACACAGTTATTTCATGTTCGTTAATATTACCTAACATATCTTGAAACAGTTGAGAAACGAGAAGAGGTTTAAGTGGATAAGTATATTGGCAATCTAGGTAAATCTGTTTAAGAACTTAATAATTCTACCAAGATCAATGGTACTTGTGAATTGTTTAAATACTTGATATGATTCTCTTAACACAAAACTCACAAAAAATATGTATGTATATACATCTTTACTACTTATTTCTTTTCGAAAAAAATCCCAAAACCCAAAAAGATTTTTCAGTTTTCTTAGCATTTTAGTTTAGTTTTTGTCTACTGATGATGTAAACACCGATAGTTCAAGTCATGGCAACATTTACTGAAGGAAAACTGAAGACCACGGGTTGGAAGCTAATCAAGAAAAGAAAAGTTTACCTGAACGTCAACAAAGTTCATTAATTTGAAACTTTACATTTTTAAATAAATCTGTTTTGGTCAAACAATGGTCAACCAAGGTCATTAACTTGGACTTGGTAGGCAAATCAGATAACTATTGTCAATAACTTGGACTTGGTTAACTGAGTGGGTTTTAAACAGATAAAATTTCATAAAAAATAAAAAAAGCAAAAAACATCATCAAAAAGTTTAACAAGTATCAGAACTGACTCGTACGAGTGACATTTATATTCATTCGCATGAGCCATCGCTCGTACGAACGACTTGTGAATGAGTATAAAAGCCTCACTCATTCGCACGAGTCGACTATGTGCGATTGAGAGAGAACTTTGTGCGAACCAGTTCTTGTACTTCATTTTTCTTCACATATACTGCGTACCAATACATTGGGGAGGTCAATTTGCACACCTCTTGCAATGGGAAAGGTACTAATGATTGTTTTAAGTAGTTATAATGCCGAATTTGGACCAAACGGACAGGAAAACATAGATTTAGGGAATTGGACCTATAAAACATAAAATTGAACTTAAAAACGTTAAAATTGGCCCCAATAGCCTATAAATCAAGCTTCAATTTGTTAAAATTAACACGTTTTAAGTTTGGTTAAACTTGGTGTTATTTGATACGGTTCACAACTCGTACGAATGTCCACTCGAACGAGCGAAGGTTTCAAAATGATCCAAGTATCTTTTTCACTCGTACGAGTGAGTATTCGTACGAGTAGGATTCTTTATTGTTAAATGTTGATGATTCGTACGAGGCATCGTTCGTACGAAGCAGTTACTGGTCAAATTTCTTTAAAAATTGCTAAGTATTTGGTCACTCGTACGAAGTAGTGACTCGTACGAATGATGATTTGACTCAGAATTGAAATTTTGATTAAGTGTTTGACTCGTACGAATGAATGGATCGTACGAGTGACTCTAAAAGTTGAAATTTTTGAAAAATTTTCTAACGGTTTGAAATGTCTATGTGTACAGGTCAAGAAATCGTCTTTCTCTCCGTTCCACAATGTTTACTGTCTTCTTGATGAGTCTATTCCATAAATCCGCCGCCTATGGGGAAGTTTTGGATTTTTTGGGCAGAATTCCAATTACGAAGGCTCTTACAGATTATCATGTCGCTTATAGATCTCATATTGAGTACTTATGTAATGCAGCGGAGTTTGATACCGAGGAGAATGCGATTGTCTCGACTATGAGGATTAGAGATGAAGATATTCAGGTCAAAATCACAGAAGACTTGATCAGAAACGTGTTGGATTTCAAAGACCATGAAGACGATCCGATGGGATTTTCGGAATATATGGTGAAGGGATGTTTTTATCGTATGGGTTATGTCGGGTTCGTGAATGTTGCTCATTTTAAGAAGGCTAACCTAAGTATGCCTTTCCGATATATCGCACATTGTGTTATACATGCACTTAGTCACCGAAAAGGAGGTTTTGACGACTTAGTAGATTATCAGATGTGTATGATCACCGCGCTCGTTCTTAATCTACCATACAACTTTTCGAAGGTTATATTCTCTCATATGGTTCAGAACATACAGACGCCCACGATTCATACAGATGCTGCTAGACCATCTGCACCCAAATTTGAAGAAAAAGAAAGATGATGTGCTGAAGTTAGAACACATGGATGTCTCAACTTTGAAGAAGATGAATTTACATCTTAAGACATTCCCTAATGTGAAGCCTGTGTTTAGAGCAATCATTGACAAAGATTATGTCGCTCCAGCACCAGGAAAGTGGAGACAAGAATAGAGTGGTGATGAGAATGAAGAGCTTACAGCGCTTGATGGTTTTGTTGCGAAACAAAGCACATGGTTTGTCAAAGACGGGGGTAAGGGCCCAAGAGAAAGCCAACGGCTACATCTACTCCACAAAAGAAGCAGAAAACAGCCGACAACTCTAGATGATAGATGAAACAGAGCCAGAAGAGAATATAGAAGATATGGCTGCTGACATTGAGAGACAAGCACTTGGTCGTGAAAAACTGGCTGAAGAAGCGTCGTCTTCTAGCACTGATTCTGAGGATAGAAGAGCTGGAGAAAAAAAGAGAGCTAAAGAGATAGAAGCTGAATGACAAGCAGAGCTAAAGCGTAAGACTGAAGAGAAAAAGCGAAAAGAGACAGGAGAGGACGATTGACTTATATACCTTCGGGTTCTGATTATGATACTCCTGTGCGCAAGTCTGCCAAGAAAAAACTCGACGTCTCAAACGTTCGGCAGTTAGAAGCACTGATTCTCCTATAGACCGATCTAAAGAAAGGTGCAGGAGAAGACTATGGAAGAAGAGGTTGTTGAACCAATTCCACCATCCCCTACCACGTCAGTCTACACCACAACCGACAACGCAGCTGACGCCGCAACCCTCACAGTCACAACCTCATTTTGATTTTGATTTTTTACTTTGGTGACATACCATGGGCGAAGACTTTACTGCTGACATGTTTAATGACCTACGTGTTGAAGAGTTACAGAAGCAGGTCATGTTAAACACGGTCAAGATTGCAGAATTACAAGAACAACTCAATGTTTTAAGTGAAGACAAACAGCATCTCGAAGCTATGTTAGCCAGCATTGTATCTGAAAATGAGCGTTTACGGATTCGTATGGCTGAATATGAAGAAGAAGACTTAGGAGCGACAGAATGATGAATTTATTTGAGAAATACTGACTAAGAAGCTGGGTATTGATATTGCTGCTGAGATTGACGAAATAAAAGAGCTGAAGCAAGAAAGCAGGTTGCTGAGCGTGAACGCCTTACAAAGGAATTATCAGATGCGCAAGGCAAAGGCAAAGCTAAAGTGCTTGAGGATCCTGTGAATGTCATAACTGAGCCAGAAGCTGAATCTATGCCAGTTATTACAGATATTGTGGTGTATTCAGTCTCGAAGAAGTTTGTTCTGGTAGGAAAGCCTAAACATGTTGATATTGACACTTCCAATTTTTCAGCAAGACATCGTGAAGGTTACAGAAGAGGAATTTAGAAAGAGAGATTGAAAGCAACGGCTGATGAGTTTGATGAGGATGCTGAAAAAGAGGCTGAAGAAATAGATGAGTTTGATGATTTATTTTCTGATGAGTCTGATCACAATAGTGATGATGGTGACGATGATGTAGGTGGAATGGGTGTCGGTGTAACAAATTCTGTTTTAAATGAAGTTATTGATTATCCTGCTTACTTGGATTATTCAGGGAATAGGTAAGTGAAGATAGAGATCAGAGAAGATCAGAAGGATCTAAAGGTGTTAGCAGGCAGGAATCCTCACGATAACTGATATATCTATCATTCCTATCATGCCAAAGCCGAAGATTTTATATCTTGAGCACGATGTTGAAGAGGGTGAATATGTCCATAGCTACACTAAGGAAGAAATTGCTAAAATGTTAGGCGTGGATGAAGAAAATTTCGAGTTTGATTTTGAAGATGAGTTGAATGATATTAGCGCTTTCGAGCCAGTTGATTATGTTTTCAAGCATGTTGATGATGCGGATGATTATGATAGAGTTGTCGTGGAGGATGATTCTGATGACGATGTTACTAATCTTGCCAATCAGGGTACAGATGACTCCCCAACTTTTAATGAGTTATTTGCAGCTGAAAATGCTGATGTTCAAAAACATAAAGTCGAAGAAGCTGCTAAACACGATACAATTCCTCAACATATGACTAGAGCTGAAATTGCAGAAATGAGGAAGAAGTGGTTCAAAGTTTCACCAGCGGGGTGCAAATTCAAACATCCTATAGCGTTCTTTACGCGTGATGCAGATATTTCACTAGGGGATATAATTAGCTGGGGATGGGTCGAGGAATTTAATGTTTATGCTATTAAGAGGGAGTTTGGGATCCAGTATTTCAGATATTTGAACGACATCAAATCCTTGCCGTATTGGGATATAAAAGAGCTCGTGCAAACGAAGATGATAAATTTGAAGATGAAATTTCACGACCAACGGCTGTGGAAATTGATTAAGCTTGAAGCTACGCACGGATTTACTCACTGGAAGCCTCATTTCCCAAAGCGAATTACGAAGATCGATCTGATTGCCAAAGAAAAAGATGTGACACTAGTCGTGAAGAGTACAAAGGTAATGAAGAATATGACTATGATTCAGATGGAGCAAGACTTCCACAAAATCTTCAAATGGTAGCACTAAAGATTCGAATACGGGAGAGGTTGTGATATGTGTGCACCCTGATGACGATTCGTGGAAGATAACAAAGGAGCTTACCGAAGCCGTCATAGCACATAAACGTATATATGGGTTGTGGCGTGGCAATCGAGTACTAAACCCGATGTGGCTAGTAAATTGTTCGAAGAAAGATATTGAATGTTTGTTCTACAGCAAAATCATTTTCGAAGAGAAAGCAAAGAACAAGCACTCCAGTTTATGAAGATAGTTAATGTTTGTTTCGCCAATGATATACATTCTGGATCGACATGGAACACTTCATGGAGGAAACTGAGGAGATAGAGCAAAGGAAGAAAGATAAGAAGGAAGAGAGGATTGCAGAGCGAGCACGTATTGCGTCGTTAAGAAGTTTTCGGTTTGGCAATACAGTTAACCGCCTCCTCCAACAGATCAAACGCCAATAGCTTTTGAGGAGCGTTGCAAGCCACCAAAGCGTTTCTTTGGTCGATAAACGTCAGATCTTATGAAGATTTTTTAAGACTATCCAAGACTGCGACAACATCCAAGGGGGAGTTTGTTGGTGCATAATGTCTATTGCCTACGTCTAGGATATCTTGATTTGTATATAGGGCTTAGATCGTCAGTTTGTAAATGTTATTGTATATTTTATTTGGTTGTTACTGACTCATACGACTGAGTCACAAGACTCGTACTAGTGACACTCTGTCACTCGTATGAGGCAACCACTCGCACAAGTCACACTCTCTGTTACACACTCTCCTGTGCGAGTCATGTCGACCTATAAATAGAGGAGCGTCGTGTCAGAGCTAGTAAGTGTTAATCCAGTAGGTGTGGCGAAGCCTTGCAGAATTGTTTACTTGCGTTGTACTTGTTCATGTCAATCAATATATTCAAGGCATTTAAACAGTAGATCTCACTTGTTCGTTTGTTAACCTCACTAACAATGAATTCCGACTCTGTTAGTTGAGTTATATCAGTCCGGTGCTCATCGGAGGAGAGCCGATCCCCCCTCACAAGAACTCGTAGGTGTACGTATCGGGATTTTATGGCGTGCAACCCCGCGTCATATAATAGTGAAATTGATTCAATAAAATGCCGAAGATGGATCGCTAACATGGAGGCCGTCTTTGTCCGTAGTCGATGCGAAAAGGAAGATCAAGTAATGTTTGCTACGGGCTAACTTCAACTTCAGGCCAAGGATTGGTGGGTGCCCATTGAAGGAGCTGGGTAAGGATAAGGTCAAACCTTATCATGCCAAGAGTTTAAAGAGTTGTTCTTAAATATCATTGCCCACAATCAGCGGTAGATAGAATTCAAGAATACTTTCTGCGTCTTCGGCAAAAAGGAGGAGTCGATCGATGAGATTACAAATATATTTCTTGACAAGTTGAAATTTTGTCAAGATCTTGTGATGTCAGAAAGAATGAAGATAAATCGCTACCATGACATGTTGAAGGCTGAGTTTAGAGAATCATCACCCCATCAAAATGTGAAACCCTGAACGAGCTCATCAATTGGACCCAGGATAGGGAGATCGAACTGAAATGACAAGTGGGAAGGGGTGAGAAGAGATCATCTAAGAAGTTCACCAGTTCAAGTCCGTCAAAAAAGCAGAAGTTCCAAGATCATGGTAAGAAGGATAAAACGAGGGGAGGTATTCCCCAATGTAAGACTTGAGGATAGCTCCATACGGGGGAGTGTCTAATGGGTAAGAAGGGATGTTATAACTGTGGTAAGAAGGACACCCGTATTACAAGTGTCCTAATCCCTTGAGAACTTGCTTCAATTGTTTTCAACCGGGTCATATCAAGGCTGAATGCCCAAAGATTCAACAGAGGACGGGCAAGGAAGGAAAGAAAGAAGAAGTCCCAAAGGCTCAGGGCAGAATGTTTCAGATGTCATCTGAAGAGCCAAGACTCTTCCAAACATCGTATCAAGTATATTTTTACTAAATTCAATGCCCATGTATGTATTATTTGATACTGGGGCTAGTAAGTCATTTGTGTCGACAATATTATATGTCACCCCTCATTCAGAATAGAAAAGATGCTGATACCTTTAGAAGTAGAAATAGCCGATAGCAAAAGTTATCTATTACATGAAATATGTAGGGGTTGCAAGATAACAAGTGAAAATGAAGAATTCGATATTGACCTCGTCCCATGATCTTGGGAGAATTCAAGGTAGTGGTTGGTATGGACTGGTTGTCTCGACATCATGCTGAAATCCAATGTGAAAGCAAGACCATTCATGTGACGACTTCCAGTGGCAAACAGATAATTGTACATGGGGAAAGAGAAGTTAAACCTACGTTGTGCACCCTTATCCAAGCGATCAAATACATCCGAAATGGAATAAGGCATACTTAGCCTATGTGGTGAATACCCACCGTGGGACCCCAAGATTTGAAGAGGTGAGAATTGTAAATGAATATCCTGATGTGTTCCGGACGATTTGTCGGGGCTTCCACCCGAACGAGAAGTAGAATTTCGGATTGAGTTAAACACGGGTGCAAAGCCGGTGACTAAAGCACCCTATCGATTAGCTCCTACCAAGATGTGGGAATTGATGCCCCAGTTACAAGAATTACTTGACAAGGGTTTCATACGCCCAAGTGTATCACCATGGGGAGCACCCCTGCTTTTCGTGAAAAAAAAGATGGCATAATGCGAATGTGCATAGATTACGAGAATTAAACAAACTGACAATTAAGAACCATTATCCCTTGCCTAGAATTGATGACTTGTTCGACCAGTTGCAGGGAGCGAGTTGGTTCTCGAAAATCGATTTATGATCGGGATATCACCACCTTCGGGTACGTGAGGATGATATAGCCAAGACTGCGTTTAGGACCCACTATGGACATTACGAGTTCTTGGTAATGTCCTTTAGGTAGACTAATGCACCAGCTGCGTTCATGGATTTAATGAATCGGGTTTGTCGGAATATGTTAGACAAGTCTGTGATAGTCTTCATAGATGATATATTGGTATACTCCCGAAGTGAATCCGGTCATGCCTGCCATTTGCGCGAGGTGTTAGAAACACTTTGTAAAGAAAAGTTGTATGCTAAATTTTCCAAGTGCACATTTTTGCTAAGAATTTCTTGGCAATGTGATAAATGAATAAGGTGTTCAAGTAGACCCATCTAAGGTAGAAGCCATAATGAAATGGGTTCCTCCAAAGAACCCAAGTGAAGTAAGAAGCTTCTTAGGCTTAGCCAGTTACTATAGAAGATTCATTTAGGATTTTTCTAAGATAGTTTTTCCCATGACTAAGCTAACAAAGAAGAATGAAACGTTTAATTAGGGTACGGATCAAGAGAAGGCCTTTCAGACCTTGAAGTAGAAAATTTCCAGTTCGCGGTGCTAGTGTTACCTGATGGTGCGAAGGATTTGGTTGTGTACACGGATGCTTCGCATCAAGGTTTGGGATGCGTCTTGCTGCAAAGGGGCAAGGTCATTTCCTATGCCTCTAGACAACTAAAACAGCATGAGGGTAACTACCTGACCCATGATTTGGAGTTGGCAGCGGTTATTCGTGCTAAAGATATGGAGGCACTACTTGTATGGAACGAAGTGCACCATCTACTCAGACATAAAAGCCTCAAGTACTTTTTCGAGCAGAAAGATCTTAATATGAGACAACGGAGATGGCTAGAACTCATCAAAGATTATGACTATGACATTCTCTATCATCCCGGTAATGCTAATGTCATGGCAGACGCTTTAAGTAGAAAGGAATACCCGCCCCCAATTCGGCTAAAATCAATGAAAATGATAGTTACACCTAATCTCCTTGAAAGTATATGCGAAGCTCAAATTAAGTCGTTAAATGAGGATGATCCAAGGAAAGAAAGAATTAAAGGATTTGCACACAAGCTAGATGAGAATTCGAAAGGGATTAAAACAAGGTATGGCCGATCTGGGTACCTTGGCGTTGTGATGTACAGGAGTTACTCTTTGAGGAAGCTCATAGGTCCCAATACTCGGTTCACCCGGGAGCCACGAAAATGTATCGAGATTTAAGAAAGAATTATTGGTGGCCAGGAATGAAGCCTGATTGTTAAGTACGTTGCAAAATGTTTAACTTGCTCTCAAGTAAAGGCGGAACATCAAAAACCGTACGAGAAGTTGCAACCTTTGGAAATCCTAGTGTGGAAGTGGGAGGACGTGACAATGGACCTCGTAACTAAGCTTCAAAAACGAGGGAGGGGCATGATGCAATATGGGTCATTGTTGACCGTCTCACTAAAAGTGCCCATTTTCTACCTATTTGAGAAACATATCCCTCAGAAAAGATGGCAGAAATATTCGTGAATGAAATTATATCCCGTCACGGAGTGCCCGTATCCATTGTGTCAGATCGGGATAAGCGATTTACCTCCCGTTATTGGCAAAAGTTCCATGAAAGGATGGGTACTAAATTGCACTTAAGTACCGCTTATCATCCTCAAACGGATGGTCAATCAGAAAGAACCATCCAAACGCTTGTGGATATGTTAAAAGCATGCGTTATAGATTTTGGGGGAAATTGGGATGAACATCTACCATTAGTGGAGTTCTCGTACAACAACAGCTATCACCATAGCATCCAAATGGAACCGTACGAGATGTTTTACGGACGAAAATGTAGAACTCTAGTGTATTGGGGAGAGGTTGGACAAAGAGAGCTTGCATCAAAGGATGAGTGTAACATAACAAATGAAAAGATTGACCTTGTACGATCACGTCTGAAGGTGGCACAAGACCGGCAGAAAGCATATGCGTACAATAGGAAGTGTCCTATTGAATTTCAAGTACGAGACTGTGTTTTTCGGAAAGTCGCAGCTTGGGGTAAAATCCGTTTTCGCAAACGGGGAAAATTGGGACCACGTTGCATAGGACCTTTTAATGTAACGCTTCGCATTTGTAACTTTCCGTTTTTAGCAAGTCTGCTTCGTGTTTCTATTTTTGGGAAGTCCAAACCTTGTAATCGTATTTAATTCCGAATCATTGTAAATCTAAGGCTTTGATGGTAATCAAATTGATCGATTATACGCAATTCATAATCTTTATACCCATTTATATCAATGATCATACACGCATTCGTTAAACAATTTATAGCTTCGAATCAACTTGCATATTCTTATCATGTATTTATGAAAGTTAAATGTTTCAAATCAAGCAAGCAATCAACAAGTTAAACGCAAAATGCATAGACTTTTGGCACCATGATTCTTGTCACACTTATGTTAATTATTTGCAAGACATGTTTAGGGTTATGTAACACCTTTAATAATGTTTGAATCTTCCAAAACAATTCACATTGATTTACGTATAAAATACATTATTTAAATAACAATTAAAACCATTTATTTAAATTAATTAACAAAAAAAAACAAAAAAGAGGCCTGCATATGTTGATGTTTTGGGCTTGTTTCAAGTTTAAACACCCACTAATCTTGTCCAAAGCACAATCCATTGAAATTCTAATCCCTTCCCTATATAAACCACCTTTCCTCCATCCATTTCCCACTTTTACAAGCCTCCAAACACTCAAAACACTCTCAAAATCCCAACATATTCAAAAAACGCAACAGCCATATTTGAGTTTTTTTGTGAGTTCTAACTCACTTCTTCAACTAATTCTTCCTTATTTCTACTTCTAAATCATTTGGATAACCTCTAGTAAGGTTTTCACAAGTTTGCTTGGGCAAACTAAGGTGAAACCTCACAATTTTTTAGGTCCAAAGTGCCATAAATTTTCTGCCCATTTTTATCTTTTTAAACTTTAAGAATTTCAAAGTTTTCTTTATGTTTTATTCCTCAAAATTGTTTGCTAAGCCCTATGGGATGTTACCATAGGTTTACTAGGGAAAACCAAGGTGGAACAATACCATTTTTAGGGCCAAACTTTCTGTTTTGGAAGTTAAACTTATAAACTTTTTTTGAACTTGTTTTTTTAAACATAACAACTCTATGCTACTTATACCTCTAACCAAGTTTATGGTTAGTGAGCTAGCTAGACTTGTTCATACAAAATCAAGAGGCATAACATGCCTCTAAACTTGTGGTTTTTTAGGTTCAAACCCACAAGAGTTGAGCCATCCAAGCTTACAAGCTTGTGTTGGTGTAGGTGTGATTACATGGAGGCCTTGGCTATCCAACTTTTCAATCCGCCCCTCACTTGATGATTTCTATAATTCTTGACCATCCGGATTGTCCTTGTGACAATCTTGTGTATTGGTGAATCTTACGAAAGAGGTTTAGGACGGTTATCCTCCTACCTCCATGCATGACTTATATAACTTACATGATATATACGAATACATGAACTCTATGAAAAATTAGTAATATTATAACTATATATGTAAATACTTAATATAACCGAACTTTAGACGATGACCATATGGTTACTTGTCCTAGAAATAGGTTATTTTATCTTAGACCTAACCATCATTACGATTCTATTGGGCATGACCCATAAAAACACAAACACCCTTCGGGGCTTACAGTGTCAAAAACGAGCGTTAACGTCTAGATAAATACTTTTGTTTATACATATTTTTTGCATACTTTAATTCCTAAACTCATCAAACTCCATTGTCAATCTAATGCTCACACACCTACGTTTCCTTGTGTAGGATAACGTGGTGTTCATTCCCCTAAAATAACCTAACACTTTCACTGAAATTACTTTGCAAAACCGTGAGTACACTCGACACCCTTTTATGCTTTACACTATTTGGGTGCAATATGTTAAATTACCAAACTACACTAAATCACACTTTTATTCTATAATTACACACAAACATCCATCAAACATGCTTTAGTCTTATGCTACTTGAATTGTTACTTGGTATATTTTTTATGTGATCTAAATGTCATTAACTTCGATCAAGCCTCCCTTAACATGTATAGCGCTATAGGAGTAATGCACCACCCGTATTCTTGTGGTCAATGTTAAGTTTTAAATCTAATTTGCGGTACACTAGAGGATTGACTTGTAGATTCACATGCCTTGTTTACATTTATCTTGTATGCTAGCTATTCATGTGGATTTGTTTAAACGGTTTTAATAATTTTGCTATGATATTAAACTTGTGTACTCGCCAATACTTTGTTATTGAACTATACTTTTTAAGATGTTGAAGGTTGATGAAGGTGTTATGATGGAACTTAGTAGGAATGGCATAGAAACATGCGTAGAATACTAAGTTAATCATTATGTTATTGTTGAGTTTATTTTGTCGTTGTTACTTGTATTCGGATATTTGATGTAACTTGACAATTTTGATGCTATGAAATGAAATGGGTTGATTAAATTAAATATTATCGCAAATTGTGTTATGATGTCTCGAGCAATCTAGTCTGTCTCACTCTGATGTTTCCGCCATCGGTTGGGGTGTGACAGATTGGTATCAGAGCCATAACTATAGGGACTTAGGTAGAATTGCCATGTTCGACCTAGTGTATAGTTTAAGTGACCAACTTAACCATTCTTGCTTCATGATTAAAGTGTTAATTCTTCCTATTTGCTTCTTCCTATTTCTTTTGTCTTAAATATATATATGTGTTTTTCCTAAGACACTTACACAAATTATACACTTGAAGACTTGAAGACACTCAAACTATAAACGAGATGATCTCACCAAAATAAGGGTGAAACCCGCACGTTGGTGATCACTCTCAATCTGCGAAGTTCGATTTTGCACAAAATTACACTATCAAGTTAGGAGTGAAATCCACATCTTGATTGGAAATTCCATTTCATACTCTAGTGGACCTTACCAACGAGGCGGAATACGCTCCTCGGTTGGTAAGTACCAACCACACTTAGGGTACAATGTTGTCAAGTTAGGGGTGAAACCCTCACCTTGTCAACTAGTCCCATTCCTTGATTTTTCAATCTCGCCAAAGTTTTGATTTTTCGATTCGGTTAGAGACGTGTAGTAACTGGAAGGGTAAAGTGCCGTTAATCGCTTCTCGACGAGATCACTTTTACTATAGGCCAAAGTAAGTTTCTCTAATTTGAAAGTATCTCGATTCACTTTGAATAGTCAATGTTTCTCAACCCGAAACACTCCAATGTTTTATTAAGCCTATCTTTTATGCTATCTCAATTTCTATGTGTTTTAATACTTGCAATCTCGTTTATTTCGGACCGATGCACGATTCGCACGCCCTTCGTAACCAAAAACCATAATAAAAAAAATCTTGTGAACCAACTAAATTTATACTCCTTTACGCAAAATATACGTGTTTATGCTTTTGAATACCTGTGAGTCCTGAAACAGATTCGGATCATAGTGGTTGATTGTTAACACCCAAACAACTATAGATTAGTTGTTTGAATGTGTAAAAGTTAAGAAAAACCAAACAATGAAGATGAAGATTCTTGAATGGACCAAACCACAAGTGTTGTATATGAAATCCCAAAAGATGTAATCAATAAAAGCACATGTATATTCGATTAAGCACAATAAGAAGAATCATAACACAAGAGCAATCACCAAAATCTGTCCAAGAAGCTTGGACAAGGGTTTCATTGAAGAACATATATATACACATCTGACTACCCAGCGTATTTATTAAATACGCTGGGAAAATAAATACGCAGCCATGTTCTAATGTTTCACATTTTGCACTTTTGACCCTTCTAGTTCAACAAACTATTACAAACCAGCTCAAACTATTAATACTCAAGTATCAACGGTCTCAAAACGTCCTAACAATATCCCCCTAGACCGTTGCGTACTTAAGCTTCTTCAGTCTTGTTCCGGAGCTTCAGGACCTGCGGCTGATTCTCGATTCGTTCCCTGCGCAGCTTGATTTGTTGGTGGTTCGGTTGTTGCTTCAGTTGTTGCTTCAGAAGATGGATTGATAAAAGCTTCACTTGAGGTTGGTTGGATCTCCGTGTGGCTTCATATGTGGATGAAACCGGAGTTTGAGATTTCGATGCAGCTTGAGATGGTGATGGAGCTTTCTGTTGAGCCAATGACTTGTGTTTTCTTTTCCTTCTTCTTGCCTCCTCTTTTTCTTTATGCTTTTCAATTCTGATCACAATGTCCATCATTTCTATCTTTCTTTCTCTAGCACGCTCCACCGCCCTTTGAAATAACATTCCTTCCTCTCCGTATTCATTTCCCGCTCCAACGTGGATCTTGTGGCTAAAGAATGTTAAGGTTGAAAAGACAGAACATGAAGACATCCATCGGGTCTAAAATGCGAATATCTTCGTTAGAAACCAATCTAATCACTGTTTCTCCCATTTTCCCGTCGTAGAACCATTTTTTGAAATTTGTAAGCATGACAGGTTGTTCTGGTGGGATATTGACTCTTGTTTCAACCTTAGCAGGATCGATGACCCATGTGACCATTCCTTTTCCAGTGATGGGATCTTTTGTGGTCTTCGACACTCTTCTTCGTGGACGTTGTGGCTTGAATATTGTAAAACCCCGATTGCATTAAACAAAATAAGTCTTTCAAAATCAGCTCTATTGCTGCTGTTTCTTGGGTTTATCAAGTCTAGTCTGCCCAGCTCCCGAATATCCCATCTTAGAAGGCTTTTTATATCAGCTCCAATCTTGAAGTGCTGAATAACTCCACCTCATCTTTTCACAATGAACATCCCGTTGAGATTACAGTACTTCCAGCTTATTATTTTGTCGGTAACTTCAGATTTTTCAACTGTGACCACCTGATAGAAGTCTGAAAGTTTTTTCTCTTTCTTTCCTAAACCACTCTGGATGCATTGGAGTTACTGAATCACCATCCTCAGTCTCATAAAGAATATCTTCTTCCAAACCCCATTCGACAAAGCGAGCTGGCATCTCATCTCTTTCCACCTCCTCTTCTTCACTTTCGTCAGCTTCATTGACATTTACAGCAGATTCTAAACACTTTTTCTTCTTTTTCGCATCCTCAGCCTTTTGTTTTTCTTCTTCAATCTTGAACTTCTCATAATCAAAGATATATGTGGATGAGAATATTGGTTGTATGTCTGCCTTGGTGCATAGCTCTCTGATCATATGGTACATCTTTTCCATTCCATCCTGCTGAAATCGCACGAATCTTGTTTGTTCTTTGACATAAGCATGGAGCTCTTTGTTTTTCTTTCTTTGCTCCCTTAGCTTTTCACGAATTATGTTTGTGTTGCTCACCTGATGTTTCAAAAGACAGATCTCTTGAGCTGGACCTTTCCCAATATCTTTCGCCAGTTTATCGTATAGTTCCTGAAATGGGCGCGGTCTGCGAGGAGCTTGTTGAGGCATCTGCTTTGGTTGTGCTTCTGTCGACGGTCCTTCCCCTGTTTTCTTACGCTTCTGAGGGGGAGATCTGCTGGGAGCCTCTGGATCGACAATCAGTTGGTCAACAAACTCATCTAACAGCTCCTGCTCGGTTGTGACCGTTACTGGCGTTTCAGATTCTGTCATCTGTCGCCTCTTTCTTCTCGCTTCTCTTTTCTCTCTTTCCTCTGCCTCATGAATTGCATGGAGATTTTCAATATGTTCTCGATGTTCTCTTGTGCCTCCGGCCCTAAACCTGCTTTCCATCAAACGCTCTTGAGAAGGGGTGTCTTTTCTTTTCTTTGATAAGTCCCCTTCTTTCATGGGTTGCTTTCCTTTATTCTTTCTAATTAACTGCTCCGTTTCTTCTTCTTCCTCATCTGCCTCTTCCTCAACATCTCCATGTCTCTTTCTTTTCACACCTTCTCTGTATTTCTCATAGGCAGCTTTCACAATAGGAAATCTTTCCTCCCTATACATCCATTGATGCAGCAACACCCACTCTTCAGTTTTTAGCTCTGTAATTTGGCGTCCTGTTGGCAACTGAAACTTGTACAAGTCGTCATAATGTGGGAGATTCGGATGCTGGTCGTTGATGAGAAGCTGAACAAACCGTGGGTACATGGCCCCATGTGGAGGAGTTTGCGTTGTCAACCATGCAGTAGAAGATAAGACCCGAGATATTGAATGGCTGTTTTGTGCAAAGGCTGAGCACAGCGGCCGACCATTCTAAGTTCAAGCCATCATATCCGCCCTTGCCAAGCTCATAGCAAATACGTGAAGAATGAATCTCCAGTCCTTTGTAAGCCCCTTTCTTTTGATCTCGGTTTTCTCTCTGAAGTCTCCAACATACCTCATTCCTTTAAACCCATCGAGAATGTCATCCTTCTTAACTCAGAGAGGATCAATGTGGTTGTCTCCGAGACTGAGGACTCTACGTACATTGTCCTCTGTTACTATGATCTTTTTGTTCCGTACTGTAGTCGTGATTCTTTTAAGTTCGTTGACCGTTGAGACCTTGGCTGTTTTCCAAAACTCTTCAATGTGGATGTTGTAAATGATCGGATCGGCTTGAATAGCATAGCTTATTCTGCTTGATTTTATCCACTCCGCTACAGCTTCGAAATCACTGGGAGGTAGGACCAACTTGCATGGCTGATTGTGCTTTCGTGTTTTATCCCAAATGATTTCCTTCACCATTTCTGAAATGTGACAACGAGTCAAGTTAGATATATATATATATATATATATATATATATATAATATATATATATATATATATATATATATATATAAAATTAAAAATTAAAAAAGATTAAAAACAATATATATATATATACACATATTAATTTATACAAAATATATATTTATATAATAAATAAAAGCAGAATAAAAATTTAAAAATAAAATAAAAGATTATAAATCCGCTACTATATACGCAGGTTACTGACTTCATTTACGCCGGATGTACACTACTATGTACAAAAGACCCAAAGACAACTACGCCAAAATAGGATTATTTACATTGCACTAATGTCACGGATTTAGGCTTTGAGTCGAGAACGCATCCAGGAAGATGATTATCTACGCTGGTTGACCGGCGTAATTGTCCATTACGCCGATTGCTTGAACTCTCGTTCAAGACTTAAATCCGCAAACCCTAGGGTTCGAGATAACTATGCCACATTCAAATTAACTACGTTGTGTTCATAATAAGTACGCTAGCTTCAAGTTTTTCTTGAGAAACCCTTGAAAACCGGAAGAAACCAGATCAATTCATCTACAGGTAACACAACTGTATTTGACATTGATGATTTAATACATTCAACAATGAACAATTTACATTCGAAATCTGAAATCATACAAAGAACAATCTTTCAGTAGCCGATCATAATTACTAAATGAAGTTTGAATGTGTAAATGAGGGTTTTCGGTTGAAGAAGATCATGATTTGAAAAGTTTTAAGATAATGACATAAAAAGAAAACTGAAACATATATATACAGAATTACCTCCCAAGCGTATTTAATAAATACGCTGGATTAATAAATACGCCGCGTTGGGTTAATTTTGAGGCATCTTTTAAGTTAAGAAATTTTAGAAAAACAAATATGCTCGAAAATTTTAAATTTTCTCAAAAAACGTGCCCCCTTTTTAGTTAAAATAATGCAAAATTTTAAAATAAGGTTAAGGAAAATGGAAAATTGCAATTGAATTCTGAAAATTATTTTTAGGACAAGGAAGCTTCCTTTTTCACATAAAGATTATGCTTACAGATTCAGATCCTGTGACTTTCCTGCAGAAGATCACACTGGTAACACTTCGTTAGATTAAGATAGGATATTAAATATCTTGAATAATCAAGGCACAAGAAAAACTGTCAGTGTGTTTTGTCCATTTAAATCCATGCACCTACTTTCAACATGCGATCAGAGAACATTTTATCATGTTGTGGTAATATTGACAAGAGATTCGATGTTCCCCCACTCATGCTGGACTGTCAGAATGTTGTGCCCGTGAGTCCCACATCAGGACATACCCCGCGATCAAGGTATGCGCAAAGATTCCTCATAGTAGGTGAGTATATTGACCTCATTCGATCTTGAAATTTCAACGTTAGACAATTGGTGATCAGGTCAGTACTTCTATACAGCAAAGAGACCGAAGTCTAACGAGGCTATGACAGATACCATATTCGGTACAATTAATCACATGAATGATTCTCGCATGAAATCTTCATTTGTGTGGGGTTTTGGCCGCATTAGCTCTTTTGAAAAGATATCATAGTTGAGTCTAGGTCAGCATGTATCTTGATGCATCAGAAGAGCAACTATGATATCCCCGAATAATTAGTCAATATAAAGACCCAAAATCTCGGACTTTGGCAATCTATCAACGCAAGATTTAAGACCATTAAGCCATACGCCGCAACATGTTACCGCAAGTTTGACAACATTGTGGGTATCCCGAATTCTTGTGTGATCAGTAGCTTTTGTCTCCTATTCGCAGTTTACTTCAAGGTATTGCTGAATCTACTGACACGTCGTTGCTTGGTGCCTCAACCTGATTTTGTTTTAAGATCAAACAAAGTGTCAGCAGTTTTTCTATCATTTCTCATGCGGGTGTCAAACAAAGGATTCTGTTTCAACAATATTTCTCTGGAAAACTTCCCCCCTTAAAATTTTATTTCGAGAATCCAGAGCTTGAAAAGAAATTTGAAGTTTGCAGAAAATCTTTTTGTTGGGCACTTAAAATTATTATTATTATTATTATATTATTATTTTTATTATTATATTATATTATTATTATTATTATTATTATTATTATTATTATTATTATTATTATTATTATTATTATATTATTATTATAATTATTATTATTTTTTTTTTAAATCATTTCCATTCAAGGAAATTGACCATTTCCAACCAGGTTACCAACTGGTGGAAGTGACTTTTATCAAAGGCTTTCGTCATATATCAGCTTTTTGTTGCAGTGTATCCACCGGCACCACTTGAATGTATCATTTCTCATACGCATCTCTAATTGCATGAATGCGAATTTCGATGTGTCTTGTTCTAGAGTGGTGGATAGGGTTCTTCACAATTCCAAGACACGCCTCGTTGTCGATGAATATAGGAGTCTTCATAATGTTGATTCCATAATCCAACAACTGATTTTGTATCCCCAGAACTTGAGTGTCACACCCTGACCCGCAGCGGAAATGGTTGTCGGGGCATGATTGGGTTTTCATCAAAGCTCAAGATATTTACTATAATAAAGTTTCATATTTCTTATTTTCCAATTTAAAGGAAAAATTACAACAATCATATAAGCACAACAATATTCATGAACTCTTTATATTTCTTCTAAGGCAATTTCCTATGTGTTCCCTTGCTTCGACCTGTCCACCTGTATCATTGTAAAAATAGGGTTTTGGGTCAACAAAAGTTGGCAGTGAATCTCATTAAAACATTTGAAAGAATTAGTTATGTTGATTATTTAAATAAAAATATGCATAAACCAAGTATGAGTATACACATATGTAAATTTAACCATAAACCACATAATATCAATCAATGCACACACAAGCATGACAAATGATGAACAATGAGTTCAAGGCTCAATCAAATAGAGCCGATCTAATGAGGCACCTGATGCTCAACTCGTATCCCACGAGGAACTGATGGGCCTTAAATGAATGATTGCACGCAACTTGACAAAAATGTAAACACACAGTACAACATATAACATTACATAACACGTAAGATCATATAACGGTAATAGCACAATTGTTTGAATAAACAAAATATGGAAACTACACATGATACACCGCAAAACATGAATAAAAAGGGGAATTTGTAAGGATTCACTCACAGTAGTTGTGTTTCCTTGATTTGACGACGAACGCGAACGAGTTTGGAATTTAATCACGAGAGAAAACTAGCCTAAATAATAACGTAATAATTGAATAAATAAGTAAAAGTTAATATTTTAATTAATGCTTTTTATTAGATTTTTAGGTTATTTTTGTGGTATTTAATGCTAATTTTTAAGCTTTAAAAACTTATTTTTAAATATTTTTAACAAATTTTTAAAGAAAAGAAAAGGATTTTAATTAAAAAAAATACCTTTTTCTCAGAGTTTACTGGTCAACGGCCGGTTCAACTTGATTAATTTTTGCATCGTGTGAGGTTCGAACTCGTGACCTCCCGTATACGTGCATGCAGCTCTACCAACTGAGCTACGTGTCTAACCCGAAATAATCTTAATTTTTATTTTCTTATACACAAACTGCATTATTCCAGAAATTATTTATTAAAAAGTTTTGAAAAACCCATTGAACCGGTGCGTGTATTACGCATCGAACCCGTGACCACCGATCTGCTTTACACCCTGCCAAACCAACTGGGCTGGGTGTCTAACCCGCATACGCTTGGTTTATTTTATACTTAACATCTTACTGAGGGATAATATAAGTGCTTATAAAAAAAACTGGTTTAATGCAACGAAACGGACATGATCAGGATTTCGAACTCGGACAATACACTATGTTTGCACACAGTCCACCACTGGACTGTGTGTCTAACCTGGTTATAATCCCGGTTTTTATTACATTTATACACTTGAAGTAATTTCATCTTCTTCATTTTAAAAGAAACCAGTACCAGACTTCGATCATGCGCAGATAAATTGATGTTGTTGATATGCGACTAAGATGAAAATGATGATATTAAATTTCAGAAATAGAGTGAAGAATTTTACCGACAAAATGCAAATCCCGGTTTTCCGGGGACTGTTCCGGCGAGTACGGCTAACTCCAATAAGGATTTTAAAACAGTAAAATTCGCAGAGAGTGATGATTGAGTGATTAGACAAACGAATGAGCGAGGTTTACAAAGTTTTTGCTCACTATTTATAGATGCAGAAGTGGTTGTCGGTTTCGAAATCAGTTTTAAAGTTTTCGGTTAAGATTTGATTACCTCATTGATTGGTAACTGATTTTGAGTTAAAGCATGATTTGTAACCGGTTTTCTTTATATTAAGCGGCGATTAAATGCAAATTTTCGGAGGTTACAACATTGAAATTTTTGGGCGGTTGAAACATAAACAGATTTAAGGGATTTTTTTTGTTATAAGAGATATTTGTTTCGGGTTTATAAACATATAGTGTATGTATCACAGTGGTGTTTTTGGTGTGTGCGGTTTGTGGGGTATCCGGGTTCGAACCCCGGCTACTTCTTTATTTTTATTATTTTATTTCTTTTTGTTATAAAAAGGTATATTTATTTTCCTTTATTGGTTGTTATTTTAATTAGGTGACTTAATTATTAATCATGAGTAATAAAATAATTTAATTAATACTAATAAATACGTAACGAACTATTGAATAAATGCTTGAATTTCAACGGAGCGGGTTTTGGAACCCCTTTTACACAAATGTTACATTGAGAACAGCATCTGTAAACTGCCGTGTATTCAGCTTGAGCAGTTGAGGTGGAGACTGTTGTCTGCTTTTTGCTTTGCCACGAAATGAGACATTTCCTAAAAATTGACATCCTCCTAAGACAGACTTTCTGTCAACTTTGCAACCTGCATGATCACTGTCAGAATAAGCAATTAAATCAAAATTACTATCTTTAGGATACCACAAACCAAGCTTGGGAGTTCCTTTCAGATAGCGAAAGATTCTTTTGACAGCAGCTTCATGAGATTCTTTCGGATCCGTCTGAAATCGCGCACAGAGACAGACAGCCCACATAATGTCAGGCCTACTTGTGGTCAGATACATCAACGAGCCTATCATAGATCGATAGAAATATTTGTTCACGGGTTTCCCTTGAAGATCCGAAGTAAGTTCCATCTGAGCATCAAAGGGAGTGCTGGCAGATTTGCAATCATTCATGTTGTACTTGGAGAGAATATCTCTGATGTACTTACCTGATGAATGAGAATGCCATCTTTTCTCCGCTTGACTTCTAATCCCAAGAAAAACGTAAGCTCTCCCATCATGCTCATCTCAAATTTTGCCTTCATAACTTGCTCGAACTCCCTGCAAAGAGCTTCATCAGTTGACCCAAAGATGATATCGTCTACGTAGATCTACACCAGCATCACATCATCTCCGATCCTTTTTGTGAAAAGAGTCATATCTATTTTACCTCTTGAGTACCCACAATCAAGAAGATGTTGATGAAGTCTCGTACCATGCTCGAGGAGCTTGATGAAGACCATAGAGTGCTTTGTCAAGCTTATAGTATCTTGCAGGGAAGTGAGGATCTTCAAAACCTGGAGGTTGACAAACATAAACTTCTTCTTTCACTTTCCCATACAGAAATGCACTCTTTACATCCATCTGAAACACCTTAAAGTTTTTGAACGAAGCATAGGCTAAGAAGATTCTGATAGCTTCTAAGCGTGCAACCGGTGCAAAAACTTCCTCATAGTCAATCCCCTCCTCCTGCCGAAAACCTTGAACTACCAACCTTTCCTTATTCTTGATAACTACACCATGATCGTCCATCTTGTTTCGAAACACCCACTTGGTACCAATGGGATACTTGCCATCTTGCAAATCAACGAGTTCCCAGACTTTAAGATTTCGAAATTGGGCTAATTCTTCTTGCATTGCTTGTACCCAGCTAGAGTCTTGAATGGCTTCTTCGATATCTCTTGGGACAGACTGTGAGAGAAAAGCTGCATATAGTCCTGTGTTGATGATATGTGTTTGACCGCGAGTTCGAACTCCATCTTCACTGATGACATTTTCAATTGGATGGTTGAATGGTCTTGTATCCAGCGTTGGTGTGACTTTCCACTTGTTGAGGCAGATTAGAGAAATGTTCATCACGTAGATGATTGGAGTTTCGTCTTCTTTAGGTGGTTCATCCACGACCTGCTGTGAAGAAGAATCATCTTGCGTAGATGCATGCTCAGCCAATGTGTCACCATTTACTTCGATAACAGGAAGGGTAGGAGAGGCAGAGGCTGGGTTGAAACGGGTTATAAAGGAGTGAAAACAATGTCTGAAGGATCAAACAATGGCTCTAATGGGGTTGATTCTGCAGGTTCGGATTCAGTGACAGGTTCAGCGATGTCGAAGGTGTTGAATACAATGTCTACGTCATAAAACCAGTTTGGAGCGCTTCCAGTGTTAGTGGAGTTTCCTTCTTGAAAATCGATGTAATATGATTCAATCACCATCTTGGTCCGTTTGTTGTAGACTCGATATGCCTTTTGAGAAGATGAGTAGCCCATGAAGTAGCACACATCACCAACCGCTTCAAACTTGATGAGATTATCTTCAGTGTTGAGAAGTGTACATGAACATCCGAAAGGTCTGAAGAAATCTATCAGAGGCTTCCTTTTGAAAAGTAGTTCATAAGCTGTCTTTCCGTGAGGTTTGACAATGAGAACATGATTCAAAATGTAGCATGCTGTGTTGATTGCTTCAGCCCAGAAGATTATGGGCAGCTTGGAGTCTACAAGCATAGTTCTAGAAGCTTCGATGAGAGTTTTGTTCTTGCGTTCCGCTACCCCATTTTGCTGAGGAGTTCTGGCAGCACTGTATTAAAGACGAATTCCTTTTTCTTCACAGAAGGAAACAAACGTATGATTCTTGAATTCTGTTTCGTTGTCGCTTCTTACGGATTTCACCTTCAACTTGATTACATTTTCAATCATAGGGATGAAGCTTTTCAGAACGGAAGCTGTCTCACTCTTCGCTTCGAGGAAATATACCCATGAAAACCTTGAGAAATCATCTGTAATTACCTAACAATAAGATCTTTTAGCTAAAATTTTAACACTTATAGGGCCGAAAAGATCCTTGTGAAGTAATTGCAGTTGGGCAGATATCGTATTCACTACTTTGGATTTATGAGGCTTTTTATGTTGTTTTCCTTGGGCGCATGCGATGCATTTTTCTGAAAAAGGAAAATTTTTCATAGGTAAACCTCTTACAAGATTTAATTTTGAAAGCTTATTTATATTTTTGAAGTTCACATGCCCCAAACGCCTATGCCAAAGCAGTGATTCCGATTCAGTGCTCTTGAAATAAGACATGTCATTTGCTCATTTGATTTGGCATTTTTCATATTCAGCACATAGGTATTATTTTGAAGGGAGCTCTGAGCATGATCATTTATGCAGGGATAGAGTATTCGGGCTTGAGGAATAAGCACTCCATGTCATTGAACAGCACCGAAATTCCTTTGTCATAGACTTGTGATACGCTCATGAGATTATAACACAACTCTGGAACATAGTTTACATTCTCTAGAGTAAGTGCTTCCGACACAACGTCACCCATTCCGACGATCTTCCCTCCCTTTTCGTCTCCGGCAAAGGATACGAAATCACCATCGATAACTTGAAAGTTTTTAAGCAGATCCTTTAAACCGGTCATATGCCTGGAGCATCCGTTGACAACATGCCAGATATATTCCATGAGCATCCGAAGCCATTTTTGAATTTTATTCTATTATACAACAACAACAACAACAACAACAACAAAAATATGTACAGGTTAGTTAGCTTTTGGAACCCAGACTTGCTTTACATTAGTTCTATCATGATTTTGAGCAAGACTATTTTCTTTTCTTTTCCAAAAGCAAGTTGAATTAACTATGCATTTCACTGATTTCTTTAGATTGTCAAATTGATCAGTGAAACTTTTAACCAGATCTTGATTAGGTTTAGAAAATTTCTTGCTTTTGCAATGTTTCGCAGTATGTCCTAAATGACCATAGCGAAAGCATTGTTTGCAATTCGATCTTTTCTTCCTGGGTGCTAAGTGCGAAGATGATGTATGTGATGAGAATCTGGAGCTGCTTGAGGAATTTGATGACGTAACATGGCTTGAATCTCTGACTTTCTTCAATTTCTTGTCAGGATGATTTTCATCTTCTATGTCGTCTTCACTATGCTCACTGTCTGATGACGAGGTTGACTCTTGACTTTCCTTTGACATTTTCTTCATCACTCTCTGAAGTTGTTGTGCTTGAATCATCTCTATTGCTTTCTTCAGTAAGGTCTTTATTAGTTTCTGGTGTACCTGCAACTGATGGAACAAACTCGGGAATTTCCTCTGTAAGGAACTTTTCAAATCTGTTTTTCTTCAATTTGGGACAAATACAGGAGATTCAAGCATAACGTTTTCATCATTAAAAACAGAGTTTAAGTCATGACTCTCAACCTCAGCATGCACTAGGTTGTGAGTCTTAAAGAGTATGCGCAAGGCCATTACAGTTATCCCGAGTGTTCAATTTTGGCATAAAGCCGTTACAGTCATCCATCCTAGATAAACTATTCCTGAATAGAAATTCTGTTTTTCTTATTACAATTTACAGGCGAACCAGTTAACTGTTGAATAACTGTCGCCTGAGTAACCGATTCCTATTTTTGAACCTCCACAATCATCTTCCTCATCGCACACATCTTCTTGACCCTCATACAGATCTGCATTGCTTTCAGACATGCTAGTATTGTTTTGTGGTTTGTAAAAAGTATTTTGATCCAAAAAATCATTTTTATCGATTAAGTCATTTTTAGGATGAGGATATGGCATGGGGACATAATTTTTGCTGTGTGGAGGAGGAAATATTTTTCTTTCGTTTTCTGAATTTATCTTTATATCCAATTCCATCCTTTATGAATGTCGGTCGTTGGCAGTTTACAATATCAACCAGTGCTTTTTGACTAATTTTCCATTCATCAATAATGATTTGCAATTTAATTACTTTCATTTTGTGATTTTTCTAATTTTTGGTCAAATCATTTATGATAAAATCTTTTCTGAAAACAAATTCTTTTAAAGTACTGCATTTCAGCGATAGTTGAATTTAACTTTCTTTGATATGCAACTTCATTTTCTTTTAGTTCTTGATTAATTTTCAAAACCTTTTCTTTTTCTTTAATTATATCACGGTTGAGTGATTTGTAGTGTGCCACGACGTTCAAACATGGTTTGGATCATAGCTTTGCTTTAAATTCATATGGTATGCTATTTACCAAATCCTTATCCTCAGTTTCTGACTTTATGGCGGTTGTAGAAGTTCCAACCGCTTCATTCCTATGCTATTGATGGCTTCTTGAGCTGGAGGTTTCGACTCATTCATCTCAGCTTTCTGTTTCCCTTCTCTGAAGTTTGTTCAGCAGGATTGATGATGCTTTTCAGACCCTTGTCATCTTTAGGAATCCTGGCGTTTGCTTTTCAACACAATCTGATGCAGACGTGCCAGTAACAGTGGAGATGTTTGCCACGAGGGCTTTATTAACTTCACCTTTAGCCTCAGCTATTTCCTCTGACCAGTCATAATCTTCCACAACTAAAGCCTTTTGGTTATTTTCAGCAATACTGTCACTCCCTTCAATAGCCACCGGCCTTCTTGTCTGGTTGAGTTTGGCATTCTCATTCTTCAGCAAGGGGCACTCCCTCTTGAAATGACCCAGATTTTTGCAATTGTAACATCTCAGCTTGGACTTGTCAAATCCAGCTTTCCGAGAGCTAGCCTTCTTCATGTTTTATCTTGGATTTCTTTAATCGAAAGTGATCATTTCCATCTGCCACTTCAAATCCATCTCCTCCATGTTGTCAGGATCCACTTGATACATGTCATCAGCTGTGAGGAAATCTCTTTTCAACTCTCCTGACATGAGAGCCCCATAGCTGCTTAAGAAGGTATTAAACAGAGCGACATGTTCTGTGGATATTTTAAGTGCTTGAGCATCGTGGCCACGGCTAGTGTTCTTGGAGGATGACGAGGCCTTTACAGAGCTTGCGGAAGCGTTGGGATAAGATTCGACAGCACTTTGAGGATTCAATCCACATGAGGTGATGGGAGCAAGAAACGCCATATTCTTGGGAGCAGAGGTTGCAGCAGCTGATTGAGTAAGTTTCTGTGAATACCCTGTTTGGTTCATCTCTCTCTTGACAATATCCATTTCAAAGGCTTTCAGATTGTTGATCAGTTCCGAGAGTGTGACAAGAGTTGTGTTGGTCAAGAAAGTTCTCTTAATCATCATGCACTGAAGGCTCCATTCTTTAGGAAGTGAGTCTAGCAGCATCTTGATTGATGCATAGTTTGCGACAGGATTTCCCACTTTCTTCATTTTAGTTAGCATCCCAGAAATCGACCGATGTGATCGGATAAGTTTTCGCCAGAACACTTCCAAACATGTCGTACTCTTTCTAACCATGTCTCTTTTGTTGCCCATGAGTTCCTCGTTTCCCTTCATAGTGGGCAATAAGAGCAAACCACAATTCATGAGCGAGGTGTACTCTTCGAACAAGTTGTTAGTCGTCCTTGGACAGGGCCATAGTTAGAGCAGCATGAGCCTTGTGGTCACGTTGAATGAGAGTTATGTCTTCTTCAGTGAACGTTGATGGATCCTTCGTTGATTGTACGAATGTCACGAATTATCATTGGAACGTGTGGACCCAATGTGACGTACATCCATTGAGTATAGTCGGTATACTCAAAGAAGGATTTCATTTTGTTCTTCCAACTGCTAAAATCCTCAATCCTTTCAACTCGGGACGTCTTGTAGCTGTTCCTGTTTCCAACTCGGCTTGGGCAATTGGGTTGAGTTATTGACAGACATTTTTGGTTGATCAGAGATTAATTACGCTAGTACGAATGAAATCAGAAGACAAATACGTGCAATAGACTTAATTACGCTGGAGATCTTTGGCGACTTTATCCTGCGAAAATAGCTAAATCCGCTTGAACATGAAAACAAGCATAAGTTTGGTTAATTACGTTGATCATCGTGATAAAATCGCTGAGGATTTTTATCACTGACTTCGAAGTCGCCTTCGATTAAATACGCTGGCACTATTTCGCTGAAAAATCAACAAATACGTTGGTGTTAATCCGGCGTAATTGTTAATAACGCGATCTTCAGCAACAAAAACGTTGGATTCAAAAATATCTACGCTGCCTTCAACAATAAATACGCCCAGATGGGTTTAAGTACGAACAAAAAACCCTCTAATCACCCAAAAACGACTCAAAATCCATGTTTCTTTGCACCAAAATGACCCAAATGTTTACCAAAACAATGATTAACAACAACCCAATGATTAAACACACCAGATCAAGCCATTTTAAGTCCAAAAATTTGAAAAACCTTGAAACTTTGAAAACTTTTGAAAAACCTTCAAAACTTGAAGAATCTTAACAAAAACTTAAACAATCGAGAGCACAAAGGCTCTGATACCAAATTGTGAGTCCTGAAACAGATTCGAATCACAGTGGTTGATTGTTATCACCCAAACAACTATAGATTAGTTGTTTGAATGTGTAAAAGTTAAGAAAAACCAAACGATAAAGATGAAGATTCTTGAATGGATCAAACAACAAGTGTTGTATATGAAATCCCAAAAATGTAATCAATAAAAGCACCTGGATATTCGGATTAAGCACAATAACAAGAATCACAACACAAGAGCAATCACCAAAATCTGTCCAAGAAGCTTGGACAAGGGTTTCATTGAAGAATATATATATACACATCTAACTACCCAGCGTATTTATTAAATACGCTGGGAGTAAAAATACGCCGCCCTGTTCTAATGTTTCACATTTTGCACTTTTGACCCTTCTAATTCAACAAACTATTACAAACCAGTTCAAATTATTAATACACAATTATCAACGGTCTCAAAACATCCTAACAATACCAATATGCTTATGCTATCTATGTGAATTCATACGTGTTACATGATGCTTATGTGCTCAAAACAAATTCTTTTCTTTATAAAAACACTTTACAATCAAAGCCTAAACCTATCTTCTATTGCCGAACCCTTTAGATGTCTTTCTCTCAAAGTGTTATGGGTAAGAGGAAGTCAAAGTCCAAGTCGAAGTCCCAATCCGAATCTATGTCAAAGAAAGATTGCATGAAGTTCATGGCCGAGCATAAGGCCAAGGTCATCCCCGAACTCGTCAGCAAGATCCAACCTTCACCCAATGCCGAATCACCTCACACCTATGTCGACTCCAAGGCCAAACCACCAAAAACCACCTTCACCCATAAGCAATTCTGTTCTTGCAATCCCCTACGTTTCATCGGCGAAGGGGACGCCACTAAGCTACTACAATGGTTCGACGCCATTGAAGTCACCTTCATCCAAAGTGGTTGTCCCGACTACCTGCGCACCATGAACGCCACGGGAGTGTTCCGATCAAGAGCCCTTGATTGGTGGACTTCCGAGCGTAACGCTTGTGGTAACGAAGTCGCCCACGCTGTCCTTGGACCGAGCTCAAGAAGTTAATGGAAAGTGAATTCTGCCCTCCCCATGAACGCCAACGACTCGAGACTGAGTTTTGGAACCTCAAGCAAGTGGGGACTGACAACGCTGGCCTCACGGCCCAAGCCAAGTCGGTACGGCCGAAAAGGCCGTTGCTAAATACATACATTGCCTCCCTCCTCACCTCGCTGACCTGGTCGATACCACCTCACCCAAAACCATCGAGGAAGCTTTTCGTTTGGCTGCTCGACTGAACAACAGCCATGTCCTTCGTGAAGCCGCCAAGGCTCCATTAAGGAAAGCCCATCAAGCCACCACCGAAGCCCTCACCGAGCCTACCTCACCCAAACCCCTAAGAAACAACACCAAGGGCAAGAAGCGGAAGGCTTCAAGCCCAAACTGCGCGGTAGTCACTCCGCCAAACCCCCATCAGCTCGCCTTACCCGCACCCGAACCATCAAGAAAACATACACCGGACCCCATCCTAAGTGCAACACATGTCCCTTCCACCATCTGGTTACTACCCTGTGCCGCCTATGCACAATCTGCAATATGTATGGGCACTTCGCCCAGAAATGCTGAAATGCCCAGCAAGCCCCCATCAACCAAGCCCGAGCTTTAACCGCACCTCAAAACCTTGCCGCTAACCAAAACCGACCCCTTGCACCTGCCACTCGTGCCTGCTTCAGATGAGGAGACCTAAACCACTTCGCCAACAACTGCCCTCAGCGCAACAACATCAATAACAATCAACAACAGCAACAAGCTCGCGGCCGAGCCTTCGTCATCACTGCCGCTCAAGCTCAAAACTCAAATGATGTAATATCGGGTATGTTCCTCGTTAACAATGTTTACACTACGTGTTTGTTTGATACTGGTGCGGATAAAAGTTTTGTATCTGTTGAATTCGAACCTTTGCTTATGTATAGTCGTTCTAAGTTGCCTAAATCATTCGAAGTCGAAGTAGCTGACGGAAAATCCGTCATCGTCGATTCCGTCCTTTCTAATTGTACTCTTAATCTCAACAATCATACGTTTTCTATTGACCTCATACCCATGCAAATGGGTAGCTTCGATATCATAGTAGGCATGGATTGGATTAGGCGAGTCCGTGCTGAAGTTGTTTGCTCAGAAAAGTACATTCGCCTTCCCCTTCCCAATAATGATTCCTTACACGTCTATGGCGAGAAATCCTCCAAATGTCTCAAGCTTATGTCCTGTATTCAAGCGAACAAGTACTTGCTAAGGAATACTTCGCCTTTCTTGCCCACATTGTGGAAAAGAAGGATAAGGGTCCAAGCGTAGAGTGAAGTTCCCGTTGTGCGTGATTTCCCTGATGTTTTCCCTGAGGATCTTCCTGGCCCTCCTCCTTTTCGTTTGGTTGACTTTCGCATTGACCCCATCCCTGGTGCAACTCCGGTCGCCAAATCCCCCTATCGTCTAGCACCCTCGGAGATGCAAGAGTTGTCTAGCCAACTTCAAGAGCTTCTTGATAAAGGCTTCATACGTCCTAACATATCTCCTTGGGGCGCTCCCATTCTGTTCGTCAAAAAGAAAGACGGATCCTTTCGCATGTGCATTGACTATCGTGAGCTCAACAAGCTTACAGTCAAGAACCATTACCCTCTTCCTCGCATCAACGACCTTTTTGACCAGCTTCAAGGCGCGACTTGTTTCTCTAAAATCGACCTTCGCTCTGGTTATCATCAACTTCGAGTCCTCGAAGAAGATATACCCAAAACCGCATTTCACACACGTTATGGGCACTACGAGTTCGTGGTCATGCTATTTGGTTTGTCCAACGCACCCGCCGTGTTTATGGATTTGATGAATCGTGTGTGTAAGCCCTATCTTGACCGATTCGTGATCGTCTTCATTGACGATATCCTAATCTATTCCAAGACGCGAGAAGAGCATGAGCGACACTTGCATCTTATCCTTCAGCTTTTGCGTACTCAACGTCTCTACGCAAAGTTTTCCATGTATGAATTTTGGTTAAAAGAGGTTCAACTTCTTGGTCATGTCGTCAACGAACTTGGTATTCACGTTAACCCTGCGAAAATCGAGGCAGTGAAAAATTAGATTGCCCCTAAGGCTCTGTCCGAAATCCATTCATTTCTCGGCTTGGCCGGTTATTATCGTCGTTTTATCTCAAATTTTTCGAAAATTGTCGTACCTCTCACTTCCTTGACCCAAAAGGATAAGCCTTTTGTTTGGAGTTCGAACAAGAGGAGTCTTTTCAAACGCTCAATGACATGCTTTGCAATGCTCCTATCTAACCCTTCCTGATGGTACCGACGACTTTGTCGTGTATTGCGACGCCTCAAGACAAGGTCTTGGTTGCGTTCTTATGCAACGAGACAAGGTTATCACTTACGCGTCACGACAACTCAAAATTCGTGAGAAAAATTATACTACTCACGACCTTGAACTTGGTGCAGTTGTTTTTGTGTTAAAAATATGGTGACACGACCTTTATGGTACAAAGTGTACGGTCTTCACCGACCATAAGAGCCTCCAGCACATCTTTAATAAAAAAGAACTCAACATGCATCAACATCGTTGGGTAGAATTATTAAAGGACTACGACTGTGATATCCGCTACCACCCTAGTAAAACAATGTTGTGGCCGACGCACTTAGTCGTAAAACTCATGTTAAGAGTGTACGTTGCTACCAAACTTTGGGAAGGCTTCAAGAGATGATTCGTGAGGCACAATACCCGACCGTTAACGAGGGTAACCTCGATAATGAGTTGAAGTGTGGTGCTGAAAACCAACTCGTGACCAAACCCAATGGAATCATGTGCTATCTTGACCGTATTTGGATTCCAAACCGTGATAATCTTCGTGACCTCTTGATGAGTGAAGCTCATAAGTCTCGGTATTCTGTTCATCCTGGCGCCGATAAGATGCATCATGACCTTCGTGCGTCATATTGGTGGCCTGGAATGAAGAAAGATATCGCCTGTTATGTATCAAAGTGCCTTACTTGTTCCAAGGTAAAGGCCGAGCATCAACGACCCTCTGGCTTACTCGAACAACCGAAAATTCCTGTTTGGAAATGGGAGAGTATTTCTATGGATTTCATAACCAAACTCCATCGTACATCGTCTGGTCACGATAGTATTTGGGTAATTATTGACCGTCTGACCAAGTCTGCTCATTTCCTTCCCGTACGAGAAGACTACTGAGTTGAGAAATTGGCTCGTATCTACACGGATGAAGTCATCTGTCGTCACAGTGTCCTCGTAGAAATTATCTCGGACAGTGATGGTCGTTTCACTTCTCGCCTTTGGAAACATTTCAAAAGGCGCTTGGTACTCAACTCAATCTTACTACTGCTTTCCATCCTCAGTCTGATGGTCAAACCGAGCGTACTATCCAAACTCTAGAGGACATGCTTCATTCTTGCTTAATTGATTTTGGTGACAACTGGGACATGCACGTGCCTTTGGTTGAATTCTCGTACAACAATAGTTACCACGCGAGGAGTAATGCACCGCCCGTATTCTTGTGGTCAATGTTAAGTTTTAAATCTATTTTGCGGTACACTAGAGGATTGACTTGTAGATTCACATTCCTTGTTTACATTTATCTTGTATGCTAGCTATTCATGTGAATTTTTTTAAATGGTTTTAATAATTATGCTATGATATTAAACTTGTGTACTCGCCAATACTTTGTTATTGAACTATAATCTTTAACATGTGAAGGTTGATGAAGGTGTTATGATGGAACTTAGTAGGAATGACATAGAAACACGCGTAGAATACTAAGTTAATCATTATGTATTGTTGAGTTTATTTTGTTGTTGTTACTTGTATTTGGATATTTGATGTAACTTGACAATTTTGATGCTATGAAATGAAATGGGTTAATTAAATTAAATATTATTGCAAATAGTGTTATGATGTCTCGAGCAATCTAGTTCGTCTCACTCTGATGTTTCCGCCATCGGTTGGGGTGTGACATTCAAGGTCCTAGCACGAATTGGGAAGGTGGCGTACCGGTTAGAGTTACCCACGATGTTAGATGGTATACACGACACGTTTCATGTGTCACAATTAAGAAAATGTCTTGCAAATGAAATGGCTCACGTACCCCTAGATGATATTGAGGTAGATGAACACATGAATTATATCGAACGGCCGGTAGCTATTAAAGACTTCAAGGTGAAGTATCTACACAACAAAACTATTAGGCAAGTGTTAATACAATGGCAACACAGAAAGGAATCCGATCTTACATGGGAATCGGAGGATGAAATGCGAGAGTACTACCCGTTTTTATTTGGTACGTATTCAGGTTTCGAGGACGAAACCTTCTTTAAGGTGGTAGATTTGTAACACCCCAAAATTCATATATATGTGATTATGTTAAGATAATAATGTAAATAAGATTTTAACTTAAAAAGAAAAGGTCTGGGTCAAGAAAAATATAAGCACTATAATTGAGGGACCAAATATGAATAAACTGAAAACTTAGTACATAAAACACAAATAAAACTCAAACACACACATCAGTGGTGTATGTGTCGACTAGAACTAGGAGAAGAAAAGAAAAAACCCTAATGCCACAAATCAGCAGAATTGACAAGGAAATTGAAGCCTGAATTGATTATGAACTAAGATTCATGATCAGCTAAGTGTTTATAACACCGAGTAAGTCGAATTTTATGTTTTGGTGATCTTGATGTGGTGGGTCATGTGAAATCCATGAGTGTTTTATGAAATTGAACTTTAATGTTTTCTAATATCACCATGTAGAAGTTGTAATATTCTTAATCTTGATTATGTTGATGATTTGGGGTAAAACCCACTTGTACTTATAGAATAATGAAATTTGGTGAAGTGTAATATGGAATTATATGCAAAAATTAGTGTAATAATTATGTATGGAGTTGCTTACAATGAATATTTGGTAGATGGAATTGGTTTGGGATAAGGAATATATGAAATTTGTTAAATTTGATGATCTTGACATGAATTAGTAATGTTATGCATAAAATACTTGTACACCATGCCTTGCTAATGATACGCACACAACGTGTTCGATAAAATGCCTAGGTTGATTTAGTTGCGTTTTGAGATGAATCCATGTGGATTTGATGTATTGGAATGAAAATGGAAATGAATATAGTTATTAGCTCCATAATGAATAAAGGAGAATGCATATGTGATGAATTTTTCATGAAAGCTAAAAGTGTAAAGTTGTATATATAGGAGCGAAGAAGGAGGAAGACACGAGCCATTCCAAGACGCAAGTAATGCAAGATCACGGTAAGTTCATACGAACCTCACTTTAGTTAGCTTAATGTAGAATAGGGTATTGGTTTCATTTCATTGTCATTGACCGATAAGTACAACTTAGAAGAACATTATATATGAAATATGTAATATAATAAGAATGACCGTATGATGATCTGATGTGAACGGGTGGAAGCGGAACGTAATATGAATGATTGTATGATGATCCGATGTGAACGGGTCAAAGCGGAATGTAATAAGAATGACCGTATGATGACCCGATGCGAACGGGTCAAAGTAGAATGCAATAAGAATGGTCGAATGATGATCTAATGTGATCGAGTTTAAATAGAGGTAAAAGAAATAAGTAATGATAATGATAATTGGTATGACTACCATATAGTTATAAGTTAGAATCCGATGTTATAACCACGTAAGTGGGATTACTAGATGAAGAGATTAATTTGTAGATGATAGTTTCTAACTACGACCTCACTAACGGGTCAAATAAGCAAATGTAGTGTATGATGAAATTTTGATATTTAGAGAATCGTGATAATGATGTTTATGTTGAGTTTGATAGGAGAATCCCACCATGGATGACTACGAGCTTGGAATATGAACACACTCTACATTGCCCTCAATACGCTTCCGGATTTAATTTGTAAAGGGTCAAAATACTTTTATAGTCTTTTGGTCATGATGTTGAAAAACTTTAGCCAATATCATGTGTTCATAACTGTTGTAAATGTCGTTGGGTTTGTAGTCGTTTAAAACTATTAATTTTGTATGTTTAATCAAATTTAATCTAATGATGCGTAAAAGTTTAAATGGGTTCGTAAATTTAATTTGTTTAAGTCTTGATTTTGACCTATGGAGATAATGGGCCTCACAAAATTCTCATCAAAAGTTCCAAAAATAGTCTATCTAGTCCATATGAGTCCATGGTTCCTTGTTATACATGCTACATATACCAAAGTTTGAATTATATATATATATATATATATATATTATATATATATATAGTAGTTTCTTCACCCCTAAAGTCACTAAGTAGACATACAAATCACCAACAAAAAGGCGTAAGAGAACTCTTGTTATGACCAAAATATATTATATTATTACATATTTTTAGAAAAACCAAGATATATAAAGTGTTTATTTTGTGCTTCAATTTTAACTAAACAACCTACTTGGGTGAATCGAACACAAAAACAACTAGTAAAGTGGTAAAAACTAGAGTTTTAAAAAATGGGAATTGCTCTCTAAGATAAGTAATGACAAGATTTAAATGAAAAATGTGGCTTAAAAATACTTGAATCACCACTTAAAAACACATTAAAACACTTGAACCTAGCTTGAACTTTTGAATAAAACTTTGAAAAACAAAGTATGTGTGTGTTTGTTGTAGCCGTAGACATAGAGAGAGAAAATATAGAGAGAATGGTGTTATAAAAGTATAATAGTTTTTATATATGCTATTAGTTTTAGCTTCTAACTACTATTATTACTATTATTGTTGCTATTTTAATTGTAAATAGTTGTTATTCATTGTTGGTGCTTGATATATTACTTTTATATTAAGGTTTTATTATACAGATGTTATTTTATATCATTTTTAATCTTAAACCTTTCGTTGTAACACATAATTAATAACGTAATTATTTTTATTGTAATTCTTATTTAGTTTTTTTCACGCAGTTGATTCAATTATTTGATCACGATTTATTTAAATTACGACGTACTTTTGCATCTTTACGTTTTATGTTGAGATCCGAGTCACAAATACAACAAACCAAACACATGTTGATACGATTTCGGTTAATGTTAGATTTTTTTTTGTTTTCTTTATCCTTTGTGATAGTGTGCGATACCAATCAAACTCTCACTACGTTCCCGTCACAACGCAGGTTAGATCAATGATCTATATTAACCCTTCAATACACAATGTAACAAATTTAATTCTTTTTTTTTTGTTCAGCCTATGATGGTTAAAGCTAACTATTACCTCTTGTCATATTTACTCAACCGTGTTGCTTGCATATTTTTATTGTCGTTTAGATTAAGGGATATTTGCTCTAATAATCCCTACTAGATGTCATTGGTCCATTGGCAGTCCCACCTTTTTTTACTCCCTCTGACAATCCCACCTTTAAACTATTTTTCCTCCACCGGTCCTTTCCCGAATTACAAACTGACGTTATAGGGCTTTTGATCAAAACGAGGATACGAGTCGAATGATGTAAAACTTACCTTGAAATTGTGCTCCCAAACGACAAAAACGGTGCTTCAATTTAGTTTAAACTTTCAATTAACAAAAATCAAGTCGTCAGGAGCACCGTTTCAAGGTAAGTTTTACATCAATAGACTAGTTTATTCATTCTGATCAAAAGCACTAAAACGTCAATTTGTAATTCGGAAAAAAAACTTAACGGTTAAGTTTTTTTAACTGAGGACCGATTGAGGAAAAATAGGTGAAAGGTGGGATTGTCAGAGGGAATTAAAAAATGTGGGACTACCAATGGCCAATGACGTCTAGTTGGGATTTTTAGAGGTCAATATCCCTTAGATTAAAGCTTAAATGGTCTAATATTAATAAATCGATATACCATGTAACAAATACGTCATCGCTAACATCCTTCTGCGATCCACCACGAAGTACGGGTTCAAATACTTGTTATCATATATAATAAAATAGTGTTTTTATCATATATAATAATTGATGATAATTTATTTGGAGCTCAAAAAAGCTAACCAACTTAAGTACTTCACCAACATAATTGATTAGGGTATCTATTTGTTAACTATAGTGAGGCGGATGTGCCTTGAGCATAATAATTGCCCATAACTTGTTGACTTTCCAGAGAATTCTAGAAGCTTAACCTGTTTGTTAATATTTGAATTTAACTAGGTGGTGGTATCTGCTTGTGTCACTGTCATGATCTAGTAGGAACTCGATCGTTATTTGGTAAATTACGTTATTAATACGGCAATATCGGTACACGCTATCGCAACCTAAAAATACAGCGCAAGTTGTTAGATGCATAAAAGGTTGTTAGATGCTCAAAAGGATATCGACATGTGTTTTAGATCAATAAAAAACTATAAGAAAATTCATAAACTATTCTGATAGAACCAATGTTGTTCGGTCAGAGTCGACGTGCAATTGATATTGACGGGACGGTATCTGTTCAGTCCATCACTCTACCGGTATGGTACCGCCACTCATTATAGCTTACGATATTAAAGAGATACTCTATTGCGAATACATCTTTGTTTTCAACAAATCTATATTGAAGACCATATAGCGAATACTACTATCATTACAAAAGTTTTTCGAACGATATCAGTTCGGTAATCATAGTAAAGAAAAATATCAAATATATGTGACATGTTCAATAAACACGTCGTAAGAGTATAGTCGTAATTCTATAAAACATTACATTACATTATTCGAATAACTAAAAGAGGAATGATATTAATTTATAAAAAAAAACAAAAAACAAAAACTAAATGTCAAATAGCTTTGATAACACATACGCTTGAGATTAGATTTTCTTCGATTACTTGTACACTACTACTGACTGCCTACGGTTTCGAAAAAATCCGCAAGTGGTACTTCATAATACTACATTTGATGTGGTTGTTCGAATTCCTTATGATACTTAGCAAGATCATTAATAGTATCCAACAAGATCTTAAGACTATTCATGTTCTACCCTTTAATAACTTGGACTGTCAATTAATAGATGTTCCAAGAAAATACTAGTGGGATTCCACAACACCAAGCAATGAGAATTCGGTCAATATTGTTTGGTTTGTACGGTGTTGGCACTTGCTATATCAACCCAAAGAGTAAACCAAAAAAGAGTCGTGACATGGTCAAAAGGATATCAACACCTGTTTTACATCGATCAAAAATCGTAAATATGAATACCGGTACTAATGTTCGGTTGGAATTGGTTTGGTTTATCAAGTTACCAACATGGTATCGATTTCTTATAATCTATGATACAAAAAAAACACCCTATTATTGAAATTCAGCTCCGTTGTTAACAAAATTTATTAGTGAAATGTCGAGAAAAAATAAAACCAACCGCATATTTAACTTATTTTAGAAAGTTAACGCACTTACATTATTATAGGATGATTAAATTAATTGAAGATTAAAGGAGTTCAAAGGGTATATTATATGTAGTATAGGGGTTGAATTGAAACATTAAAAAATTAAAAGTTAAAAGAAAATGTTAACTAAAGAGTAACTTACTCACATACCGACTTTCATTTTTGTTAACGGTGGAATTCCATGTATGAACAAAACGAAAAAAAGAAAGTTATATAATAGTATCAACAAGTAAAAGTTACAAACTAGGGTAAAGCTATTAGAAATATACCAAATAAAAAATTAATACCGGTATGGGAATAGATGTTGTATAGGCGATGTCAGTTTGATTTGATTTGGTAGAAAATTATGTGGATTAAAAAAAAATAATTACACAAAGGTTATTTCATGTCATACAAAAAAATTGTGATATGCCCAAAATGATAGCGGCTTGTGTTTTATTTTGATTGAAAACCATTTGAAACAAATATTGGTAATTGGTTTTAAATTGGTTCATTAGAGTACAAAGTGGTTTGACGTAACCAATAAAATAAAGTTGTGTTTTACATCGATAGAAACCATAAAAAAAGGAATAACAATATTGGTTCTAATAATACTAATCTAGGTACAAATGTTGTTCAATTGGTATCAGTTCAGTTTGTCAGAGTATCAGCACGGTACACGTACTTGATATAACTTATGATACAAAATAAAAATACTCAGTATTGAAAACAATTATGTTTTCAACAAAACTTAAACCTAATGTCGAGAGAAAAAAAAGTTACAAAGACAATCAAGTCATAGATATTTTCAAAAGGATAAAGACACTTGTTTTACAATGCCTGAAAATCATAAAAACAAGTACCGTCATCAGTTTTCTGTTCAGTTCGTTACATTACCGGTACGAAGTTGTATGATGTAACACTAAAATGAACTTATGTTTTATACATTAATTGAATATTGATGCTTATGTTACTACTTGTTTTCAAAAACAATTATACTTGAACGTGGATAAAAAAAAGTAATGGCATGTCCAAAAGAATGGCAACACGTATTTTACGACTGTCAAAAACCAAAAAAATTATTATCGGAAGTTGGTTTCAGTTCATTTGTTACGTTACCGGTACGAAGATGTCTAATTTAACTTGAAAAATAAAGGGTGTCTTATAACGATTGGATACCGGAAGTTGGTTTCAGTTCATTTGTTACGTTACCGGTACGAAGATGTCTAATTTAACTTGAAAAATAAAGGGTGTCTTATAACGATTGGATGTTGATGCTTATGAAAAACTCCTTTTTCAACAAACTTATACCAGAATGTCCATAAAATATTACAAAAAAATAAAGTCATAGTATGTTCTAAAGGATATTGACATATGTTTTACACTGTTGAAAACCATAAAAAACACATATCGGTATTCGGTTTTGGTCCAGTATGTTACATTATAGGTATTAAGTTGTCTAACATAAATGGAAAGGAATACCAATACTGGTTCTGAGAATACCGATACGGATAACGATATTGTTCAAGGTATTGATTATGTTCTCACAGTTCATGCATATTACAAATACTCGATATACTTATGGTAGAAATACTACTCGTTTTGAGTATAATTCCACTTTCAACAAAACTCATACCAAAATGTCGAGAAAAAAATTAAACACAAATGCGTATTCAGGTTTTTTAAAGTTAACAAATGAAAGTTAAAGATATTCAAATTAGTAAAAGTTAAATTAATTAAATGTGTATATTGTATTTAGTATAATGGATGAAATTAAAACTTAAAAAAGAATCATGTTTGACCAAATACATTGTTCATGACCTCGGTTTTGTTGGTACATATATTGTTGCTCTTGAATTAGCTCATAGTCCATGGATTCGATACCTTCATATTATTCAAGATTAGTAATATTGGTATTGTATTTGCGTCTATAAATATGGTGTAAGTATAATGTTGGGTGATGTTTAGGTACAAAATATTGTTGCTAAAGAAAAAAATTAGATTAGTAATCTAGAGATGGTATTGAATTCAACATGTGCATCTCGAGATCTATCTTAATGTATTAATTTTATGTAATTAGAAGGATATATAGCTCATAACTATAAAAACTGACGGCGGATGTCTTGTTGCCTACAATAATTAAGATGGCAATGGTTTTTGCTGACTTTTTTCTAAAAGTTTCTAGAAGCATAAACGTTTTAAAGAGTATTTAAATTAAAACTTTGATATTCATATAAATACTCATATTGCAACAAGCAAACACAAATAATTATCTTTCCAAACTTAACAAGAACATAGATGAAAATGCCTTTCGACCTACAAGTATTTCTGTTATGTTTTCTTCCCTTACTTTTTGCCTTACTTGTTTTGAAATCATATTTTTCTTCTTCAAAATCTCATAAAAACCTACCACCAGCCCCACCAAAGTTACCACTAATAGGAAACCTTCCCAGTTAGGCTTGAGTATGCACGGTGCCCTTCACTCCATGGCTCAAACCTATGGTCCAGTTATGTTGCTTCATTTTGGCACCGTGCCTGTAGTTGTAACCTCATCTGTTGAAGCATTTAGAGAGATTATGAAAACCCAAGATATAATATTTGCAAACAAACCAGTTACAAAGATTTCTCACCAAACTTGCTTTCGACGGTAAAGACATAGCTTTTGCCGCATATGGAGAGCACTGGAGGCAGGTGAAAAGCATTTCCGTACTACGTCTTTTAAGCAACAAAAGGGTTATGTCGTATCGACAGGTGAGAGAGGAAGAGGTTGCTCATATGATCAAAACAATTCAAGGAGCCAATGGGTCCGTTATTGATTTAAGCGAGATGGTTACTACACAAATAGTGTGATCTCTAGGGTGACTATGGGGAGAAGATTTGAACATTCGAAGATCAAGCACTTGCTAGATCGGTTTTTGGATTTGGTGGGACGATTTTCTTTCGCCACTTACATTCCGTTGCTAGGGTGGATCGATATATTAACTGGATTACATCGAAAAACTAATGAACTTATTAAAGAAGTTGATGAGTTTTGTGAGGATGTCATCCGTGAACATGAAAACAAGAAACAATCTGGTGACGATGACCAAGATCTTGTTGACATCTTATTAGAAATTCAAAGAGATAACTCGACGGGTTATCATCTTGAAAGAAAAGTGATGAAGGCTATCATCTTCGTCATATCTCTCTCTTTCTCTCTATATATATACACACACATATATTAAAGAATTTTAACATAAAAATTATTTGTTAAGAATTCTAAAACTATAAGGATCTCTTATAAAGTGTTGGATTAGAAAATTTTTTAGAGGAGGTTCCTTTTTAGCGTTGTAAACGAACCAAACGTTCAGCGAGCAGTTCGTGAACCGTTCGTTGGAAAGTTCATTTCTGTTCGTTCGATTAGCTTAATGAACGAACATGAATAAAAAGTTTTGTCTGGTTAGCTTAGCGAACGACTGTGTTCGGGAACCTTCGGTAATATGTTCGGTTAGGTTCGTGTTCGTTTAATTATATTGAAAAATAAAAATAATAAACTTTTTATCTAAACATATTAAAAACTTGAAACCCTATTTTTTAACTTAACTAAAATTTGAACATTCAAGACATTTTTTGGGATAATGATGTCTAAATTAGTTAAAATTAATTCATTGTTTTGTGATTGTAGTAGACTTCCTGTGTTTTGATTTATTATTTGATGTTCGTATCTAACTACTTGTGTCAAATGTTTAAGGTTAATAATGTTTCTATTTTTTATTTTCAAGTAAAATGTTCCTTTACGTTCGTTTGTGTTCACGACCAGTGTTCATAAACAGCTTGTGAATAACTGAATTTCCTTAACGAACGAACACGAACAAAAAATTTGTCCGGTTAACGAACACGAACAAAGTTCTCGTTCGTTCGACTACGTTTGTGAACGTTCGGTAATATGTTCGGTTAGGTTCGTGTTCATTTAATTATATAAAAATAAAAAATAATAAACCTTTTATCTAAACATATTAAAAACTTGGAACCCTATTTTTTTAAGTTAACTAAAATTTGGACATTCAAGACATTTTTTAGGATAATTATGTCTAATTTAGTTAAACTTAATTCATTGTTTTATGATTGTAGTAGACTTCCTGTGTTTTGATTTATTATTTGATGGTTGTATTTAACTATTTATGTCAAGGTTAATAATGTTTCTATTTTTTATTTTCAAGTAAAATGTTCGTTTGTTTTCGCGACCAGTGTTCATGAACTATTCGTGAACAACTGAATTTCCTTAACGAACGAACACGAACAAAAACTTATGTTCGGTATACGTTCATGGACAGTTCACGAACATTGTAATTTCCTTAACGAATAAACACGAGCATGGCATTGTTCGTGTTCGTTCGGTTCAATTACAGTCCTATTTCTTTTGGTAGATTTTCACTAGTTCTCACTAATTTTTTTTCAAATCATAAAGGTTTCCGCTAAATTTTTTCCTTTTATTTCCATACTAAGAAGGTTCCTGGAAAACCCCCTGGATCTACCCATAAGCATCTAAACAAGATGTTTATGCACTAAATTTTAATAAGCATATGAAACGAGACCTTAGGGTGGAAGGGATACCTTCGGTGACCCCATCGGTAAGTCTAGTTCACCAATCGGCAAGGTGCCGCCACCCCCGTTTCCTTGTGCGGTGAGTCCCCAATTCGGCAAGTAGTCACCAAAGCATTTTGGGGAGTGGTAACATGTGTTGAGTGCAATATATAAAAAAACAAATAAACACCCCATGTGTTTGAGCACCCCTAGTGATGCAAAATGAGGAGTGGAGTGGTGAGTTAACATGGCTTGATATTATTGGTTAATAAAAAGTTTACCACTCCCCATTTGGGGAGTGCCCCTTTCACCCTTAGAAATAACTTTATAGCTATTATCAAAATATTTAGTTTATACAGTTTTATCAAATTTATAGTTCTTACAACTGTTGAAGTTCTTATTTGCTATCTCTGATATACATTACTACATATTTTATATAGAGAGAGAGATATAGATGCTTATATACATACATACATCTAAAATAACAAACGAACAAATGCTGGATAGCAAATAAAGTTACTTCTTATGCTTTTTACCAATATTTATGTTTTTATTTTATTCCGATCCTAATAATTTAATATATATGTTTGGCAAAAACAAAACTTTTAAACATCATGCGAGGAGAAGGTATTGAGTCCAACTCTCAAAAACAACATGAAATAAAAGAAATTTGTTGTTGTATTCTGTTTATTTTGATCTTATATATAGAGAGGATCATTAAGTGGATAACAAATTTTACTTTGTATACATTACCTTAACTATTATACTTAAATAATTTTCTTCTTAAAGAAAAAGCACCATTCAGTTCAATAAAGTAAAACAATTACAATATATATATATATATATTAACAGTTTCTACATTTGTTTATATGAAAAGGCTATGAAGAAATTATGTAAAATTGATTTTTCTTAAGTAAAAATGATTTTTTACATATAAAATTAATGGTTCCTCGATTTTCACTTTTTATGGTTCTCCAATTAACTCACCCGTATACACATATTAATAATATGTATGTATGTATGTGCACACATGCACCTGGCGCGTGTAAGAATCACCACAATGTTGATGGTAAACAAAATAATTTATGTTCTTTAAAAAAACTGAATAGTGGTTTTTATTAGTGTGTGGACGTTACACCGTTCTAATTATAACCATCACCTGTATATTTGTGTGATATGATTCTTGTTTCGTAGGACATGTTTGTTGGTGGCACTGATACAACATTCACACCCATAGACTGGGCGATTAATGAGCTATTACAAAACCCACGTGTTATGAAAGAATTGCAACAAGAGGCACACAAAATAGGACAAGGAAGATCAATGATCCCGAAGACGACCTAGACAAAATGCCTTACCTAAAAGCGGTCCTTAAAGAATCCCTACGACTACATCCTCCAGCTCCATTACTCGGTCCTCGTGCACCAACAAGACGTCAAACTACATGGCTACGATATCCCATCAGGTACACGAGTGATGATGAACATTTGGGCGGTATCCGGAGATCCATCTATATGGGAAGAACCTGAAAAGTTTAGACCAGAGAGGTTCTTTAACAACACAATCGATTATAAAGGTTTTGATTTCGAGTTCATACCATTTGGTGCTGGACGACGAGGATGTCCTGGTATTAATTTTTCAATGGTTCTTAACGAGTTTGCTTTAGCAAATTTAGTGTATAAGTTTGACTTTGCATTGTTACCTGGAGAGGGTGTGTACATGACTGAAACACTTGGTTTAACCATTCATAGGAAGTTTCCTACACATGTCACAGCAACTCCTTGTAAGTGATCCAATGGTTGCAAGGGTTTGTTATGAAGAAACGATTGTCTTGTGTGTGTATGTATACACATACATATCTAATATTTTTCAATACCATGTAATAAACTGTTATACTTTATGTTGAAAAAAGTAGATATAAAAGTGCATTGAAACTAATAATTTTAAAATGCTATGAATGTATTGTGTGTACTCAAGATTTCCATTCTTGATCTCGATTCGGTTGTTATGCTTTTTCATATCACCTAATTTCAATGGAATGGTATGGTATGGAATTCATATCACATATGTCGATGAGTATATTATCTGAAATTCTTATTTTCATATTATATGAAATACGAATTTCATAGGAATGTACTCGAAATATGTTGTCTCGAAATTAAAATGGTTGTACGTATTTGAAATTTAGTGCTATTAAAAAAGCTGGTTGCTCACTTGAAATTGGCTCGTTTGTAAACAAGTTAAGCCCTAGCGAAAAAATCAGCTAACCTAATGGCTCGCTCGTTTAGACTAAAGCTTTATATATATATATATATATATATATATATATATATATATATATATATATATATATATATATATATATATATATATATAGGGTTAAGATCGTGTGAGAATTACTGGGATAATTGAGAATCTTGAGAACAATTTTGAAAACTTATTTTCCAGTGCAAAGAATGCGTATATATATATAGGTGAGGGATAGAATGAAAACTCATTTGAGTTAAGAAAACTCAAGAAAACCTTATGTAACAATTTTTTAAAAAAATAAGGAATGTAAATTACATGTTATCGAACGTTTTGTAATAAAAAAACCAATAGCGCCTAGGGGATTTTTTATAAAAGTTTTAAAATTCTGTTTTTTAGCATATGGGGGGGGGGGGGGGGGGGGTTAATGTAAAAATGGGTGGTTTGTGAAAAGTGTAAGAAGTGTTTTAAGCCCTTAGATCTTGTAGTTAATGGTTGAGTTCAAAAGGGCTTAAAATGTAAATTATATTTTATTGTTTTGACTAATTTGGCTAGATAAAGGATAATAGTATCTTTTTATATTGTATTGTTTAAATAAAGAAACTGTCATCAACTTTAATGCACATGCAAGTTTCATCCATCTTTTTTGAACTTCAATAACTTTTTATACGTAATTTTAAAAAAATAAATCATAATAACGAGTTTTTGTTATCTTTAATATGAGTATCATATTGTTATATCTATATAGAGAAAAAATTGTGTGTAGCATGATTATGAAGCATACTCGAATGCAGGTTTAAAACACCATACGAAAAACATCTATTGAATGTAGGTGTAAATGCGGGTGTAAAACATCATACCAAGAAATAAGAAGAACATCTTTTGGAATGCATGTGACACCATGAATGCAGGTGTAAAACAATATACGAATAACACCTATTTAACTGTAGTGTGAAACACCATGAATGCATGTTTAAAACACCATACAAATAAGATCTACTAGAATTGCAGGTATAAAACACCATACATTGTGCAATGCAATCATTCCAGTGTTAAAAACACCATGACTATTTAAGGATTCAAATTGTTGTGTTTTTAAAACCTGAATGGTGTTTTATACTTTCAAAATAGTCACTATGATTGTATTGGATTAAAGCTATGGTGTTTTTTCTTTAATTCGTAAGGTGTTTTATACCTGCGAGTTAACAAAAATGTTGATACGAATTTTATGGATTAAACAATACTTGATACCAGATTTCGAATAATAGAAACATACAGAATATATGGTTTCCTAAAATCCCTCAAAACGGTTGTGGAAAAATTTTGTTAATTTAGATGATTATTGTTCAAATTACTATATTATCCTCAATATCTAATTAAGATACATAATATATGGTTCACACGCTTGCCACTTTTTACAGGATTTTTATAAAAAATCCACTCGGCGGTTTTTGGCTTTTTTTTGTAACAAACGTTCGATAACATGTAACTTACATTTCCTAATTTTTTTAGAAAAAAAAAGTTTGTTACATAAGGTTTTCTTGAGTTTTATTAACTTAAGTGAGTTTTCTCTTTATAATTCTCCTATATATATATATAGTATAGTGGGGGTTAAAATGAGAAGAAATTCTTTGTAAAAAGAAAAAAGAAGATACTTTAACCAATAAGAACGTTTTATTTTGCTTCATTTAATATTTACATTTAATATTACTATAAGGGTATATTTGTAAACATACATAGATCATTAATTTGTGGTCTCTCTTTAATAGCTAACTATGTTAAATTTGTAACTTATTTTCAAAATATAAATTTTTTACAAAGAAAAAAAATAAGTTGGAGCGTAGGATAAATTAAGATGTGTGTATGATAAATTAGGAGTTGTGCAGAATAAATTTAGATATGTGTAGAATAAATTTCAAAACACGTATTGTAAATTTTGATGTATGTGAGGAAAACATAGTGTGAAGAATGATAGTTTTTATGACTAATTAATTCGTAAAGGATAATAATAAATTAGATGAGAAAAAATATTTAATGTTTTACAATTTTATCTTTTATTCTTTTTCTTCTCAATTAATATATATATATTATATATATATATATATATGATTAAAATCATTTGTGAACAACTTATTGAGAGTGAACTGAGTGAACTAATCTTGACATTTGATCATTTTTTAGATTAAAAGGGTAAGATTGATATTAGTCAAGTACTTTTAATTAAAACCCTTAAGTTTCTCATCTCTTTAACTCTCTCTCTCTCTCTCTATCTCTCTCTTATTTTTAATTATTTATCTATTATTTTAATTATATGAGATTAAAGGGCTAATATTTATTTTTAAATAAACTCTTATGTTCTTTTTAAAATTAAATATTAAACCTAATTAAATTATTTTTTTACATTTGTGTATACGGGTCAGTATATACAAGACTTATACACTTGTGTATAATTACAACTTGTTCCCACAGGTTGTAAAAAGCAAATTTATACACATGTGTATTATTCAAGTACATATGTGTATAAACTAACAGTTGTGTATCTTGTATAAATTGATAGTTAGCGAGACCGTACACATGTGTATAAACTAACATCTGTGTATCTTGTATAAACTAATACTATCGAGACTGTACACATGTGTATACACTAACAACTGTGTATCTTGTATATACGGAAACTAGCAAGATTTTAAGAATTTTGATTATATTGTTTAATAAATGCAATTTACAAAAGATGCAAATACCCTTTTGTCAATTAATTTAAAGGGAAGTTACAACATTATAATTACAATCTTGCCATTGTTTAAAAATCTCTAGATGATATAATCCAATGGCTTAGATTAGTTCACACAGTGTGTGTGCGAGGTTCAATGGGGAACCCTAAGAAAGTGAGGAACCATGGAACATTGTATTTAACATGTTTGAGGCGGTGGAATGAAGCAGATACTTCAGAAAACATCGGGAAAATATACCCAGATCTGCAAACGAATAGTTCAAACCCTAGTTATTGCTGTCCCAGATCCTTATCATCAAAAACCCCCGAATGTAGATCTGGAACGACCGCCCAAGATCAAACCCCAATACGAGCGACTGTTATACCGACGGTGGTGGTGGTAGCAACGTCGTTGGATTGTGGAGATGAGAGATAAACATGGACGCCAACCCCAAAAATGGTTTCTTGTAGCTTCGCTTTTTCACTTTAATTTTCTGCAACTAGATTATGGAGATGAAAGATGAACAGGGACGCCGAGCAGGAACGTCGAATTCTCTCTTTGGTCGTAAAAAATGAAACGACCGGCCAGGAACTTCAAATTCTCTCTCTCTCCCTCTCTCAGTTGAATTAAAAAGTTGTAATGTGTGTTGTGTGAGTTTGATTGTAAAAGAAAGAAGAAAGAGGTATGTGTGAGAGAGGTATGAGTGTCTGACGTTGGGTAGTGCGAAGGGTGCATTTACACAAATGTCTTCTACAAAAAGAAATGTATGAATTGATATGTCGATATACTATTGGTTTACATAAGTTCTTTTGGTTCTCACAACTGATTTTTCCTTGAATTAATCCTATATATATATATAAAATTTATTGAGGGAATGTCCTCTGTCCACATAATTAATAAGAGGAGTGGGGATGCCGCGTGATGAAGCGCGGTTTGCGGGTGACCACGCATGGAACACCTTCACCGGTCCGTGTGACCACGCGTGTTGGTGACTGCGCGTTGTGGTGACTACGCTTTGAAAATTGAAAGTTACCATTGGGGTGGGTTACTGTTGGGGGTTTGTCACTAGTGATGGGCACCCCACTAAAATCCATCACTAGTGATGGAACCAAGTTCCATGACGAGGCGGAACATGATTGGGTGTGGTGAGTGATGAAAAGTGGAGCACCCCCACCCCCCTTAAGTGATCCTTGTCGACTTTTTGAGGTTTCTAGAAGCGTAAACTTGTTAGTTAATCTTTGAATTTAATTAGTAATTTTATCATGTGCGTTGCGCCCGGGGTCGGGTTGGTTCGTTACATTAGTAGAAAAAAAACACTAAAGGTGAAAATACTAAAAGGAATAAAAGTAGATGGACTAAAGTGTATGTTATCAAAGTTAAAGTAGAGAAACTAAACATGTATATTCGGAAAATTAAAGTACAAAGACTAAACATGTATATTAGCAAAGTTAAGGGTGTAAACAAAAAAACACACCTCGTGCGTTGCAACAGTATCAATATGTCTGGCATGTGGTGTAGTTGTTAATGAACGTTTAAAAGTAACTTTATTGAAGTTTAGGGACTCTACGATAGCTTTAATAATTTATCCCGCGCGTTGCGGCGATATTAATACTATACTGGCACGCGGTGTACTCGCCAAGGAACGGGGAAAAGTTTTCTTGTTGAAGTTTATGGGTTGTATGATAATTTTATTAACTTGTAGAGGTATAAACGAAAACAAAAACTAAAGACAAAAGAGGTAAAAAAAAAAAGAGGGGCAACACGTCGTTACCTAAGATGAATAAAGTGGGGGAAGGACTCGGTTAGTAATTTTACTCCACACGTTGCGGCGTAAGTCGGTTTATTTCGTCAGGTTAACAAGGTGACATATTGAAAGGAATAAAACTAGAGGTACTAAACATGTATATTACTGAAGCTAATGTAGATAGACTAAACATGTATACAAACAAAGTTAACTAATAAAAAGAAAATAATATTAAAGTATAGGAACTAAACATGTACATTAGAAAAGTTAAACTAGAGTAATTAAACATATATATTAACAAAGTTAAGGACAGATTACTTAGAGAGGCTGCCACGGGCTGCCTATATGGTGAGCACTAGAGGCAGGTGTGAAGCATTTTTGTACTTCATCTTGTAAGCAACAAAAGGACTTAGTCATATCGACAAGTGAAAGAGAACAGGTTGCTCGTATGTCCAAAATTAATCAAGGAGCCAATGGATCCGTTATTGATTTAAGCGAGGTAGTTACTACACTTACAAATAATGTTATCTCTAGCTGGTGGCATTGGGTTGGACATTTGAACAATCGGAGGTTATATTTCCTGTTGCTAGTGTGGATGGATAGATTGATTAGATTATAACGAGAAACAAATGAACTTACTAAAGAAATTGATAAAAGAGTTTTTATAGGATGTCATTCACGAACATGAAAACATTCTTTCTCAGCTAAGTGCAGATACATTCTTTTATATCTAGTGTTGAAGTTGAGTATCATAGTATGGCTAACTTTATTGTTGAAACATATTGGATTCACAACCTCTTGTTAGAATTTTGTGATCTTCAACTGTGCTACTCTTGTCTACTATGATGACATGAGTTCTCTATTTATTAGGTTTACCAATCCAACATCAAGGCATCAAACATATTGAATAACATATATCCCTCATCTACATGAACATGCTAACAAATATTCGTTACGCGCATCACATTGGCTCATGTGTTTGTCGTGTAGTTCATGCTCCATGGTCTTTTTAGACCAAAGGCTTATCGTCCTAGCTCTTTCTAGAATTTGGCTCAAGTGTGAACACAATTATACGGTTCCAAAGACGCAACAAGTAGGATCCAACTTGTAAATCAACAAAATTATACATAATTACTTTTTATTAATACCATAAACCCAAGCCATAAAATCCGTCAAGAAAGAACAACCGAGAAATTAGAATCCAAACTATAGCCGAGAAACTCGGATTTTAGGAAGTTAAAACAGATCATAAGAGTAACAACCTATACATAAACATTCACTTCCATTTCTTGAACCCTGAGAACTTGCCCTTGCCCTTGCTGCCTACCCTTGCCAAACTTCCCATGCTTCCCACCTTTGCCATGCTTACCCGCCTTGAACTTGCCGCCACCATGCTTACCATGTTTGCCACCACTGAAATGTCCCATGCCCGGAATCATGTTATGGGTTCCATCTGATACATTATGGCCTCCATGCCCATGTGACGATGTTAGATGGTGGGCCCCGTATGCGGCTGCAGCTGCTGCTGCACCTCCAGCTAGTATGGTTCCAACGCCATGTCCTGATGAAACATTAAGCCGTGGATTAATAAAAGAATATTTAAAAAAAAAACAAGCATGCATCATTCACCATTAAAGCAGCATAAATACTTTAATTATCAACCAAGGCTTTCCAAAAAAAAAGTTTGCTTTACATATTCTTTTTGAAAAAAGGTTAAAGTTTGCTTTTCAAAGATTTGGATAAAGTTATCATGTTGATTTGTATTTAATCAGACAAATATTTGTTTTAAATAATGGTCTTAAATATCTCCTCCTAAATTAAGAGCAGTTGAGATACATGATATATTTTCCTTTAAGTTTCAGCAAAATTCCGGGTGGTGTCCATTAACCAACGAAATTAAACAACAAATGTCCTTTATGTTCTAATTTCTTTACAGGCATTGTCCTTTCTCCCTAAAAAGATAACAAAAATAAAGAACATCCGCTATAAAAAAAATTAAAACATAAAGGACATCCGCTATAAAGAAATTAAAAAATAAAGAACATCCATTGTAATTTCGTTAGTTAAAGGACAACGCCTGAAATTTTGCTAAAACTTAAAGGACATAAAATGAAATTTAGTATTTAACCTGTTAACTGGCATGCATGACAATGTAAGATTTAAACCTGAGAAAAACGAAAGTATGATGTTGATGAAAACAGCTTACCTCCTGAACTATGATGTGGAGCAGAGTGCCCTTGTTGTGGTGGGTATCCTTGAGGGGGATACCCTTGTTGCGGTGGGAATCCTTGAGGGGGATACCCTTGCTGTGGAGGGTATCCTTGAGGGGGATACCCATGTTGAGGTGGGTATCCTTGCGGGGGTACCCATGTTGAGGTGGGTATCCTTGCGGGGGGTACCCTTGTTGTTGAGGGTACTTCCACCATGTTGTTGATGGTTCTGTGTGTATCCAGCAGCAGCATGTCCTATATTAGAGAGAAGCCCTTTGTCCTGAGTGTTATGATGTTCTTCTCCACTCATGTTTTCTTTAGTTTAGATTACCTGCAATGACAACCGAAGAAGAAAGATAGCTCCCAAGTAAGTAACGCGACAGTTTAATATGATAATTGTTTCTTGAACTACACTACTTTGATCATACATGAATATAACAAAAACAATGGAGTCTATCGTAACCAGAGGTCATCTTACCCTTGTTTCAAAGGCAATGGAGTTAAACATGATTCTGCTACCTTTCAAGTCAAGTTGTTAATAACTAATAGCGGATGATAGCGACAAGCTACCATATATGTTGCGTAACGATAGCGACGAAATAGCACCCACTATTTCATGTTTAGCGATAAAGTAGTAGAAAATTTAAGATATGAAAATATATAGCTTTATCAAAATTCGCAAATTTTACACGTATATTTCATCTAAATACGCTTCTTTTTTCAATCGTGAAACAGAAAAACCATAATGGGCATCGCTATTTATCTCTAAAAAAAATTAAAAAAAATACAGAAAAGGGCTATTTGTCACTATAAACCAGCTGCTATTGACAACTATCTTTCAAGTTATGAAATAAGGATTTAAATGATCACCTATATGAATAGTAGGCACAATTAAGAACACAATAATGACTAAAATATTTAAATAGACAGGATTGAGTCCCTTTGCCCATCGAAGATGAACAATTATACTCTTTAAGACCAAAATTATAGGTAAAAAGTAGGTATACTTCACCAAATTCATGAACACATCATGTATACCCAAAGTTAACTACTTTCCACAACAATAACAAGACTCATGAACACAGAAAGAAATACACGACTAATTTGTTAACAATTTTTAGTTTCAGATTCAAAACCTAAAAAATAGGCTTTTCAGATGCAAAATTGGGATCTAGATTCTAACATATATTACATCTCACGTAATTGAGTACACAATATCATAACAAACAGATATAATCACACGCTAATTATGATTTGAGTTCTGGAATTTCAGGTGTTCATTGTGCAGTGATCTAGAGAGAGAAAGTGCTGCAAAATTGAGTGATCACAGGATTATGATATAGGTATTAACACATTTGATCATCAATTTTGCACAGATGAATGGAATCGTAGGTAAATTAAAGTATGAGTTGTGGAATTTTTAATGAAAGAAAAGGAAATTTGTGTTGAAATGCTTACCGGATGATGTGATTTGGTTTGAATTTTGCAAGGTTTGAAGCTGAAATTGGCCAGAGGCAGGTTTTTCTGTGATGAATATAAGATAAGTATACGTTGAATATATACGTATATAGAGAGAGAGAGAGAGGGACACGTCGTGCAGCGACGCGTTTACTTGCATATGCCAACGCGTTTCATCCGCTTGTAATTGGTATTTGCTTGAATGGGTTTAAATATGGTTCAACAAAAATGCGAAGCGAACATCCGGCTAGCATATTTGGTAAAGATACATGTCTTAAGCTATAAGTTGTCAAATGCATTCTCATGCCAAATCAGCATGGGCCGCTAAACACTACACCGGAATACCAAGAAGGACGTTAAAGGTGATCTTGTCATTGTAATAATGGGGCCAAGCCCCTTGTAAGATGGGGTCCAGTCAATCATGTTGTTTTTATTTTTTTATTTTATATTTATTGGGTGTAGGCTTAGTAGTTAATGCGGTAAAATATCGGATGTCAAGTTAAGGACCGATATTTAAGATATCGGGTATCGCGGTGGGATATCGGTAATTTTAGTATCATGCTAAATTTAATATATAGCAATTACACTAACAATTAGTATACTCTCATTCTATTAACAAATTAACCTTTTGCAACTTTCAAAACACTAACAATTGTAGCAAGTGAGAACTAACTACAACTTAAAACACTAACAACTAATAATTAAGACTTAAAACACCAATAGCAACTATAAGAAGAAAGACGACTGATAGAACTAAGAAGAAAAATACTGATAACAGGAAAATCGGTGATATATTGGTCAAATACAGATCCAATATCGGTCGGTATCGTCAATATTGTCGGTACCAATATTTTGCACCGATATCTCGACAGCAATAACCGATATATCACGGATATATCGGTAATATATCTGGATATTAACTACATAGGGTGTAACTATTGAGTAGTTATTTCATTACGCACAGTTATTGAGTATTTAGTTATTGCCAAATTCAAATATAACACTGACAAAGCAATGATGTAGCAATGATTATTCGACAACACATAGCATTAGAGATGAGTTCCCAGATTCGGGGAAATAGCTTTTGGGATTATTGTTCTAAATTATAGTACATTCGCTGTTAAGTAAAAAACAAAAATGGGATTTTTTAATGAAAATCAATAATAGACCAATGGTCACTTGATTAATATGCTTAAAATGATCTTATAATATAACTTTGAAATAATTGAACTAAATGATCGTTCAATAAATGAATTGTTTTATATAAATCTTATTTGAGGTTAAATTTAGAAAAACAAAATCATGTTCACCATCATGTTGGGCTGGGAGGTAAAGCTAAGGAGGTGTTTCATGGTTTAATTATCATCGGTTGTTGGAGCATATGGCGTGCGAGAAACGGCTTAAAGTTCGAGAACAAGCAAGTCCGAGTCCAAGACATTATTGGCGAAGTCAAGTCATTAGGGTTCCTTTGGGTCAAGAGTAGGTTTAAAGCTAATCCGTTATCATGGGAGAATTGGTGTAAATAGTAATTTTGTAGTTGTGTTCGGTTGCGCCATGTTTGTGGTTGGTGTTTCTTAATGAAGTCACTTGTAAAAAAAGCTTCAAGGACTTTTTCATGAGTATCTTCAAATGTACCACGGATAGTTTTATTTAAACACTTTATGCGTGAATTATTAAACAAGACCGATAATTGCTTGAGATTATAAGAGGGGAAAGGGTGTGGGTGGAGATTCTAATGTTATATGTGATGTTGTTTGATTCTGATTTCTTTAACAGTGAAATGCAATTCTGCTTCAATTTTGATTTCTTTAGTAGTAAGATGCAACTTCTTATGGGTTAGGCTGTTACAAAAGTACAACTAATTTTTAAAAAAGAGTTGATTTTTTTAATGTTCATAAACACAAATATTTTCCATAACAATTAGGGTGTAAACATAGACCAACTTGCTATAAAACTCTGATCGAGTAACGCTAAGTTGAAGCTCATTTAAAGTTTGAGTTTAGGCCTAAGTTTCATATACTGTAAGACCCTAAACCAAAAGTACGCAGCGGAAATACGAACCGGAAAATTTCTTTCTTGATAAGCATTTTAACGTACTGGAAATATTTGAGATAATCCCTTTTACAAAATTGTGTCTATCACTCTTACTTAAAAGATAATGCATAATCTACATTATTAAACTATACTACCTCGCTCTTGTACAATTCACGTTCATTGACTCGATCTTCAACCGGTTAGACTCTATCATGATGATAATTCTGTGCAACCTGCAATCGCCACATATATTTGAACCATTAATATTTGGTGACGACCTACATAATCTAAACATACGAAACTAAATGACTATGCCACATTCTTTCTACTCATATTAATCCTTTCAATTAACTTTCCAGGTACAATCTCGCATCCCACCGTCAAATCTTCATAAGGTCAGCAACAATATACCTGCACTTTATTTCATTCTCAAGGCACTTGATTATTAACTTTAATACTCAAACGCATTAAAGCCATGTATACATATATGCATGCCCTATTCTTTCGTGTACAATAAATCCCACTTTGTGCATACGTACATACATACATACATAAATTCATACACACACATATATACATTCAAGCATAACTTCATAATCAAGCTCTTACCTACCACTTACACTCTCATATGATTATACTAACAAATCCTAGTCACAAACATCCATATAATTAGGGCTTATACGTATAAACCTATGTGCATGCTCATTTCTACTCATGCTTACCTATGGATTCCATTCTAACAGGTAGATAAATCCATACCCATACATGCCTCTAGACTTATTTTTGTTCCCACACATACTTACATCAATGCTAACCGCACCTCATAACACTCTTCAATGAGTTTGGGGTACATTTCGGGAGCTTAACAACGAGTTCGATACTCACCGTAGCTCTCCAAGCTATTTGGTAAGGTTGGGTACATTATAGAAGCTTAACGGGGCTTGGGAATGGGTATACGAGGTCCAGAATAGAAGAAAAACGAGGAAACGGAGTTGCTGGCTGGGATCCCGCCGTAACCTACAGCACCCAGCCGTGACTGCTGCTGTTATCCTTGGCTTGCTCGGCCGTAAGCTACGGCTGACCTGTCGTAGCTTACTTCGGGTATTTCCATTTCTCCTCTCTTCCTATTTATTTTTCCGAAAATGCCCAAGACCCCAAACTTCATTCTTTCACGTATATCATGCTTCCAAGCTATCCCTAAGCTAAAACTCAACCCGAACATTGTATTTCATCATGTTGTTTCTAACATAGTTAACTACTCTTGACCCAATACAACAATACTTACTTTAGTACTATATTTACCTAAATATTCCTATATGGTTCTCATACCATAACATCCAATTTCCATATCCAACACATACTTTCTACATTTTGATCCGTTTGAACTTAACGAGATATTTTCATTAAAGCTAATCCTCATAATACCCAATACAATCTTACTTTCATTCTACCATTACTTACCCATCCTTTCATGATTCCCATTTTCTTTTTGCAAATCAAAACTCTTTACATAATAGTAAATTTAGTTTGGGATCACTTACCTTAAGCGTCTGTATTAGCATTCGCTTTCTTGCCTTCTTTTGACCCGTTAGCCTTCCATGCTTCATCCATCTTGACATGATCCCTATACTTTCATGTCATCACATTCACATTCTTGTTAGAATACATGATTGTACATATTAACGATCATATTAAATTCACATTTCACATTTGACCTTCATTAGTCAATCTTAACAAGCATAAGGCATATTACCACAATCATATCTTTTCAACTCATATAATTCATCACGTCGTCACATATAACACATATTGATATAACACATTCCATATGACTTTCTATAACATTACAATTGTGACAAAAAGTCTAACCTTGCTACTTATGCATAGTTGACTTTCACAAAGTCAATTGTTTATTATACGAACTTTCAACCCAACCTCATACATTTGTGTCATCATAATAGACCATCCAAATGACACTACATACATTTCATACTTATGATGCAATACGCATTCAACCACATGGTCACCTAGTTATATGCACAAACCAAACATATTCAATTTCATCCATACTAGTAATTCTCATAATTCTACAACTAACACCATGACCATGCTTAGCAACCCAACATCGTTCCAACTTCATCCCCTTCTAGTGATCTCCTATGCTTCATATTTAGCGTACTTTTACTTATCAATTTTGATTAAGTAATTATTTAAACATGTAGTAAACATCATACCGCTCCAACATATAGTACAAGTTCCTAATGCTTATCTATACCCAAATCATACCATCAACTACATCTTCTCATGAAATCCTTCTACGATGCATTTTTCAAGTTTAATTATCATCAAACACATCATTATCACATTCTACTAATATTCATTCATTGTTTAGCATATAATTTCATATTCTAACCTATACTAGGTATTTCCTCAAACACTTGGTGTGCGTATACCATCTAATGCACAATGTACAACTAATTCATGCATAATATTTCAAGTTCATAACACTCATCATCAAATTCCTTTCCGACAAGAAACATCATTCTTTCATATTATCAAACATAGCTAAACACTACATTTCTTTCAATAAATCCATATTTACTCAAAACCCCAATTTCTTGAATATAGGTTTCCAAATCAAAGACCCCAATTAAGAGTTTACATCAATATTAATGCTAGATAAGAGCATCTAAGCATAATTCCAACCATCCCATCCTTTTAATTTACCCAATTAGGAGTAATTCATCAAAACCCACCATGAACTTCACCTAAAAAGATTCAAGAGGAAATTCGTGTACTTACTTGATGCTTAGGAGATGGTGAACACTTCCAAACCCATAGATTACCCATGCAGATTTTTGGATTCCTTCTCTTCTCCTTCTTCTTTGATTCACATAAAACACACACCACACACTATGTGTGTGTGTGGACACATGCTCCTGCCCAAAAATGGGCTTTTCCATTTTCCCCATCTTTCAATTAATAGATTTTTAATTTGACCTCTTTTGGTCCCTATAGTTTTGTTTGTTATTTTTATTTAGCCACAAGATTTCAACCCTACTTATTGGACTTATAAGTTAGCTAACTTAAGTAACTTAGTTACCTCAAAGAATCTAGTTAATTTACTTCATGTTGTATCATATGGAAAGATATAGCAAATACAATTATTCAAGTTTTGGGGCGTTACATATACCAAATTTGGTTAGAGCATTTACATCCTTTTTATTATCTTCAACCTTATATTTTAACTAAAAGTATTATTCTTCAAATGTTTATCTCATTTTATAGAGTAAATTACAAATTTTGTCCTTTATGTTTACACCTTTTTGCAGGCGGTGTTCTTTGGCGCAAAAGTTAACGAGTTCTGTCCTTAATGTCTCAAAATCTTGCACTGTATGCCATTTGAGCCTAACCCAGTTAATTTCTAACATTTAGTTAAGTCATGTGCAAGACATATGAGGGTGTTTTAGTCTTTTCCTTTACTCTTTTAATTCCACCCATTATCACCCCCAAACACGCGCCACCATTACCGTTACCGCCACCACCACTACCTCCTCCTGTCACCGCCACCACCTGCTAGTGGTATAACTCAATTCCTTAAATCCGTTAAAGCACAACCAAACCCAATACTTAGTGTAAACACCCCATCTCGAATATGGCTGGCGTGTCACTGCTTGGTAGTGATCAGAAACATAAGATATAGTTCCATTAATATTAAAATTAGGATTACATTTAAAAGATAGTTCATAGCCCTAAGGGTCAAAATACATATTTATATTATAAAAGTGACAAACATCTTTGGTTAGCATCCTAGGGTTTATTCTTCACTTTTCACCCGCACAAAGTTACCTGTGAACCTGTGGTGAAATAAAATATACGGAATGAACCAAATGCCTAGTACAAAATAATACAATTTTTCAAGAAATATATAACTAACCACTATTACACATTAATTTTATGTTAATTCAATAAGCAACATTTTAATACCTAACAAATATTTACCATATTTGAATAACTTATTCAAATTAAAAAAAAATGCTATGTGAAAATAAATGCTTCTTTATTCAGAAACCAATTCTTGGTGAAAATCGTGCGAAATCTATGCACATCAATAATGCCCATAAAATGCTTAAATTTCGAAACAAACATTACAAAATGCACCAACTTTGTAAGCTCCTAGTATTGTTTTGAGTTTGCTATATTGTATACAGGTAAATATTTAGATATTTATGATTTTTTTTAGTTAGGTTTGCGAATTATAATTCTAATCTAACTTTTTTTCCTTTATTTAATTAAATATGTATTTTCTTAAGTTATATATTTTTAATTTATAGACAAATGACTTGTATAATTATTTATTCAACCGAACCGGTGTACTACACGGACGGAGAGTAGTTAATAAAAACAAAGCGAATTTAGATTTGACCTCATAAATAGTCACTGGAGATGAAAGATGAGTAATGTTAAAGGGGACATAAGTGCAAGTTAAAAAGAGTAACTGCATCCAAAAGGCATAAGCAACTGGCGTAGCCACATAACACGAAAGTGGGAAAGGATATGGCATTGGCTCCGTGTTTCAAACCTCTGCCAGTGCCATCACCATCACCACCCACACGCCGCTTCTCCTGCTCCTGCTCCGCCGTCACTCAGCCAGATTCTTCATCTACTTCATCATCATCATCATCTCCCGTCACCTACCGTCCTGCAGTCATTCTGCCTGTATGTTTCTTCTCTCTCTCTCTAAATTCACCCCATTTTTATCATGTCTTTTATTTGTGTTATGAGGTATATAAATTGATTTTTAGATGAACAATTTGACCTACATTCTGCTGCTGAGATATGTTATGTTAGTTTGCAATTAGTGTGTACTTTTCAAATAATAAAATAATGTTGTAAAATTCGATATTAATCGGTAGTTTACAGAAAATCGGTAATTGGTCAAGGGCAGTAAAAATCAGTCCAATTTCGTCAAAGTTTATGAAGTATTTGAAAAATTATACTTATTAATCCAATTCGGTTAATAAGTTTGAAATAATTATATCGAAAATTTGAATTCTTTTGTATTTGTGTTTATGTTTGAAAAGTTACATAAAATTCGAATCCGATTAATCCCTATTAACCCTGCTAATCGTTAGTTGGTACCCCACGCCGACTAGCGCCTAACGATTTTTATATTCCTACTGTGATGCAATGAGTGATGATATTCTATCAAGTTTATTATTACTGAATGCTTATTCCATCAAGTTTCTTGTTACTGAATGCTAGCCATGACATCTGCATATTGCCAAACAAAATTATTAAGCCAAGAAATAGTTGACTTGTGGCAAGTCGGCTAGAAAAGGATCTGAATTATACGAGTATAACTTTTGACTCCTCTAGAGTTATGTGGCCTGTAAAATATGGAAGAAAATGGCATAATGGACCAGGGCGTTACAACAAACGTTCATATGCCATTTACTGTTTTAGACCCAAATTGTTTCCTTTGGAGGCCTGAATTTTGACATGGACAATTTGCCTTAAATTTTTTTGTTTAGAATTTCGCTAGAGGACGGATTCGCTTTGTATCTTTTACGCTTCCGTTCCTCAGCGTAAGTTATTTAACATTGTATGCATCTGGTCTTATGATAACATCACTGTTTTTAAAAAAAAATCCATTCAACTGATAAAGTTACGTCTTTAATTAATTTATTCTTGATTTATATATAGGGGTTAGGGAATAATACAGGCGATTATCAGAAATTAACTTTGACTCTACAAGGATATGGAGTTTCAACTGTAGTTGCCAAAGTTTCAAGAATCGACTGGCTGCGAAATGCTGCCGGTTTGGTTGACCCGAATTACTGGCGAGGCACCCTCCAACCTCGCCCTGTTCTTGATTGGTAGTTTTGCTTTCCATATTTTTCGAGCACTATGATTCAAGTTCCTGAATGACTTGATCTCACTTGAAGCTTAATGTATTGTGTGCAGGTATTTAAACCGGGTTGATGAGGCTGTCAATGAAGCTTTAAAACAATCTCAAGGTTAAAAAAGTGTTCTGTTGGTCATAAACACCACTAATATATATAACAAAGTTCATGCTTGTGAATAGTGAGGTGTAGGTAAAATACACTATCTTCCTTTGCTAAAATAAGCCGCTCTATCTACGCTAAAATGAGCCGCTTTTGTGGTTTTGTTTTGTCTTTTTGTGTGTTATTTTTAACTTTCAGTCGCACCCGTATACTTTAAATAACTTGCGTTTGTTGGTTATACCGATTGTCGGTACTGTACTTTTGGTGTTTTTCCTATTGGTTGCTATATTGAGTGTTCGTACTGTATCGATACTGATACCGACTGGATTCCTGTCGTAACGCGTGGGGGAATTTTACTAGTATACTTGTATTCTTCACGTAAAAGCCCCTCAACTTAATCCATTAAAGTTCCTTGTCTCGTAAAAGATGCACTGAAAAGTCAAAAACTAGTTTGTGTATATTAAAGTTGATAAACTTATCTAATATACCTGTCACGTTGATATTTTTGTTTTTATTTTTATTTTTTTGAATAATGACTTGTTAACTCTTAAATTAGTCACTCTGCAGGTGGTCCATTGTCTATAATCGGACACTCCGCAGGAGGATGGTTGGCTCGGGTATATATGGAAGAGTTCACCGAAGCAAATAAAAATATTTCATTGCTTCTCACTCTGGGATCTCCTCTCCAGTATGTATTTATCAGTTGCTTTAAACTTTGCTTCATTTTACGACTATAGATGCTTTAAAGTTTAAACCCTGATTTATTTTCACTTTTGATGTCAACATCTAGGCCACCGCCAAAAGGGGTGTCTGGCGTTGTTGATCAAACAAGGGGTCTGTTGGATTACGTTGAGAAAAACTGCAGGAAAGCTGTTTATACTCCAGAACTACGATACGTATGTATCGCCGGCAGGTATACTGAGACACATAGATGTGCATTTGCTATCGGTATATTATGTTTGTAATATAAACATGTCGATAGTTTTCATTCTGTGATGATCATTTCGTCGATACTTTTGAGGGTATTCTAGGCATTTCAGTAGTTTCCGTTTTGACCAACTTGCAGGTACATCTATGGCAGTCGTTTATTTGGTAACTCAGATCCTGCAACAAGTATTCTAGTTTCCATCGAGCAATCTGTTCCTGATGCAAGTATTACAAGTGAGTCAGGCACTTTGATCTCAACTGGTGCTACATTTCGCACCCGCTTCGTTGGTCAGGGATACAAACAGGTAATGCCTTTTCCAACTTTTTATAGGTATATCTAGTGATTACAAATTGGGCTGATCAGACGGTTCGGGTCGGGTCAGGTCAACCACAAACACCGTCTTTATACCTATTTTGAAATTATCATTATGAATAAATAACGCTTAATATAAACACATTTGTACGCATTGAACTGGTTTGAGATAAAACATAACTCTTGAGTTAATCCGTTTATTGAAAACCGAGTCGAAAATCGCATTTGTTATCGTATGATGTCTGATATTAACTGTCAGAAGTCGCATTTTGTTACCTTAGGTATAACAAGCATTCTGTTTTCCGTAGGTGTGTGGGCAGGCAGATGTATGGGGCGATGGGGTTGTCCCTGAAGTATCGGCTCACCTCGAGGGAGCTTTAAACATTAGTTTCAATGGGGTGTATCATTCACCGGTTGGTTCAGATGATGAATCTAGACCATGTATGGCTCACTGCATAGTGGCAATGGGTACACACCTTCTTCATAGCTACTTGTGTACATAGCGTGCTTATATATATATATTATTATATATATATATATATATATTTATGAAAATTGGCTATTTGTATAACCTTCATCATTGACTACAAATTTTTGTTTTCATCTAATAAAGTTCACCAAATTTACTGAAGTCGAAGCTGTATATCATCATATGTGAATTTAAGTTCCAAATCAGTTTTAAAATGAACAAATGGCAGCACATACAAACTCTTGATGGGTTAAAACATGAGGTTGTATAACATAAGCATTAGTGCTACACCTAGGACTCTTACGAGTATGTTTTGTAATGCTGCTAGTAAAACACTAGAGTTTACAGTAAAGTTACCATCATATACTTGCTTCTAGCACTTATTTGATGGCTTGTGATTCAGATCTGGATTACAAACAGTCTTTATACACTATAAAGAGAACCATGATATTCCGATATAGTTTAAAATCAAGATGGAATCCTTCTACGACTCTCACACAAGATACGCGTTTTTTAAATAAGGCAACACACAAAATAAATTTTATCCAACAACGTGACATATTATTAAGTTTGTCCATCCATAGGCCCAGCGAACTAAAAGTTAGACCCAAACTTGGCTGGAATTTTAACAAACTCACTCGGCTAAAAATCTTAAGCCGAACTTGTACTTAGATCGTTTACGAACTACAATAGATTGTGGCTCAACAAGATGGCACATTTTCTTTAAGGAAGCGATTGTTAGGGGGAGTCGGAGATCTGAAAACTCATAATAATGCAGCCAGATTTGAATCTGAATGAAACCGGAGACGGCGTCACAGTTAGAAGGGATTTGGGTGAGGGAGAGTGATGATTGTCAACAGGTCCGAGCCATGAGCTATTTAAACAGCCCTTGTCTTGGACATGCGGTTATTTTACGCTGTACCCCTAGGCAGCAGGAGAACCCTTTGCATCTTGAGTTCGCCTTGCGCTTTTAAATACCTAATGTGGCATAACATGATTGTGATATGGAAAATACTTTGCCCATAACGTGGCAAGAGACTGGTGAATACTGAAACAAAATATAACTTTTCACCATCTGAAACGTGCCACTAGTATCACTGCACCATCGTCTACACACTACTATCAGAAGCAAGAAAACCAAAACTGCAGAAATGAGCGTCTAAAAGTGCTAATCGTGTTTCCATTTCATACAGCTTTCAATAATCAACCTCCACCTCATATTCCTAGATTATCAACAGACGAACAGCCTAACTATCAAAACCACCAACCGGAAACCGACACCTTACATCACCAATCAAGCAGTCTTCACAAAATGAGGAGCAAGCAACTTGGCAATCTCTAGAAACCCAACTCTGTCTTTCCCATCAAATATAGTCTTAAGCTTCTCATCACAGATTATCTCTTTCTTGTTGGTTGGATTCTGCAAGCAAATGCATTCAATTGTATTATAAACAAACTAATATTATGATAAAGAATTATTGTACTCATCTTATTGATTTGCTCCATATTTCATTAGGTCTAGTTCAAGTAACATCAGTGAATCACTTGAAACTTGATTACTATTGAACCTTATAGGTATCTAAGCCATAGATCATATACATGTTAGATATACCATTGAAACCATTAGAACACATGACTAGTATTAAAACATAGTGCTTCCCCAAGCTAATCTCCATAAAAATGCAGTAACACACACATCCTATAAGCGAATATTCTAAACCCTAATTTACTTATCTAGAATCAAATTGTTGGCAAATAACAATGACATAGCATAAAACATATACAGAAAATGTAGTAACATACAAGCTAAACTCCATGAAAATGGAGTAAGAAACATCCTATAAACAAATTATATTGAACCCTAATTTATTAATCTAGGATCAAAGTGTTGGTAAATAATGATGATATAGCATAAAACATATATAGAAAGTGCTGCAACATAGAAGCTAATCTCTATGATAATGCAGCAACAGACATATCACATATCCTATAAACAAATATCTTGAACCCTAATTTACTTATCTAAGATCAAATATTAGTAAATAACGATAATATAACAGCAAATGCAGTAACAAACAAGCTACAGACAGTTTCAAACCCTAACTTACTCATCTAGGATCAAAACATTAACAATTAACGATCATAAAGCAACAAACAGCTAAATAAATCAACAAAACTAACAGCTAAACTGAACATAATATAAAAAAACAACTCGCCTGAAGCTCATTAGACTTGATATACTCCCAAATCTTCTTAACAGCTTCAGTGCGAGGGGACTCAGAGACACCGAGGAACTGAGCTAGGGCTGGCGAAATCGGCGATGGCTTCAGAATGCCAGCAGGTTTCACCGGTTTATCGGCAGACGGTTGCTTCGGCTTTTTCACTGTTTTCTCCGTAGTTTTTTTGACGGTGTTCTTCTTCTTTGCAGCGGCGGTGGTGGTAGGTTTGGGAGTGGCGGACTTTGCGGCGGCGAAGAGAGTTCTGCAGCCGTTAAAAACCCTAGCACTCGACGCCATTTTTGGGTTTTGATTGTGTTCGTGACGGAGATATCGCAGGGGAGACGAAAGTTGAATGAGGCTGTGAGGGATGAAATGGTGGGGGTTGCTAGTGTGACGGTGAGCCGTTTATGGGAGGGAACACATAGGGTTACTTTGCTATTGACACGTAGATTGGGAAAAACCGGACCGGGTGGTTTTAAGTGAACCGGGAAATAAGAAACCATGATGACATTGATATTGAAATATAATTTTGAAGGGAAACTAGTATTTAACAATCTCAAAGTAGATGTTATTGGTATTGGCTGTCTGATTTTTAAATATTTTCTTTGTTAGTTTAACCTTTTATCTATTTTTCCTCTACTGGTTTTTCTGTTAAAAAACTTAATGGGGTTACGTTTTTTTTCGAATCGCATACAAATGTTTTAGGGCTTTTGATCAGAACGACAAAACGATGATACGAGTCTATTGATGTAAAACTTACCGCGAAATGGTGCTCCAAATGACTTGATTTTTGTTAATTGGAAGTTTAACCACCTGGAATTGAAGCACCGTTTTCGTCATTCGAAGCACTGTTTTAAGGTAAGTTTTACATCAATGGACTCGTATTTGTCGTTTTGATCAAAAGCCTTAAAATATCTTAGAATGCTACTTGGTGCAATTGGATTGTTGTAAAGGAAAATTACAAGAAAAAACAAACAATTAAAGTTGATCAAAAAGTTTCAAAAATAGACATTGAGATTTAAAGCGTAGGCTTAGCCGGCACTTTTCACTCATGCGTAGGATTAGCCTGACACTTTTCACTAAAGCGTAGAATTAGCGAACACTTTTTAGTAAAATGTGTAGATTAAATCTTAGATGTTTTAACTTACTGAAAGCTAGGGGTAATTAATTTGGTGAACGTTAATTTTCATGTCTCTTTTTTAAATTTCTTGGTAGTTATTGTTTGTTTTAGTAATTACCCCTTCTAAAATTTTAGTCAACATAAAATGTCTGTGTGATCTTGATTTTGAAATATGCTTAGCTAGAAACATCTTAATTCCTAAGATCCAAGCCATTAATTGTCGTCAATGAAATTAAAATAAGGAAAAATAATGCTAGTTGAGAGAAAAATCGACAGCTATCTGTGTAGTGTCATGACCATGCCTACACGTATGGATGTTGACATACGGTCCAACAACTACACTAATAATATTTTGGATGAAACATCACGACATGCCTACTTGTTAATATTTTGCCATTGCGCATTCGCTCTCTAAGGTTTACTCACCTCACACTTTATGCTATTTTCTCACTCTACTTGATGCTTACTCTCGTGGGGTCAAATCATGAGAATCATAGGCGTAATATCAACCAACACCGCTATTTCAACTAAACTTTTTTCAAATTTGGCGTCATTTCTGGTTTTGTAGACGCCAAACTTTGATCCCATTATGCTACTTTCTTTAGTAAAACCAATCACTTCACTTCCTCTCCAAATCCCCAAAACCTCATGAACACATCGGGATGGTTTCGTGGTTTGTATGTAAAAATCAATTGAAAATAAGTAACAAAAAGGAAAGGTATTGTATTGTATATGTATCTCTTAGATTGGTCTCATTGTTTGGGTTAAGCCAGGCTGACAAATTGGGGTCATTGAGCTTAGATTTTAACTTAGGAAGTGGATATAACTAGTAAGATGTTTTTGTCATTATGACATAATGTAACTCAGGATATAACTAGTTTTAATGACTAAGTTCTGATTAAACATGGGTTAAAATGATCAATCATACCTCCTTAGGTGTTTAAATTTGGAGCTAACAATCATGATAGGTCGGGTTGAAATCAAGTTAGTAAATGATAGTTAGAGTATAATAGTGTTTTGGTAAAGACATATGCTACTTATTCGGTACGGTAAAGTATTATATAGGCTTACTTGCTTAGTTTGATGGGAAAATTACCAAAATAGACATGTTTGACCACATATTTTTCAAAATAGGTAGTGATTTTCAGCCTTTCCAAAGTAGTCTTAGCGCATACGTCAAAAGCGGGGGATGAGTCGGGGCTTTCGCCAAAAGCAAGGGTTGAGCTGGCACTTTCCTAACCTTCTCGACAAAAGTATAAGGTATATCCTAGCCTTCTCAGCGGCAAAGCTGATGTGATTGAAGGAAATGAGGCTGAATACATTTGTTCAAGGCCAAAATTATTATGTCTATTGGAAAATATTGGTCAACTATGATTAAGTCGAGGGGGGTTACTTGATTCTCGGTTGTATGGACTTTCATGATGAAACTTTCATCCGTTGTGACATCTTACGTCACCATTCATTTAATTCAAACCAAGGTTGAATTGGATGTACTTGATTTTCGATTGTGGGGGCTTCCTTCCGGATCAATATCTTAGGCCACCATTAGTTTGAAGGTTGTTGTCAGAGAGTCAGATTTATATAAATGACCCATCTTGTAGACATGATGCCCATTATTTCTTAGGATGATTTTAGTGCATTTGGTAGAAATTTTATTGGTTTAGTGCACTTTAACTTGGTAGGTTAACCATTTCATAAGTTGGCACAAATATATTCCTAGGGTATGTTTGATAAAAGTAACTAGTGGTTAGTGGCTGTAAGCTAGTGACTGATAGCTATAGTATTTAGGTGTTTAGCAATTGACATAGTAGCTGAAGCCTTTAATAAATTGTATAAAATGATCAAAATAAACATAACATGACTCTGTTTTCTCTCGCTCTTGTTAAAATAAAAAGTAAAACATTTTTTTCGCTAAAACTTATTATTTTCTACATTAACATTTTAATATAAAATAATTAAATAATGAACAATTTTAAAACATGTTAAAAACAATTAAATAATTATAAATTTAAGGAAATGATTATGAAATAAAAAATATTTATTAAGTAGGGTTGAGCAACCAATGGGATGGTGGTCTATTGACAAAAACACAAGTCTTTAAACAACTTAGGAGAGGGAGGTCTCGGGTTCAAGTTCCACACATACAGAAGTAAGAAAATTTGACGTTCAAAAAAAGTAGGGTTGAGCATTAGATACTCGTTAAATGTATAAAACAATAAAACACATCTTATTTTAATAGAGTGACATAGGTGTATTAAAAAAGAAAATAATTATTAAAATAAAGTGACGAAGGTGTATTAAAAATAATAGTTAACTAAAATGTATAAAAAATGTAAAAAGTTGATGGATTAAAAAATTCATTATATTTAAAGGTTTAAGTAATATTTTTCCCTAAAAGCTTATAGCTCCTTTTATATATATAAAAAAGAAAACACATCTTATTTTAATAGACTGACAAAGGTGTATTGAAAAAGGAAATAATTATTAAAATAAAGTGACGAAGGTGTATTAAAAATTAATAATTAACTAAAATGTATAACAATTTTAAAAAGTTGGTGGATTAAAAAGTTCATTATAATTAGAGGTTTAAATAATCAGTTTCTCTAAAAGCTTGTAGCTCCTTGTAAATGCTGTTAGTATGAGCGTTCAATCAAAAGCTTTAAGCTCATAACCTAAAAGTTTTAAGCTCCTTCAACTAAACAAGACTTTTTATTGAGTAGGAGCTTTTTTTAAAACTTAAAACTAGAAGCTCCTAAAACCTCCATACCAAACATACCCCAATATTAGAATCGATAAACTAGTGAGTTGGAACTACATAGAGTTTAAATTGTGTACAACTTGTATTTTGACACTCCACGAGCGACGGCGAAACTTAAAGTAACGCGAACTTCTACTGTGAAATATTTGGCTCAACTCATTTTCGAACAAAATTTACGTTAAAACGTAGACCAACTGAAAACACACATGAAAATAAGCACGAAAACGTATTGTATTTGACATGACTCATTACCGAGAAAATTTACGACGAAACGTAAACTAACTTGATTTTAACGAAACATACTTAAAAATAAGCACGTAAGAAAATAATGTTTTTTACGTTAAAGAATGGTACCACGCGTTGCGGCAGAGTCGAAACGTATAGTAACTCGAATTTATACAGACTAATGAAAACGTATTATATTTGACCCGACTTATTTCCGAACAAAAGTAGACCAACAAAAAATGTACATAAAATATGTACGAAAACATATATTTGACCAACATATATAAAAATTATGGAAAATCACCAAATTAACCATTGATTAACCCACTTTTCCAAAATAGTCATCTAAAACCTCTTTGGGAGAGGCCTCACTAAGAACCAAGCAGTTGAGGCCTTTTTAGGAAAACTTCAATAATCAACCAATTAAAAAATAGGCTTCAATAATCAACAAATAAACAAAACAACACGTGACAACAGGTGGTGTAGCGTCTCTCAGCCGCTTCAAACCACAATTGACATATGTCGTTTTTTAATTGGTTAATTATTGAAGCCTAGGCCAAAGAGGCATGGAATGCTTGGTTTTTAGTGAGGCCTTTTTGGCTATATGGTGTTTTCCCCTAAAACTAAGTATGTAAAACTTGAGTAAGGTCAAAATGACATTTTACATTTTTAGAAAGTTGAGGGGTGTAGGCGACAATGCGAAAAGTTGAAAGGTTGATGACACAAAAAGAAATAGAGAATTACTCTAAATTTGGCAAAGGAAAACAATAAAAAAGTAGTGATTGTGTATTAGGTGCTATTACTAAGACACTCTCTTTTGTTATATTAATAATAACTAGTTTTTTCCCGTGCTACGAGGCGGGATTTTGATCATTTTACCGTGGTATGTGGTGTGACGTTAGTTGTTATCGGCTCGACTTATCGGAAACCACAAAAGCTAAGATCGATAAAAACGAATATCGATACCGGTTTCAATAATAACAATTAAAAAAATAAATAAGCCCCGGTGCTACATGGCGGGAGTTTAATCATCCCCCTGCTACGTGGCGTGACTTTGGTATTATCGGTTTGACTCATCAGAAACCATAAAAGCAAATATCTCCTCGTTATGCGGCAAGAGCATGATCTGTTTTACCTTGTGACTTTGATTGTTATAGGCTCTACTCATCAAACGCGAAGATCGATAAGAGAAAATATCAATACCTATTCTAATAATATCAAATAAAATCACTAAAAGTCAAAACCATAAAAGATAAAATAAAAAAACTAAAAAAATACTATTCATAAGACCTTTCTTATATATATAAATATTAATATTAATATAAATAATAGCTCAGTATGACTTGCTTAATTAATACTTAATAAGTGAATTGCTTACTTGCTAAAATTCTTGGCTAGTTAAGGTATCCGTCAATAGGAGCCATACGGCTATTTAGTTAAAACCATTGCTATATTAACATAGTGATAGAGTCTACATTTCAAACAGTTTAGTACTACTACATAGTCGTGTTCAAACCATCTCTATGTGTTATGCACTATAGATAGTCGTATTCATGAAATGGATTTTGATAAAAACCAATCACACGACTATGTGTTTGGTATAGGGATGAGCTAGGTACCAACCGGCACCGAAAATATCAGTACCGAATATATCCGTACGGTACAGTTTGAGGGTAAAAACCGGTATCGTACTGGACCGGTACCAAATCGATACCGAAAAATATCAAAAGTCGGTACCGAATCGTACCAAAAATGTACTCGGTTCGGTAAATTCGGTACTGGTTCTAAACCAGTACCTGATACCATTTGCTCATCCCTAATTTGGTATTACACAATCGTGTTTTATTAAAGTTGAAGAAAAAGATTTTTAGGCAAAACATAGCCATGTCTACTCAAGATTGGATATTGGAGTAATATAACACAAATTTTTAACACAAGTTCAGTTCTCCACCGAATCAACTAATCTCAACGATATGTTTGTACTCTCTTTCTGTTGGATCAAAATTTGATGTACAAAGTTTCCCTTGTATTGATCCTATGTTCTTGTATTACAGTGGGTTGGTCTGTGCGATGCGATTATGACACAAAGACTTTTTTGAAGATTGTAACATAAGTCAACCTGCCTTTAACTTTGATCTATATTCGGGTATTATTATTGTTATATAATTTTGTATTTAAATATATTAATACCTTGGATGCGACGGGTGTCACAAGGTACTTTTTGGAAAATAGAATCCAATCGGCCTGCCTTAAACAATGATTAAAATTGGGTTGTTATTATTGTTGTTATTATTATTATTATTGTCATTATTATTAAATATTTAGTAATCATATACTTAAGAATTTAAAAAATAAATAATATATTATATTATATTATTATATTATTATTATTATTATTATTATTTTATTATTATTATTATTATTTATTTATTATTATTATTATTATTTCTGCTGAAATAGACGTCTTGAATTAAGACATTCATTTTTTATTAGAAATTGGTCCTCTTTTTTCTACAAATTTTCACCTTTAATTTATCTAAAGTGAATTGTTTAAATTGACTATAAGAAGGGTTTAATATAGCATACGTTCTACGTTCAAACCAAATATTTAATAAAAAAACAGTTATATGTGAAACTGTATTAGTTAATAATTAATAAACTATAAAGTAAATAAAATAAACATTAAATAATATGTTAATTATGAGAACTTTATTATATAAAAGCAAATTAGGTATTATTGCATAAGACACTTGTACCCTACGCTTTGAAAGTGGTAATAAATGTCTTAAATTTCATTGAAATTATCATTTTGTACAAGAAAATGTTTTATATAGTAATAAAGATAGAGATAATATATTGGAGCATTCATAATCAATTCTCTACTTATCTGTATAATTACACTAAAAGTTGTTACATTTTCCTTCTCATTTTCAATTAAATAATTTTTTTATTCATTTGTCATCATATTTTCTCTCCCATCCACTCACAATCCCTTTTAGAAAAAAAAAAAAAAAATATAGACGGTGAACAATGTCTCTCCAAATTTTACTAATAAATAATAATATTTTTTCTTTTCTCCACTCTAACCACTTTAAAAATATATTAAAAAAATATAGAGGGTGAAAAATGTCTCTTTAAATTACTAATGAACAATAACAGTTTCTCTCTCTTCTTTATTCATGACCATTCTATAAAATATAGAGAATACACTAAAATATGAAGAATCAACTGTGAATCGTCTTAAATAGGCTTTATTGTAATTATCTTTAACAAATATTATTTGATTAGCTGTTCTTTCTAATTAACTTCTTTACACTCCCTATAAATAGTTATTTAATAATTAATATATAATACCTTAACTAACATCTATATATATATATATATATATATTGTAAATAGAGTATTTTCCCATTAAAAGGAATAAAATGTACATGCTCTCAGCTAGAATGGAGGGGTAGCTTGCTTTGACCAAGTTCTTAGAGAATTCTTTCACCTGTAAAATTGTGCTCTTATTGAACCTTTTCCCAATTGTCGGTTATCCAATTGACTCACCAGATTATGTAATATAAACAGATAGACATGTGAATACATATTATATAATATTGCAAATCATGATCGCTTTTTTGTCCTCATTTATAAAAACAGTTGCACTGTCACTACTAAATATTGTCAAATAAAACAACTTTTAAACTTAAAACATTAGTATAATTCTACAAATATTAGATTTTACATGGAAGCATCAAACTTTGTGACAGCGAATACAGAAAGAGTTATCATCAAATTTTCAAAAATAAAATCTTTGTCTTTGTATGAAGTTCATTAAAAATGAAAGTGTAGCTCCAAATATCTTGATTAAATAATATATCTGATCCTAGCTATATACAGGAAAAAGAATATAATAGATAATCACACGCTGGGGAATAATCATCGGTCATGGACCCCTACAAGCGTGCAACGGGTATAAATCATCCGAAATTAACTGCAATTAAGTATCATCACTGGTTAGCGAAAAGAGGTTAATCAATCAACCCGCAGTTAGAGATAAAATGGAAATTACGGGTCCATCACCTATTGTTCCTTTTGTAATAGTGAATGTTCTTGCAGTAATAATCTTCAGTCCTATGGTACAAAACATAGTCATGATTCCTATTTTATTAGTACTGGTCATATACTTGTTTTCTTCGTTCTTTTCTACCGAAGATACTTCGGCAAAATTCGTATCAGGACCAGAGTGGATCTAGTCATGAGGGAGAAGGGGTTTTTGGATTTGGAGCTTTTCTTCTGATCATGATATTCCTAATTCTCAGACGAGTCTTGTGAGCTTGTGCACGCTTATCGTTACCGCATATCAGAACACTATAATAGTATGATAAAGGGTGTTTTCTGCATAAAATCAAGCGTTTGCTCCATCCAAAATGTGTCTGGAGGATATATATAAGTGTCCATGTTACTTATAGTGTATTGCTTCTTTCTATACGTTATGCAGTTCTTTAATGTATGTAACCAAATTATATCATCCTTAGCATACTTATAATAAAGTAATATACAGATAAAAGTTAACTATTTTACAATTTCCTCTTATTTATCTGTAAAAAGGTTTCTTTTGGATAAAAAAATCCTTATATTTATATAGCAATCAACAAAGTTGGTGTGTTTGGTTTTATAGGCGTATTTTTCCAAACAATACAAAGACCAAGTTGACTAGCATAGGTGAGTGGATAATCTGCAGATCACCAAATCATTGACTCTCCCTAACCCTCATAGCTAGGTTATATGCATAGAAACCATTAAACTAATTTGTTCAGATATGTTTTAAATATATAGTGTAAAGCGACACATGTTTAGGTTATATTATGTACATATAACTTACACGTATAGGTTATATACGTAAACCGAACAATCAAACTAATATAGTTCTTTTCTTGATTTTAGAGGATATGATCAAGGAGAAACGAAACGATAACAATTACATGTGTGTCACTTTTATTTATTTTATTTTTTTTAGATTGGAAAAATAAACGGTTCATTTTTTTTTGTCATGATAATTTATGTACGTTTTGCCTAGATCCCTCTTTTATATATATATATATATATATATATATATATATATATATATATATATATATATATATATTATATATATATATATATATATATCAATCACCCTATGTTTGTTTCAATCACCATAAGAAATGAGATCAGGAGGGCCATCTCCCCTAGTTCCTTCTTTGATGGTGGGTGTCCTAACTCTAGTCATATTTAGCTCCACTCTAGAGGGCTTACAGGATGCCATTTCTTCACTAATTATAGGAGAAGAAGCAATGCTGATTATTCCCATCTTATTGTTACTGCTCCTACACTTAATCTCTACATTCCTCCCTACGAGCTACAGTTCGTATTCATATGAGTCTAGTAGTAGCTCTGATTTTGATTCAGACGGATTTGGATTCGGATATATACTCTTGGTGCTGCTCTTCATCATCCTCTACCATGTATTCTCTTGAATGTAACTTGCTTTCGAATATGCGCTAGCCGTTACAACAGATGTCCGTGGAAGACTGAGATGACATCTTTTAAAGAGTGTCATTTTTGTTATCTGTCCATTGACAAACAGCTTGTAATTAATGGGGGAAGACACACACATGATAAATATATACGTATGTGAAAATGCTCACATATTGTATCTAGGTTTATTTTCTAGTAGCTTACACTTGGTTTTTCTCTTTGTATAAGTTCGGAGCCTAGATAGAAGAATATATAATGGACGAGCTTGCTGAAAAATATCACAAAAAGTGCAGCAGGAAATGTGGACAAAATTAAACTAGAAACAACTATGAAATTTTTGCTATTTTCAAGAAAGTTTTCACCTAGGAATGTTAGTCCTCGGTGAAAGTGGTTGTCTTGAAAAATGTATCAGTTTATACTCTGTTGAAAAACATGGTGTTGGTAATGAACGCCCACATATATTATCACCGACGGATAATCGACAAACTTTAGTGGCAGCTAACACGTTAATATCTTCGACGTTGGATTCTTTTGTCTGTAGGTTACAAGTCTCAAATACAAGTCTCTATAAAGAATTATGAAGTCAATTATTTGTCAAACAAGTATATGGTTGAATCATAAACCATAAAGCTCATTTATTCAACTAAAATGCCACGCATATATACAAGAACCTAAATTTCTTATACATACAAGGACCTAAATTTCTCATGTTAGCTAAATTACAAGAACCTAAATCTAGTTGAGAATTTAGGGGTGTTGAGTATTCAAGTCATATTCGAAACATTCGAAATTCGACCCGATTCGTTTTCGGTTATCAAGGTTCAAATTATTTTATTGAAAATTGGAATTCGGATTCAAGTACAGTAATCAATTTTGAATCGAATATGAATTTACAATGTTATTGTCACACCTGCTCATACGCGAAAGCACGAGATGTGATCGTGATTGATTCTCATTGTATACAGTATAAATGAACATACTAAACGAATAAAACAAACTCCAAATGCCATTGCCATAATAGTTTCAAAACGCAACATAAGGGTAAGTATATTGTGTACAATCTTTCAATTGAAAATAAGTTGCCAAAATGTTATACATCAACATGCAAGTTTTAATGTGAAGGTTTGACCACGATATCACCGCAAGGAGGCGTTATATAACGGGAAAACCCTCCAGAAGATTGCATTGAGTTCCGACTCTTTCTTTCTTGAGATGAAATCCCCGCATAGTCTACTAATTTCCTAAAATACATGCAAGTTTAAAAAGTCATCAAACGTTGACGAGTTTATGTGTTTTAGTTGTATCAAATGAATCCTTAAGATGTGAGATGTATTTGTATAAAATCCGGAATGTAAAACGTCTATGAAATCATTGATCATTAATGTTTTGTAAGGCATTAATGTGTGCCGACATAGGAAGCAATCCAACCCTTGACAAATTTTGTGTCGATTACCCTCGACTGTAACACAAAAGCACTCTTCTGTGTGGGTCTAAAAACCAAGAGCGGGGCTCGCCAAAACCCGATAGATCTACCCCTTTTGTTCCTCGGTCTAACATGATTAATGGTGCTTAAGTACCACCCTATTCGTACATGATCTAAGTGTGTTTCATTCCCTAGCTTATCATATCGTTGTACATGTATATCCCCCGAAAGTTGTAAAGCTGAAAACGTTTAAAATGAAAAGGGACATGAACTCACAAATCGCGTTCCGTGCGTATGCTAGCAAAATCAAATGTCCAAGATAATTCCCGACCTACACGTGTGTCACACCCCGACCCGCAGCGGAAAAGGTGATCGGGGCATGATTGGGTTATCATCAAAGCTCATGACATTTATTTTAACGTTTCATATTCATTAATACAATTTAATGGAAATTTACAATCATAATTACATCATGACCTAAACATCAATCTAAGCTTCTTTGTTTTCTTCTAAGGCATTTCCTATGTTTTCCTTGCTTCATCCTGCTCACCTGTATCATGTGTAAAAATGGTTTTTGGATCAACAAAAAGTTGGCGAGTGAATCCTATGGAAAACATTTGAACAAGTTTATTTAATTGATTATAAAATAAGTGCACAACCACAATGAGTAAAAATAGATGTAAACTTATTCACCAATCAATTTAGTAATAAACAATACACACATGAACAATAATGGATCGTTTAGAGGCACGCGTTGCTCAACTCGTCTCTCACGAGGAACTGATGGGCCTAATGAATGAATTGCATAAACTTGACAATATAAATTACATAACTACAAACAATATAAACTCAATAATACACACATGAACAATAATGGATTTGTTTTGAGGCACGCGTTGCTCAACTCGTCTCCCACGAGGAACTGATGGGCTTAATGAATGACTTTCATATAAGTTGACAAAATGAAATAGATAACCACAACAATATAAACAATCTAAGTTTAGATCACAATATGGTATGGCACAAGTTTAAATAAACGAGTTAATTGTTTTGTGACACATGACACACCCCAAAACGTGTAATTAAAAAGGGTAGTTGTAAGATTCACTCACCGTGGGTGCGTTCGGTTGATGATGTTGAATGCACGCGAAGTGGTTTTAACCACGAGTGAAATTAACCTAGATAAATAGCATTATGGTTCGGTAAGTAAACGGATTTTATTAATCCATTTTAGTAGGATTGTTGGGTGTATTTTTGTGAGTTTAAGGCTATTTTCTAACCTTAAAAAATGTTATTTTTAAGTATTTTTAATTAAAATAAATAAATAAAAATAATAAAAAAAAGTTGACTTTTTTGACCGTTGACCGTTGACCGTTGACTTTGACCGGTTCTTATGCGTGTATGTGTGCGCTGAGTGAGGCTCGAACCCGAGACCTCCCGTACGCGTGAACGCAGCTCTACCAACTGAGCTACGTGTCTAACCCGAAATATTTCTGTTTTTAATTATATTTATATATTAATTAGATTAATCCGAAAATCAACTTATTTCTAAAAAGATTTTAATCAGTGACTCGGTGCGCCCCACAGGTCTCGAACCCGGGACCTGTGGTTTAGGTTAACACACAGTCCACCGCTGGACTGTGTGTTTAACTTGTTATATAAACCGATTTTTATTATACTTATATACAAACTAAACATTTCCATTTCTGTCTTAAATAAAAAGTTTAATAATTATCCGGCCCAGTGCGGTAGCCCGGACTCGAACTCGTGTCCTGTGATTAAACATACACACAGTCCACCGCTGGACTGTGTGTCTATCTTGGTTATTATTCTGGTTTTTATAAACTTAACATATATCAGCGGTGACTCCGGTTCGGTTAAAAAAAATGACATTTTTATTAAGGCAAGTATGCGTGGGACAAGATTCGAACTCGAGACGTTTACGTGTTTAATGTGCACACAGTCCACCGCTGGACTGTGTGTCTAACCCGAGTTATAACTTGATTTAAATTAAACTTATATGTTACCGAAACTTCGTCTTCTTCGTCAGTCTTAACCAGAAACGACGACTGACTGGTTCGAAGTTTTAATCATGTTCGTTAGTGTCTGGTGGTTAATTACATGTGAGATATATAAAAAAGAATGAAAGATTTAAGCGTAAGGTATACCGACTGGACTTCTCTGTTTCTCCTGCAGAACTCCGGTGACAGCAAAAGATTCCAGCGTCGTGTGTCTTGTGGCAGAGAGTCTTCAGCAAGCTTGAAAAGGATGTGGGTGACTTCGGTATAAGCTCAGGGGGTTCAGTAAGGCTCAGAAGTGAAGGGCTCGTTTTTCCGGCGAGGTGTAGAACTTTTCCGGCGAGTGGAATTTCGTCGGGTAAAGGTGCGGTTTTGAGCGAAAAAGCTTGCAGAGGTTTGAGGGGGTATTTATAAGGCAGGTCATCGATGAATTTGGTCCGATTTCCGACTTGATTCGTCGGTTAGAAATTCTCCGGCGGTTATAGCTTGTGTCGCGGACTCAGGCGTCGGTTATAACCGATGCAGTGTTTAAGGTTTACGTTATAACTGAAGTAACCGTCCAATCTCGCGAGATCGCCGGGTTTCCGACGACTGCATTTGGGCGCGCCGATTTTGAATTCGAGAATTATAATATGTATTGATTGTTTCCATTAATTAACAAGGAATACAAGTGGCGCAGTGGTTGAGTGTGTGTGTGTTAAGTCTGTTGTTGACCCGGCTGACTGACCCGGGTTCGAAACCCGGCAGTGCCATATTATTTTTATTTTCTTATTTTTAACAGTTTTTCAAAAACAAATTATATATTCCAATATAATAATTAATTATGTATCGTTTAAAATTATTTTGGGCATTAAATTCGCAACGAAATTTTTAAATGATTGTTCGGTTAATAAACGGAGCGGGTTTGGTAAATCCGTTTTTGACGGATGTTACAGTATCCCCTGCTTTTTAGAAATTTCGTCCCGAAATTTATGTAGTGATATAACTGACTAAAAATGATGGTGTTTAGTTTGACAGTTACATGCTTAGAAAAAGTAAGGGTTTAAGTTTTTGTTTGAGGCGGTAACGTTCCTTGTAAGGGTTAAGTACCCCATTACAGGAATCGCTTTTTGTTGCCTACTGTAAAGTATTGATAAGCAGAGTTGATTCGCTAAATATGATATCATGCATAAGAGTTTGGATATGTTTGGAAGGATATGGTTATATCCTAAGGCAAAACTTCTAATACTACAACCTAAATGGAACTTCTCATAACCATCTAACAATACTTCTGATCCTTTGACAAGAATATTATATATAGGAAGTACCAGCGGCGTATCCACCATATTCTTGTCAAATTTTCATTGGTTTTATCAGTAAGTTATGATTGGTCCTATGATGTAACTCTAGAACATAAATAACACAACAACCAATATTTGAATCCACATTCTGATAGCATATAGGTTTGAATGGTGACAGTTCCTCTCTCGTTTGTTATGATGGAGAGGTTAGTTTATGTAGAAATAGAACACAGTCCAATTTCTTTAAATGGCGAGATGATATGAATGTAACACAAATTTCAACCAAGGCAATACTAAATCCTACATGGAACTTCTCATAACCGCCTGATAATGCCTCTGATCCTTTGGCAAGAATACTTATATGTAGGAAGTACCAGCGGCGTATCCACCATATTCTTGTCAAATTTTCGTTGGTTTTATCCGCAAGTTATGATAAGTTACCAAGAAACTATTAAATCCTACATAGAACTTCTCATAACCGTCTGACAATGCCTCTGATCCTTTGACAAGAATACTTATATATAGGAAGTACCAGCGGCGTATCCACCATATTCTCGTCAAATTTTCATTTGTTTTATCAGTGAATTATGATTAGTCCTATGTGACTCTACAACCAATACAACAAACACAAAAATACTGAAATTGAAAAAATGTCTGTGCGATCAAGGCTCAATCAAACGGAGCCGATCGTATTGCATGTACTGAAAATGAAAATGTCTGTGCGATCAAGGCTCAATCAAGCGGAGCCGATCGTATTGCATGTACTGAAAATAATAAATTTAATCTAAACAACAATCACAAAAACAGCTTATACATGGAACCTCCGCCTGATAATGCCTCCGATCCTTTGACAAGAATACTTATATATAGGAAGTACCAGCGGCGTATCCACCATATTCTTGTCAAATTTTCATTGACTTTATCCACAAGTTATGATTAGTTCTATGTGACTCTACAACAAACACAACAACCACAAGATACTGATAATGAAAATGTCTGTGCGATCAAGGCTCAATCAAACGGAGCCGATCGTATTGCATGTACTGAAAATGAAAATGTATGTGCGATCAAGGCTCAATCAAACGGAGCCGATCGTATTGCATGTACTGAAAATAATAAATTTAATCTAAACAATAATCACACCAACAGCCTATACATGGAACCTCTCATAACCACCTGATAATGCCTCCGATCCTTTGACAAGAATACTTATATATAGGAAGTACCAGCGGCGTATCCACCATATTCTCGTCAAATTCTCATTGACTTTATCCGCAAGTTATGATTAGTTCTATGCGACTCTACAACAAACACAACAACCACAAGATACTGATAATGAAAATGTCTGTGCGATCAAGGCTCAATCAAACGGAGCCGATCGTATTGCATGTACTGAAAATGAAAATGTATGTGCGATCAAGGCTCAATCAAACGGAGCCGATCGTATTGCATGTACTGAAAATAATAAATTTAATCTAAACAATAATCACACCAACAGCCTATACATGGAACCTCTCATAACCACCTGATAATGCCTCCGATCCTTTGACAAGAATACTTATATATAGGAAGTACCAGCGGCGTATCCACCATATTCTCGTCAAATTCTCATTGACTTTATCCGCAAGTTATGATTAGTTCTATGCGACTCTACAACAAACACAACAACCACAAGATACTGATAATGAAAATGTCTGTGCGATCAAGGCTCAATCAAACGGAGCCGATCGTATTGCATGTACTGAAAATGAAAAATGTCTGTGCGATCAAGGCTCAATCAAACGGAGCCGATCGTATGTGGGCACGCCGGGTTCACGCTCATAATGAAATGGGGAACATGCTCAACGCTCATAATGTAATGGGGAGCGGCGGCCTATGAAATTGCATGTACTGAAAATAATAAACAATAATTACTCAAACAGTTTACACATGGAACCTCTCATAACCGCCAGATAATGCTTCTGATCCTTTGACAAGAATACTTATATATAGGAAGTACCAGCGGCGTATCCACCATATTCTTGTCAAATTCCCATTGGCTTTATCCTTAAGTTATGATTGGTTCTATGTGATAAAGAAAAACATAAAACTAAACGATTGGAGTTGAATCTGGATTTTCGGTGAAGAGGACTAGTTGGGTATCTTCGTTTGGGCCGTCATTATCTTCGACAGGATTGGCGTTGATGTTGAAGACTCTTCCTCTTGCTGGTGGCCTAGCGGTTGGGTTTCCTTGGTTTACTTAGTTAACTGGGTTTGATTGGGCTTGAGCGTTTATGATGTTAACCAATCGAGGGCACGTGTTTCTAAAGTGGGTAGGGTCGCCACAATTGAAACAAGCTCGAACATATGGGAACATGGGGTATTGGGGTTGTTGATAGGTTTGGATCATGTTTTGAGTAGGGGGAGAGATTTGGTTTTGAAAGGTGCGGCAAACCTTGCTCAAATGACCATAGCGTCCACAAGTTGCACATAGTCGACAAGGTAAAGTAAGGGGATGGTGATAAAAACAGTTGTTGCATCAAGGGTGAGGTCCAAGATATGGTTTCTTATTTGGGTAAGTTGAGTTGGGTGCCACTTGAGTGATTGGGATAGCTTGGATGGGTATGGCGTGTGAAATTGGTTGGTTTCGTTGGATAGTAGCGAAAAGTTGCCCGTTTCTTTTTCTCTTAGAATTGGGTTGAGAAGGGGATTCGGTTTGGGTGTAGTCGGAGGTTTCAGTCGATGCTTTATCCTTCTTCTTCTCCTCCTTGAAGTCTTTGTTCCGGATTCGGTTCTCGGTGAGCGCTGTTGCTAGCTCCATTGCTGCTTCCAAAGTTGCAGGCGTGGTACTTATTACAGAGTCTTGAATCTTTGACGGAAGACCTCGAATGTAGTGCTCGATCAACCGGTAGAGGGGAGTGAACATGTTGGGAACCATTTGATGTAACTCGAGGAATCTTTTGTTGTACGTGGTGTGGTCGCCTTCCTTTTGCTTCAACAAATAGAACTCATCTTCTAATTTCTTGATTTCGCTCCTTGGGCAAAATCGTCTGGTCATGATTTCCTTTAATTCATTCCAAGTTAAAGTCATAGCATCTTCAACACCTCGTTTGGCCTTCTCTGTATTCCACCAAGTAAGTGCTATTCCATATAAACGACCGGTAGCATATCACACTTTGCGATCATCGGGGCAATCGCAATTTAGAAAAGTGTTCTCCATTTCTTCAAACCAATGGAGGAGAGCAGTGACACCTTCAGTCCCTTTGTATTTTGGAGGGTCGCATGATTTGAAATGCTTGTAGGTGCATTTAGTGGTATTTGGGGGAGGGTTGATAACGTGTTGATCTTCTTGATTGACAGGATTAGCGGTAAGTACTTGTTGGACTTGGATTACAATGTTGGGTATTACGGCAGCCATTTGTTGAGCGATTTGGGCAGCCATGCGCTCGCGGGCTTTTTCTGCTCTCATCTTCCTATGGGCGAGGCTAGAAGACATCTACAAGGAATACATGTCAAGAGTATGAGTTGGATGCTTTTGGGATCATGGGTCGCACTTAGGAATGAACATTCATAAAATAATTATAGAAAAATAAATCTACTACATCCATAGGATGTCTTGGGCTTTGCTCGTCATTAGGCCCTACATGCCGCCATACTTCACCTTCGTAATCATGTGGGCCCCCATGAATACCGGGTTTTTCATATGGTTCGCATGGGTTAGCCTGGTTACGTACACTAAAAACCCGGAGAAAATCGAGAAATATGTATATAACGTATGAGATTCGGAATGTGTCCAGGTGTAGACACGGTGACACCTCAAAGTGGGGTTAGTTCGAACGACGTTTGGTGTGGCATGCTTTAGCCTAATAGGTCCTTCGTACTCTCATCGTTAGTCCCCAGGTAGGCAAACTGGTCCGTTATATTGGATTTATACGAATGCCAACCTAGACAGGACGTTCCGACTACCGGTACTTGTACCCTTCCAGTTACTACATGCCCGTCGCAAAACTTACTTTGATGAGTTTTGAAAATTGCAACAAAGTCTTTGAATAATCAAAGTATGAAGATGAATTGAATATATGAACATTGATATATGTATAATGAATGTGTATGTAAGTATGTATGTTTGACTGTAAATATAAACAAATATGAAACAAATAAATATCATAAGTTTATATGTAACCACCTAATCAATTAAAATTTAGGCAGACTATAGTATAGGCTCTAAGGGTCTAATAACCTATCCTATATCCCTATAGTCATGGCTCTGATACCAATCTGTCACACCCCGACCCGCAGCGGAAAAGGTGATCGGGGCATGATTGGGTTATCATCAAAGCTCATGACATTTATTTTAACGTTTCATATTCATTAATACAATTTAATGGAAATTTACAATCATAATTACATCATGACCTAAACATCAATCTAAGCTTCTTTGTTTTCTTCTAAGGCATTTCCTATGTTTTCCTTGCTTCATCCTGCTCACCTGTATCATGTGTAAAAATGGTTTTTGGATCAACAAAAAGTTGGCGAGTGAATCCTATGGAAAACATTTGAACAAGTTTATTTAATTGATTATAAAATAAGTGCACAACCACACATGAGTAAAAATAGATGTAAACTTATTCACCAATCAATTTAGTAATAAACAATACACACATGAACAATAATGGATCGTTTAGAGGCACGCGTTGCTCAACTCGTCTCTCACGAGGAACTGATGGGCCTAATGAATGAATTGCATAAACTTGACAATATAAATTACATAACTACAAACAATATAAACTCAATAATACACACATGAACAATAATGGATTTGTTTTGAGGCACGCGTTGCTCAACTCGTCTCCCACGAGGAACTGATGGGCTTAATTAATGACTTTCATATAAGTTGACAAAATGAAATAGATAACCACAACAATATAAACAATCTAAGTTTAGATTACAATATGGTATGGCACAAGTTTAAATAAACGAGTTAATTGTTTTGTGACACATGACACACCCCAAAACGTGTAATTAAGAAGGGGAGTTGTAGGATTCACTCACCGTGGGTGCGTTCGGTTGATGATGTTGAATGCACGCGTAGTGGTTTTAACCACGAGTGAAATTAACCTAGATAAATAGCATTATGGTTCGGTAAGTAAACGGATTTTATTAATCCATTTTAGTAGGATTGTTGGGTGTATTTTTATGAGTTTAAGGCTATTTTCTAACCTTAAAAAATGTTATTTTTAAGTATTTTTAATTAAAATAAATAAATAAAAATAATAAAAAAAAGTTGACTTTTTTGACCGTTGACCGTTGAACGTTGACCGTTGACCATTGACTGTTGACTTTGACCGGTTCTTATGCGTGTATGTGTGCGCTGAGTGAGGCTCGAACCCGAGACCTCCCGTACGCGTGAACGCAGCTCTACCAACTGAGCTACGTGTCTAACCCGAAATATTTCTGTTTTTAATTATATTTATATATTAATTAGATTAATCCGAAAATCAACTTGTTTCTAAAAAGATTTTAATCAGTGACTCGGTGCGCTCCACAGATCTCGAACCCGGGACCTGTGGTTTAGGTTAACACGCAGTCCACCGCTGGACTGTGTGTTTAACTTGTTATATAAACCGATTTTTATTATACTTATATACAAACTAAACATTTCCATTTCTGTCTTAAATATAAAGTTTAATAATTATCCGGCCTGGTGCGGTAGCCCGGACTCGAACTCGTGTCCTGTGATTAAACATACACACAGTCCACCGCTGGACTGTGTGTCTATCTTGGTTATTATTCTGGTTTTTATAAACTTAACATATATCAGCGGTGACTCCGGATCAGTTAAAAAAAGGACATTTTTATTAAGGCAAGCATGCGTGGGACAAGATTCGAACTCGAGACGTTTATGTGTTTACTGTGCACACAGTCCACCGCTGGACTGTGTGTCTAACCCGAGTTATAACTTGATTTAAATTAAACTTATATGTTACCGAAACTTCGTCTTCTTCGTCAGTCTTAACCAGAAACGATGACTGACTGGTTCGAAGTTTTAATCATGTTCGTTAGTGTCGGTGGTTAATTACATGTGAGATATATAAAAAAGAATGAAAGATTTAAGCGTAAGGTATACCGACTGGACTTCTCTGTTTCTCCGGCAGAACTTCGGTGACAGCAAAAGATTCCGGCGTCGTGTGTCTTGCGGCAGAGAGTCTTCAGCAAGCTTGAAAAGGATGTGGGTGACTTCGGTATAAGCTCAGGGGGTTCAGTAAGGCTCAGAAGTGAAGGGCTCGTTTTTCCGGCGAGGTGCAGAACTTTTCCGGTGAGTGGAATTTCGTCGGGTAAAGGTGCGGTTTTGAGCAAAAAAGCTTGCAGAGGTTTGAGGGGGTATTTATAAGGCAGGTCATCGAGGAATTTGGTCCGATTTCCAACTTGATTCGTCGGTTAGAAATTCTCCGGCGGTTATAGCTTGTGTCGCGGACTCAGGCGTCGGTTAGCGACTCTCGGACGAATTTTCAACGTGCTTGGGGAGCCTATTGATAATTTAGGTCCTGTAGATAATACCGATGCAGTGTTTAAGGTTTACGTTATAACTGAAGTAACCGTCCAATCTCGCGAGATCGCCGGGATTTCTGACGACTGCATTTGGGCGCGCCGATTTTGAATTCGAGAATTATAATATGTATTGATTGTTTCCATTAATTAACAAGGAATACAAGTGGCGCAGTGGTTGAGTGTGTGTGTGTTAAGTCTGTTGTTGACCCGGCTGACTGACCCGGGTTCGAAACCCGGCAGTGCCATATTCTTTTTATTTTCTTATTTTTAACAGTTTTTCAAAAACAAATTATATATTCCAATATAATAATTAATTATGTATCGTTTAAAATTATTTTGGGCACTAAATTCGCAACGAAATTTTTAACTGATTGTTCGGTTAATAAACGGAGCGGGTTTGGTAAATCCGTTTTTGACGGATGTTACAACGTGTCCTAACTCATATAAGACACTATGGTCCATGACATAAAGCCCAAGCATATATGTTGGTCATAATCAAATCATCCAACTAGCTAGTTTGAATAGATTTTTTCTTATTTTTAGAACGACATGCCGACACGTTGGTGATTCGTTCCAAATTCACAAAATATATATATCTCTACACCCAAATATATATATATTTATAATAATAATGCATGGACATTATTACACTTGTAGTAATTTTATTTTTTGACTAAATCATATCCAGATATAAAAGTAAATATACTTTTAACCCGGCTATATGACAACTAGTTATATACATAAAATTTGGTTATTTTTATTTAGAAAATTAAAATATGACAAATATTTATGTACAAAGAAATGATAAGTTTATATTTGTTTTGTTCAAAGTCTACGTTTGTTTGCATAAATGATAGTAATACTCTCATAACATTAAAGATATGAGTTTAGTGTCTCTAAGTTTTTGTACATTTTTCTAAAAAAAAGGAAAACATTGTAGCATAGTCATTCACCTTTATAAAAGATTTATGGCACTAAAATACCTATTTATGACAATCCATTCCAACAATTCTTTAAGTCCATATATCACGTGTTAATGTAAATATGCAATTAATTCTCACAATTCTCATAAGTATCTAATATTCCTCTCTATTTTATAAGCTTTTAATTTAACATCTCTTAAGGCATTATTTATCAACTCACTAGTTTTATACTATATATAATCTCTAGATTTTTTTAACATCCCAAGAGTACCACACGTTGTGATCCCACAAGTATATATAATACAAAATATTTGTATGTATATATACACTGCATACATGATACATAATATATATACCAATTAAGGTTCAGAAGAAACATTCTAATTAAACATTCTTGTGAGAATTTTATTATGAACCACTAAGCATACTTAGTTATATATTCTGTACAATCTCTCGTGAACAAACTTGCACAATTTAGGTAAAAAATCAAGTTTAGCTAAGTCTACAACTCAAAAGATTCATGGATTTTTAAGTGGGAAAAACACTACACGGATGACTTGACGTATAAACAACATGAGAAGCTCAATGGATAATCAAAACAAACACTTACAAAAGCAAGCGAGGATGCGTTGAAAGTATGAGATGATGAAGAACTCAAACTCGTTTTTGGGGGAATTTGAGACTTGCTCTTGCGGATCGTGAACTAGCTTTGATCATAAAAGTGACTAGATAAGAAGGAAATTTATGAAAGCTAGTTATTAAAGGTTCGAACTTGGAAGAAAACTTACGCTAAAGTGGGCTCAAACTAGAAGACAAGGCAATGAGAATGGTGTCGAACGGAAACCTTGACGACGCTCGGTGATGAAGGAGCTTGATTTTTGAAGGTTTACCACACTAGAACACCTTGGAGTCGCTTGGGTGGGCTGGGATTTTGGGTGGTTTCAGTTGGGTGTGCAGAACTGAGAGAGAGATGGAGGTATTTGTTGGGTTCTCCAAAGTGTGATATGTGCATGTAAGTTGGGTATTTATAGGACTCTTTGATAGGTACATGCAACCCAGTGAAAGTAACCAAGGTTTTTGGTAGATATTCTAAATATTTGGATTTTGACCATACTTGTTATTGAAATCGGTTTGAATGTGATGGATTGTTCCATGTTTAGTTTGTAGAAAAATCTGATGTTTGCATGAAAGTTTGGTCCCCCTTTTCTATGAGTTTGGTAGAAAGTTCCAAGAAAAGAGAAAGAACAAGTACTGTGATCTGATTAAAATACATGTTAGGTGTCTCTTTTTGTCTCAACACACGGAACCCCTAAACAACGACTTAATATCACACTTGCACATGGGACATGGTTTAGATTTTTTTTAAAAAGAATTTGATTTTAGGTTGGTTGTTGAAACCGATTCTGGTGGCCAAAAGTCAACGAATGGCACAAGTTGTGAATAAACAATTCTCTTATATCATCTTTCTTTGTATAATATTGTGGTTCATGTTTAAAGATATACTTAGACTACATAGTATGAAATAAGCATGACCAGGTATATTTATGGGTGGGGATCAGATTGGATTGGGTAAGAAGTTTCGGATTTTAGAATGATAAGATACAAAATTTAGGAAGGGTTTAAGTTGGGCATTCGCAATTAGTATTCTATATGAAACATATACACGTGATAAAGTAAAACGATTAAGTGAGTCGTTATAAATGCATAAAAAAGTAATGTATGTATATATATTATGCATTAATAATTTATGAACGCTTTCAAGTATGTCGTGTGTGTATATTATATATATGTAGATATATATGAGCATCTGTGTTTGAAATTTGGAAGCGTTGTAATGTGGCGCTAAGTATGTAGAAAAACTTATATATTGGAAACAATCTTTTTTTTTTCTAACCATTTAATATCCACCAATATAATCATATAATTAAACAAAAATAGAATACTGAAATTCAGAGTTTTCCCTTCCATACAGTCACCAAGGTTCATTTTTACTTATTGACTAATCGTAGACCAATGATTTCCATGAAACACTAGGAGTACGGCATGAAATGCTTGGACTTTTCTATACACGAGACAACTAAATACTGAAAATTAAGTCTAATGCACATAATTGTATATATACACTGCGATTAGGTTGCATGGATTAACCTGGAATTTTGCCGCTTGTCACAGTTATCAATTCACTTCTATTCGATTTGGAATTCGAATTCAAATTATACATTTTTTGTTTATACCTATATATATGTAAATACGCACACAAATGGAAAAATTGTAACACCGCGTAAAATCGTGTCCAATAGTATAGTGACACGTGTCGTTATTTTTTATAATAAGTCTATTAAGGACTAATAGGGACTAAAGGTGTCAACATGCTCAAACTAAGCATCTGAGTGACCCTCTGATGTCAACATGCATAAACCGAGCCTCTGAGTGACCATTAGTGTCAGCATGCTTAAACTTAGCCTCTGAGTGACCATTAGAGTCAACATGCTTAAACTTGGCCTCTGAGTGACCATTTGTGTCAACATGCCCAGCCTCTGAGTGACATCAGAGTCAACATTCTTATACTGAGCCTCTGAGTGAATCTTTACGAAGTCCTAACTCTCATATGTGCCACTTGTTGGACGAGAAGGATTCATTATGTAAATATGTAAAAGTTGGACAATGGAGGGGTTAAAAGTGTCAACATGTTAATATATACTCTGAGTAACCTTTTAACGAACCGAGAGCTCAACAATATCCGGGCATAATCCCAGGTACGCTAAATGTTGGCTACGGAGGGCTAATCATGCTATTAAAGATGTTTAGAGGTTTAATAAGTTGAGGGGCTGAATGTGACAAAGTCTGAAAGTTCCCTAGAGGCGCTCGCGGGGCGCGAGAGGCACTGGCCATGTCTCTCGCGGCCTGCCAGAGACCTGTATCGCAGAAAAATTACTTGGCCTGCACACATGTTGCCAAAAACCATTTGCTTCAAAACTAGGGACTTTCAAACTGCTATGCCATATATTAAGACACTTGTAAGCTCCCCCTAACACCCCCTAACACCTGTCATTACCTCCTTCAAACTCTCCAACTATAAATAGGTGTAAAGGTTCACCACTTGAACTTGCACCTTTCTCATTCTTCACTCTATATCCTTCCTCTGAAAGTTCCTAACTGAAAGGAGCATCCAACATAGTTTTATTTCATCATAGGAATCACTTGTAAGTGTTCCTTCCTCTTGCATTTCGTTTATAGGCTTTTATAGCCAAAAGTCAAGCATTTTACGGAAAACGCCTTGACTTTCGGTTAAGACCATTATGGTCCAGCCATTGTTCGTAACGAACATGGCTAAGTGATCGTAATAAGTTAGGTTTTAATACCTATAAAGGGCACCTTCTAAAGATCACGTTGCTAGACCAATTGACAGGTCATAGTTTTAATATTAAAAAGTCAAACAAGCCATTTTTCAGAAATATTATAACCTAAGTTTATGTATGTTATGAAACATGTTTTGACACTTAAACAAGTTGGTAATAATTATTAGAACATGTGAGAACATGTTCGGCTCGTCAATTTCAGTGCTAGGGTCGGTTCGCAACCGAAAGTCGCAAAGTTTGACTTCTCCTTTGGCTTTCGATTCTGACCCGATTTAGATTAGTTAGCTGCTGATCTAAAGTTGCATTATGATCGCAATATAATGTAGCATAACCCTCTGAGGTTATATTACATGATCATAATCGGAATCTGAGTTTATGCACAAGTTCCGTAATTATGCCAAATTTGACTAAAATGCCCTTTTTGCATAAAATAAGATTTTAAATGATAATAAACTTGAAAATGAACTACCTACTGATGTAATATCATAAGTAAGATTATTTGGGATGTTAAGTCAGATTATATACTAAGTTTACATTCAAGTTCTTGGGTTATGTCGACAAATGACGATAAAGCCCTTGTGGCACATAAAATGGTTTTAACCATACCTTTTCATATCTACTGATATGTTGTATAAAATAACATACCTAAAACATATAAACATGATCTTAACATCAGTTTTTATTAAACATCGCACAAATCGTCATTTTACGACATAAACGCCGTTTCGGCGCATAGTATGGTTTAAAACTATATTTATCAACCAAGACTTATTATCTACTGGTTATAAAACATATTTAAAATATTTTACAGTAGGCACATGATATAAACTCAGAATCCCAAATAAGTTATCATATTATGTGTGAAATGACCAAAATGCCCATTTGGTGCATAGTTTGGTCATAAACGATAAATTACACACATGATCTTTATCTTACTGATATTATATCATAAATTAATTATTTTTCCAGAGTACTTATTCTTATAACATTAAAATGTATTCAAGTTCCTTTTTATACGATATAAAATTACCGAAACGTCCTTATGAGGCATAGTTTCATTTTAAAATCTTAACGGGCATATAAGCTGATATCCTACTGATATTACAACTTATTTAAAGTATAATGGAATATAGAACTTGTCCATGACTTATCTGGTTACCCGATATCCCTTATATGTGCACGGTTAAGTATATTTAACTAGTTGAAAATTAACAGAAACGGGTTTAACCTTATCATTTAAGTCTCAAATCCAGAATGCTTATGGTTTACCCGTATTATACAAGTCATAGTACTTGTTGGGTTTAAACTACATTCTATCCGGTCATCGCTTAATCTAGCGTATTATACCGTTTTATTCCTGTACGCTAGTCGGTCTAAGTCTATGACTTAAATAAGACCGTTAGCATTTTAATTGGTTAGCTTATGCCATAATCCAGACTAGAGCCTTCCGGTAAATGCTATTTACACTTAGTTCATTTTGTGTACGGCTGAGATATAAAATCTTGCATTTAAGCCAAGACTAGCTCAGGTAAATACTCTCGACTTATTTTCCCTATACGGGCTTGGGATACGGTAAATTATTACCGCTTGGTCGGAAATGGCATCAACCGAACGCCGGATTGTGGCTAGTAAGTCCGCATATTTTGTTTTAATTAGTTTTGTTTGATAACTTAAACATCAAGGGTTAACGACCGTGTTCTGGATATCCTCGGCTTATTACATTAGTTAATGGCCACGACCTAAGCGCGGGGTGTAGGCATACACCTGACAGATGCTCATGCAAATTTTTACCCAATTGTTGGGGATAACTCATTCGTGAGTTCATAAGTGGTGTGTACGTTAGTCATGTCTCCGTCTTCGTACTGGGCCCTGTATGTATGGACAAACATGTGAATCTGTTAACAAGGTTACGATGTTAACTTTCCCAAGTTATAAAAGATTTTGTGCCATGTGCACTTAAAACCATTTTCAAATGTTTTCAAAATGAGTTAGTTGGGTGTATTTACCAGCGAAAGCTGACGTATTTTAAAAGACTAAGCTGCAGGTACAATACGAAATAGGCTGGAAGCTGCTCGATAGTGATATAAGAGGATCTTGCAAATCCTTAGATATGCCCAAAGTTTGTTATACATTTTTGTACATTTTACGATACGCCTGTGGATCTTCTATTACAAGCCGTCTGTATATTATTTTTCGTACTTTGAACATTTGGTTAGTAATAGTAATTTAACTCCAAGACTTCCGCTGTGCTGTGTTTAATTGACTATGATGATATCAACTTATGTCACAATATTCCCCATCTGGGCCCACCGGTGTTTGATTGTAAAATACGGGGTGTGACAAAAATAAACTTCTAATTTAGGGCCAAAAGTTAAATTACACTTATAAGTTCATTATCCATATTCAATTTTATAGTGTTCCATATTAGCTTTTAGTGTTTTAGTTTACAGGTGAGTTTGAACAGTGTTATGGGTGAGTTTAAATTCATTCATTTCAATATCTATACGAATTAAATCAAATTTCAATTTTGGCATGAATTTCGAATTTGAGTTCGAATTCGAATCAAATCTAACTCAAATACAAATTGAGTTTTGAATCCAGGTAAAACCAAAAAATACCAAATAATTCAGTTTGATTAATTTGAAAATTCGTTACACGATCATTAAACACCCGACTTGAGAAAAAAATCCATAACATAATAAAAATCAATTCCAAACCTAAACCTAGTCACTAAATCACTAAATTTATATATTACTAATTCGCAACATAACTATGCTATGTTGAGTTGTACCACTTGTTTAAGTGGTGTTTGTAAGTCCCGAATCTAGATCATTACAATGATATCACAACTAGCTTAATTGTTTGGCGAAATTAAAAAACTAAACCATGATTACTGAATAGAAATAAAGATGAACAAGAAGATGATAATAAACTGAGCTTGCATACACCGAGGTCTTATACAAGTTCCCCAGCAAAATGCTGATCAATCAACAACCTAAACTAGAAAACTAATACATGTATTTATAGGGGAGCAAAGCCTACAGCTCCCCGTAAACCCTAGCCCATTTCACCACCCCTAAGACTACATTACAAGCCCAAGTACAAAACAACCCATTATACTAACTATATAATGATGTATAAACAGGGCCCAACAATCTCCCCTAGGTTTATAACAATATGGATCTTCACCTTGACGCTCAACCAGCCACATCTTCTCCATGATTAGGAACAGGAACTGAATCAACTGCTAACTTTCCAGCAATCACATTAGCAACAGCTCCAGTCCAAGACTTCGCACATATCTCATACTTTTCATTTGTTTGTATCTAATTCTTGCTCAACACGTGCAAATCCTCTTCATGAAAGCTTATCAAATCCAAAGTATAAGCCAAGCTAGTCTGTACAGAGCCTCTTCAATAACAATAACAGCTTCGCCCATCTTCGGGTCATAAGCCCAGAACTTTAAATTCTCCAGAACTCCTTTTGGAAACCTGGTTGCTGCTAGAATAATCATTTCTTTATCAGTTGGAGGCCAGATAACTGATTTGACAGTTTTACTAGTGTGCTGTCGCACTCCACGATTCTTCTTCAGATACGATTGAGTATACTTCATTGTTGGAAAGTCGTTCTTCACTTCCTTTTTCAAGCTTTGTAAAGAATGGCCAACCTCTTCCACGCTAATTTAGCTCTAAATCAAAATAGAGCTTTCAACAAATTCTTTAAATCATTCTTCGTCCATGACTCGAACTGTGATTCCTTTGAATAGTACTTTCGATGACCACTCTTCCTCTACCTGATTATCAACCACATATTCTTTGTATGGTCAAACCTCCGGTTCATATTTTCAGACTTGTTTCCAATTTTATCAAAAAGCTTTCTCCCGTCCCACCACATATCTATCAGATGTCTTCTTTGGATCCTTGGTTGAAAGTTCTCATCTAAAGGATTCAAATCTTGATTCTTCATCACCAACATCTTTTTGTTACTTGCTTTTGTTGGCTGGATCTTCCTCTTCTTTGGATGTGGAGTTTCCAAATATTTATTTAAAGCTGCTTCACGTTCAACATTTTTGCAGCCTTTTCTTCAGCTGTTTGTTCTCTTCTTGTTTGTTCTCTTCTCTCAACATTTACTGGATCATCGTTCACATCAACAAACTCACAACCAAATTTTTTCTCTAGCTTTCCCTTCAACTCAAACACCATTCCCATCAACATATTCACATCATCTTATAGTTGACTGATTATTTGATCTTTGCTAGCCATATGATCCTGCAAAGATATAATCTAAGCATCCTTCATGGGGAATCTTGTTCAAGAAAGTCGATTCCATGACTTTGATTCATGACTTGACATGAACCCATGACCTTCCAAGAAAATAGGTTCATCAAGTGCAATAGTGGAATTGCCCACTGTTGCATTTTGTGATGTGATTACTTCTGTTACATTTTGAGGGTATATTTGGGATGGCTTATTTAACTATATAAGGGATTTTCTGTTAAAAATATTTATTTACTTATCACTTTTTTAAAGGAGCTTTTACAAAAGTGTTTGTTTTAACTTTTGTGATGAGAAAAGCCAATAACTCAATAGGTTGGTTTTTAAAAATTCCTGACTTAGCTTATTTATGTAAAATTATCTAAAAGGATTGAACATTCTTGTTTATAGAAAAACACAATTTACTACTTTTACAGATAATATTATATAATTAACAATTTTCTTAGACAAAAAATTATAATTAAAAAATTACAAAATATATTAATATAATTTTCTTTTACAAATTTATAAAATACTTGATATATGAACCATAATACGTTCATACAAATTGTAATAATTTATAAGAAAATACCAAAATAATGGCATAGTACATTCATCCACTCAAAACCTAAAAGAAATACGTACAGATTTAAAACTATTTAATTTAGTCATATATTAAAAGAAATATGTACAATACATTTTATACTTCAAGTTAAGCTAGCTACGGTAGGTATTGTATTCCCCTAATCATGTATAAGTTATGGCTTTAGGTTAACATTATTTAAATACAAATTAATTGAATTTACGACTAAATATATATATATAAATTTAAACATGTGCTTGTCTCTATAAAAACCTGTAGCTATTTTGTATTAGTAACAAAACATAAATTACATATGCTTAAATGCATGATTGTTGAGCATGCTCCAGCCTTCTTTTTTTGCCAGGTTGCCTTTCACTTTACACATGTCAAGCTATTTGTTTCCTTTATTACTCCTCTTATCTTATAACTCATCTCCTTCTTAGAACTTTGCCATCAATATAATCTCTCTCCCCTCTCCATTTCACAGTAAAAATTATCTATCTCTATCTTCCTCTTGAACTATTTCATCCCCTTATTTTTGAACAGTTCAAAAGCTATCGATACAGCAAGAACGTAACTTGAAACCTAAAACACAATACAATTGAAATTAAATACAGAAGAAAGACAGAATCATGATAAACAACAGCAAATAGTCCCATTTTGCATTCAAATTATAGCAATTGTTAGTTTATGTAATTTGATCTTTATATTTTAACTTCTCTATACATGTTTTGTTTGTTAATAGTTTGATTCCGGAACTGAAAAGATGACGAAATAAAAGCGGCTTACTCTCTGGCGGTAAGTGGATACAGAGCAGCGGCGCCGGCTTCTGTCATTTCCGTTTCAGTGACCGGAATCAGTTGCCGGTGTTGTATGGTGGCTGGTGGTTACCGGGAGGCTGTGTCGTTGCCGGGGTGGTGACCGGAACCACCGCAGGTTACTTTGTAGCCGCCATAGGGAGGTTGGTAGAAGAGAGGGTAGAGACGGTGGCACAGTGGTGGTGGTGTTGTGGTAGCGCAACATATGTGGACAACAGATGGCGCGTGGATGTGTTGGGCGAGTAGGGCCAACATTTGGTTGGTTGTGGTGGTTTGCGATAGTGGTGGGCTGCGCTTTTGATAAGAGATAAGTGTGAGGTGGATATTATGGAGGTGGCTATGCCAGTGCTTATGGAATTTCATGTGACACTCAATTTGTGTTTTTTTTTTCAAAATCAACCTTCATTATTTGTAATGGATTAATTTGTATATCTGTATTATTAAAATCATTTACATAAGTGTTTCTTTGTGATACATGAATAAAATAAAAAAAGCGAATACAACTCATGATATTTATCGTTTCTCATCGATCTAAACTCATTATTTTCACTTGCAAGTTGAGATTGACGATTTGATTTGGATAATTATAGATACATTCATCAAGTTATGTAAATCATTAAGTTACCATCATCGAGATTACGCCACGCCACGAGCTTAATCGTATCGATAATGTCATGAACTAAACTGTTACTGACTGAATTCTTGTCGCAACGCGAGCTTCATCGTATCGATAATGTCATGAACCGAACTGTTACTGACTGAATTCCCGCCGCAATGCGCGGGTTACTTTTACTAGTTTAACTTAAATACAACATGATTAACATTTAACTTAAAATATGATATGTATACTAAAATATAAATAATCTTCATGACTAACATTTAATCCAAAAATCCTCTTAATTGTACATGTTTCTTTTAAGGTTACTGATTTTGACATTCAAATTAGATGTGAATCTTACAACTTATTCAACACCAATGATATTTGTTGCACACTTGCACACAAACAAGTAGCAGTTTTAGCTGAAGATTGATTTGTTTGACTTAACAAAGTTCAAGGTAGTTCTTTGTGTGTAGTTAAATGAAGCTTTGAAACAATCTCAAGGTTGAAAAAAGGTTTAATGCTATAAAAAATAAATATGCTTTCTTCTTTGTTATATTTTAAAAAATGTCCCATAGCTTGTAAAAGATACATGAAAAATCCCCAAATTAGTTTTACTCTCTAAACTTGTCTAAATTTGCTCATACTTTTATTTTATTTGTGAAATGACCTCTTAACTCTTAAATTGGTCATCCTCCAGACTCTTTGTTATGTTTTATTGGACATTCTGCAGGAGGATGGTTGGCTCGGGTGTATATGGAAGAGTTCACTGAAGCAAACAATAATATTTCCTTGCTTCTCACTCTCAAATCTCCTCTCAAGTATGCATTTTTAAGATGCTTTATACTTTTCTTTAATTCATAGACTATATATATGCTTTAAGTCTTGTTTTCTTTCCCTTATGATGTCAAATTTTAGACCACCACCAAAAAGGGTTTCCTGGAGTTGTTGATCAAATAAGGGGTCTATTGGATTATGTTGAGTAAAACTGTAGGAAAGCTGTTTATACTCCCGAACTAAGTATGTGTGTATTGCAGGCAGGTAAACTCAGACATACATGCGTATAACTGCATATTATACTTGCTATCAGTACAATATGTTTGTAGCGTAAACATGTCGTTAGCCTTCGTTGATAATGTATTTTTTGGTCGATAAATTAAGGGTATTTTGGACATTTGATAGTTTTTATTCTTGTTTGAGCAACTTGCATGTACATTCAGGGTAGTCACTTCTTTGGTAACTTGGGATCCTGCAACAACTATTAGAGTTGCTAGTGAACAATCTGTTCCTGATGCTGCTGTTACAAGTGAATCGGGCACTTTGATATCGATTGGTGCTATATTTCGCACCCGCTTTGTTGGTCAGGATACAAACAGGTAATGCTTTTATCCAACTTCTCACTGGTAAAACTAGAGCTGGCAAAATGGAATGATCAGGAACGGGTTGGATCAGATTGACCTGAAACACTTTTTGTCTTTGCATTGTTTTCTAAATCTATCATTATGGATAAATAACTTAGGGTTTTATTCATCTTAAATACATTTTAGGCTACTTTCCACATTTAAAAAGATAAATATCCGATTGTCGCAGTATGATTGAATGGAATCAATATCCTTTTTATGTTTTTGTTATCTTCGGTTTGGACGTTATAGCTTTTGATTTAAAATTGGTGTTGGTAATGAGAACTTGAAAAGGTTTAATAGTTTGTTGATTTGGAAATAGAAACCGTAATTGTGGCTGTGTGGTGGTTATGTGATGGGATGGTGGTTCTGTGACGGGTGTATGGTTTAGTGGTGGTGGTCGTGTGAGGTTAAAGGCCATGGTGGTGGTGGTGGTGTACCAGGGAGAAGGGGGATGTGTATATATCATTCTTATTTAATTTAATTATATGGGGTTTGGATGAAATGAAAAAAAAAAGATAAACATAAAGTGACAAAAATACACCTGACTTAACTGAGACTTTTAGACAGAGGGTGTTGGATGAAAATGAAAAAAAAAATTGGAAACGTCAGGGACCTAGGGGAGAAACAAAAACTATTTGGACTAAAGTGACATTTTGGGTTAAACCTCACAGTACAATTTGAGTTGATCCATTTATTGAAAACGAGTCAAAATTGGCATATGTTATCTTATGACTGCTGCATCAACAATTAGAGGTCACCTTAGGTATAACAAGTATTCTGTTTTGCACAGGTGTGTGGGCACGCTGATGTATAGGGCGATGGTGTTGAACTTGGAGTATCTACTCATCTCAAGGGAGCTTTAAACCTTAGTTTTGACGAGGTGTATCATTCACTGCTTGGTTCAGATGACGAATCCAAACCCGCGTATGGCTCACTTACCATAGTTGAGCAATGGGTACACCACCTTCTCAACTAGCTACTTGTGTATATAGCATACATATTCTTTTTATAGAAAGTTGGCTATTTGTATAATCTTCGTCATTGACCACACGTTTTAGTTTTACATATTACAAAGCTCACCATGTAATCTGAAATTGAAGCTATAATGTTCTTTGTATGGGAATTTAAGTTCGGTTAAATGAACAAATGGTGCACGTAACGGACCTTTGATGGGTTTACAACACGAGGTTGTACCAACAGAACCATTACTCCTACATCTGGTTCTCCTACAAGTTTGTCTGTTATGCCGTGAAATTCACTATATTTTACAAGAAATACTACCATATACTGGCTTCAAGCACTTGTTTGATTGCTTGTGATACAGAACTAAACAGTGTTTGATACACATTATAAAGATAACTATGATATTCCAACATAGTTTAAAATCCGAATGGAAGTCTTTCACATAAGATATGCTCTTTAAAATGGATTCGTTTTTACTACCCTTACAAAATTACAAATACTCCTGATTTTACCATTCTTGGACAAGCTAGGCCGGACCTATAGTACAAGTAACCTAGGTTTGCACCTAGGGCCTAAAAAAATAGGGTATCCACTTAAAAGAAAATTCATATGCTAACTATTAATATTAGTGCAAACTTATTGTTTAAAATTTGTTTGATTTCTTATACAAGCAAACCACTTCCGATTGCTGTTGAAAACTGTCTGATTTGATTTTACTTTGGGCCTCCAAAAAAGGTTGGAACGACCCTGGCAGATTTTATCTGCCAAAGGTGCATCCAAAGACGAGCGTGACAAAAATTCTTAAGCTTGTCCGTCCATTGGGCCCACCCAACCAAGCATGAGCTTACCAAAGGGCTTGTAGCCAAACTGTACCAAGGTATGTATAAAATGTGTTCCCTAGGTTGAGGGTTCAAATCCCATAGTGAACAAAAGATGTAGATTTAGAAGTAGCTTTAAAAGAGTGTTTTAGTTTTGGCTTAAATTAACCAAGTTAGTTTGGCTCATCTTGACTCATTTACAAACTTAGTAAGCTTATGGCTGTCACATCCCGAATTTCCAACCAAACCTCGGTGGGCCCGAGTGGGGAATATCGTGACGTAAGTTGATGCCATCATAGTCAATTAACACAGCACAGCGGAAGTCTTGGAGTTTAAATTACTATTACAAACCAAATGTTCAAAGTATGAAAATAATATACAGAAGGCTTGTAATGAAAGATCCATAGGCGGATCCTAAAATATACAAAATATGTGTAACAGACTTTAGGGCAGATATAAGGATTTGCAAGATCCTCTTATATCACTACCAAGCAGCTTCCAACCTATTTCGTATTGTACCTGCAACTTAGTATTTTGAAAATACTTCAGCTTTCGCTGGTAAATACAATTAACTGACTCGTTTTGAAGCATTTCAAATATGATTTAAGTGCACAGGGCACATTAAGATCTTTTATAACTTGGGAAAGTTAAGCTTTTAACCTTGTATACAGATTCACATGTTTGTCATACATATGGGGCCCAGTACAGAGACCGAGACATGATTAACTAGATACATCACTTATTAACCCACGAAGGAGTTATCCCCAACTTGTGGGTAAAAATATTTTAGCATTCGCATCTGTTGGGTGTATGCCTACACCCCGTGCTTTGGTCATGGCCATTAGTAACTTAAATGAGCCGAGGATATCCAAGACACGGTCGTTAACCCCCAATGTTTAAGTTATCAAACAAAAATGAAAATAATTGCGAATTTACTAGCCATAATCCGGCATTCGATTGATCCCATTTCCGACCAAGCGGTAATAATTTACCGTAACCCAAGCCGTATAGGGAAAATAAGTCAAGAGTATGTTACCTGAGCAAGTACTTGATTTAAATGCAAGTTTATATTACTCAGCCGTTTAATCAATTAGATAAGTGCATATAGCATTTACTGGAAGCCTTTAGTCTGGATATTGGCATAAGCTAACCAATTAGAATGCTAACGGTCCTATTCAAGTCATAAATTAGACCGACTAGCTTTAAAGGATCAAAATGGTACGATATCTAGATTAAGTGATGACCGGATAAAAATGTAGTTTAAACTCAACAAGTACTTAGACTTGTATAACATGGGTAAACAATTATCATTCTGGAATTTGAGATTAAAATGATAAGATTAAACCCGTTTCAGTTAATTTTCGTAAACTTGTTACAGATACTTAACCGTACGGATATAAGCGATATTGGGTAACCGGATAAGTTATGAACAAGTTCTAATATCATTATACTTTAAATAACTGAAATATCAGTAAAATATCAACTTATATGCCCGTTGAGGTTTTAAAATGAATTACGCCTTATAAGGCGTTTTGACCTTTATATGTCATATAAAAGGAACTTGCATGTATCTAATGTTATGATCATAAACATTCTGGAAAAATACTTAATTTATGATATATGATTGGCAGGATATCACACATAAGTGTGATTTATGGTTTAGGACCAAACTATGCACCGAAATGGCATTTTGGTCTTTTTAAATATAATTTACGATATTATATTAAAACTTAGTTTACGATCAGAATATTAACATATCAGTAGGTAATTCATTTGCAAGTTCATTGTTGATTAAAAAACCTTGTTTATGTAAAAAGGGCATTTTAGTCAAAGTTTGACATTTAACGGAACTTGTGCATAAACTCAGATTATGATTGTGATCATGTAATACAACTTTAGAAGGTTATGCTACATTGTATTACGATCATAATGCAACTATAATTCAGTAGTAAACTAATCTAAGTCGGGTCAGAATTGAAAGTCAAAGCAGAGGTCAAACTTCGTGACTTTCGGTTGCGAACCGACTCTAGGACTGAAATTGACGGATCGATCATGTTCCCAGATGTTCTATTAATTACTACCAACTTGTTTAAGTGTCAAAAACATGTTTATAACATATATAATCTCAGCTTATAATATTTATAAAATTTGACCCGTTTGACTTTTTAAAACATAAACTTTGACCCGTCAATTGACATAGTAAACGTAATCCTTAGGAGGTGCCCTTTTAAGGGATTGACACCTACTTACTATGATCACTTAGCCATGTTCAACTTGAACAATGGCTAGACCATAATGGTTTTAACCGATAGTCAAGGCATTTGTCGAAAATGCTTGACTTTTGGCTATTAAAAGCCTATAAAGGAAAAGAGCAAGATGGAACACTTGCAAGTGATCCAAGAGGAAGTTTAGAACTCAATGAGATGCTTCTAGATGACCAGGAACTTCCAAGAGTGTAATAAGAGAGGAGAAGAAGGAATGAGTAAAGAATGAGTGAGTTTGATGGCCTATTTATAGTGCAAGAGGGTGTGTATGGATGAAGCCATGTGTTAGAGGCATGTTGACATATCAGTCACTCAGAGGCCAATGTTTAAGCATGTTGACATATCAGTCACTCAGAGGCTAGGCATGTTGACATATCAATCACTCAGAGGCCAAGTTTGAGCATGTTGACACCTTTAGTCCCTATTAGTCTTTAATTAGACTAAAAATAAAAATACAATATGTGTCACTATACTATTGGACACGTTTTTACGAATGTTACATCCTCACCCCCTTAAAAGAAATATCGTTCTCGAGATTTTATCAAAAAAGATGGGGGTACTTTTGTCGAATAGTGGACTCAACCTCCCATGTATACTCGGGACCTCTAAAGGCGTCCCACTTAACCTTTACTAAGTATTAATTTTCTTCGGAGCTTCTTAACCATTCGATCCTCGATCGAAATTGGTTTCTAACAAACCTGAGGTTTTCATCAATTTGCACATCATGATGTGACATTGCTAGTGACTCATCAGCTAGGCACTTCTTAAGGTTAGATATGTGGAACACATCATGAATTCCACTAAGCTCATCCGACAGCTTAAGTTATAAGCTACAGTGCCAACACATTCGACTATCTCGAATGGTCCTATATATCTTGGGCTCAACTTGCCCATCTTTCCAAATCTCATTACACCTTTCCAAGGTGATACTTTCAGCATAAACTTTGTTCCCTACTTGGAACTTGAGAGGTTTACACCTCTTGTCAGCATAGCTCTTCTGCCTATCACGGGCAGCTTTAAGACGATCACGGATTTGCACAATCTTATCCATGGTCTCTAGGACAATCTCAGGTCCTGATAGTTGGGCTTCCCTAACTTCTGCCCAACACACGGACGTTCGACACTTTCTCCCATACAAGGCCTCATAAGGAGCAGCCTTGATGCTCGTATGATAACTATATTGTAGGATAATTCTATTAGGGGTAAGTGGTCATCCCAACTTCCACCTAAATCAATCACACATGCTCTAAGCATGTCTTCCAAAGTTTGAATAGTACGCTCACTTTGTCCATCCGTCTGCGGGTGGTAAGCCGTACTAAAGTTTAATTTTGTGCCTAAAGATTGTTGAAAACTTTTCCAAAAATGAGAGGTATATCTAGTATCTCTATCAGATACAATAGATACCGGCACACCGTGTAGGGACACAATCTTGTCCACATAAAACTTAGCCAATTTGTCAGAATTATACGTTTCCTTAATTGGCAAAAAATGCGCTGACTTAGTCAGCCTATCTACAATGACCCAAATTGTGTCATTTCCACGTTTGGTCTTAGGTAACTTGGTAATCAAGTCCAAAGTTACCATTTCCCATTTCCATGTGGGAATTTCCAATTGTTGTAGAAGTCCGGACGGCTTCTGATGTTCGCCTTAACTTGCGAATACGTCAGACACTTAGCTACATAAGTGGCTATGGATTTCTTCAAACCCATCCACCAATAATTCTTTTTCAAGTCTTGATACATCTTGTCACCTCCTGGGTGAACTGAGTATTTCTATTGTGTGCTTCTTGGAGGATTAGATCTCTAAGTCCTCCTAAGATTAGAACCCAGATTCTTCCATTAAATCTAAGGATTCCATCCTTTCCAGGCGTTAACTGATCAACAGTTTTGCTTAATCCCTCATTAGGAATGTTAGCCTCTAATAGGGCTTGCTTTTGCGCACCTAATAGCCTTTCACTCAAGCTATTTCTGAGCTCAATGCTCTTTGCGTTAATCCTAATAGGCTTAACTCTTTCCTTGTGACTTAAGGCTTCAGCAACGATATTTGCCTTGCTGAGATGATAGCGAATTTTGCAATCATAATCGTTAAGTGTTTCCATCCAATGGCGTTGTCGCATGTTCAATTCCTTCTGATTGAACAATTCTGGAGACTTTTATGGTTAGTGTATATAATACACTTTGTGCCATATAAGTAATGTCTCCACAGCTTTAGTGCAAATACAACGGCACCCAATTCCAAATCATGGGTGGTGTAATTCCTTTCGTGCACCTTTAACTGTCGTGATGCATAAGCAATCACCTTGCCTTTTTGCATTAGCACACAACCCATGCCCAGTGTGCGAAACATCACAATAAACTACAAAATCCTCAAAACCCTAGGTAGAGATAACACAGGAGCATTACTCAACTTGTGTTTTAGAATCTCAAAGGATTCTTGTTGTTTTGGACCCCAAATAAACTTAACATTTTTACGGGTCAAGGTGGTTAAAGGAGTGGCTATCCTTGAAAATTTCTCAATAAACCTCCTATAGTAACCAGCCAATCCTAGGAAACTACGAATCTCTGATGGGGTTTTGGGTACTTCCCAATTCATTATGGCTTCTATTTTGCGGGATCCACTTGGATACCACGCTCACTTACAACATATCCAAGAAATTGGACTTCTCTAAGCCAAAATTTACATTTAGAAAATTTAGCATAAAGCTTTTCCTGCATTAGTAGTTCTACGATGCACCGAAGATGTTTCTCGTGATCAACTTGATTACGAGAATAGATAAGTATGTCGTCTATGAAGACAATGACAAACTTATCCAAATATGGTTTGCAGACCCTATTCATGAGATCCATGAATGCTCAGGTGCATTTGTGAGCCCAAAAGGCATCACCAGAAATTCAAAATGACCATATCGGGTCCTAAAGATAGTTTTCATAACATCTTCATCCCTAACTTTTAGCTAATGATATCTGATCTTAAATCGATCTTAGAGAAATAAGTAGCACCTTGAAGTTGATCGAATAAGTCGTCGATCCTGGGCAAAGGATATCGGTTCTTGATTGTTAACTTGTTCAATTCACATTAATCAATGCACATTCGCATTGAACCGTCCTTTTTTTAACAAAAATAATTGGAGCTCCCCATGGTGATGAACTAGGCTGGATAAAGCCTTTCTCTAAAAGTTCATCTAATTGAACTCTTAATTCTTTCATTTCCGTCGGTGCTAACCGATATGGAGCTTTGACTACAGGTGCTGATCCAGGCAGAATATCAATTTTAAACTCCACTTGCCTATCTGGAGGCAATCCTGGTAATTCTTTGGGGAAAACATCGGAATACTCCGAGATAATCGGAAGGTCTTCTATATTTGGTTTAGGCTCATTGATGGTTACTTGTGCCATATAAATGACACAACCTTTCCCTAAAACTTGGATGCCTAAAATAATGACACCTTGTCCGACAATCCATAGTGTGAACCTCCAGGAATGGTGATCTTTTCACCAGATGGGGTTTTAATCTCGATTAGTTTCTTATCGCAGGCAATGCGGGCTTGGTTATGAGATAACCAATCCATGCCTAAAACTACATCGAACCCCGCCAATTTCATTGGAAAAAGAGAGATAGGAACATAATGATTCTTAATGAATATAGAGCATCCATCAAGAATGGAATATGCTATTTCTAAAGTTCCATCAGCAAGTTCTATCTCATAAGTTTTGTCTAGAGTTCTTATGGGTAAGTTTAGTAGTTTACTAAACTTATGATCAACAACAGATTTATCTGCACCGAATCGAAAAGAACTCTAGCATATACATCATTGATGAGGAATGTACCTGTTATGACATTATTGTTATTAACAGCCTCCCTGACATTCATCTAGAAGGCACGAGCATTTCCTTTCTTAGCCTCCCCAGGCTTTGCCTCATTACTTTTGGGGTTCTTGGGGCAATTGAATGTAATATGCCCTTTTTCATTACAGTTGTAGCAAATGGCATCCTTAAGATCCTTGCACTCTAGGTTCTTATGTCCCTTTCTCTTGCAGATATCACAGGGTTTAGTCTGTGGATTTTACTACACTGTCCCCAATGTCTATATTTACAGTTCTTGCACAGAGGTTTGTCATTAGACGTGTGCTGGTTCATCTTGAACCCGAAATTTCCTTTCTTTTTGAACCTTTAGGAGTTATTATCCTCCCGTTTCCTTTTCCGTCAGTTTCAATCCTAACTGACCTTTGCCTCACTAAATCTAAGGTGAAGGAGAGAGATAGGTCTACAGCGGACCTATAGGTACTAGGCTGAGCAGCCTTTACCATGCCATTTATCTCGGGGCTAACCCATTAATGAAACGCGCAACGTGTTTGGATTCAGGGGTGATTAAATATGAAACTAACGTAGATAGGGAATTGAATTCAGAAACATACTTCCGACAATCTAGGTTCTTCATTGAAAGAGTTAGAAAGTCAGTCTCTAATTTCTCCACCTCATGAGGTGGACAGTAAGTCTCCTTGACTAGATCGACAAACTTAGACCATCCTAAGTTGTACAGGTGTATCTTACTTGTAGATTGAACCATTGCCTTCCACCAAATGAGAGCATCAACCTTGAAGGGCTGTGATACATATTTAACCACATCCTTATCAGCACATCCGCTGATATCTACTATCGTCTCCATCTCATCAAGCCATTTTAAGGCTTCTACTATTCCTTTTCCCCATTAAAATCCCGGGTTTACAGGAAACGAAATACTTGTAGGTACATCCGTCTTTTGAAGAACAGGACCTATCAGCAAATTCTATTTTCTTTGGTTCACTCTTTGTATTTGAAGAGTGAACTGAGCTCTCCTTATGAGCTGAGGATGGTGCGATTGATAATGGTCTGGAGCGAGTAGCACTCGACTCTCTAAGTTTTTCTATGGCCTTTTCCATGGCCTTTCTCACAGCTACATCTATGCGAGCTTGGAAGTCATCGTTATTAACGGCTATATTTTCAGCCTTGTTAGAGCTAATCTCTCGGTGGCTACTCTGTGCCTCGTCCGAGTTTACCATTTTGAAGCTTTGACTCTAAACATCAAACAGAATTTCTCTTAGCCATGGTATAACAACTATATTGGCTTAAACATTGGATATAATAATCCATCGCTCAATAAGCTAGTGTGAATAACATCACAACTCTTACGCTTATCATATCTATATTTGGCCTAGGTCTTAATAAGACCATCAAAGGCAAATTACAATCTGGACATAGTCCATATATTATTAGACAATGGATCGTAATGTCACAACTGTCATTTCATAATTGACAATTGTATATAGCTCATAGGCTTGTCACTAATGGACATAAGTAATATGGCACATTGGTCTGTCACGTTGGACATATCATATGGCACGTTGGCCACTAACAGATGTAATTTATGGCACGTTGGCCTACATCATAGCAGATGTAAATTTATGGCACGTTGACCTACATCATAACAGATGTACTTTATGGCATGTTGGCCTACATCATAACAGGGTGTAAATTTATGGCACGTTGGCCTACATCATAACATATGTAATTTTATGGCACGTTGGCCTACATCATAACAGATGTATTTTATGGCACGTTGGCCTACATCATAACAGATGTATTATGCAGTTGCTATGGCACGTTGGCCTGTCAATTATCATCACATTGATGACTTTAGCTGGGATCACATTGATCACATAGGCTATATAATAGGTCTTTAGGACGTAGTCCTTTTACCTAGACGGCTAGTGTGGTTCCTCAAGTCACACTACCAGGAGTATGAACATTCCTTAATGTTACATAAGAGTACCTTAATGATTGATTAATGGTCCCGGTCACGTTGGACCTTAACGACCTTGGAGGCTTGAACCTAGTTCACCACCTCCGGATAGAAGGTTAACTTCCCTTAACTATCCTGATAGAAGACCTTTAATTCTTAACTATCATTTCTTGGCCAATGTGTGGTCTGTGCCACTTGGCATAATCAAATCCATTAAGGTCTTTTGGAATTATATAGCAGAGCACAAATTTCGAATAAAATCGAGACGCTTGCTTGAAGAGGATGAATACATATATATAATTCCAAAAATACTTCATTAAATTCCAATAGAAATTACAATACAAGAAACAAATAAAATAAACTGTCCATGCAAGGACTATAGAAATAAAAATGTCCACGCAGGGACTAAAGAAATAACGTCCTCGCAGGGACTAACATATATTAGAAGAGACTTCACTTGTCCTTCTTTCCCTTAACCAGCTTGGAGAGTTTCTTGAAGAACTTATTCGTCTTCTTCTCGGTTTTCTCCGCTTGTTGTTGCATCTCTTTCATTCGTTCTAAGGCCTTGTTGATGGCCTCAAGTGGCGGCGGAGGTTGTGGTTGTGGTTTTGGCATAATAGGATACGGTATCCATAACTTGGATATCCAGTAGGTTGATAAGCAGTGGAAAGGAGATAGTGGTATGCATGACTATTGCAGTAGGGGTATGCGACATATGCTTGGTAATCAACGGTGTAGATGGATAAAAGATAACCAGAGCGTCATCCGGAATATGGCGTTGGTAATACAGGTAGATGACTAAAGATCATATCCAGACGTATCCGGGATATGGTGGTGGTTATTATACGATGTGGTGTTGTTCCACCACAGGTGACGCATTAGAGGGTCCAACCATTTGTGGGTCCTTGTGAATAGTAGGGTAAGGTTTGGACAAAGGTGGCAGCGATCCCGACCGTTGGCCCACACATATTGACATACGTGCTCCTCTTTTCCTCCTTGGCGGTTCAGCTGGCGATTGGGGTTGTTCCATCGGTTCCATGTGCACATCTTCTTGCACGAGAGGTGGTTGGAGTGATGGGAAGGAGTGTTAGCGAAAGTAAATTGGTTCCAATATTGGTCCCACTCATTAGGACCTTGGTAAGGTGATCCGGCATATGAGTTTGAATCGCTTGAGATTTCTATGGGATGCGTGTGTGATCCTGACGGCGGCATCTCCGGGTCGGAGTCCTCGTCCATGGGATTTGGTTGATCCAATTGGTTTTGGTCGGCTAGGGGGTATTAAAGTATTGGTTGGGGTTAAACTCATCGTGATAAGAATGATGAGAATGGTGGGAGTGGTGTGAATGATGTGAATGGTACGAATGTACGATTTTGAGTGTGGAAGGTGAATGTTTCGACAATGGCCATGAATCCCCGAATCCTCATAGGGGTTTGGGTGATGTGGATGTGAAGGGATATGTCCTGAAGGTCCTCCCCTCATTGGTCCTTTTCCTCTTCCCCTTACTCTTGGCGGCATTTTCCTGTTAAAAATCAATTCAAAAACAATACTAATAACTTAATAATGAAATGAGTAATCCTAGGTCAATGCCTAGACTCGGAAGTCTAAGGAATGTGCTTGTGTAAGTTTGAGATTAAACACAAAAGGCTAGTGTTTAATTCTCTCAAACGTTGGCTCTGATACCAACCTGTCACACCCCGGCTTTCCACAACCAATCAAACACCAGTGGGCCCGGGTGGGGAATATCGTAACGTAAGTTGATAACATCATAGACAATTAAACACAGCACAACGGAAGTCTTGGATTTAAATTACTATTACAAACCAAATGTTCGAAATATAAAATAATATATAGGCTCCTGATAGAAGATCCACAGACGGATCATAAATTGTACAAAGAAAGAATATAAAATAGACTTTGGACAGATCTAGGATTTGCAAGATCCTCTTATCACTACCGAGCACTTCCAGCCTATTTTCGTATTGTACCTGCAAGCTTAGTCTTTTAAAAATACGTCAGCTTTCGCTGGTAAATACACCCAACTGACTCATTTTAAAAACATTTAAAAATGTTTTTAAGTGCATATCAGCACAAAATCTTTTATAACTTGGGAAAGTTGACCGTCCAACCTTGTTAATAGATTCACATGTTTGTCCATACATACAGGGACCCGGTACAGAGACAGAGATATGATTACGTACACACCACTTTGGACTCACGAAGGAGTCATTTTTCCCAACCTTGTGGGTAATGCATTTTGAGCATCTATCGGGTGTATGCCTACACCCGCGCTAAGGTCATGGCCAATATCTATTGTAATGAGCCGAGGATATCCAGGACACGGTAGTTAACCCCCGATGTTTAAGTTATCAAAAAAAACTGATTAAAACGGAATATGCGGATTTACTAGCCACAATCCGGCATTCGATTGATCCCATTTCCGACCAAGCGGTAATCATTTGCCGTAACCCAAGCCCGTTTAGGGGAAATAAGTCGAGAGTATTTACCTGAGCTATTCTTCGTTTAACGCAAGATTTATTAACTCAGCCGTACACAAAAGTACTAACTGCAGATAGCATTTACCGGAATGTCTCTAGTCTGGATTATGGCATAAGCTAACCAATTAAATACTAACGGTCTTTCTTAAGTCATAGACTTAGACCGAATAGCGTACATGATCAATACGTATAACGATAGATTAAACGATGATTAGATAGAATGTAGTTTAATTCCAACAAGTACTTTTACTTGTGTAATATGGATAAACTATAAACATTCTGGATTTTGAGACTTAAATGACAAGGTTAGACCCGTTTCTGTTAATTTTCGTAAACTAGTTACATATACTAACCGTATGCGTATCAGCGATATCGGGTAACCGGATAAGTCATGGACAAGTTCTATATGCCATTATATTTAAAAATAAGTTGTAATATCCTTGATATTAACTTATATACCCGTTAAGGTTTTAATATGAAACTATGCCTCATAAGGGCATTTTGGTAATTTCATACTTATAAAAGGAACTTGAATATAATATGATGTTATAATCATAAGTATTCTGGAAAAATAACTTATTTATGATATAATATCAGTAGGATATTAATTATATGTATAATTTATCTTTATGACAAAACAATGCACCGAAGGGGCATTTTGGTCATTTTACACACAGTTGTATAAATTATTTGGGATTCTGAGTTTGTATTATGTACATACTGTAAAAATATTTAAAATGAGTTTTAAAATCAGTAGGTAACAAGTCTTGGTTGATAAATATAGTTTAAAACCATTCTATGCGGCGAAACGACGCTTATGTCGTAGAATGACGATTTGTGTGATGTTTAATGAAAACTGATGTTAAGGCCAGGTTAACATATCTTAGATATGTTATTTAATATAACATATCAGTAGATAAAAGATTTACTTTGAAAAAGTGATTAAAACCATTTTATGAGCCACAAGGGCTTTATCGTCATTTATCGACATAATACAAGGACTTGTTGATAAACTCAGTTTATAATTTGGTTTGGCATCCACAAAAATCCTACTTATAATATTACATCAGTAGGAAACTCATTTTCAAGTTCGTTATCATGTAAACCTTATTTTATGCAAAAGGGCATTTTAGTCAAAATGACATAATTACGAAACTTGTGCATAAACTCAGATTCTGATTAGGATTATGCAATATAACCTCAGAGGGTTATGCTACATAATATTATGATCATAATGCAACTTTAGATCAGCAGCTAACTAATCTAAATCGGGTAGAATCGAAAGTCAAAGCAGAAGTCAAACTTGGTGACTTTCGGTTGCGAACCGATCCTAGAACTGAAATTGACGAGCCGAACATGTCTTTACATGTTCTAATAATTATTACCAACTTGTTTAAGTGTCAAAACATGTTTCATAACATATATAAGATCAATTTATATCATTTCCGAAAAATGACCTTTTTGACTTTTTAATATAATAACTTTGGCCCGTTAATTGGTCTAGCAAACGTGATCTTCAGGAGGTGCCATTTATAGGGACTAACACCTACCTTATTACGATCACTTAGTCATGTTCGTTACGAACAATGGCTGGACCATAATGGTCTTAACCGAAAGTCAAGGGGTTTCCGTAAAACGCTTGACTTTTGGCTATAAAAGCCTATAATGAAAATGCAAGAGGAAGGAACACTTACTAGTGGTTTCTAGGATGCAATAGAACTAAGTTGGATGCTCCTTTCATTAGGAACTTCCAAAGGAGGGAGATAGAGTTTTGAGTGAGAAAGATGCAAGTTCAAATGGTGAACCTTGGCACCTATTTATAGTTGGAGAGCTTGAAGGGAGGTGATGCCAGGTGCTAAGGGATGTAAGAGGAATCTTACAAGTGTCCTAAAACGTGACATAGCTGTTTGGGAATCCATAGTTTCGAATTCATGGTTTTTGGCAATTTATATGGAGGCCAAGGAATTATTCTGAAGACACAGGCCTCTCGCGCCCCGTGAGAGGCACAAAGCTTGCCTCTCCGCAGCCCCATGGCCAGTTTCAAATTTGACACTTTTAGCCCCTTAACTTATAAAACCTTCTAAAACACCTTTTTAGCACATTTAGCCCTCCGTAACCAATATTTGGCATACCCGGGAGTATGCCGGACATTGTCGAGCTCTCGGTTCATTAAAAGGTCACTCAGAGGTATAAATTAACATGTTGACACTTTTAACCCCTCCATTATCCAACATTCACATTTTTACAGATTTGGTCCCTCTCGTCCAATAATGGAACGCATGAGAGTTAGGACTTTGTAAAGGATCATTCAGAGGCTCATTATATGCATGTTGACATATCAGTCACTCAGAGGCCAATGTTTAATTCATGTTGACATATCAGTCACTCAGAGGCTAGGCATGTTGACATATCAATCACTCAGAGGCCAAGTTTGAGCATGTTGACACCTTTAGTCCCTATTAGTCTTTAATAGACTAAAAATAAAAATACAATACGTGTCACTATACTATTGGACACGATTTTTACGAGGTGTTACACACACAAGGTGCTTTTGTGACTTATACGTAGTTACTAGCTTAGAATACGATAACTACGAATGCTTCTGGTTTTATGGGTTAAATCCCCTATATTAGTAAGGTTAAAGGTTTGGTGATAATGTGGAATACTCAAGGATGGTAAATCAAGAGATATCCCGTCAACCGAAAGTTGTTCGGGTGAGAACTAATTTGTTTAAACAAGAAATATGAAAATAATGAAGTCTAGGGGCCTTTGAGTCATTTGATGAAAGTTTAAATGAAGAAAAATAAAGGCTTCTAAGCCTCGCTGTAGGCTACGATCAGTATAAAATTCATTCAACAGGTTTAGACCATAGCTTACGGTCTTTGACCGTAAGTTACGGTTAAGCTTGTGAAAATTTTATGATTTTGAACATGTTTGGGTGGCTAACTCATTGAGGTATGATCCGAGGGTTCGTACAGTGTCGGTATATTATCGAACGCGAATTGTACGATGTGTTACAATGGCTCGACAAGCTGACTTGTTCTCATTAAGGAAGCGGGTGTTAGGCTTAGGGGGAGAATATGAGATCTAAGAACTCGTGATTAAGAACCAGTGACCAGATTTGAAAGCTCATAATAAACAGCCGAGGACCAGATCTGAAAGAAACTACATATCGTGTCAAAGTCAGTGAAGTGATTTTGCTGAGGGAAAGAGTTGAAGATTGACAACACGTCAAACCATAGGCTATTTAAACATTCCTAGTTTTGTAAATGCTATTTTAAAGCCATGCGCCTATAGACGACAAGAACGTCCTTTGCAATTTTACGAGTGCCTTGCACTTTAATTGCCTAGTGTTGGATAACGTGACAACAATATAGATGATATTTGGTCCATAACATTACTATATCAAGAAAGCTAAGAAGAGTGATGAATCATGCAGAAGATGACTCATCATTCACATTCAACCCAACTAAACTGAAACAAATACAACTTTCCATCATCTAAAATGTGCCACCAGAAGCAAGAAAAACAACAGTTTTTTCTAACACCATCACCCAAACTGAGCATCAAATTGCATGAAATCTAACAGGGTTAATCTTGTTTCCATTTCTTACAACTTTTCTAATAATCAACATCCACCTCAAAGAGTGCACATTCCTAGATCAAAAGGACGATATCAACAACAAAAAGCCTAAATGTCAGAAGAAGCAATCAGAAATCGACAACTTACAACAGCAGCTACGCGGTCTTCACAAAATGAGAAGCAAGCCACTTGGCAATCTATAGAAAACCAACTCTGTACTTTCCCATCAAATATAGTCTTAAGCTTCTCATCACAAATTATCTCTTTCTTGTTTGTTGGATTCTACAAGAATATGCAATTCAGTTGTAATATAAACAAATTGATATCAAGATCAAGAAATGTTTTTAGTCATCATATTGATTTGCCCCTAATATCGACATAGAAAGCAAAAAGGATCTAAGAAATGCAACTTCTTTGTTGTTTAGATACCTAATTTCTAATTCATCTAGTTCCCAAAGGATCATAACCTCCATCCACAGCATCAACTTAATCTTTCTCACTTTGTGGTTTAGAAACCCAATTTCTAATTCAACTAGTTCCCAATGGATCATAACCTCCATCCAAGGCAATCAACTAATCTTTCTCATGTTTAGGCTATGAGTTATCATAGCGCCCCAGAGGTGACACGTTAGGGGCGTGGTACACCGCCACAAGGTGGCGCAGTTGAGGGCTTGTGGCAGTGGAGGGGAAGGCAAACCATGGCGTGAACAAGGTGTTTAAATTTTTCGTTTTATTTTCTTTAAAACTAGATATATACACACTCATTTATCTTTCCACCTCAATCACCAGCCAAACCCATTCACTACACACCCATCTTTTGGGGATAACAGGGTAAAAAGAAACATGCGCCTACGTGGCACCACGGGAAGCACTTTTTTCTCAACCAATTGTTATGTACCAAGAAGGATATGAGGTGATAATGGAGTATTACTAGTTTACTGCATGTTTATTTCTTAGTGGGTCATTATTTGTTTAGTGGGTAGTTTATTGCATGTTATATTCCTAAATTAGTGGGTCATTATCAGTTAGTGGTAGCATTGTAAGGCTATATTACTTGCCATTCGTATTCTGTTTTGGATTATGAATGAAAGAAATGAAGTAGTATAGGAGGTTATTATATTATATGGTTTCCTATTTTATTTTGATCTATTTTTGCATGATATTGTAAAACCGACATTCCAGTGGGTCGGTTCCTTTGTTTTTGTTTCTTCTGTTTATTTATGGTCTTTAATCTTCAATTAAAAAGATAGAACAGAAGTATGAATCGATTTTGATTTTCTCTGAATACCAATTTCTTCATGGTATCAGAGCGCGTTAGTCAACATTAAGATCCTAAATTCGAAAAACTGATGGCCGGTGCAGACGGACCCAAGGCCATCGATCCGAATTCACCACTATACCTCCATCCATCAGATTATCCGTGACAGATGTTAACGATAGTCTGATGGATAATAATTTCAATGATTGGTTGCAAGAGATGACAGAATTCTTGTTTGCCAAGAACAAGTTCGGTTTGGTCGATGAAACGATTAAGAAACCAGAAAAATCACACAAAGACTATATGCCGTGGATGCGATGCGACGCCATGGTGAAAGGATGGTTAAAGACCGCGATGGAAAAAGACATACGGGCAAGTGTGAAATATGCGAACACAAGGGCTAAGATTTAGAAGGATTTGAACGAACGTTTAGGTAAAGAAAGCGCACCGAGAGCGTATGAATTGAAGCAATCGTTGAACGTCACCTGACAAGATGGGGCTTTTGTTTTTCATATTACACAAAGCTTAGGAGGATTTGGGACAAGATGAATGAAGTTTTGCCAATCTCAAAGTGTTCGTGGATGTAAATGTGGAGTCGAAAAACGACTCTAGAATTAAAAGAAAAAGAGAGACTATATGAGTCTTTGTTGGGACTTGAGAATGAGTTTGCGCTCATACGTACTCAGATCCTTGCTATGAATCCAACACCTACATTGAGCAATGCTTACCATATGGTGGCGGAGGACGAGCAGCAAAGAAACGTGGCTTTCGGGAAGAAAACAACATCTGAAGTAGCAGCTATTCAAGCGGACCAGCCAAGTCGAAAAGATAATCAGCCTAAAAAAAAACAATGGCAAAAGTCCGAGAAGGCTCCTGCAACTAAAGCTGAACATTGTATCTTTTGTGGTCGAGATGTACACAACATGGAAGGATGTTTCAAGAGAATCGGCTATCCGGAATGGTGGCCGGGAAAGATGAAGAAAGAAGGAACCAAACGGAAGGCAGCTTATGCTTAATCGGTTACGAGCCCAGTGATGGGATTGACCGATGAACAATACAGTATGTTCCTGAAACTTTTCGGTAGCAATAAAGATCGTGCACAAGGTAAGCCGACTCCGCAAGCGAACATGGCAGGTATGTATAATGACAATATTGAATGGGGTGTAACAGATCCAGGGGCAACTGAGCACATGATCTTTCAACAAGAAGTGCTCGAAAATATTGTCAATAAAACCTAAGAAGCACCTGTAACAGTTACCAATGGGGAGGACGCCCCTGTTGAGGGAAATGGCGAGGTCCTCCTCATGGGTGGGATCAAAATAAAAGGGGCATTGTTTGTTCCAAATTTCAAGTATAATTTATTATCCGTTTGCCGACTAGCAAAAGATTTACATTATGCGATCGCTTTTTTTTCCGGTATTCTTTGTAATACAGGGATTGAAAATGAGGAACTTGATTGGAACGGGTAATTGCGTGAATGGTCTTTACCGGATGGGAGTCATGTTGAGAGAAAGAAAAGCATTGGCGGTTTCATCTGGTACCTGGCACAAAAGACTCGGTCATACCCCAAATATAAAGTTATCTCGTGTGAACTCTTTTAAGGATTGTCATTTGGATTTTGAAAACGACGTTTGTGACTCTTGCATTCCAACTAAGTTTACGGAAATTCCCTTTCCAAGTAGCTTCATAAATACGAATGATTGTTGATTTAGTTCATGCGAGTTATTTTTGTCACGTGCGAGTTATTTTCTTACTTTAGTTGATGATTATAGCCGATCAGTTTGGGTTTACTTGCCCAAACAAAACATGAGGCAAGCACTGGTTGATTCATTTTTATAACATGGTTGAAAGACAATACGGGAAGAAAATTAAACGTTTTCGAAGTGACAAATGGGGCAAATTCACATATAATCAAATGAAAGATTTTTATGCCCAACACGGCATAGTCCTAGAGACCACGTGTCCACATACCCCAACATCAAAATGGGGTAGCGGAACGAAAACATAGGCACATTTTGGAAATAGCTCGTGCCATTCGTTTTTGAGGCAAATTTACCAATTAAATTTTGGGGTGAGTGCATTTTCACCGCAACATATATCATCAACCAAATACCCACCAAGGCGACAAATAACAAACCGCCTTACGAAATATTGCTTGGGAAAAGTCCAAGTTTTGATCACATGAGAGTTTTTGGGCGTTTGACTTATCATTGGAACCATGACACCAAGGGGGATAAATTTGAGCCAAGAGGTAGACAAGGGATATTTCTTGGTTACCCCTATGGGACAAAGAGATATAAAATATATGACTTTGATTTGAAGAAAGTGGTGATTTCTAGGCATGTAAAATTTATAGAAACATGTTACCCTTTCTCAAATAAAGAAGTTGAAATCAATGCAGTAGCTCAGGATGAAGAAAGAGAACATGTGCATGAGGATTGGGGGCAAAAATTTATGGTCTTGTAATCTTCAATTAAAAAGATAGAACAGAAGTATCAATCGATTTTGATTTTCTCTGAATATTATCTTCCAAATATCTCAAATTCTTTCAAGTCTCTATGTTTTCTTCTTAGATCAGTTGAGAGATGATTAAGTTCGTATCAATTGGTACGTATCAGAGCTGCCATGATTCCACCCTGCAATCCATGGCTGCTCAAATCCTATCCGAACCCAAGTTCCATCAGCAGGTGCACGAAGCCATGGCGAGACAAGAGTTCCAACTTCATACTATCTTCACCGGGCTCCAATTGATTCGAACCGCATTGGAGGCCCTCCACACCCCTACACATCCAGCTTCCGTTTCTGCTACCGCACCGACACAACCTGCCTTAAACACTTTTCACCCCCTCCGTCTACACAACAACAACCACCATTGGTTCCAGCAAAATTACAAGTACAAAAGGACGTGACTGGTCCACCTCATAGAAGCGTTTTCGAGAATAAAATTGGTAAACTCATGGTGCTTGTTTCTAGTAATGAACACAATCCATTAGTGAATAAAACCAAGGAACTTGCAGCGCCAGTTTCTACTAATTCCTGTACCTAGGTTAAAGCATTGATTGAGGGTAATAAGATCAAGGCATATTTAACCACGGGTGTCAGCCCAGTGCCAGCCTCACCCATTCCAAACGGGAGGACGCGGTTCGAGTCCAGCTCGGCCCGAATAATCCTGCTGGGTAGTAACCGCCAGGCAGCTATGGGGCTAAGCTAGCTTGGGGAGGGAGAACCCTCCCGCGGTCAGGGTACCGTGCATTTACCCTTTTTTAAGATCAAGGCATATGCGGTCTTTGTTTCTAGTCATGACCCTGGTGTGGCTAAGGAGGCTAATACCAAGGAACCATGGTGTTCACTAAGTCTTTTCCCGATACCATCAAGGTGACCACGTGGCAGCCTCCGTGGCTCATCATCAAATATTCTCCGGATGCCACCCGGGTGTCCGAGTGGCGGCCACCGTGGCCTTCGTTAAGCCCTATCCAACCTTGTGGGCACAAGTTTCTCAAGTAAAGGGGAATGTTACGTACCAAGAAGGATATCGGGTGATAATGGATTACAATATTAATTATTACTAGTTACAACATGTTTATTTCTTAGGCTGGTATGGTAACGATCCTCATAGTCATCACGATCCTCCACATCAGTGTCATGTCACTCACTTCTAATCCACCATATAAAACCACTATACTAAGAGTGTGGTCATAACCCAAACCACTATTCTTTTATTTTAATTTATTTTTTGTGAAAAGGAAAAGAAAATATTAAAAAAGGATAGGAGGCTCATGGTTACCATGGTTTAATCCATGCTAACCATGATGGATGAAGAAGGAAGTGGTGTAGCAATCCATTATCGGTCCTATGTGGCGATTGATGACCCAACCCATGCCCCCACACCCTTCAGCATTGTAAGGCTATATTACTAGCCATTCGTATTTGGTTTTGGATTCTGAATGAAAGAAATGAATTAGTCTTTTCTAAAAATCTCAAATCCTCTCAAGTTTCTATCTTTTTTCTTGGACCATTTGAGAAACGATTAACCTCGTATCAATTAAATGTTATGGACCGAAACTGTTGCAAGTTATGGGACTTGTCCCACATCAGTTGTATGGGTAACTGATGTTGGGTTTATATACCAAATTAGGCTCTTTCACCCACTAGACTAGTCTTTTGGGTTGAGTTCTCTTGTTTGGTATGTAACATAACTGCCCATAACACATAGTCATATAGTAAACTCCATTGATAAAGCTAGTTGCAAGAACATAAAAAAAGTTTGCAAGAACATAAAAAGTCCTTGGTACCAAACTGCTAATCAGTTCAAATTGCATAATCTTTCATTAACGGGTAACTTTACACAACAGTAACAAATTTCTTAATTGTCTTACCACTGTCACGCAAATTTCACTAGGTGTTTCAATCCTATGTACTTTTTATATAGGTTAAAAGGTTTTAAAATCAAGTAACATAAATGAAACATATATGAATCTTGGTCAAATTTTAGTTATTGTTTTGTTTCCAATTTGACTTGGTAACTATTTAAAATAAAAAACATATCTTCACTAGTAACTCCCTACTTCAAGTTATTAAGAAAAAAATGCCGTTTACTAGTAATCAAGATTCATTTTCATTTGCATCAGGTAAGTATATAACATTCAAACAAAAATTACCTATGATCAAAACACTTGACCTAATGACTTTAGAGGAAAAAAAGAGGTCAATAAGTTTTAGGGAAACACTTAAGAAACTTTGTTACTGATAGTGTTGTTCACCAACCAGGCCAAGCCGAGTTAGGGCAAGCTCGGGCTCGGCTCGATTATAAACCGAGCTGGCTCGGATTTGAAAACTCCGTTACTATTGAATCTTAGGGCTATAACATCAAAGCACAAATCAAATACATGTTAGATGTAACATTGCAACATTGCAACATTGCAAATTTGCAACCATTAGAACACAAGACTAATATGAAAAAATAATGCTTCCAAGCTAATCTCCATGAAAATGCAGTAAGAGAGATATGCTATAAACAGATATTTTGAACCCTAATTTACTCATCTAGGATCAAAATGCCAGTAAATAACGATAATATAGCAGCAAATGCAATAACAGAAAAGCTATAAACATATTTTGAAACCCTAACTTACTTATCTAAGATCAAAACATTAACAATTAACGATGATAAAATAGAAACAAAAAGATAAATTAACAAAACTAACAGAGCAATTGAACACAATAACATAAAACTTAAACAAACAACTCAGCTCTTATACCTCTGTCATCAAGTGTCTCCAAAGTGTTTAAGCACCGAATAGACATCAAATAGAAAGCTGATTCATGGAAAAAGAAATGAAACTTGTGATGCTTTAAGTCAACATAAAAATAACATAACTGCAAAGTAGGGTTTGCTGCTCACTTATGTTCGTGTGTTGGTTGCGATGTGAAAGATCAGAAGATTTGATATTTCCTCTGCAAGTTTCCACAATGAGTAGCTTCAACTTTCACTTATCTCAGTATCTTTTGATCTACAAAAATGAGAGTTACACATCAATAATAATGTTTGTAATAGAACTTTAAGCAAAAGCATTGTTCTAACAATTCAGTCATCTTGCAAAGCATGATCAAGAGAGAGATTTGTCACTGAGTAAATCTTTACACTCACGTGCGGCACTTAGAATGCTTCTAAGTTAAGCCTTTTGATTGGGTTTGGTTATATTTGGCAGCGGAAGTCTTGGATTGCGAGACCACAAGAAAGATGGTGTTTACATTACTTGAAACAAGTTTACAAGCAGTGAGCTTACATGGAAGTTGGGTGACTCAAATGAGACCTGTTAACACCTATTATGTTAGTTTGGATGAGATCTAGAAGGGTCCTAATCTAGAGTATTCCATACGTAATATCTTGTGTGCTAATTTCTAGAAATTCTTCCAAAATATATGGGCATTGGCTGTTTTAGGGCTATTCTAGAGCCCTCTTTTAGCAGCATTATTGGACCATCTTTTAGCATCTTCCTTAGAAATATCTTTCCTTTCCAAGGTTGTTCAAGACCGGTCTAGAAGTATCTAACCTGCCATGTTTAGACAAGAAGTTTGTAGGGTGTTCCGTAGAGTTCCAATACCATGTTGCTGGTCTAAATTTTCTTGGAGAGTTTCGGATTGATCGTTTCAGTCTTGATGCTTCTAAATCAGCCCAGAAATATCTAGAACACGAGTAATGTGGTCTGGAATTAGGTGGGGCGTGACAGATTTCTTATATATATTCATACACAAGCATATGTTGTCCTTGTTCTACACAATACCCATGAAGTGTTATGATGTTTGGGTGCCTTAAGCAGGATGAATTCCAAATCACTTCTAAAAATTGTTGTTCTTCAAGAAGAGAAAGTGTTGCAGCCTACATACAACGCTGATGCACTTCACCACAAACACCTTGCACAAGAAAGAAAATAAAATAAAATGACCATAACGAGTCAATTTCAACCGATTTACTTATGAGTTATGAATGAGTTGGTTTGGGGTATGTTCTATCTTAAAGAGAGGTCAAAATTCACCCAAAGTGTATTTGTAGTCCGCTATGTTGTCAAAAGCTTAAGGCGCAAAGGCCTTGTCGGAGCGTTTCTAAGTAAGGCACAATAATAAAAAGGAATATATATATATATATATATATATATATATATATAGTAGGCATAAAAAATAATTTCTAACACTATTGTACAAATATAATAGGAAACAATCATAATATCTTTCTAACACTATTGTACAAATATAATAGGAAACAATCATAATATCTTTTTAAGATTGATGGAATAATGATAATAATCAAAGTTGTTTTATAAATATATAATTATTTGTAACAAATTAATACAATAAAAGTGAAAAACAATTAAAAAGATACAAGTTTTAGCAAAACACGATGTTATTTTATAAAGGCCCCTAAATGAATAAATCCCAATAGCAAAAAAGACCAACAAAAGCCCAACAAATATAACAAAAAGTCCAATAAATTAAGAAAACCAAATAATACAACCTTTTTAGGGTACCACCCAAAAGGAAACAGAGCCGCTCCATATGGTATGCAGAAGAAAAGAAATAAGTTGCATCTTAGCAGCTTAACAGGTACTCTACTCCTCTTAATCTTCTTCATTTTGCCTCTCTCGTTTGAATTCATCACCTGTGTGTGACAAAGCCTCCCTCAAGGCGCTCGCCTGAGCTTCGCTTTTACAAAAAAGACGCAATCCTCGCCTAGGACACCATGAGTCGCTCTCTCTGCGTTGCGCTTTTACACCTTGGTGCGCTTTTGGCAACATAGGTAGTCCATTTAATCTCCTTATTCCTTTTACTAAAAAATTAGTTTATCATTAATATATATAACTTGGTTAGCTCAAGTTGATCAAAGTTTAGTTGCCAGAAGACAATATATACAACAAGCCAATAAATTAGGGACCCTACAAAAAATATCATCAATACCATAGTCATCATTTGCAAAAGTTACTTTTGATCTCTAGGCACAATGGATAGTCGATTTTTACCTCTTCAACAACTAATGACAATGAGAAAGGTTGAGGACCCTTATCCATACATATTCTACCAGAAGAGGTCTAACAATGGCAATTTGTGTTCAATCCATACATATCACCCAAAAGAGCCCTTGCAATGGCAATTGGTGTTCAAGCGCCCAAGAAAACGTACCTCTACCACCACTGTTGTGGTTAGAGGAGGGGGTCACACCAACAATATTAAACCTTATCTCGTTTTCCATGCTAAGACATGCCAGCACACTCTAGGAACAAACCAATAGTTCCAGGAACAAACCAATACACATATAGCAAACAATATCAACAGAAAGATGCAAATTCGCCAACAATAGGCGAATTAGGGTTCTTATTCCGAAGATTCTTCTTGCCCATTTTTTCTACTTATAATGAATACGGATTTGGGATTAGGATGACCAGAAGTTTGGATTGTGACATTTGTCAACTATCCACCCGATCCATTTTAATAATCGATTTAGTTCAATCTATTATTCATGTAATGAAACTTTGAAATTCTTTGCCATTTTATTTGTTTTATGATACATACTATTACACATGCTAATTCTTAGTGTTAAACATGCTATACATGAGTATTTATACTTGTAACATTCATTCATTTGGTTAAACATTGCATTTGTGGGAAATATACAAGTCCGGCGACTAAGACTAAAATTGTCAAATTAGCAAACATGCTGGGTTTCTCACCCACCCGTGCCAGGGGGGGGGGGGATCAACATCAACTCCGCACGACACGCAACAGACCAAGGCTAACCCCTCTTGTCACGCGGGGGAATGCCTGGTTCAGCCAACGTGGTCAGCTAAACGCTGGTCGTTTGCCCCTCCAACACACTTCCAATTTCTACGATTTTGAACCTAGTTAAGTTATAATCTCAATGCCAGTGAACGGAGACTTGATTCTAACCATATTCCTATAATCGATTCATCCACAACCCCCTAATTCAATTACTACATTCAAGACCCATTAACTACATTCTTAACCCATTCAATTGAAATTCTTAAACCCGAATTAAGTTACAAACACCATGGCAACATCCATTCCGACATCCTTTGCAGCAAACCACACAATCAATTTTACAATTTCTCTTCAATTCAAGAATTCACAAATCTATGGCTTGAAACTTCCTCATCCATTTCTGAACTCAATTATACTTCATTTGAGTTAATTTATTAGTCTAGCCCTCGGTTTCTATTAATAAAGGGCAATCGATTCTCTATTTGAAGAATCATAATCTAGGGTTAATACTAATTTGGAGATTTTTAGAATTCTTAATTTTATACAAATTAACCAACATGTTGACACTATAATTCATGGTATTTGATGTTTAATTGTCGTTTTAGCCTTAAACATACTTGTGATAATTTTCTAGAATTTTGTTTATTATTCATGCTAAATCAATCATATGCATTATTTAAAAATAATTTACGTATTCGATATAAATTTTGTTATACATTCTAAACCATATGGCTTGTAGATAATATTCATAATTTGTAGTGAAATCATGAAAACGTTCTTTGGACATTCTGTCATAAACTAAGTTATACTTAATCATACATTTATCATAAATATATATTTCATATAATCTAAACACAAAACTCTAAATATTCACATTTTATTAATCTTTGTAATATTTTAGAAGAACTTTTAGACAAATTATATTCAAAATATATTTTAGGTCTATATTTATTGTTATAACCTTAGAATGCTTTTGATGAATTTTAAAAGACTAAATTATTTAAATATATATATTTCGCCTAACTAAAATTTTATATTTACAACCATGAATCTATTAGATAATTTTGAACTAGTAGATGAGATATTCACTTTGGTCTAAAAACAATAATATACTTTTTATGCATCTAATAATCATTTTTGTCATATAGACTATCTAGACATATTTACTACAAAATATGTATTTTACCACATCAAATAAGTTATAGTATTTATTTAATTATATATGAATATCTTGTCTCTCTATACTTTTACTAATTGTTGGAATGATACTCATGTACCATCAATCATACATATAAATAATACGAATTTACCATTTATATGAATACTTTTGTAACAATTTATGAAGAAAACACTACCTAATCATTCCCTTTTTAGTTTTTACAGGACTTGAAGGTCTAAAATAAAGAGAAAAGATAAAAAAAATGAAAAATGGACGAAAAATACGAAGTTTTGAAAAAGCACCACCGTGCATAACATAGGCACAACCGTGCCTCTTGCCTCAGTCCGTCTTTTGGAAGCATCAAAACCATTTGGTGGGTAAGAAAGAAAACTTGAGACCAAAGTACCCTTACTGCCAAAATTGTAGGGACAACTCACCATGCATGGTCGTGCATGGTCTGGCACGCCCGTGCCCAAGACCCTCAGGAGACAGAAAAGACAAATTCTAAGCTTATAACAAATTCAAGGACAAGCATGACCGTTCCTACCCAGACACACCCGTGCTCCCTTCCCTTTGATCATTCTATAAATACCAACCCCATTCACCCATTGAGGCATGCCCTTCGTTGCTCTCTTGTTCCCTTGTGTGCTACAGCCCCAAGGCCGATAGACTTGTACCTCCACGGCCTTGTTCTCTCACTCTTGAAAGCTCTAGTCCCTTGGACATAGTGAGGATGATCCATGGAGCTTGACTAATTAATAGCCAAGTTTGCCATGATCGTGATGCTTTGTAAGCCCCTTTGCTTAGAAATGAGAGGTTGATCCTTAGGGAAGGCCTACATCATACACTTGATCAACCAAGTGAAGAATATGGCTTTGTTAGATTAGTTCACTAAACCTATGTAATAAACAGAGACAATTTGTTGCACACATACTTGCACTTGCGCTAGAGCTTGAAGATCATGAAGTGTGGTAATCACCATTAGTAAAAATGTTTTATGTGGTTATAATCTCTGTCTTCTCTAACTCTTGTATTAGTTAATCTTATTAATACAATATTTTTATCTTATTTAATGTTTTTATCCTTTACTAATTCTTGGTTTATTATCTTTTGTGATAGGATTTCATTATCCCTCTAAAACTAAATTAACTTAACTTTTTAATTTAACTATATTAATTTAATCTAACATAACTTGACTATAATGTGCGTACCACGTATAGTACCCTTAATCAGATCCGGTGTTCTTGATAACCTTGAGGGTGAAGCTTATTAGTACACTCATTGTATGTAAAAACCCATATACTAATAAGGGAAATCCAAACTTGGCCTATCAAGATTATTATGTAAACTTCTGGTATTGTACCAGATTCGGGTGACAAGTTTCGTGTATCGAACCAGATCTCGGGGAAAAAAAAGGCTTCTCATATTACATCGAGATCCTTTTGGAGGTTTCTAGTAATGCATCAAGATCCTATTGGGGGTAAAAGTTAAGATAATTATTGGGGGTAAAAGTTAAGATAAATAAATTAATAGGGAAAGATGGAAATATGATGGAATAGAAGATAAGCAATGAAGTGAAATGGGACCTATTTTGCTTATTCGGTAACTTAATTAATTTGATTACTAAATCCTTTCTTTAATTTAAAAGATCCCTAAACGTGATTCTATTTGTTAAGCTTGAAAACAAACACTAATTAATTAAGTTATAAAAAGATAATATAACCAAGATAGCCTTAAATCAATCTTGTTATGGCATACCGTTTACTAGTCAAAAGGCTAGAGGGGTTATTATGGACATATTTCCAAACCAGTCTATCGATATGTTACGCAAAAATTAAGGGATGTTGACGACCGGACCAAGGAAGCCACTTCTAATTCATATAAAAGATAAAATCGAACACTTAACCATTTTTCTCATTTTATAAAATAAACTATGTTAATCAAGAAATATTTATCCAAGAGTCCTATATTACTATTTTAGTCTACTAAACTAAGTACAAATAAGAATGGTCATAATAATAATAAATGGTTGAGTAGGGGAAGCATATCCTTAGACCATACTTGGTTCTTATCTAAAGCTATACTATACGTGATGGGTTCTCTGCCCGTTTTGTGTATTTAGTTTAAATAAAAATCTTTTTTTTTTAATTTAAAACTAGATAATCTTGCTTTGAACCTGTTAAATCAACACAGTTAAGTGTTCTCAATAGTATTAAATTAATACTTTTATTCACATCACATCACATACATTTAAGTCATTTTTCACATACTTATAAATTATACATTATTTAGACGTGCAATATAACGACACTATTAGCTGACTTGATTGGCTAAACTAATAAATAAATATTTTCCATTCAATTTTAGTTAAACTACAATCTACACATACATAAATATATATATATTTTATGATAGTAATATTATATTCTAATTAGTTGAAATCAAACAAACCATATTTATTTCATTATTAAATCTATATACGAGTATTTAATAAATTGTATTATATACCTTTTACACTATTTATTCGTTTAACACTTTTAGAATGCTAGACAAAATTCCTAAAGTCATATGAACCTAAAATTTTCCAAATCATTCGGATTTCATTTCGTTATTCATACTTGTATATTACACATTATTAGGGTAATTTATGGGAATTATCCAAATCGCTACGACTTGTGCTAAGTTGTAATCGTTAATCTTCGTAAACTGTGAGTATTCATAATCCCTTTTCACTTTTCCTCTTTGGATGTAACGTGTATACTTTATCCTTATGCGATTCATGTTTGTCTATGTATTTGATTTCATGCTATATGGTAACTATGTGTTTTGATTCTAATTGTATATTTATATGTTCATACATGCATTCTATATTCTAACATTTGATCATTATAATCAAAGCCTAAGGTAACATTAATAACGCCATTGGTTAACGCCCGCCCAAATTGTTTAGATATTGAAACCGAATCCAATCTTAGTATTTACTTGCGAGTTAAGTATTGTAGTTAACAAAGGTTTGATCATTGCAATTGTTATTCATACATGCATGAATTCTATCATTGACATGTGAATCATAAAATCATTCTATTATTATAGTCTAAACCTATGTTTAGTCATCAACTTTTTAGTTGACCCTTTATTTTTATACATGTTACAGGACAATTTGAGATACTTTAAAGCTTGATGCTACACCTAGGATGTTATGGACCTAGACTAAATAGATTAGACTTTATTTCATGCTTATGTTGTTATATGTAATCTAATTATTTCATGTTGTGACTTTGGAATTTTGTATGATTAAATAATACAACTTTAATTAGTGTCATGAGTTATGAGTAATCTCTATACCCCGACATATTTCGTCGTTGGTTGTTGGTGGTGGTGGCGGTGTGGGGGTTCGTGGTGGTGATGGTGGCGATGTGGAGATTAATGGTGGTGGCGGTGGCGAAGCTGACAAAAAGATGAAGAGTGAGGTGTTGTTTGTTTTTTTAGAGGTAAAATGCTTGCAGTCTGCGGACCACATCCATAGACATCTGTAGAAGAAAAGGTGGACCAAACCTTCGCTGTCCGCAAGAAGAAGGTTGTTTGTTTTTTTAACGTAGGTAGACTTCTTAAATAAACTGGTTGTGGTTGTGAGTCCGAAATCAGTTTTGTATCACAGTGATAATGATTGACAAAGACACAAACACCTATTGATTAGGTTATAGGTGTTTGAGTGATAAATGTAAGAAAACAAGTAGAATATGAAGAATCTTGAACAAGGGTGAATCAACCAATGTTGATTTGGAATCCCAAAATGTATAACACAATCAAAGAGCCTGGATATACAGATTAAGCACAAGAAGTCAAATGAACAATAACTTGAATATCACACAAATAACACAACTAGTCCATGAAACTTGGAATACTAGGGTGAGAGCTTATTGTATTTATAAAACTGCTACCGCATATTATAAAACTGCTACCCCGCATAATTATAATTATGCGGGGAACATAACTATGCGCCTCGGATAGGACATTTTACCAAAGTTACATTTACAACCCTCCAAACTATTAAACTATTACAAACAAGCCCAAAACTATTAAACTCAAATACCATCAGTCTCAAAACATATTAACAATATCCCCCTAGACCACTGCGTATATGAGAGTCTTTAATCTTTGTCTTGAATCCTCGGAGCTTGCTGTAGTGTCTTCAGCAGTCTTTGGTGGTGATGTTGAAGTAGTAGCAGCTTCACTTGTTTTTGGTAGGTCCTCCTTAGTGACTTCATATGTGGATGAAGTCAGAGGTGGTATTACTTGGATATCTGATTCTGATGTGGGATCTTTGTCTTGAGGAGCGGATGATTGTGGTTCAGTTGACTTGTTAGCATCTTTCTTCTTTTGAGCTTCGTCATGCTCCTTTTGTTGTTCTATTCAGAATAGGATCTCCATCATTTCTTTCTTTCTATCTCCCGCTCTTTCCACAACACGTTGAAAAAGCATTCCTTTCACCAGATATTCGTTTCCATCTCCCACGTGTATCTTGTGCCCATAAAGGATGTTCAAATCGGACAGGCAGAACATAAAACGTCTATCGGATCAAAAAATTCTGATGTCTTCATTGTTGTTTGATCTAATCACTGCTTAACCAGGTTGACCGTCATAGAACCACTTTTTGAAATTGGTGAGCATAACGGGCTGTTCAGGAGGAATCTTCACCCATGTCACAACCTTCGCTGGGTCTATCACCCACGTCACCTTTCCTTTTCCAGTCATTGGGTCTTTAGTGGTCTTTGACACTCTTCTTCTAGGACATCTAGGTTTGAACATAGTAAAACCTCTTACGTATTCACGCAAGATGAGTCTTTCAAAGTCTGCTCCAATACTGTTGTTCGTCGGATTGATCATTTCAAATATGCCCAGCTCACGAGCATCCTCAGTTGGCAAGGTTTGCATATCGAGACTAGTACAGAAGTGTTGTATTACCCGCCCTTTCATTTGACTATGAACATCCCTTTAAGATCACTGTACTTCCACCCTATGGTTCTATCAGTCACATCAGTCTTTTCAATTGTAACGACCTCATAGAAGCAATTTTTCGCATTCTTCCTTGAACCTTTCAGGGTGCTCAGGGGCCACTTCCTCTCCTCCGTCTTTTTCATATGTGACCTCTTCCTCGAGCCCCATTTAACAAACCTTTGGGGCATTTCATATCTTTCCACTTCATCCTCTTCGCTAGCTCCCTTTTCATTGATATCAACCACCGACTCAAGCCTCCCTTTTGGTGGCTTCTGCAGCTTTACGCTTTTCTTTTTATTTCTCTTCTTCTTCTTTTTCTTCCTCTTTTTCTTCTTCTGTGAACTTGTCAAAGTTGAAAAAATCTTAGCCTGAGTACTTTGGTTTCAGATTTGCGGTTGTGTATAATTCTTGCAGCATCTCATGCATCTTGATCATTCCCTCGTGCTGAAACCTTACGAATTTCGTTTGTTCTGACATAAAGTCATACATTTCTTTGTTCTGCTTTCTTTGTTCTTTGACTTTTTCTCTTAGCATGTTAGTGTCATTTTCTTGGTTCTTTAACAAACAAAATTCTTTGGCGGATATGAACCAATTTCTTTTGACAAACGATTGAAGAGTTCTTGGAAGGGACGAAGTCTTCTTGGAGGTGGTGGTGGAGGAGCACGAGTTGAGGATGCGGACTTGGGTTGAGCGTCCTTTGAGGATCCCTCACCTGTTTTTCTCTTCTTATGGACAAGGGATTTTACTGGAGTTGATTCTTGAGGATCCACGATCAGACCTTCAACAAACTGGTTTAACCGTTCCTCTTCCTTTGTCACCACAACTAGTGTTGCAGATTCTGTCATTTCTCTTATTTTCATTCTGCTTCTCTCTTTTCTGCCTTTTCACAGCATGCAAAGCCTGCATTCTTTCAATTTCTTCTCTGTTTTATCCAACTCGAATACTGTCTCCCATGATTCTTTCTAGATTTGGTGAAGCCTTCTTACTTTTCTTAGATCCCCCTTGACAACTTTCTTCCCTTTGTCTTTGCGTTTTCAGACTAGTTGGGGTTCTTCTTCAACTTCTTGCTCTTCATTTGCTTGATTTTCTCTGGCCTCTCTAACACTTTCTCTATATTTCCTATAAGCCTTGAGAACAATTATAAGTTTCTCTTTTCTATACATCCAATGATGCAACATCACCCATTCATCTGTCATTAGCTCAATGATTTGCCTTCCTATTAGGAGTTGAAATTTGTATAAGTTTCCATCTTGTGGGAGATTTGGATGTTGATCCTTGATGAGCAGTTGAACAAATCTTGGATATTGGCCCATGTTGTTTTGATGGCGTTGTCGACCATACAATAAAATATTAAGCAAGAGATATTAAATGGCTGGTTTGTGCACAGGTTTAGCATTGTTGCTAACCATTCCATGTTTAGCCCATCATAACGCCTTTTCGATATGCTATACTTAAAGCAAAAACGTGTAAAATGAATCTCCAATCTTTGGTTAGCTTGTTTTGCTTTATCTCGTTTCTTGTTCTGAAATCTCCAACGTAATTCATTCCTTTAAATCCTTCAAGGATTTCTTCTTTCTTCATTCTCATTGGGTCTTTGGGATTGTCTCCGAGACTCATGATTTTTCGGATTCTTTCTTCGGTCACGATCACTTGCTTGTTTTGTACAGTTGTTGTGATTGTTTTAACTCTCTTGATTTTCTGTACTTTGGTAGTCTTCCAGAACTCTTTGATGTGTATGTGGTAGATCTTTGGATTTGCTTGAACTGCGTAATTGATTTTGCTTCTTGACAGCCAATCCATCACATCTTCAAAATCCGGTTTTGGTGAACTAGCGTTATGGGTTGGTTGTGCTTCCTGGTTCCATCCCATCCTAACGGTTTGCCATTTTGAAAGATACAATTGAGCCAAGTGAGATCTAGGTTCCGAAACATAACTGTTAGGTTTGATAATATCTACATTAAAATACACCAAAATGTACAAAAACGCAGCTATTTAGCTGGTGAATACGATGCTGATCATTCAACAAAAGTTAATTACGCCATTAATATGTTATTTACGTCGGCTACTATTGCTAAATACGCGGTGATATTTACAAGATTAAGTCAAATACGCAGGTGATTCAGGTTATTTACGTGATGACAAGATGTGCAGTTAAGTCTGATCTCGAGATCATTGTTAGCGTAGATGCTTATCTATGCTGATACCTAGCGTATTTGTCAAATACATCGGGGTGCTCGAACTCGCATTCAGGACTTTAACTACACGACCCTTCATCTCCGGTTATTTAGCGGTCTTCATCAATTATGCGATCTTCATTATTTTCTTCATAAACCCTCAAAATCCCAACTGGTCGAAAATCAAACATAAATCAATAGATTAATCAATGATAAGCTCGTCGTGTATGCTTTGATTCATTGTCCGACTTAGAAGTACCTTGGCAAGCTTGTTCTATCGATACAAATCAATGATAAGATTTAAGAATTAAGTGTTTTGAATGTTTATGTCAATGAAGATGGCTTTGAGAGAAGTTTTTGGATAAGTTGAGAGGTTTTAACAAAAGTTGATTAGCATATCTACTTTTCAAAAACATTCCAGCGTATTTATAAATATGCTGAAATGATAATTAAGCTACCCTAGTTAAAGCCCAACTCTTAACTTCTTTTCAAAGAAAGGTAAGATAAATATGCTTGAAAATTTCTAACTTTCTCGAAAAGCTGCCATTTTTTTGTTTTAATCCATGCAAAAATGAGGAATAAATGAGAAAAAAAAAATTGGGCAATCTAGACACCGAAATTAGTTTTTCGAACGGAGGGTTTCCTTTTCGTAACTATCTTTTGTTTGACGCTCCTTAATTTTCCTGCAAAAGATCATGCTGGTTAACACTTATCAGTTTTTTCACTAATCGAGGCACAAGAAAAACTGTCAGTATGTTTGTCCCTTTAAATCCATGCATCCTTCTTTCAACATGCTCTCGGTGAGAAGTTTATCATATTGTGGTAATATTGACAAAAATTGCAATGGACCCCACTCAAGCTAGGAAAGTAGAACACTATGCTTGTGAGTCCCACATCAGGAGTCAAGGTATGCGCAAAGCTTCCTCATAACGGGTGAATATATTGATTTCATTCCTTCGAAAAATATAAAGTTAGGGCATTGGTGAACAAGTGTGCACTTTCGTACAGTCAAACCGACCAGTGTTAACCTGACTAGGGTAGGCAAATATCTCATTCTGGTACAATTACTTTTGAATGGCTTGTTTAGGTGAGCTTTTTCAGTTGTAGGGTTTTTGGCCTCTTTGGCTCTTTTGAAAAGATATCATAATTGTGTCTAGGTCTGCATATATCTGGATGCAACAGAAGAGCGACTATGATATCCCCGGATGAGTAATCAATATAAAGACCTGAAAGACTTTGGTAGTCTGTCAATGCAAGATTTAAGATCATTAAGCCATATGCTGTAACGTGTTACCTGCAAGATGCAGAGTATTGTGGGTATCCAGAATTCTTGTGTGATCTTTGTTGCTAAATCACAGTCTACTCGATGGTGTTACCGAATCTACTGCACGTCGTTGGTGTACCCCAATTCTCCTTGCTTTTTCTGCTTAAAAAATAGACAAAGTGTCAGTAGTTTTCTATCATTTCTTTCATAAACAAGCGTCAGGAAGAAATCAAATGTTTGTTTTTTAATTTATTTTTTGGATAACTTCCCCTTAAAATTTTATTTTTGTATGTCCATTGTCAGAAAAATAAATTTTAATAATCAGAAAATTTTTTGACACGTCTTTAAGAGAAATGTTTATTTCAGAAAACATTTGAAATAGAGTATTTAAAGACAGTGACTTAGACAAATTTCATTTCCATTCAAGGAAATTGATCATTTTCAACCAGGTTACCAACTAGTTGGAAATAGTTTTATCGAAGGCTTTTATAAATATGTCGGTTTCTATTGCGTAGTATCCACTCGTACCACTTGAATATATCCTTTTCATATATATCTCAGATCACATGAATTCAGATCTTGATATGTTTTGTCTTCGGGTGATGGATTGGATTCTTCACAATTCCTAGACACACCTCATTGTCGATGAATATAGGAGTCTTCATGATGTTGATCCCATAATCCAACAACTGATTTTGTATCCAGAGAACTTGTGAACAACAACTGTAGGTCGCCGTATATTCAGCTTTAGCAGTAGAGGTAGACCCTATTGTCTGCTTTTTTACTCTGCCATAAGATAACACGATTCCCAAGAGTTAGCAAACTCCTGAAACTGATTTCCCGTTGATTTCGCAACCTACACGGTTACTATCAGAATAAGCAATAAGACAAAATCATTATCTTTAGGATACCAAAAACCAAGCGTATGTGTTCCTTTCAGGTGGCAAGAGATTCCTTTGCCTGCAGTTTTTGAGATTCTTTAGGGTTAGTCTGAAAGCGAGCGAAGATACATACAACCCATATAATGTCAGGCTTACTTGTGGTTAGATATGTTAAGGAGCCTATCATGGAGCGATAAAAGGACTTGTTCATAGGTTTTCCTTAAGATTAGGTGTAAGTTTAGTCTGAGATGCAAACGGTATGCTTGTTGTTTTACAGTCAGTCATACTGTATTTAGCAAGAATATCCCTGATGTATTTTTGGCTGATGAATAAGGATCCCGTCTTCTCTCTACTTTACTTTCAATCCCAAGAAAATGTGAGCTCGCCTATCATGCTCATCTCGAACTTTGCTTTTATCGCCGCTTCGAATTCATTGTAGAGGGCTTCATCTGTTGACCTAAAGATGATATTTTCTACGTAAATCTGAACTAGCATTACATCATCTTCGATTCTTTTTGTAAAGATAGTCATGTCGATTTTTCCTCTAGTGTATCCACATTCCAAAGATATGTTGACAAAGTCTCATACCAAGCTCGTGGTGCTTGGTGAAGACCATAAAGAGCTATATCCAACTTGTAGTAGCGTTTGGGAAAGTGTGGATCTTCAAAGCCAGGAGGTTGACAGACATACACTTCTTCTTTCACCTTACCATAAAGGAATGCACTTTACACATCTGTTTCATAAACCTTGAAGTTTTTGTACAATGCATAGGCCAAAAAGATTCTAATGGCTTCCAATATTGCAACCGGAGCAAAAACTTCTTCATAATCAATCCCTTCATATTGTTGAAAACCCTGAACCACCAATCTTGCTTTGTTCTTGATTACCACCCCGATTATCCATCTTGTTGCGGAAAACCCATCTTGTACCAATTGGATACTTGCCTTCCGGTAGATCAACTAGTTCCCACACATTAAGCTTTCGAACTTAGACAATTTTTCTTGCATGGCCTGCACCCAGCTGAAGTCTTGAATAGCTTCTTCTATATCATTTGGTACAGACTAAGAAAGATAGGCAGCATACAATCCTTTGTTGATGACGTATGTCTGTCCATGAGTCCGCACGCCGTCTTCCACAAAACCAACAATATTCTCAAGAAGGTGATTCCGATTGGTCTTGTAACCCGCGTTGGTATAGGTTTCAATTTGTTGAGGTAGATTGGTGAAGTGTTCATCGACATAGATGATTGGAGGTCCCTCATCCTTAATTGCTTCATTCACATTCGTCTGTCAACATTAACTTCTTCAATAGGAAGGATTGGGTCAGCCGAAAAGGGAGCGAAACAAGTGGTGAAAGGAGTGAAACCAATGACTGAGGAGTCAAAAAAGGGTTTGATTTGAGTGACCTCTACAGGTTCGGGTTCAGAAACGGTTCCGGGAATGTTGAAGGTGTTGAAAACAACATCTACATTATAAAACCAATCGGGGGAACTTCCAGTGTTGGTTTAATGGTTAGAACTCCATTCAATAACCCATAAAGTAACATTCATCGCTGACTGCTTCAAACTTGATCAGATTATCTTGAGTGTTGAGAAGCGTGCATGAGCATCCAAATGGTTAGAAGAAATCTATCAAAGGCTTTCGCTTAGTTTTCCTATGTGGTCTAACGGTTAGAACTCCATTCAATATATAGCATGCCTCGGCCCAAAAGATGATAGGTAACTTGGACTCTACAAGCATTGTTCGAGCAGCTTCGATGAGTGTCATGTTCTTTCTTTCCACAACACCATTTTACTGAGGAGTTCTAGCTACACTATACTAAAGGCAAATTCCTTCACAGAAAGAGATAAATGTTTGATTCTTGAATTCAGAGTCGTTATCACTACTGATAGACTTAACCTTCAGTTTAATGACATTTTCGATCATAGGAATGAAAGTCTTTAGGATGTCAACAGTTTTACTTTTAGCTTCAAGAAAATAAACACATGAGAATCGAGAAAATTCATCTATAATCACGATGCAATAAGAAATTTAAGCCAAACTTTTAACACTAATAGGACCAAAAAGATCCATATGCAATAGTTGCAACGGAGAAGTGATCATGTTCACTTCTTTGGACTTGTGTGGCTTTTTGTGTTGTTTGCCCTCGGTGCATGCTATACATTTTTCTAAAAAAGAGAATTCTTTGATAGTTAAACCTCTTACTAAATTTAATTGAGAAAGTTTATTCATATTTTTTGAAGTTCACATGCCCCATTCGCCTATGCCAAGGCAGTGATTCTGATTCTGATGCTTTAGAGATTAAACAAGTCATATGTTCAGTAGATTTGGCATTTTCATACTTAGAACATGTGTATTGTTTTGACGGGGTGCTATAAGCATGATCATTTCAGGAGGAACTAAGTAGCCAAGCTTGAGGAAGATGCATTCAACATCATTGAAGAGAGTAGATATTCCTTTGTCGCAGACTTGTGATACACTCATAAGATAGTAGCATAGTTCTGGTACATAGTTGACACCTTCTAGAGTATGGCATCCGAGACAACGTCTCCAAGTCCAACTATTTTTCCTCCTTTCTCATCGCCGGCGAAACAGACGAAGTTGCCATTTATGAATATGAAGTTCTTGAGAAGTTCCTTCAGACCTGTCAGGTGCCTAAGAGCTTGGTTAACGTCATCTTTTGCTTAAGCAATTTCCTCAGCCCAATCATAATCTTCCACTACCAAAGCTTTTGGAGTGTTACTTGCAACATTTTCATTTCCTTCAATAGCAACCGGCCTTCTAGCTGGAGCAGCTTCAGTATTTTCATTTTTGGTAGTTTTAGTTTGAAGTGCCCTAGGTTCTTGTAGTTGTATCACCGAAGCTTAGATATGTCGAAGCCAACTTTCCCAAGCGACAACCTTTTTCCTATTTTGTCTTGAAACTTCTTCAGCCTTAGAGTGATCATTGCCATTTGTCACTTCAAGTCCATTTCCTCCATATCATCTGGATCTACCCTATACATGTCTTCAGCGGTAAAAACTTCCCTTTTTAGCTCTCCTGACATAAGTGCCTCATAATTTCTCAGAAAGGTGTTAAACAGAGCAACATGTTTTGTCGAGATCTTGGGAGCTTAAGCATCACCGACCACAATAGCCTTTTCATTCGATTGTGGAGCCTTTGAAGAGTTAGCGGAAGCATTGTCGAAGTAAGATGCATTTGCAGCTAGTGAGTTTGAACCGCAAGAGGTTATGGGGGAAAGGAATGTCATGTTCTTGGGAGCAACAGCAGATTGAACAGATTTTTGAGAATATTTGACTTGATTCATTTATCTTTTGGTGACATCCATTTCAAAGGACTTTAGAGTGTTGATTAGATCTGAGAACATGACTGGGTTCGGACTGTTCAAGAAGTCTCTTTAGATCATCATACATTGCAAGCTCCATTCTTTTGGAAGACAGTCCAAAGCTTCTTAATTGCAGCACTGTTAGTAACGAGGTTTCCAGCCTTCTTCGTTTTCGTCATCATGTTCATGAATTGACTGATGTGGTCTGACAGACTTTCTCCGCGAACGCTTCTGAACATATCATGTTCTTTCTGCACCTTCATAATAGTGAATTAAGGCCATCCAAAGTTCATTTGTCATAGTTTATTCCTCAAACATGTTGCAATCATCAATTGATAAGGCCATTGTCAGAGCAGCGTGAACATGACGGTCACATTGGATCAATGCCTTATCCTCGTCAGTAAAGGTCATGGGATCATGATTGATTACACGAATGTCATCATGAACTATCATTGGGACATGGAGTTTGACGGTAACTGAGATCCATTGAATATAGTCCGTGTACTCAAAGAATTACTTGATTCGATTCTTCCAACTCCCAAAGTCGGATGATCCTTTCAGATTTGGAGGGGGGTTTGCAGTTCCAGTTTGAAGTTCAGCTAGAGCAATTGGATTCAGTTGATTAAGTGACACTTTGTTTCTATTTTAAGTTCAAATTGTTAGCAGCAAGTTAATTACACATGTGTTCTTGAACTTGGCACAATTACGCTGTTAAATGCGCTGGATTTGTTACTAGGCCTAATTACGTGGTTAATTACGCAGGTTAATCAATTCTCAGTCCACTTTAGTCAAATACACTCACACCTCTATAACGTTGGTTTAAGAAATAAGTTTCTTGAACCGGTGTAATTGTCAATTCCGCTGACAGACCAGACAGACACAAAGATTTAGCGAAAAACACCAAACACCATGATAAAATCACTGGAGATTAATACCACTGACCTCGAAGTCGCCTTCGGATAAAAATGCTCATATGATTAAAATGCTAATATCAAGAGTAGCTTAAATATATCTACGCTGCCTTTAAGATTATCTACACTACCTTCAAGATTATCTACGCCCATAAGGGTTTTAAGTACGAACAAAAACCTTCTAATCACACCAAAACAACCCAAAAACCATGGTATTTTGTATCAAAATGACCTAAATGCAAACCTAAACACTGATTAACAACAATCTTTTCATTAAACACTCCAAATCAAGCCATTTGCACCAAAAACTTTTGAAAAACTTTTGAAAACAGACTTTGAAAAACCTTCTAAACTTTGAAAATCTTAACAAATATCAGTCAATCAAGAGCACAATGGCTCTGATACCAAATTGTGAGTCCCAATCAGCTTTGGATGACAATGATAATGATTGACAAACACACAAACACCTATTTATTAGGTGTTTGAGTGATAAAAGTAAGAAAACAAGTAGAAGATGAAGAATCTTGACTAAGGGCGAAGAAACCAATGTTGATTTAAATCCTAATGTATAACACAATCAAAGAGCCTGAACATACGAATTAAACAAAATAAATCAGATGAACAATACTTGAGTATCACAAAAATAACACAGCTAGTCCAAAAACTTGGAATACTAGGGTGAGGGCTGATTGTATTTATAATATGGCTACCGCGCGTAATTATAATTACGACGGGGAACATAATTACGCCGCCTATGATATGGCATTTTACCAAAATTACATTTTATCCCTCCAAACTATTAAACTATTACAAACAAGCCCTAAACTATTAAACTCAAATACCAATGGTCTCAAAACGTTGCTAACAGTGGTGTATGGACGGTAGTGGTGGTGGACAATGGTGGTGGTAGGTGGTGGACATGGACAGTGGTAGTGGGTGGTGGACGTGGAGACTTTTGGTGGATGGTGGTGGTGCTTAACCCTCTGAAACCTTAGAAGATCTTAGAAGTGGTTGGGCTAAGTCTACACCAAGAAGAGCTCGCGCAGACGTTTTTTATGAACATCTTCAGAAAAATAAAAAGTCTAGTGAAGAATGTCCGCGCGTGGTTTGTGCAGCGTATACAGAAGAGGCTGCGCACATCTTATTTAGAAAAACAAACAACACCTTAGTGTTGTTATTTGGGTATGGTTGTTGCTATAATCTAGTGATTACTTAGTGTTCAAATGGTTAATTACTATTTTACCCCTGAGTTAGGCCTATACTGGATGTCTCAAGGGTAAAATGGTAATTCACCAATGGACATAGATGGGGCGTCTAGATCTTAACGAGGCGTCCAAGCATTGTATATGAGGGGATGACTTATAGGACCTCTGCATATTACCCCAAAAAATATACACTCATACATACGGAGAAGTGTACTTGGAGCCGTATCTATACCGTAGTTTTTCGAATAGAACCTTCCCTGGTACGTATTCTAGCCTATACTTTCATATTCTACAATATTGTACATTAGAACCGTAGCTTTGTTGAATTGTTTGAATTTGAGGGTTTTGTTGGTTTTTGTTTGAAGATGATGGGTTTAGGGTAGAATAAGACGTCCCGTCTACCTCTAGACGAGGTATAGACGGGGCATTTTTTTAATTATTATTTATTATTAATTGTTATTATTATTAAAATTGTTATTAGTATTATTATTAATTATATTTTATTATTATTATTATTAATTGTTATTATTATTATTATTATTATATATAATTTTAATTATTTTATAATTGTATTTTAATTATAATAACTTTTTAGTATTACTATACGTATACGTATTTTTTTTAGATTGATTATAGACGAGGTAGAGGATTAGATCCACGCTCCGGATCCGCTAGGTCCGCGGCGGGCTCCGCCACCAGCCGGTGGATCTATTACATGGTCACGTTTACTTGGAGTTATTATCGGCACAACACCGCCCGTCATTGCTGGAAGCTTAGGAGGATGCACGTTGGAGCGCATGCCGCAGTCGACTTGGATGCATGAAGGCCATTGGTGAGACGCATAGAGTCCGTTATTTCATTCCTGTGAATTGCCGTGGGACGTCTATTTGAGTTATCGCACATGCCGCACTATAGGGAGCTGGTGGTAGAGTTTTTATTGACGTTCACATTTCACCCTCCCCGGGCCAACCTGCCTTCACAGCTACAAGGTCCACCCCCTCCGCCCGAGGTTTCTTTCCGGCTTGTTGGTTTTTGGCATGCGATGACACTAGTAGATTTGCGGTTCATAGCGGTTTATCCTTGCAGACGAGATCGTTAAAGATGTTTACACACAAGGGCTCGTAGTGGTTGATAGAGCCAGCCTTTTAGGGTTTTGGGAGGTTGTTGTAGGGGCCAGATACTTGGGAGCACCCCAAGGCGAAGGGGAAGATTTCACATGTTGATGACCCATTGTACAGTACGTTTATAACTGTAATTATTGTGATATTATTATTATTATTATTATTATTATTATTATTATTAATTTCCGTATTTCGCTAACACTATATGCAGGTATCTACGTAGGATACTCTTTACTTCTATTAGGGCTCGTAGATAGGCTTATGGATTTGATGGGTTGGTTGGTTCGAGAGGCGCGAGATAGATGGGGAGAGAGAGGGGGTTGCCTGTCATACCACTCCCACCACCTCGAGCACCACATCATAATCAGCAGCAACAACAACAAGATCCAGAGCAATATTCAGATCGGGACCCTGATGTGGTGCGAGTGTGTTATAATTTTTTTTGCTATATTTTAAGCACTTTTCACTCGTTTATTCAAGCTTTAAATTTATAAGAACACGATATATAACTATCACTCTCTACTTCACGCTAGGCCAAGTGCACCCATCGTTGGCATAGTATAGTGATGGTAAGATACCGAGGTCGTCCAAGTACACAAGAGCTTTTAATACCGGAATATAGTCGACGTCTAATCTAACCATATTTTTAAGAAGGTTTTTGATAAATAAAAATGATGAAGTAACTAAAATAATAAAAGAGACAAATTGACAAGATAGAATCACTTGGTTCTGACTCATTATTTACGTATCCTTTGATGATTTCCATGCTTTGGGTTTTTTAAGAGAATATCTTAGTTAAAGTGGCATATCCCTCTTTTGGTGGCAACACTACCCTCAGCCATATTGGTCTGAGTCAGCAGAGATACCATCCCGCAATGCAGGAATGTTGAAAGATATAAGTAAGTTACTAATGCAAAATGGGGCATGTCCCTCTTTTGGAGGCAACGCTACCTTCGGCCATATTGGTCTGAGTCAGCTGGGATACAGCCTGCAAGGTCGAGTTTTAATAGTAGATTATTTATAAGGGACTCAATCCATTCTTACTTCCCCTGATTTGATGCTATCTGCCTCAAGGGAAGTCCTAATAAGCTTTACCCAAGTTCTCGCAGGATCTATACACTGAACGAGGCAAGAACTTTACCCATACCACCCTTCTAACCCCCTTCCAGGTAGTTAACGCGCTTTATATAGACCGTAATAAGACATGAAAGATGATAGAATAAATTTCACTTTCAATATTAAAAACTAGTTATTAAAGTCATTAATATATACCCAATAAAAAAGTTTACCAAAGCTAGGAAATCAAAAGTAATACATAAATAACTTGTCTTCACCAAGTGATGTAAGAGATTAGCAAAGCATGGCCTTTGTTTGACAAAAGCTCTTAAGATCAATCTTTGATCACGAGACTACTTCACACTCTAGCATGGATGATGGTGGATGATGTGGTATGTGGTGAGAGTAGTGGTAGATGTGAGAGAAGTGGTTTGCTAAGGGATGGATTGAAATGAAACCAAGTACCCTATTTATAGCTGAAATAGACTGTTCACACGGCCCAGTGCCTAATGGGCACGGCCCCATGCCTACTTTTTCTCTATCTTCATTTAATGATCTTGTCAGTCTGGATGCTCACACGGCCCCGTGCTTCACTGTCACGGCCCCGTGGCCATTGTATTTGCTATACTATCTAAGATTTTGCGTATCTAGGAGTTGACCACGACCCCGTGTCCATGTGACACGACCCTGTGTCTCTTGTCTGCTTCTATTTGTCTTTTTCTTCATGGAATCTGGAGTGAGGCACGGCACCGTGCCTTAGTGGCACAGCCCCGTGTCGTCTTCTGACTTGTTTTTGGTCTTGGGGTGAAGATCGGAGGGTCTGTATGAAGTGTCAACTTCTCTTCTTTTGTATTTATGTTGGTTTTTGTCGTTAATTTGTTCCTTTTGTACATTTAAACTCTTTTAATCCTGAAAATCAAATGTATACAAAGAAACACACTTTTTCCAACATTAGTACATAAAAGGGTTGATTTTATGCCATATTTATTTAATACAATTTATATGTTGCATTTGGTGCACATCAGACCCAGAGGCCTAGACCAGTTGCGTGTTCATATTTTAGTATTTAGGATTCAGTTGTAGTTTATATTTTGTTATGAATGTACAAACTTATCTTATATATGTCATATTTAAGTTTGTTTTCATTGTTTGTCTTACATTCATATTTCGTAATAAATGGTAAAAACCTTGATATTGAAATATAGTATGGAAACAATATAAATTCAAAATGTTAAATAAGATTTAAAGATATAATATTTGAATTTTCTTATTAAATGTCAAAAACGTATAACATTTAAACAATATAATATTTTAATGGAAAGTAATATTTGAAAAATAAAATGTTAAAAACGATGTAATATTTAAATGAGCGAATATTTTTAAAGTGGCCGATTTTGAAAACCGTAAAATATTTTAATGAGGTAATATTTTTAAAGGGCCGATCTTGAATACGGTAATAATTTTATACAAAAAATACAACTTGTCTTAAAAACACATCAAATTACCCCACCAAAACACCCAAATTTTCACTAAAAAAAATAAAACTCCCAGACGCCTCGTTTAGGTCTATATTAGGCGTGTACACCCCTTAAATTTTATGCCTAAAACCCTATTTGGAACACCTTAGTTTCAGTGCCTAGCACCCGCACCAACGTCTAGGCCTATACGAGACGTCTAGGGCACCAAAAGAGTCCAAATAGTCAAGCCGGGTGTGTGAATAGATTGAACCTTATGCAATCTGGGTCAAGTTATTGTGTGCATGGCCTAGTTGTAAACCCAAACCCATGACAAGTACATTAGGTGTGTGGTATGTTAAACGATGTTGTTATAACAGTTATTACGTTGGAACGGTTGCAGTGAATCGTCACAACGTTTTCTCACCGATATAAGGATTCAAGGTCAAACATCGTACTGATGTATTGTCACACACCCGACCCGCAGCGGAAAAGGTGATCGGGGCATGATTGGGTTTTCATCAAAGCTCATGACATTTATTATAATGTTTCATTTTATTATTACAATTTAAAGGAGATCATACAATCATAATTACAACATGTTCTATACATCGTTCTAGGCTTCATTATTTTCTTCTAAGGCATTTTCCTATGTGTTCCTTGCTTCATCCTGTCCACCTGTATCATGTGTAAAAATGGTTTTTGGATCAACAAAAAGTTGGCGAGTGAATCCTATTTAAAACATTTAAACATTTTTTATTGAATTGATTATGAATAAAGTGCATAACCACATATGAGTAAATGTAAATGTAAATTTATTCACAAAACACTTAATATTAAATATTGCACACACACATACAATAATAGATTGTTTTAAGGCACGCGTTGTTCAACTCGTTCCCACGAGGAACTGATAGGCCTAATGAATGAGTTTTGAGGCACGCGTTGTTCTACGAACTGATGGGCCTAATGAATGAGTTTTAAGGCACGCGTTGTTCAACTCGTCTCCCACGAGGAACTGATGGGCCTAACAAATAATTTGCATACAACTTGACAATATGTATTACATAATAACAAACAATTTTTACATTTTAAGTTTAGATCATAATATGGTATAGCACGAGTTTGAATAAGCGAATTTGTTTAAGTGACACATGATACACCCCAAAACATGAATAAAAAAAGGGGAATTTGTAAGAATTCACTCACAGTGGTTGCTTTCTTGGATTGATGATGAATGCACACGAATTTGGATTTAACCACAGAGAAACTAACCTAGATAATAACATAACGGTTCGTTAAATAAGCGGATCTTATTAATCAATTTTAGTAGGATTTTTAGATATATTTTTGTGAGTTTAAGGTATTTTCTAACTTTAAAAACGTTATTTTTAAGTATTTTTAATTGATTTTTAAATTAAATAAATAAATAAAAATAATAAAAAAATGTTGACTTTTGACCGTTGACCATAACTGTTGACGTTGAGCGTTGACCGGTTCGGTTGTGAATATTATTGCACTGAGTGAGACTCGAACTCGTGACCTCCCGTACGCGTGCACGCAGCTCTACCAACTGAGCTACGTGTCTAACCCGAAATATTTATGTTTTTAATTATATTTATACACTATTTAAGTTAATCCGAAAATCATTTATTTTAAAAAGATTTAATTGTATCGACTCGGTGTTCTCCACAGGTCTCGAACCCGGGACCTGTGGTTTAGTTTGGCACACAGCCCACCGCTGGACTGTGTGTCTAACTTGGTAAATATTCCGGTTTTTATTATACTTAACAGCTAACTGCGAGTGAATCCGGTTCAGTTTAAAAAGAAACATTTTTATTACAGAGAATGTGCGTGTGTCAAGGATCAAACTCGGGACGTATGCGTATTGTTTGTACACAGTCCACCGCTGGACTGTGTGTCTAACCCGTTTATAATACCGATTTTAATTAATCTTATAATCATAATAGACTTCATCTTCTTCGTTCAAAACACAGACAACGGTTAAACCAACTGTTTCTTGTTTAATTCGGTTAACGAATATTATGAGCAATTGAAAGGTATTGAACATAAAAGGGTTTGAGGAAAGAATGTACCGAACAATTGTTTTCTTCAGAACTCCGGCAAAGATCGTCGGCTCTGTTTTGTGTATTCCGTCTGTTCGGATCAATTAACAACTTTGATTGATTAGATGTGAAATTGAATTACTGAACAACGATTAGCAGAAAGTTTAGATGATTATATCGATACACAGTGCGATACTGGAAATTCCAACGATTTTCCGGCGAGAACAGAATATCCGGCAACGTGTCTGGAATTGATTCTGGGTGATGGAGTGATTTTAGAATTGGTCTAACAATGGAATGAAATCGAAGGGGTCGAGGTATTTACCGTGTTGATGAAAGTCTCTGTTTTCCGGCGACTTGCAGAGAATTCCGGCGATGTGAAATTGATTCAAGAATCGGTGCGATTTCGAGCGAAAAGTTTACCAGAGGCTAGGTGTGCATTTATAGGGAAGAATCAAGTTGAATTGGTCTGCTTCTAGTCTCGATTCATTGGTCAGCCGTTCTTCTGCGGTTACGACTGATGTCGCGGACACTGGACATCGGTTATAACCGATGGCGACGTTAATACTTACGTTAAGTCAAAAGTAACCGACGATAATTGGCAAATCGTCGGATTTTCCGGCGTCTGCGGATTTGGGCGCGCTGTTGACTGGGTTTGATTTCCAGATTTATTTTATGTATTATTTGTTTCAATAAATTAACAAGTAACACTAGTGGCGGAGTGGTGGAATGTTGGTGTGTTAAGTCCTTGTGTTCCCGGCTGACCCGGGTTCGAAACCCGGCATCAGCATTAAATTTTTTTTCACTATTTTTAATACATTTTCAAATATAAATTTTATATTCTAATATACTTATTAATTTTGTAACGTTTAAAATTATTTGAGCATTAAATCGCAACGAAATTTTTTAACTGGATGTTCGGTTAATAAACGAAGCGGGTTTGGTTAACCCGGTTTTTTGATGGATGTTACAGTATCCCCTACTTTTAGAAATTTCGTCCCGAAATTTAAGTAGTGGCATGTTTGACTCAAAAGGATGGTGTTTTAATTTGACAATTACATACTTAGAAGGGAGTAAGAGTTTAAATTTTTGTTTGAGGCGGTAACGTTCCTTGTAAGGGTTGAATACCCTGTTACAGGAATCGCTTTTTGATGCCTACGATAAATATTGATAAACAGAGTTGATTGACTGAATACGATTTCATGCGCAAGAGTTTTGATATGTTTGGAAAGATAAGGTTATATCCTAAAACAAACTTCTACTAACATGGAACTTCTCATAACCGTCTGACAATGCCTCTGATCCTTTGGCAAGAATACTTATATATAGGAAGTACCAGCGGCGTATCCACCATATTCTTGTCAAATTTTCATTGGCTTTACCCGCAAGTTATGATTAGTTCTATGTGACTCTAATACATAAATAAACACAATCAACCAAAACTCGAGTCTTAATTCTGATAGTATACATGTTTGAATGATGACAGTACCTCTCTCGTTTGTTATGATGGAGAGGTTAGTCTAAGTAGAAGTGAGACATAACCCAACTTCTTTAAATGATGAGATTTAAATACGTTGAGATGTATGATGATATGAATGTTAAATCAATGAGTATAGAACAACTGAAATAGTAATTCGCATTAAAATTCTTGGATAAATTTCCAATTTGTAATTGAGATACGTGAAAATTGAGATAACATAAAGAAAAACATAAAAAGTAAGCGGTTGCAGTTGAATCATGATTTTTGGTGAAGGAGACTAGTTGGGTGGTTCATTTGGGCCATCATTATCTTCAATAGGATTGGAGTTGATGTTGAAAACTCTTCCTCTTGCTGGTGGCCTAGTGGTTGGGTTTCTTGATTTGCTTGGTTAACTGGGTTTGATTGAGCTTGAGCGTTTATGATGTTAACCAATCGAGGGCACGTGTTTCTATAATGGGTAGGGTCGCCAAATTAAAACAAGCTCGAACATAAGGTAACATGGGGTATTGGGTTGTTGATATGTTTGGATCATGTTTTGAGTAGGGGGTGAGATTTGGGTTTGAGGAGTGCGGCAAACCTTGCTCAAATGACCATAGCGTCCACAATTCGCACATAGTCGACAAGGTAAGGTAGATGGATGGTGATAAAAACAGGTGTTACATTGAGGGTGAGGTCTAAGGTAAGGTTTCTTATTTGGGTAAGTTGAGTTGGGTGCTACTTGAGTGATTGGGATAGCTTGGAGGGGTACGGCTTGTGAGGCTGGTTGATTGCGTTGAGTGACAGCGAAAAGTTGCCCATCTCGTTTTCTCTTAGAAATGGGTTGAGAAGGGGATTCGGTTTGGGTGGAGTTTGAGGTTTCAGTTGATGCTTTATCCTTCTTCTTCTCCTCCTTGAAGTCTTTGTTCCATATGCGGTTCTCGGTGAGCTCTGTAGCTAACTCCATTGTTGCTTCCAAGGTTGCAGGTGTGGTACTTATTACAGAGTCTTGAATTTTTGAAGGAAGACCTCGAATGTAGTGCTGGATCAAACGGTAGAGGGGAGTGAACAAGTTGGGAACCATTTTATTTAACTCGAGGAATCTCTTGTTGTATGTGGTGTGGTCGCCTTCTTGTTGTTTCAACGAATAGAACTCATCCTCTAATTTCTTGATTTCGCTCCTTGGGCAAAACCGTCTTGTCATGATTTCCTTCAACTCTTCCCAAGTCAAAGTCATAGCATCTTCAACACTCGTTTGGCCTTCTCTGTATTCCACCATGTAAGTGCTATTCCAAGTAAACGACCAGTAGCATATCGCACTTTGCGATCATTGGGGCAACGATTAGAAGTATTTCTTTTCAAACATGGAGGAGCGGTGACACCTTCAGTCCCTTCGTATTTTGGAGGGTCGCAGGATTTGAAATGCTTGAAGGTGCTTTAGTGGTATTTGGGGGAGGGTTGATAACATTTTGATCTTCTTGATTGACGGGATTAGCGGTAAGGGCTTGTTGAACTTGAACTACAATGTTGGGTATTACGGCAGCCATTTGTTGAGCAATTTGGGCAGCCATGCGCTCGCGGGCTTTTCCTGATCTCATCTTCCTAGAGCGAGACTAGAAGACATCTACAAGGAATACATATCAAGAGTATGAGTTGGACGTTTTAGGGGTCATGTGTCGTATTTAGGAATGAACATTCATAAAATAAATATAGAATAATAAATCTACTACATCCATAGGATGTCTTGGGCTTTGCTCGTAATTGGGCCTTGCATGCCGCCATACTTCACCTTCGTAATCATGTGGGCCCCATGATTACCGGTTTTTCATATGGTTCGCATGTGTTAGCCTGGTTACGTACACTAAAACCCAGAGAAAATCGAGAAATATGTATGTAACGTATGATATTTGGAATGTATCCAGGTGTGGACACGGTGACACCTCAAAGTGGGGTTAGTTCGAACGACGTTTGGTGTGGCATGCTTTGGCCTAATAGGTCCTTCGTACTCTCATCGTTAGTCCCCAGGTAGGCAAACTGGTCCGTTATATTGGATTTATACGAATGCCAACCTAGACAGGACGTTCCGACTACCGGTACTTGTACCCTTACAGTTACTACATGCCGTCGCAGAACTCACTCTGATGAGATTTGAAAAATGAAAAATGCGACAAAATCTTGAATAACAGAAGTATGAAGATGATTTGAATATGTGAACATTGAAATATGTATGATGAATATGTATGTAAGTATGTATGTTTGACTGTAATATAATTCACTATGTATCACAAAATGTAATATTGGAAGTGTTTGCATGTATTTGTGTATGTAATAAATATGAAAGAAATAAACATCATGAGTTTGCATGTAACCACATAAACAATTTAAAATCTAATCAACTATAGTATAGGCTATAAGGGTCTAATAACCTATCCTATATCCCTATAGTCAAAAGCTCTGATACAATCTGTCATACCCCGACCCGCAGCGGAGAAGGTGATCGGGGCATGATTGGGGTTTTCATCAAAGCTCATAACATTTATTATAATGTTTATATTTATTATTACAATTTAAAGGAGATCATACAATCATAATTACAACATGTTCTATATATCGTTCTAGGCTTCATTATTTTCTTCTAAGGCATTTTCCTATGTGTTCCTTGCTTCATCCTGTCCACCTGTATCATGTGTAAAAATGGTTTTTGGATCAACAAAAAGTTGGCGAGTGAATCCTATTTAAAACATTTAAAAGTTTTTTATTGAATTGATTATGAAATAAAGTGCATAACCACATATGAGTAAATGTAAATGTAAATTTATTCAAAAACACTTAATATTAAATATTGCACACACACATACAATAATAGATTGTTTTGAGGCAAGCGTTGTTCAACTCGCCTCCCACGAGGAACTGATAGGCCTAATGAATGAGTTTTGAGGCACGCGTTGTTCTACGAACTGATGGGCCTAATGAATGAGTTTTAAGGCACGCGTTGTTCAACTCGTCTCCCACGAGGAACTGATGGGCCTAACAAATAATTTGCATACAACTTGACAATATGTATTACATAATAACAAACAATTTTTACATTTTAAGTTTAGATCATAATATGGTATAGCACGAGTTTGAATAAGCGAATTTGTTTAAGTGACACATGATACACCCCAAAACATGAATAAAAAAAGGGGAATTTGTAAGAATTCACTCACAGTGGTTGCGTTTCTTGGATTGATGATGAATGCGCACGAATTTGGATTTAACCACGAGAGAAACTAACCTAGATAATAACATAACGGTTCGTTAAATAAGCGGATCTTATTAATCAATTTTAGTAGGATTTTTAGATATATTTTTGTGAGTTTAAGGTTATTTTCTAACTTTAAAAACGTTATTTTTAAGTATTTTTAATTGATTTTTAAATTAAATAAATAAATAAAAATAATAAAAAAAAGTTGACTTTTGACCGTTGACCATAACTGTTGACCGTTGAGCGTTGACCGGTTCGGTTGTGAATATTATTGCACTGAGTGAGACTCGAACTCGTGACCTCCCGTACGCGTGCACGCAGCTCTACCAACTGAGCTACGTGTCTAACCCGAAATATTTATGTTTTTAATTATATTTATACACTATTTAAGTTAATCCGAAAATCATTTATTTTAAAAAGGATTTAATTGTATCGACTCGGTGTTCTCCACAGGTCTCGAACCCGGGACCTGTGGTTTAGTTTGGCACACAGTCCACCGCTAGACTGTGTGTCTAACTTGGTAAATATTCCGGTTTTTATTATACTTAACAGCTAACTGCGAGTGAATCCGGTTCAGTTTAAAAAGAACATTTTTATTACAGAGAATGTGCGTGTGTCAAGGATCGAACTCGGGACGTATGCGTATTGTTTGTACACAGTCCACCGCTGGACTGTGTGTCTAACCCGTTTATAATACCGATTTTAATTAATCTTATAATCATAATAGACTTCATCTTCTTCGTTCAAAACACAGACAACGGTTAAACCAACGGTTTCTTGTTTAATTCGGTTAACGAATATTATGAGCAATTGAAAGGTATTGAACAGAAAAGGGTTTGGGGAAAGAATGTACCGAACAGATTGTTTTCTTCAGAACTCCGGCAAAGATCGTCGGCTCTGTTTTGTGTATTCCGTCTGTTCGGATCAATTAACAACTTTGATTGATTAGATGTGAAATTGAATTACTGAACAACGATTAGCAGAAAGTTTAGATGATTATACCGATACACAGTGCGATACTGGAAATTCCAACGATTTTCCAGCGAGAACAGAATATCCGGCAACGTTGTCTGGAATTGATTCTGGGTGATGGAGTGATTTTAGAATTGGTCTAACAATGGAATGAAATCGAAGGAGTCGAGGTATTTACCGTGTTGATGAAAGTCTGTTTTCCGGCGACTTGCAGAGAATTCCGGCGAGTGAAATTGATTCAAGAATCGGTGCGATTTCGAGCGAAAAGTTTACCAGAGGCTAGGGTGTGCATTTATAGGGAAGAATCAAGTTGAATTAGGTCTGCTTCTAGTCTCGATTCGGTCAGCCGTTCTTCTGCGGTTACGACTGATGTCGCGGACACTGGACATCGGTTATAACCGATGGCGACGTTAATACTTACGTTAAGTCAAAAGTAACCGACGATAATTGGCGAAATCGTCGGATTTTCCGGCGTCTGCGGATTTGGGCGCGCTGTTGACTGGGTTTGATTTCCAGATTTATTTTATGTATTATTTGTTTCAATAAATTAACAAGTAACACTAGTGGCGGAGTGGTGGAATGTTGGTGTGTTAAGTCCTTGTGTTCCCGGCTGACCCGGGTTCGAAACCCGGCATCAGCATTAAATTTTTATTTCACTATTTTTAATACATTTTCAAATATAAATTTTATATTCTAATATACTTATTAATTTTGTAACGTTTAAAATTCATTTGAGCATTAAATACGCAACGAAATTTTTTAACTGGATGTTCGGTTAATAAACGAAGCGGGTTTGGTTAACCCGGTTTTTTAACGGATGTTACATGTATTCTAATTTTTAAAGATCAACCAGAAATTCTAGTTTTCTATTATGTATTCTCAAACTTGTTTGTCCATATTTCAAATGTGTTTTCAAAAGCAAAATCTTTGTCTTTCTATGAGGTTTGGCACTACAAATGAAATTGTAGCTCCAAATCTTTTGGAATTATCATCATCATACTTAGTAAATCTCACCAATAGCAAAGCTAATGTAGGGTCTGAGGAGGGTAAAATGTAGACAACTTTACCTCTACCCGTAGAAATAGAGAAACTGTTTCCAATGAGACCTCCGGCTCGATAGTAGTTTTGCATCAAGCCTTGGACATAAGGCACATAACACTCAGCAACTGAGACAAATGCCGATTGGTGCATATACCCCCTTGTCTGATACGCCACCACATGATGCATCATTAACCGTTCCCTTCAAAACTGTTGAATATTTGTTTTAAATGAGGTCTGGGCCCAATCTAAGTAACATTCCGCAGATAAGTACAATATATTGAAGATTGAATAAATAAAGCTCAATCTATTCACACACCACTATGCCTATTTGGACACCCTGGGCCCTAGACGGGTCGTCTAGGCCTAGATGCCTCGTATAGTACTGATTTTAAGGAGTTAGCAAGTACCTGGCGGGCCCATAAATTTTAGTGTTTAGACGGGTCGTTTGGACCTAGACGACCCATCTAGGTCCTTGTGTTTTTTTTGTTGGAAAATGGGTGTTTTGGTGGGGAGATTGATTGTTGTTGGAGTTTGAAAAAATAGTGTTTTGGTGGGGTATATTGGTTGTTGTTGGAGGTTGATTTTTTAGGTGTAATTTTAGGTTTTTAAAAAGTTTTGTTTGTTGTATAAAAAGTGAGTTATGTTTTTCAATCGTTTATATATTTAATTGTTTTTACATTATATTTTTCAAAAAAATATAATACTAAAATTTAATACTATTTTCAACATTTTAAGATGATGCAACAAGTGTATGTTGTTTCCGTATTACATTTCAATGTCGATTTAACACAAACAATTATTAAGTAATCGAATAACTGAAAAAAAGTTAAATGTAACACATGTAACATAAATTTGTACAACCAAAACAATATTTATCTGTACAGCTGAAAAGTAAATACAAAATGTCTATGCATACGAGTCGGCCTCGGAGTCGGATCGGGATCTGGCTGCTGCGACTGCTGCTGCTGATGTGGTGCTCGAGGTGGTGGGAGCGGTATGACAGGTAACCCCTCTCTCTCTTTCTCGTCTATCCTGTGCCAACCGAACCAGCCAGCCAAGGAGATCCATAACCCTGTCGACGTCGGCTCGTAAGCGCGTGTATGTCGCACTCCCCGGGGCATAAGATGGAAGGACGTGCTGTAGAAACTGAGGAGCGGCCGTGAGGTGGTGGTGGCGATGGCGGTGCCGGTCCGTCAACATCAACCGGAGGGTCCTGGACTACCGCTGCCTCATCTGCCGGCGGATGGACTGGAGCGAAGTGATCGGGCAGCGGCTCCGGAATCCATGGCTCACCTTCGCGGGTTTTAAACAGCTCGCCTAGCACGCCGAACCTCTTCACTAGCCTCATCCCCCGCAAAGTTAGAAAACCCATCCGCGTGGACGGTATGGCCGGCTGCAACTGCGGGTCCGACTCCGGCACAAGACCTAACGACCGGGCAATGACGGTGACGTACGCCCCACCGTACAAAAAGTCGCGCTCCTGCCGGTGGTGGGCGGAGGCGAAGTACTGGGCGAGACCGTGCGCAAGTGCGCACGACCATATGTACATAAGGCAATAGAAAAAAAACAAGTCGGTGCTCGTACACCACTCACGGCTTTGTCCGTGAGCGGTAATAGACGTAGCGAGCATCAGATGTAGATGCCTGCACATTATGTTAGCGAAAAACAGAAATTAATTCATAGAAACAATAATCAAACAAATAATGTAATACACGTACGTACCTGTACAGCGGGTCGGCAAAGTGAGAAATCCTCCCCTTCGCCCGGACATGCTCCCAAGTGTCAGGGACTGCGACCACCTCCCAAAAGCCCAAAAGAGTGGCTCTATCCACCACCACAAGCCCCTCCGTGTATATATCGGTGGAAATCTTCTCCTGCAGGTATATGCCGCTATGAACGGCAAAACTCTGCAAGCGTCATCGAACGCAACACACTGGCCAGGTTAAATGAAACCTCCGGCGAAGGGGGAGGACCTTGTGGCTGGGGAGGCGGCTTGTCGACCCGTGGACGGTGGAACGTGAAGGTGGACAGAAACTCGACGAGCAGCTCCTTGTAAGTCGACATGCCGGCCAGGTCAAACAATCGGTGCCACAGGGAATCAACGGGAATGAAGAATCGAAGTCTGGGCGTCTCCCCAATCGCCTCGTTCGCGTCGCAGTCGAACCGCCGAGTGCGATCCGACCTGCATCCGGCGTAGCTTGCCGCAAAATCAGGCGGCCTCGGTGTCGGGCGGGAACTCAAGGTATGGGTGGCCGTGGAGCGGATCCACCGGCGCTGCCGGGGCCCGTCGTGGACCATGCGGATGTGGGTCCCCGTGTTCGCAAAAATCTTTCAAATTCACAAATAACCTACATTCTAAATACATAACACATTACAGTTTATTGAAGTATAGTTAAAAATACTCACCAGAGAAGCTTGATTTTGCAAAAATACGGCTCGGAATACGGTAGACTACGGCAGGATACGTATGTGTGTGTGGGGTTGAGTGTGTTTGTGTTTGTGTCGTCTGTCTCTGATCGTCTAGGCATTCAGACATATACGAGGTCTAGATGGGTCGTCTAGGCCTAGAGGACCCGTCTGGAATAAACGGTAAATTACCATATTACCCCTGAACTGCGCCCGTCTAGGCCTAATGCAGGGGCAAAATGGTAATTAACCAGCTGAGTGTTTTACAGCTCAGTATGGTTTTACAAGACGAATACAATGCGAGTATTATTTCAAACGACAGAATTCGGAAATCGTATAACACGAATATAATTACGTATATATATACGAATGGCGAGACGTCAAGTACTTTTATAAAATAGATATAGTTTATATTATTTCAAACGTCAACGACGCGAACACTTGCGAATACTTTCGGAGGATCTTATAACAATATATATTTGTTATATCCGATTTCAGCGCCTAAACGAAGTGCGACACGATACCGCAAGACTATAACAAGCGTACGATTACATCGTTATTTATTTATTATAAACGATACGCCAGACTATTGCGCGAATACGAAACATATTATCTATACGGATCTATTTTCGAGTATATATATATATATATCTTACGAAAACTACGAAGAGTCGTACTATTATCCGTTGACATACATGACGACTAATACGATATCATGAAATATAGTTATGTTTTGACATAAACATATACTTCAAGTCTCTCGAAAACATAATCGTTTCTAAGAAAACCATAGGTTGGTTAACCGAGTTAAGTCAATAACACATTCATAGAATCGTATGAGTAACGATTCGGTAGAGCTCGTATCACGTAGTATAGCTACGCCATTCTTAGAAACTTAGAAGTTATTCCATTTTAGGAATACCTTAGATTGCATGCTAGCAAGTCAAGTTCTGGAGACAACACTATGGAAATCACATTAAGCTAGCTTTGCACAAGGACAATAGGTGAGTTCATAACCCCCAACTTTTACCATTTTACATTTTTTATAAATGATTTTCGGGGGTGGAAAGACATGCAAGTTTTGTGAAAGCACACAATGTTTCGATGAAACGAAAATCATATGTTTCTAAACCATGTTACAAACAGATTTCAACGAACTCAAATGGTTTACAATGTTAAACTTACCGGTTTTCACAAGCTATACAAAGCTTTTCGAAACATGCATGAGTTCTTACGACTAGTGACGGGAATGTCATAGTCACAACTAGGGGCGAGGCCCGAATTTTATTTATAACATGGGCTAGGCCTAATGACAAGAAAACATGGGCTAGGCCCAATGACAAAAAAAACATGGGCTAGGCCCAATGACAAGAAAACATGGGCTAGGCCTAATGACAAGAAAACATGGGCTAGGCCCAAAATCAAGAAAAACATGGGCTAGGTCCAATAACACAGATTTATAACAATTGGTATGTAGCTATGGGATTAGATTATAACAGATCACTGTGCGTAAGTAGGATGATGACAATAGTAACCATTAATCACGTAGTGACCAAGGTGCAAAAGGTATAGATCTATCGAGTTTGAGACACGCTCCACTCCTAGTATGTTAACCGGTTAGGAGTGCTTTTGTGATCCCAATGATGTCAAAGTTATCTCGGGTTGGTTACTTACTTAGGCACATAGGTCAGTGTATTAGCTACACACATTATTGATCCTTAGATTCCATAGGAAAACTACATACTACGAATTTCAACACCGGTTACAAAGCTAACAGAAAACATTCTATTGCCGGTTTATAAACATAACAGTTATATGCATGGATTTGCAAACAACATGGAAAACATTTCAATACTGTTATACAGACTTGACATTTCAAATGTTTTGGGATACTATGATCCCACAAACCGGTTTTTCAAATACAAGACTTTCAAATGTTTTATGACTCATTTGAAACAAAAACAGACAAACTATGAACTCCTTAACTTTATTTTGATTTTTCGCATGTCCTTTCTCAGGTTATGATTACAAGTATGGCACGGCTGGAATAGTGGAACCCATGGGATTCGAGTAGTTAGTGGGCGTTCACTTACTAGTAACCTTAGCACTCACGTCTGCTTCCGCAGTGCAGTGAGGATACCATTCAGTTAAGGTCACGCCCCGGCTCTGATGCGAAATGGATAACATGGGGGTGTGACAAGATGGGCTTTGTATCTAAAAACCAACAAACTCGGGTGTTGACAAACAGCCAGTAATCATAGTATCCGAGCTCTCACGTCCAACCGTCGCCACGGGCAGTGTTGACATTTCGTCATCTGCCGGTGCCGACGGCAGATGACGAAATGTCAACAACATATCACTATGTTGGGTGCTGTAGAAACACCTGAAATAAGTTCAACAACATATCACTATGTTAAACCACAACACACTCTATTACGCAAACAAAAAACCATATATATTTAAAAAATGACATTATTTCTCATTTACCTGCATTTACTCCTCGACTTTCCCTTCAGTTACAGTCTTCGATTCAACACAAGACACTCTTTGACGTGTAGTCGATTGAGATACAAATTTGCACGCTGGAAACCGTCCCTCCACTTTTTTCCAAAATATATAAGGCTGATCTCCATCGGGTAAATATGTTTTTAACTCACTATGAAACCTCAGGCGCTTCTCAAACCATCTCCGCGAGATACGGATTGCCTGCGTATAGGGGTGCCTCAGCACCATATCCTCCACCATCACGAATAATGTCTTGTACATTAGACACAATCTCCTCTTGGTCGTTAGAATTGGGAACACCGCTCTCCCCCTAACAACGATATCACCGTTAGTAAACAATTAAAAAACCAACTAGTTTAACCTAATAACTGTTACCGTATTGACTTCAGGAACCCATGACCCGTTCCAGTTTAATGACATTTCACCACCTTTGGATGATATCAGATAAAGTAATACAAGCAAAGTTCATGACAAACAGAATTACGACGACGAATTGAAAGTTTTATGCGACATCAAGTGCTATGCATGGGTCTATTTAACAAAGAAATAGATGCCCGTCTAACGCCTGGGCGGGGCGTATCACTTTACTACTTTACCGACATGCATTGAATGATATCAGATGAAGTAATATAAGCCAAAGAAGAAGTCGGAGAGAATTCCGACGATGAATTGAATAATTTCTGCGACACAAATGCTCCTCATGGCTCTATTTAAGAAGGATATATATCGACCCATCTAGGCCTAATATAAGCCAAATAAGAAGTCGGAGAGAATTCCGACGATGAATCGAATAATTTCTGCGACACAAATGCTCCTCATGGCTCTATTTAAGAAGGATATATACGACCCATCTAGGCCTAGACGGGGCGTATCACTTTGCAACTTGACTGACATGCATGCAGAGCACAACCTTCAAGACGTCTCGTCTAGGCCTAGACGCCCTGTCTTGGCCTGGTCGTCTTTGACATCCGTCTTTTGCTAGACGCCCCGTCTGATGTGACTGATTTGATGTTGTATGGTGCAGGAATGTGGTTGGAGAAAAAAAAACCCTAGACGCCCCGTCTAGATCTAGACGACTCGTCTAAAGGGTGTCTAAATAGACAAGTGGTGTGTGAATATATAAACCCATAAATAATATATGTACATAATCCGGTCCTAGCTCATACAGGAAAATTTCACATACAAGTACACAATATATTGAATAAATAATATTTGTACATATATCCGGTCCTAGCTCATACAGGAAAAAGAACATAATAGATAATCACATGCAAGGGAATAATCATTAATCATTGACCCAAACAAACACGGGTATAAATCATCTGAAGCGGAAAGAGGTTAATCAATCAATCAACCCGCAGTTAGAGTAAAAATGGAACTTACGGGTTCATTCCTGTTGTTCCTTTTGTAATAGTGAATGTTCTTGCACTAATAATCTTCAGTACTATGGTACAAAACAGTCATGATTCCTAATTTATTGATACTGGTCATATACTTGTTTTCTTCATTCTTTCCTACCCAAGACACTTCAGCGAATTCGTATCAATACGATAGTGGATCTAGTCAGGAGGGTGAGGGGCTTTTGGATTTGGAGCTTTTCTTTTGAACATGATATTCCTAATTCTCTGCCGAGTCTTGTGAGCTTGTGCGCGTTTGTCATTACCGCGTATCAGAATAGCATAATAAATGGTGTTTCACGTATAAAGTTCGAGTTTGCTCCCTCCAAATGTGTGTGGCAAATAGCAGATGATATGTGTCCATGTTACTCATAATTTATTGGCTTCTTTATGCTTGTAATTCGGGTTCATTACCTAGACAATGCATGTAACCAAATTTTATCATCCATAACATATTTGTAATAAACTAGTAAATTTACTCGCGTGTTGCGGCATGTTCGAAATGTAAAGTAACTTGAATTTATACCATCTAATGAAAAAATATTATATTTGACCCGAATTGTTTTAGAACAAAAGATTACGTGAACACATAGACAAACTTAAAAACGTACATTAAAATAAGCACGAAAACGTATTATATTTGATCTGACTTATTTGCGAAAGAAATTTACGTTGAAACGTTAACCAATTTGAATTTATACCGCTATGTACATAAATATAAATACGTAAGAAAATTAAGTTCTTTTTTAATTAAAGAATGGTACGCCGCGGTAGCATCGAAACGTAAGGTAACTCGTATTTTTTACCATCTAATAAAACGTATTATATTTGACTAAACTTTTTTTAAAAAATTATGTTAAAAAGTAAATCAACTAAAAATGTAAAAAAAGCAAAAAAACGTATTTGAGCCTACCCATTTCCAAAAAAAATTACATTGAAACGTAAATCAACCTAAATTTATTTCGTTGCATACAAAAAAAATAAGTATGTAAAATTGATTACAAAGTCTTTAGAAAGCTGAGGGGTTGTAAAAGTAAAAAAAACATTAAAATTGATTGCAAAGTCTTTAAAAAGATGAAAAGTTATAAATGTTAATATTTAATTTAAAGTGTGAAAGTAAAAAAATAAAAATAAAGTGTGGTACCGTAGACCTAATTTGTTTTTTAGGAAATAAATACATAAATGTTAGTTCTTTTAGTTATCTAGCTAGAACAATTTTAGTTCATGTGCTTCCTCTTTTACTTAAACTATTTTGGGATAATTATGGATGCTTCTAAATTTTATTATTATTATTATTATTATTATTATTATTATTATTATTATTATTATTATTATTATTATTATTATATTCAGGAATAAAATGAGTTCATATATTTTAAAAATCTAATCTAATTTATAATAAAAGATTCTAATATATGTGAGATAACATTCTCTCCTTTAATTCACTATTAATATTATTAAACATAATAGAATATATAGACTATATGTGAACAATAAGAATCATTAATGTATCTTTTTTATAACAAACAATTAAAACACTAATCAAGTCAAATCAAATGTAGCTTAAAAAACTATAAAATACAAATTAATTAAAATCCCCTATTATACTATAATATTATAAAAATTCATTTCGTTATACAATCAATTTTTTCACTTGTATTTGTGGGGCCAAATGACTAAGTGATCAGGAACATAAAGAAGTCTTTAATATCTATAAAACAAAATTTCAACTAATTTAACATTAAATAAATGTTTTTAAAAATAACGTATACAATTTTATTTATTTAATCCGTCTAATATACGGGGTTGTAAAACCATCTGGTATGATTGGTGTTGGGGTGGTGTGGCGCTTCCTTCACGTCGGCAAACGGCCCTTGGGGTGATGTAGGGATTTCTATGGGCATGAGGACAAAAGGGGAGGTAATGTGGTTGGTTATTTTTTGACTTTATTTTGATTAGTTGGTTTTTTTAACAGCACTTTCAAGCATCTTCCACATGTGCTTTGTTGGAGAAAAAAATTTAAATAAATATGAAATTTCTACAAGTTTCACTACAACACACAAGGTTTTCAATGAAGTCCTTGGCATCGATAACCCTTGTAAGTGGGACTATAACTGATGAATATACATGGTATGCTCCTTTGGTACCTGTATCATATTGGTACTCATACTGATTTTACTTATTTGGTACTCGTATTGTACTAGTACTCGTATTGTATTGGCACTCGTGCTGATTTTACATATTTAGTACCCATACCAGTGTACAAAAAATAAAATTAAAACAAAGAGGTACCAAAGAGAGTACGGTACCGAAATACATGTGCTAATACCCGTACTTGTACCATGCCAATATATTCGGTTCGGTATTTGGTACCTAGTTTTGTTCAAATTCGGTACCGGTACGGATACGGGTTTCGTGCCAATCCCATCCTTTATGTGGATATATCGGGCATGATAATCGATGAAAAGTTCCATTTTCTTCAAATAAAAACTGAACTTTGTGATTCACAAATTCGGTTCCACCATCACTTTAGAAAATTTTAATCTTTCAAGAAAATTGTGTTTCCAAATATTTCGTAAACGCCACCAATACATTATAGAAGTCCGGTTTTAGTTTTAACGGGCATAACCAACAAAATGGAATGGTCATCAACAAAAGTAACAAAATATCTATAATTATCAACGGATGAAACCGGTGATGGTCCCCATAGATCAAGATGCATAAGGTTAAGGGATTGTGAAGCCTATTTTTTATTTAGCTCAAAAGGCAATCGTTTACAAAGTTGGCAAGGTTCACACAAAACCAGTTTAGGTAAAAGAGCCAAACAGACAAACAACCAAGTTTTTGTAAAGTAATAATATCAAAATGGGCATGCCCCAAGTGAGAGTGCCAAACTTCAAAAGATGCTTTGGATCTTGAGAAAGCTACAAGAGCATGATGATCCGATCTAAGCACATGTAGCCCATTCTCACATCGGCCTTGGGCTAGGACATGTTTTGTATGGCGGTCTTGAGTAAACAAATAAGGGAAACATAAGATAAAATCAACATGATTTACTTTAGTTAACTTTAGTGGACAATAGTTTCTTGGTGAGATTAGGAACTACCAAGACATCATATTTTAGAGATGGACGAGTGACATGTATGTGTCATGTGAAGAGTATGGACATTTCCAAACACAACTGATTGTTTACCTATTGGAGGGGTGGGCATATGGTCCGTAGCACTTGAATCAACACTCCAATATGGCATAATAACATAACACATGAGCAAAAAAATGCATTAGCCAAATTTTCATAAGTGGGTATGGCTTAAGAAGTAAAAGAGGCAAGATTAGGGCATGTGTTGGCATAGTGTCCGTCATGTCTACAATGTTGATAATTGGGTGGATGACGCACACGGCCACGTCCATTGCAACCACCCAAATAAGACCCATAAGAAGACCGGCCTCCACGACCATGTGTGGAGGAAAAATGGCGTGAGTTTGGGTGAATGCAATGGGGGTGGTTCAGCCATGAATAGCATGAGTGAATAATTCGTGCCTTTTGGCATGGGCTAATATATCCGTAAAGGGTGGGACATGTCATGTGGAATGAATAGTGGTGGAGAATATTTCAGATGATGGATCAAGACCACACAAAAACCAATGAAGTTGATCGGTCGGGTCAACAGGATTCCTAATAGCGTTGGTTTAATAAGTTATTGAAGGCACATCCAAAATTAGCAACAAAGTTTTACCTTTGTGAAGGAGACGAAGTTGGTCACGCAGGTTATGAACTCTCTCGATGGAGGAGTTTCCATAGACGTTTTCTAAAGCAACCCAAAATCTAGCGAGCAGTGGGTAAGCTGAGTAGCACAGTTACGATTTCTTCGGATAGGGAAGCATTCAAGATAATAATAGTTCATTGAGCTGCAACAAGCTAAGCTGCATATGCCGAGTTTTAAAATGTTTTATCGTTTCTTGTGATAGTAGGGGCGAGAGCCAATGCGGTTTAATCAACATGAGAGATTAGACTTTAGTATTTCTGAATTGGACCCATTTGATAGACCCATGCTAAATATTTGGAGAAGCGTATAACTGAGAGAAGGTGTGAGAGGGAATGGGAATAGGATCGGTGGCGAGGAAGAAGCGTGGAGTTAAGAAAGGAGAGAACCAGAAAGGGAAGAAGGAAGAGATAAATGGAGAGGAGAATATTAAGGGAAGGTTTTTTGACTTGAAACCATAGGGATGATCAAATCAATGAAGCACCTCTTGGGTGGAATGTACAATATATAGAAAATACAAAGACATTCAATAATGAAACAACTAAATACAAGAAGTGTCAAGAATTAATTATAAATATGATGTATTAATAGAAGGGGATGATCAAACACGTTAGCTTACAAGCTACTAGATAGAATACATGCATAGATAAAAACATATTAGTTATCATTTGTTTGTACGTATATTAAATTTATTGTAACTATCTCAATTACAGTTAGGACCAGTGGTACGTATATAATACAAATTCAAGGTTCTCCTAATTTTTTATCATACATTTAGTGGTTGATGCAGGGTTTTATTTGCATTGAGTCATTGTTTTTAGATGCTTGAATTTCATACAAGCGAACATAAAAATTTCCGACTTGATTACTAGATAGAATACATGCATAGATAAAGATATATTAGTTATTATTTGTTTGTTACGTAGTTTAATTTTATTGTAACTTATAGTTAGGACCAGTGACAGATATATAAGAAAAATTCATAGGTCTTCTAATTTTTTTACCATACATTTAGGTGGCTGGATTAGGATTTTATTTGCATGGAGTCATTATTTTTAGATACTTGAATTTCATACAAGAGAACATAAATTTTTTTGACTCAGTTCAGATCCTATTTCAAGGTTTTTTTTTATTTTTTGACATGTACTAATAATTTATCACGAACTTTAAAATATTTAGTGTTTGAGGTTTTTTATTACTAAATATCTCAACAAATAATCATTTTTTATGGTAAAAATATTATATAGTAATTTACATTTACACATTTAAAAAATAACGTATAACTTAATTAAATAATATATAATGATAAATAAATAACAGTTATTATGTGCAATAAGGTTCACATAAAATAAAAGAAAATAATAAATAAATATATAATAAAATAACTAAATACTATATAAGTAACAAAATAATAATACTTAAAAGTTATTGTAACTGACAGTAACAAATAAATAGAAACTGTTAAAAAATTATAACAGACCATAACGACAACCAATCATCAAAGAATAGTTATCTTTGTACATCAAGAAAGCTTTGTTTTAAAAGAAAATGGAAAAGAATGAGTTTTTGTTCCCACGTGGGTTGGTTTCCAACTTTCAAGAAAGAAAAAAAAACAAATTAGGGTTTTCGTTCTTTGTTCCCGATTTATCATATTTTAGGGTGTGTGGGGTGTTCTGGAGATGTGGTTTGGTGATGAGGTTTACCGTGAGGATACACCGCCGTCGACCTTTATGTGCGATGAAATGGATGGTGTGATGAGTGTTCACTGAGTGATTGTTGTTGTTTTTCGACCGTTAGGAGTATTAAACAAGTATATACTCGTTACATATTTAAAAAAAATAATTACTTGTTTTTCTATTTAACCAAACCATTTACATTTCATTTCTCACAAACCAAAAACCATTCTCAACCAAACAATACAAATCAAACCATTTCTCCTCTTATATCCCTATTTTTCAAAATGGTGGATGCAATACCGTTGTTTATTCTACCCGACATTAATGACGGTAATTTATCCTCAAGCAGTAGAAGCTTAATTTTTTTTTTCAAAAATCTCATCGAGCAAGTCGAACTAGAAGACATAGACACATGTGGTAAAAAAAAAGATACATCCGTGGTGATCCACGAAACCCTTATGGTAAATTATTTTGTCGAGAAGCTGAAATATAATGATGATTTTTTTCGTCTTAGGTTTCGTATGTCAAAAGGTTGTTTTTAAAAATTGTGAGCAATGTGGAAGCGAATAACCGATGGTTTCAAAAGGGCTTGGATGGGAGAATTAAGAATAGTTTTTAAATCGTTGCAAAAAGTTACATCTGCGATTAAATAACTTGCAACTCGTAACCCTACAGAAGAGAGCGATGAGTATTTAAGTATGGCTGAAAGGACTTCCCATGGATGTCTAAAATATTTATACGAAACAATTTGTAATTTATGTGCTCCTTTGTTCTTACAGAGACTAACAAGCCACAACGTTGTGTTTTTGTACCAAGCTTATGAGGAGAAACATCACCTTCCTAGGATTTTGTGTAGCCTTGAGTGTACTCATTTTGTTTGGAGAATGTGTTCCATAGAGTTTCGCAGCCAATATATGAGAGGCGATCGCATGTACCCGACAATTATACTTGAAGCGGTGTCCTCTCAAGATTTTTGGATTGGCGTGCTTTTTGTGATCCACCAAGTTCACAAAACGAAATCAATGTGCTCCAAAAATCTCCATTATTTCTTATTCAACAAACTGGAACTACCCAAAATGTCCATTTTGCGTTAACGACCACTTATATAAACGTGGATATTATCTTACCAATGGAATCTAACCTACTTTGTCTGTGTTTGTGAAAATATTTACATATCCTCACATTCCGAACGAAAAGAAGTTTAAAAGTAACACGAGGCAACAAGAAAAGATATGGAACGAATTTTTAGTGTTTTAAAGCTAAAATGGGGTATACTAAATTGACCAATGCGTGCTAAGACTAAAATGGGGTATACTAGATCAATGCATGCTAAGACTGTGAAAAAGATTAGGTATGTTGTATATACGTGCATTATTTACATAACATGATTTTAAATGAAGACAGAAACGCGATAGCATCGGTACACTTTTGGGATCCTCCAGTCGAGCCCGTTTTCAATGATACTACTTGGAACAAGCTCATTGATGAAGATACGCATTGTTGGCTAAAACATGATCTCGTGGAACATCTTGTATAACTAGATTTACCCCACCTATTGGCGGATTCCAACAACGAGTAATAAAATTAGTTTTAATTTTATGGTTTATGATTTTATTTTCCTAGTTTTAATTTAATGTAATGTCTTAGTCTAATTTAATATAATTTTATTAACTTTAATTTAATGTAATGTCTTTTCTTATTTTAATGTAATTTTATTTTTTTAATATATGTTTTAATTATTAATGCATAATTATTAGAAAAAAAAGAATTGGACACTCCCAAGCACCTCTTATATTTGAGTACAAAATATGGAGTAAATTAGAAATTGACATGATATGCTATGATTGGCCGTAGTTGAGAGCTTACCACTCCCACGAAGGAAGCACCCTTATGCCTTTCATTGTGTCGTTCAAAAAAAGTAATTCGTAATTATTTTTAGTTAAAAACAGGAGTTCATCTTCCTCAACCTTTCATGAATGTATTTTAACTCTTTTTTTCTGCAATATTTCATTTTCTTCTTCATGTCACTTTCATGTTACATTCAAGGTATCTGAATACATAAAAAGGAGAAAAATATAAAAATTTATACTTCGCCAAAGAAATTGAGGGGTATTATGGGCTACCGACCTCCATCTAAATCCGCCCAGGTTAGGACTTAGATTAGATCATGCTTCTTTTGTAATTATTCTCAATGCTTCTTTTGATCATATAGGCATTTTACGTTAGTCATATATCTGGAAACTCCAAAATATTGTGTATGTCTATTCTCAGTTTTTTACACCGTTAGTTTTTAACGAGGTTTGAATATCGGTATGATAAACATTAAAACGAAGACATTAATATTACACAAACCATGATGTAGCACACGTACAAATCGCTCATTGCATGCTAACCCCAAATGAGTATGCAAACAACACTTATTATAAGAAAACCCAACATAAGCAACATCAACTATCATTAGTAACTCAAAACACAAGATGCAATTACCAACTCTTCCTCCATGCATAATAGAGGAATCCCCAATCCATTAGCTTCAAGAATTCAAGTGATTCTGCAAATATAAAAAAGATTAAACACTCATCACTTGTTAATCCTCGAATTTGCATCAAATAAATTTTGCCATTTTGTTACAACCGTGCCAAGAAACTGTAAATTATGCATCTCAAATTTCATTGATGAATAAAGACAAATAATTGATCAAAAAAATATGGCAAAAACAATGTAATTAATATGATTTCGAGGGTAAAGCAAATCTGGTTGAATAGTTTCTTTTTGATATTTAATTGAAAACTATGTGAAAAAACAGTTGTTACTTTTTTTTTCTTTTTTTATTTTGACTAGTAAAAATACTAATGATTTTTATTTAAGATAACCAATAAATTCTCAGATAAAAAGATGATATACATTGATAGAAAACCAGGTATTTACGGCGTTATGTAACTGAAAATATGGTAGCATAAATAACCTTCATGGTAATTGCATTTTGGGACGTACCTAATACAGATAGCTAATATTATGACCTATGTGATTTTGGTCGCACATCTGTCGCATTTTGCAACCATTTTTTCTGTTGCTTAATTTATAAACACTTTTTAGTCGCTAAATTTGTGACATCTATTCAGTCGCAATGCCAAGATTTCTAGCAGTAGAGTTCATTGGTAAGACTCATGTAAACTTTTGTAAAATGCATGTTAACAGACTTTAATGATAACAGATGGTCATATAAAGATGCATCGATATGCAGCTGTGCAACCAATTACTGTGCTAATTCTTTGGTTCATATCTACAAAAGGAGATTAGTAATTTACTTGGTGCAATCAACGTCAGCTGAGATGGTGAAACCCAAACTGATCCCACAATTTCCAGGAAGTGATTTAGCTAGCCCAGGATTTGGGTTTAGGTTTCTTGAAGCCGACTTGAGGCAAGCACAAGCAGCTTGTTTATCATCAGTTGCCTTCGCAGCAGCCGCGAGAGCTTTAGCACCCGAACAACAAGCGGCGGGGGGCATCCCACTCCCACTTCTGAGGTAACTCACACAAGGCGCTACATCCTTGATGACTGTATTACAAGAAATTGCAGCATCTGAGGATGGTACGGACAACATAAGTAGTGACACAGTTGTGATCACTAACAAGATTGATACTTTGGAAGAACCTTTCATGGTGAATTGAATGTGTTGAAGTATATGTTTGTGGTCTAATTGTGATTTTTTTCAGTGGATTAGTGGTGATTTTTATAGGAGAAGTTGGTGAATGTTACCATTAAAAACTATTTACTTTATTGGTTATGTTAGTGATTGAGTGTAAGTAAAATGGAAATGTTTTTCCAAACTCTTGGGTTTCTTAATCATGTAATAAAGTCAAACAAATTTACAAGTATATCATAAAAAAATAAATAACAGTGAGTACGTGGGTGATCTCTTATTGATATTTTTTAAGTTTTGTTACAAACTTGGCATCTTACTTGTAGAATGCAAGAAACTATATATACTAATTACTTGTTTAATGGTGCAAGTTTATCTTCAAAATTGTTTAATGTTTAATTTAAATTTCAAATTTGTAAATTTTCGTACTTTACTATATACTTTTGTAATTTAACAAACACGATGATTAATATTGTAACAAGTACATAATTACAACTAATACAATCGGTTAGAATTTAAATAGACACGTGCGGTGCATACACACATGACATGACTCGATCCATAATTTAGGTAAGATTTTTATGAACCTAAAAACGATCTTACGAAAGTACAAAGACGTTTTCGTTCATCTAGTATTCCTTATACTTACTTGTACGATAAAGAACATATAATTGTTGCATTTGAAAAGCCAATAAAATATATGTAGAAGTTGATGACTAACAATATGAATGAACATCACAATTCATTACATGGAAACATTCTTGCAATTAATGGTCTCTAACTTGTTTCAGAAGCTTACAACTCACTTGGCCACAAAATGGATATCTCAACAACTTATCGTATTATACTGTTAAATAGCATTTACTTTTCAAGTTACAAATTGTTTCAGAAGACTTGCAACTCAGTTGGCCACAAAATCGATATCTCAACAACTTATGGTATTATACTGTCAAATAAGTTTTAATTTTCAAGTTAAAAAATATGAGTTGCATTTAGTTCTTTTTGGTGTTTTTTTTTCTAATTAAAATCTTTTGTATTACTAAATGAAGTTATAAATGAGTATTAACATACATATTGGGCTTAACGCGAGAAGCGAATGAGAAAAAAAATTTTGAATTTTGTTTCACATTTTGTTAAGCACGTATTTTAGTCCTTGTTAGGTGATATAAGATCTGCTGATGGTAAAAACCAAAACCTAAGAGAACCATCTTCCCTACCTGATGGAATTAGTTAAGGTACAATCATAAGACCATATATGTTTCCCCCCTTAAAGGCTTTCTAAAACAGCTACCCAAACTACTCTTACACACATGCTGCCTTCAAAGTATAAAGAACAGAAGAAGTGTTGGATTTCAAAGTGCAGGTCAACAAGTCAATGATCAAGTCAACTAAAGTAGATATTGAAGACTAGAAGATCAAGTCAATAAGTCAAAGACCAGAAGTTTTGGATTTCCAGAAGTGTTGTTTCTCAGCTAGCAACTTCGTGAAATCTAGTAGTTCTCACTATCTCTCTTTAGAAGTAATAGCTCAATGTAACATGTAACTGTCCAACAATTTTACTAACTACGATAATACTGTTGGTAGTTACATCATTAAATAAGTTGTTATAGGTCGCTTTCATGGTGATGTCACTAGCAGTTCTTTCCTTCTATATATAGTTCTTCATTCTAATTGTAATTGTTACCCTTGAAGCCTTTGTGCATAAGAACTAATTGAGAGAAAGTGCACCTGGTGAGGGGGACTACTTTGTACCTTGTGATTGTATTACATTTTGATGAATTCAATATGAAATCATTTCGCAATCATTCCCAAATTCAGTTGTGTTAGATTGATGTGTTTGTTTATAACTGTTTAATTGAATTTCTAATTTGCTCAACTGTTTTATCAGAAAAACACCCTACACAAACTCTTAGATCTAACAATTGTGTACCAAGAATAGGGAACATCTCAACCACGTACACAAATTACAAAGATGCAACCACAGAATAAAGCAATGGTACACATGTAATCTAGGTCTCACCCATATGAGGAAGCTGCTCATCCCTCTCAGGTAATAATCCAATCCTCATGAGGAGATTGTAGTGATGGCTTCCACTATTCTTGCTAAACCCACTGGTTTTCAGGAAGACAATGGAAACATACTTAAAACCACCTTATAGGCAACATGAATAGATCTCATCCATGCATCTGAGGTATTGGAAAAAGAAACTGGTTGAAGTCCTAATACCAAGAAAAAGGGACATCAGGAAGTTATTTTGTGTTAGAAAAAACACAAACACCTACTGATATAAACACCTCTGTTGGGAGAGTAAGTAACTCCATTTATTTAGATGATGCCCGAAACCAGTAGTTTCAAAAATTGACAGACCGGCTGGGTGTTGCCGTTTCTAAACTTAAGGAGTTGGTCATCAAAATGACCCAAGCTAAAGTCTAGCTTAAACCAAAATATACCCAAAAGTTGGCTTCCTCACAAAAGGAGCTTAGCCAAATACATACCACTCTCACTCAAAAGCCACCAGCCACACAAGGCCAAACTGCTGGTGAGGTTTTAGCCACCTCATCATTGCTAGCAGGGGATCTCCAAAATGCTTAAAAAATATCATATAACCCATGTTCAAAGATTATTTAAACAAAAATGTTATGCCAAAGTGTTTGGAACTTCTACCCCAGACCATCGTTACATCACTTATTGCAAAGGCAGCAAACTGCCAACACCAAAAAGGGGAAAAGACTAATGATAAACCAAACATAATCCACGATGGAGCTACAACTGTCAAGAAAAGAGTTGTTGAAGCTAGAGACAGAGCCATGATTAAAAAGCAAAAAAGGGATTGATGTTGGTGATGTAGACCATGTAGAAAGAATTAAAAAGTTCAAACAAGATCAGAGATGTTTAAGTGTTGCTCAGATAGAAAGACAAAGAGCTGAAGAAAGTGTTGCAAGGCAGGACCTCAAAGTCACTAAGAATGTTAAAATTGACATGAGGCCACAAACTATGATTTAAAAGACCAAAACTCTGGAAAAGTTCAAAAGAAGACAAGCTCCTCATACTCAACGAGTAGTTTTTTGCTAAAGGATAAACAGCTGGTCCAGGTCAAACAGCTAGAGTGAAGACTCAAACAGCTGGACTAGGCAAAATTGCTAGTTCTCAAACAACTTCAGCTCCACCAACAACCAAATGATCATCAAAGTCACATGCTTGGGCTAAACCAGATGTTGTCAAAACTACTAGTAAATTGTCTGGTAAAAAGCCAACGGTTTGTCTAGAACTAGTAGTTACAAGCAAACCAGAAGTTCCCAAGGAACAACTCCTCAACTATTAAGAAAAAAGAAGTTGTTTTGTAAGATGACCCTAACATGAACCAACAATAAAACATGTGACTACAACAGTTCTCGTAGAGCTATTTGTAGAAGACCACCTCCTTCCCAAAGACTCATTGATTCACTTCAAGAGCTAAAAGTACTAAAAGTTGATGAGAAGTTGGATTATAATGAAAACACAAAGAAGATAGAAGAGGAAGTTGTTAAGGAATTCAAGGTGAATTAGGAAAAGATGACATAAAAAAATGCCTAGTATATCATAGATAGGATGATAAGAGAGATTCAAAATTATGAACAACACATGTACCAAGAATCTCGAAAGCTCTCTAAAATCCATCCATTCAAGCATTAGTCTGTGGCAAATATTTCAAAGTAAGAAAGCATTGAATGGCTTGAGAAAACTATTCCTTATCATGTTGTATTTTAAAATTGGGATGTATAGAAACAACTAGCTGAACTTTCCAGAGTTAAGAATATGTTTACAGATTCAACTATCAAGATCACACCTTCAAATTGAAAATTTTGGGAGTAAAAGACAACCAAACTCCCTCCAAAAGAGACAGCAAAAACCTTTCTTAAAGTAGGAGCTGATTCTTATGAATTAGGCTTCCAAAAAGTCAATTGTAAGGTGAAAGAATAATGAACTAATTTTTTAACTATAAAATAATAATGACCTAATATATAACTTGAAGTACATAAAAACATAATGTTATTTACTCTATATTTGTTGATTATTAATACTAAATATATGTATATTAGTTTTATTACTAAATATCCCATCTTGTTAAAAATTAGACAAATCATATATAATATTAAAAATTGGGAAACAAAACATAAAAGAAGCAAAAACATATATTCAGATGAAAACGAAAAGATAATTATAACAAAATTAAGTTTCTTGAAAACTGAAGGGATAATTGTCTAGTTGGTTAGTCATTATCTTACGTGGCACACTTAAAGCCTTGGTTCAACACCTCAAGACCCCAAACCTTAGTGACTTAGAAATCTCAGGTTATAGATGTCTGAACTTGATCAATCCACTTTATCATCCGACGCCTCGAAATCTCTCTTTAACCTGAATACTTCTCCTTTATGATCTCTCGTTCTCTAATAATCATGTTTTCCGGCATGGTTTCCGTCATTCCGATATGTTGTTCATCTCGAAATAAGGTAGAAACATGTTTTACCTACTTGTTTCAGTCATTCATTAGAAACATGTTTTACCTACTTGTTTCAGTCATTCATTAATTCTAAAAATGAAACCAAACGACATTTTTTGTATATAATTTACTTCATAAACTTTGTTTTGGTTTTGTTAACAGTCTAGAAGAGCCACATATATGGAACAACTTATTTAAATTTTAGAAGGAATAATAATAATATTTTATTATTCAACAAGCTTTACATATAAGTTAATATTTGAATTGAATTAAATACTTAAATATACTGTTACGTAAATTAAGTAGTTTTATAATAATTGTTGATGTCTTTTATAGTTATTATTTTCATCAAACGAAAGATATTTGGTAAATTAGGTTTACATATAGTGTGTTATCTATGCATATATTTGAAAGTGTGTGCATGTATATATATATTTTTGTATATTTTTATGGTGTGTTGTTTTCTATGATGATTTATTTTAGTTTCATGGTGTTTCTGTATAAGAAAATAATAGTTTGCTGAATTCAATGGTATTTGCAATGTTATGGTGTCTTATATACGTTCATGGTGTTTTACAGTAAAACATAACACCTTGGATCACTATATAACTAAAACAAATAGACAAAACACCATAGATTAAAACATCCGACCAAAACGGTGTTTTACTATAAAACATAACACCTTGAATCACTATATAACTAAAAAAATAGACAAAACACCATGGACTAAAAATCCGATCAAAACGGTGTTTTGTATAAGAAAATGATGTTTGCTGAATTCAATGGTATTTGCAATGTTATGGTGTCTTATATACGTTCATGGTTTACAGTAAAACATAACACCTTGGATCACTATATAACTAAACAAATAGACAAAACACCATAGATTAAAACATCGACCAAACGGTGTTTTACTATAAAACATAACACATTGAATCATATATAACTAAAAAAATAGACAAAACACATGGACTAAAATATCGATCAAAACGTAATTTTTATCTCTATATAAGTATAGCAATATGGTATCATATTAAAGATAGAAAAACAGTCGTTATTTGAATGTAATTTTTTTAAAAACAATTTACGAGTTATTGATGTTTAAAAAAGACGGGGAAGTTGCATATGCATTGCATGTGGGTTTTTGAATTAAAAACCCTTAATCTAGAAAATTTATTATTTTAAGGGTAAACATTATTTACAATTTTGTCATTATAATCTCAACCATTAGATTATAGATCAAAGGGTGTAGATTCTTTCTTACCCTTCTTACAAAACACACCCTCCTATTAAATATTATTTAGTTTAATATTTTATGGATAATTATTATTAGTTTAGTCTCTTCTAATTAATTATAGATAACTCTCCTACTAAATATTATTTTGTTTAATCTCTTCTACTTGACTATAGCCATGTCTTATGGATAATTGTTATTTTAGTTTAATCTCTTCTAATTTATTATAGATAACTCCCATACTAAATATTATTTAGAATAATATTTAGTTTAATATCTTATGAGTAATTATTATTTAGTTTAGTCCCTTTTAACTAACTATAGATAACTCTTTACTAAATATTATTTTGTTTCATCTCTTCTAATTAACTAGAGATAATTATTATTTTGTTTAATATAATGTATACTTCTCGTTTATAATATTATTTATTTGATTAAATCATTACTTTTATATTTATCTATTTACTTCAAATTCAAACTTAGTTATCTAATTTGACATTAACCATATATTTGAACGTATTGTTTTGTTTGGTATCAAATATAAAACTTAAAATATAATTAACTAATATTATTTATTATTTATACATTTAAAGAGTTTTAAATAAAGAGTTAAATATATTGAGACTTCATTCATAAATTTTGCTACAACAGAATAAACTATTTATAACAATATAAATCTATATCAATACTATACTATATAGTAAAACATTAATGTGTGACACCTAGCGTTAATTGTAGACATTAATTTTATGATCCTCTCGCTTCACTTCCAAACTTATATTATATTAAATAAATAATGAGCTAATACTCAATTGTATCATCTTTAAATTTCGAATACCATTCTTCTATTTTTCTAATAAAATATTATCCTAAGATTATAGAAAATTACATTTATTCAACCTGTAATAAATGAGGTTTTTTAAAAATGCATTATTTTATTATTTGGTAAACAATATTATAATTATTCAACTTGTATAATACACGTGGTTCTAAATTTATAACTTTTTCAATTGGTATATAAAATTATATTTATTCAATCATACAACAGGTTCTTATAAATATTACTTTTTATTATTTAATATACAAAATTACATTATCCAACTCGTGCAATAAAGGAGGTTTTTATAGATATATTGTTTTATTATTTAGTATATAAAATTCAATTATTCAACCCGTATAATACATAGTGTTATAACCTAATTCACATAGATTAGAAAACTTAATTAAGTTTCAATAATTATCACATAAGTTTAAATTTAAAATAATATCTGAATATTTTGATAACTAGTCTTACAATTACAAATTGTGTGGTTATATAAATTAAATTGTGTGTTACGTGCAGGGAAGAAGTTTTAATGCAGCACAACTAGGGTTTGTCAATCGGTTGGGTTGGTGTATGATGGGTTGCGGATTGGCTGGTTTACGGGTTGAAATGTTCAACCGGAACACGAACCATATTATTATTCGTGTCAAAAATTTCAACCTTAACCACATACACATAAATTTGGGTCAATCTAAACACAACTCGTTTAACCCTTTTTTTGAATGAGTCATACATGTTAACGAGTTATAAGCAGATTGTTGGCTTGAAATCAGGTATCGATAACACTTTTAATGGTGAGTACGAGTGTGACAAGTAAATAATATGGCATGCCAAAATTAACAATATTATGACTGACCATATAAAATGAAAAGTGGAAAAAACAAAAACAGGTTAACGGGTCGACCTGTTTTCTATACAGGTTAACCTCTTTTTCATACAGGTCAACCCTAACTGGATCTGTTTTATTAGACCTGTTTTTTTTCATGTCAGGTTCGGGTGAGGTTTCGGGCCAGGTTTGTTGCCCCTACGACCCTACAATACAACCAACTAAATTACAAACAAGAGGTTAAGTAAGTGTGAAGCGTTGTGAAGAGTAGAGGTATGTTTATGGACTAAAACAAATTTTGAAGTATTTAAAAACCCTTCCTTCATGACCTTTTACTTCCCGCCCGAAAGCAAACCCAAGCATCAATTAGGTAATTCTTTATCGATCTGGTGTTGTTATTGTTTACATTACATACTATATTATGTGCGATGTGAATGAGATAATTTTTAGTTTCTAGGTTGTAACACCCTATAAAAATCGTGTCCAATAATATAGAGACACGTGTCATAATTTTTTATTTTAAGTCTATTAAAGATTAACAGGGACTAAAAGCGTCAACATGCTCAAACTAAGTCTCTAAGTGATCTTCTGATGTCAACATGCATAAACCAAGCCTCTGAGTGACCATTAGTGTCAACATGCTTAAAACATAGCCTCTGAGTGAAAATTAGTGTCAACATGCTAAAACTTGGCCTCTTATGAGACCGTTGTGTCAACATGCTCAGCCTCTGAGTGACATCGGAGTCAACATACTTATAATGAGCCTCTGAGTGATTCTTTACGAAGTCCTAACTTTCATATGTCCCATTTGTTGTACGAGAGGGTTCAATTCTATAAATATGTGAAAGTGATAATGGATGGATTAAAAGTGTCAACATGTTAATTTATACCTCTGAGTGACCTTTTGACGAACCGAGAGCTCGACAATGTCCAGTCATAATCCCGAATACGGCAAGTAATGGCTACGGAGTGCTAAAAATGCTAAAAAGGTCTCTTAGGAAGGTTTAAGAGGGTTTAATAAGTTGATGGACTAATAGTGTCAAAATTTACAATCTGACAAGGGGCGCTCCGCAGGCGCGAGAGGCATGGCCTTGGCCTCTCGCGCGCGAGAGGCCTGTGTCTTCAGAAAATTTGCTTGGCCTCCACACAAATTGCCAAAAACCATTTGATTCGAAACCATGGTCTTCCAAACTGTTATGCCACGTTTTAGGACTCTTGTAAGCTTCCTCTTACACCCCTTAACACCTGGCATCACCTCCTTCAAGCTCTCCAACTATAAATAGGTGCCAAGGTTCACCATTTGAACTTGCACATTTCTCATACACAACTCTATCTCCCTTATGTGGAAGTTCCTAACTGAAAGGAACATCCAACTTAGTTCTATTGCATTCTAAGAACCTCTTGTAAGTGTTCCTTGCTCTTGCATTTCCTTTATAGGCTCTTATAGCCAAAAGTCAAGCGTTTTACGGAAAACGCCTTGACTTTCGGTTAAGACCATTATGGTCCAGCCATTGTTCATAATGAACATGGCTAAGTGATCATAATAAGGTAGGTGTTGGTCCCTATAAAGGGCACCTCCTGAAGATCTCGTTTGCTAGACCAATTGACGAGTCAAAGTTATGATATTAAAAAGTCAAACAGGCCATTTTTCGAAATGTTATATTTTGATCTTATATATGTTATGAAACACTGTTTTGACACTCAAACAAGTTGGTAATAATTATTAGAACATGTAAGAACATGTTCGGCTCGTTAATTTCAATTCTAGGGTCGGTTCGCAACCGAAAGTCGCGAAGTTTGACTTCTGCTTTGACTTTCGATTTTGATCCGATTAGATTAGTTACCTGCTGATCTAAAGTTGCATTATGATCATAATATCATGTAGCATAACCCTCTGAGGTTATATTACATGATCATAATCAAATCTGAGTTTATCCGCAAGTTCCATAATTATGCCATTTTGACTAAAATGCTCTTTTTGCATAAAAAGAGGTTTAAATGATAATGAACTTAAAAATGAGTTTCCTACTGATGTAATATTATAAGTGAGATTATTTGGAATGTCAAAACAGATTATAAACTGAGTTTATAAACAAGTCCTTGTATTATGTCGATAAATGACGATAAGGCCCTTGTAGCTTATAAAATAGTTTTAATCACATCTTTTCAAAGTAAATCTTTTACCTACTGATATGTTATATAAAATAACATATCTAAGACATGTTAACCTGACCTTAACATCAGTTTTTATTAAACGTCACACAAATCGTCATTTTTTACGACATAAACGTCGTCTCGGGCATAGTATGGTTTTAAACCACATTTATTAACCAAGACTTGTTACCTACTGATTTTAAAAATTATTTTAAATATTTTATAGTAGGTACATGATACAAACTTAGAATCCCAATAATTTATAAATTATGTGTAAAATGACCAAAGTGCCCCTTCGGTGCATAGTTTGGTCATAAAATATAAATTAATATGTAATTAATATCCTATTGATATTATATCATAAATAAGTTATTTTTCCAGAATAATTATAGTTATAACATCAAATTATATTCAAGTTTCTTTTATAAGGTGTGAAATTACCAAAATGCCCATATGAGGCATAGTTTCAATTTTAAAACCTTAACGGGTATATAAGTTGATATCCTACTGATATTACAACTTATTTAAAATATAATGGCATATGGAACTTATCCATGACTTATCCAGTTACCCGATATCGCTAATATGCGTACGGTTAAGCATATGTAACTAGTTTACGAAAATTAACCGAAACGGGTTTAACCTTGTGATTTAAGTTTCAAAATCCAGAATGTTTATAGTTTACCCATACTATACAAGTCAAAGTACTTTTTGGGTTTAAATACATTCTATCCGATCATCGTTTAATCAAACGTTATACGTTTTGATCATGTACACTACTCGGTCTAAGTCTATGACTTAAACAAGAACGTTAGTATTTAATTGGTTAGCTTATGCCATAATCTAGAGTAGAGACTTGCCGGTAAATGCTATCTGCACTTAGTACTTTTGTGTACGGTTGAGTTAATAAATCTTGCGTTTAAACGAAGAATAGCTCTGGTAAATACTCGCGACTTATTTCCCCTATATGGGCTTGGGATACGTTAAGTTATTACCGCTTGGTCGGAAATGGGATCACTCGAATGTCGGATTGTGGCTAGTAAATCCGCATATTCTGTTTTAATGAGTTTTTTGATACTAACTCGGGGGTTAACTACCGTGTCCTGGATATCCTCGGCTCATTACACTAGATAATGGCCACGACCTTAGTGTGACAACCGGCATTTTCTGGTTGTAATTATGCGCATAACGAACATTAAAAACATCATAAGTAGCATAATTAGAAGTAAATTAACTTGATCAGGCCTTTGTAATGCCTAGGAATGTCTATCGGACCTTGCGGTACACGAATGGTAAATTGCTGGAAAACAACTAAACGTCAAACGGTAACGAACTGACACCGAAAAATACTGACAACTCCTAAAATACAAATTTTGTACTTGTATTTATCATACATTTGTAATTATGCGATATATTTGGATTGTCGGACGTCGCAAAGCACAACACGGAAGCTACGCGGAAACCGAAACGCACCAACAATTAACAAGAAACCGAAAGCCACGGACTAGAGTTACGTCTAAATACTAATATATTATGATATATTTGGCTTCGTTCTCAAATTCTAGTGCTCACGGTAGAAACCGATCGAAAAACGGACAAGAAACGACAACCGGTATTTTAATGAAACCGACGAACGCATGCGATTAATATCGAATACCGACACCTTTTACATTTTTTGAACCTAAAATGATATTACACGACGTTCCATGAAGTTCGGGTTCGAAAACGGGTTTCGTAGATACGACCGGGCCAATCAAAACACTATAAACGAGCTTTTGGGCCTTGGGCCCAAACCCCCAAAAACCCACCTATATAAACCCTTTTACCCAATTTTTCTCTCATTTTTTACCTATCACTTTCTCCTCTCTAACTCTAAACTCTCTCTCTAAAAAACATTTCCGGCACCGAAGTCCGGCGACTAGTGACGGCCGACCATGGCGGCGCAGCGGCGGCGCCACCGCCGCCGACGGCGATGGAGGTTTTCCGGCAAACTTCCCGACGACCTTTTTCAGGCTAAGAGTATACTTTTTCGACTTCTTCGACGTTTCGGATCGCGTGGTGATGTTGGTTTGAGCATATTCGAAGCCGTTTGGGTCGGGAGCAACTCCGGGGACATTCCGGCCAAAATCGGCGAACCCGTTTTGGACTTTTGAATGCGTGCATGTTTAGATCGGGTGGTTAGAGACCTTACTGCAAGTTTTCGTGAAATTTTATTCTCCGGTGAAATTCCGACTTCTGGCATGGTTCTGGCGAGGTTCCGGCATCCGTTTTCAACAAAAAATATATTTTTGGGATCCTCGTAACCCGTAGAGTCCATAGGAAACACTTTCGTCTCGGTGAAAATTAAAGTTCGGGACACTCTCGGGCTCGGTTCAACGTGGTCAACAGATCAACATGGGTCAAAACTGGTCAAGGGATAGTTTAGGGTCATTTTGGTGCCTTGGTTTAGTTTTGGGTTCGGGTCAAACCCGGTCAACACGGGTCAACTCAGTCAACACGAGTTAACTCAGTCAAACCCGTCAACCCAGGTCAAAGATGGTCAAATAGTCAACAGAAAGAGTCGGTTTGGATTTGGTTCGGTACGGTCAACTCGGTCAACGTGGTTCGGCCCTGAGTCAACACGGTCAAGCTCAGTCAACGGGTCATCTCAAGACTCGGTAACAATTTAATAACGCAAAATTCTAATTACATTATTTTATATAAATATTAGTGTAATTGTTCCGAAACCGAGCTCGACCCAACCCGCTAACAATTATATATCGTCAAAGTTAAAAACATAATAAATAAATAAATAAACAAAATTCGAATCGGCGCGACGTTACGATACATATACATCTATAAATTGGACTCGTACTCGACAAAAATCATATTTTGAATGCATGGTCGAAGGCTATATATATTGTGTTACCTCATTGTTGCGTTTTGACAAATAAAAATCGACAACTAGCATTGTTGGTATCGTCCAAAAACAGAGGAAACCATGCCAGTTTTTCGTAAAAACCCGTAAAACGAAACGTGTTTTATTGTAAAAACAAAACCTATCGGATTCAAGCAATTTTTATAAAAATAAATATAAACGTAGGATTATTTCTCGACGGACACTTTATAACTTGTAAAAACAAGTTGATAACGACACATCAAACGTGGTTTACTAGTTAACCAAACGGGAAACTTTTATAAATAAATATAATCGTTCATATTGTTTCAAGCGTCGATAACCCAAATTCATTTATGAAATAAATATAGTTATTATATTTATTTCAAACATCAAAACTCGGAAATTATTTTATAAAATAATCTTTTTATGTTTATATTTTTAAACATTCACAACATGGGAACTTTATAAAATATAACTTTTAATTTATTTCAACGTCTAAAGGAATACGACGCGTTACCATACGATCTTAGCAAGTAATATTATCCGAGTTATTTTGGTAACGAACAAATGAAAGCATATTATAACGAGCGTACAACTATATAATTATTTTATTAATTGTAAACGAGACGCAAGACTATTGCGACTACGCGACGACTACTTGGAATCATACGACCACATTCTACGAATCTACGACTTATATTATTTTTATACAAACACTTGGTTGTGTACACGCGCGACCACTCGGAACGAGTAATACGATTCTATAAGTATGTTTATATATTTTTTATAAAACATGTATATATATATATATTCTAAATCTCTCAACTTAGTAATTATCACCGACAGTAAACGAGATTAAATCGAGTATAATAATGCCGTACTATTAAAGGGTTAACATCATCTCGTCAAATCGTTCGATTAGCGATTCGGTGGAGCTCGGTGGCACGGAGTTAAGCTAAATTGATAGGAAAGCTATAGATTGCTTGCTAGCGAGTCACATTTCGGAAACGACATTTTGGAATCCCATTAAGCTAGCTTTGCACAAGGATATCAAGGTGAGTTCATAACCCCCACTTTTTACGATTTTTACATTTTTGCAAATGTTTTCGGGGGTGGAAAGACATGCAAGTTTTGCAAAAGTAACAACATTTCGATGAACGAAAGTTTATATTTCTAAACCATGTTGCGAATGGATTTCAATAAACTCAAATGGTTTACAAAAAGTTTATACTCAACATACCGATTTTACAAAACACACGCGTATTTTCGAAACGTGCATGAGTTTCATGACTAGGGACGAGATTGTCCTAGTTACAACGGGATTGGTTGTCCTGCATACAAATAAGAGGACTGGTTGGTCTTGCTTTTAGACTCAAACGGGCTAGGCCCATTCTCATTTGTGCGAGGCACAAAAACTCCGTGAGTTCATGTCCCCCTTTCTCTTAAATGTTTTCGGTTTATAACTCTCGGGGGGGAAATACATGTTTTCGATGGTATGGATTAGCTATGGAATGAAATATTATATCATGTGCGAATAGGGTCTCTCTTAAGTGCCATTAATCTTTTATAAGACCGAGGAACAAGAGTGGTAGATCTATCGGGTGTAGCGAACCCCACTCATGGGTCCTTGTGTGGTCGCATGTAGTGCTTTTGTTGTCCCAGCCGGGTGGATCGGAAGAAATCGTCTAGGGTTGAGTACTTCCTATGTCGACATACATATTAATGTCCTTGCAAAACATTAATGATCATCAAGTTTATTGACGCGTTACATACCACATTATTATATATGAACTCTCAAATGTTAACGCAACGCAGACGTTGACAATTATACAAGTTTTACAAATACAAAGTTTTCAGTTAATCATGACAATGAAAATGGTTTTATTACATTTTCTCAAACATATTTAAACTGGTTACTAAAAGTATTTATTTTAAAGTCTTTTCAAACAAACTATGAACTCGCCAACTTTATGTTGATTTTTCGCATGTTTCTTTCTCAGGTTACAATTACAAATTATGGCACATTTGGAATAGGAGAACCCATGGGGATTCGAATACGTAGCGGGCGTTTAATTTCTAGAAGTCTTAGCATTTCGAACACTTCCGTTGTGCAATGAAGATACTAGTTCAGTTCACGCCCAGCTCTGATGTGATGGAATTATCGGGGTGTGACACTTAGCGCGTGGTGTGGCATACACCTGACAAACGCTCAAATGCAACTACCCACACTTGTTGGGGATAACTCCTTCGTGAGTTCTTAAGTGGTGTGTACGTTAATCATGTCTCGGTTTTTGTACTGGGTCCTCTATGTATGGACAAACATGTGAATATGTTAACAAGGTTGCAAGGTCAACTTTCCCAAGTTATAAATTTTTTGTATACGCACTTAAAACATTTTATTAAATGTTTTCAAAATGAGTCAGTTGGGTGTATTTACCAACGAAAGCTAACGTATTTTCAAAAGACTAAGCTTGCAGATACAATATGAAAATAGGATGGAAGTGCTCAGTAGTGATAAGAGGATCTTGCAAATCCTAGATCTGCCCAAAGTCTGTTTCACATTCTTTCTTTGTACATTTATGATCCGTCCGTCGATCTTCTATTAGAGCCTGTATATTATTTTGAATTTGAACATTTGGTTTGTAATAGTAATTTAAATCCAAGACTTCCACTGTGTGTGTTTAATTGACTATGATGATATCAACTTTACGTCACGATATTCCCCACCCGGGCCACCGGTGTATGGATTTGGTTGGATATCCGGGGTGTGACATAGGGATTCCATGATTGTATGCTTAGGATTTCGAAAATACGGTTGTAGTAGTTATTGTGTTACTCATCAAATAGTTGTGTTGTCATATCTATACTATATTATAATGCATGAGTGAGTGGTATTTTAATATACCTAAAAAATAAGAACTCCTTCCCTCTTTATTTATAAAAACACCCCTAAAATGAGGTTAACTAGGTCTTTTAAACACTAATTATACTTTAGTCCATCATATTATTACACTTAAATCCCTTTATTTTAACAAAATTATGGCTAATTAGTTACACTTATCCCCTTCGACAACAAACTTATAATTATTTTATGTATTATTGTCCATATCTTATAAACTATAATGTTTTATTTTTTAAATCCAAAAGTACGGTGATGTCCTACTTATTTTTGTCGACGTTTCAATAGTTGTCTTAATTGTATTGTTGTGTGATTAAAATGTACAAGTAGATGATGCATTTGTGTTTAAGTGATTAAAGCAATGTGTCCTATCACATTTGAAATGCTCAAGATTCTCTATGTTGTTGTCATTATTATCTTTAATAATATTTCAACCATTTTCACTTTGATTTTCATTTGATTAAGATTGTTCACCAATTTGTTCTGGTGACTAGATTAAATTTCGAAGCCTTGCAGATACGGATTTGATATGAGCTTTGTTCGTATTCTGTATGTTTGTGTTTTTACTTGGTTGGGTGCACACACTTACATGGGTTAACATGTTGTAAATTAACATCAAACAAGCTCATTTGTTTTATCTAATTGGTTATAATAAAAATTATGTGTTATTAGTTTTCTCCATCTAATAATGTTTTATATCTAATGAACTGGTATGTGGCCGTGTAGGTCCACCTGCGGATGGTGTTAAACCAGTTCCTTGTTCAAATGACATACACACAAGTGCGGAATCCAAGTGTGCATGCAACCAAAGCAAAGAACACGGGTAACCAAAGATTCACTATCTTGATTAATGATTGAGAACAAGTACAAACATATACACACAATGCTCGTATGACTCAAACAAACATGCTTTGTTCTTGTGTCTTCGTCTTCAGGGAGAAACTGAGAGGCTCACTTAGACCAACTAGCTAGCTAACTCTCACACGCAAGTCCAACAGTTACCTTGACTGAGAGGTGCATGTCTGCTTATATAGTGTCCGTCTAGAGTTCGTACGAAACACGAATCCAGACATAAGGAACACACTATTTCACACGAGACACATCTCCAGAATTGGTACGAGTCACTGTTTCGTACGAATTGCTTGTGTTTCGTACGAAATCTCCTTGATTTGTACGAAACCTGTGTTTCGTACGAAATCTCTTGATTCGCACAGAATCCTTCTTCTTGGAGAACGTGTGTAGACTTGACGTTACACAAGACTTATCAGTATGCACACATGCAACTGATTAACATAGACAAGCTAAGATGTCATACTAGATCAAGATAGAAGGATATCTCAGTCTATTCGACACGACCAAACCTATACAGACACTTGAGCAAAGACCGTACAATTACAAATGTAATCAAGAACAAGCGACTACACAAAACTGTATCAACAGGCCGTAATGAAAAAGAGAAACATTTAATAAGCTAAAATACACTTGTTTGAGTTAGATGATGTCCCCTAAATAATGGAATAACATTTTTTGTTGATTTTAGCAGGTTATTTGCATTGCGTTTTTTTAGTCGAAGATACACATGTGTATGCAAAAGATATTGTTACAAGTGAAATAACTATAAACTAAATTAAATTAAACGCAACAAAATAATTTTATATTTTGCTGCGGTTGGTGGCTGAAATATCAAATTAAATCTATGTTCAACGAAGCTTCTTCATTTTCCGGACCTTTTAATAAACATATCTTAGAAACTTTTTATCACACTACAATAAATATCTAATTTAAAGAAAAACTTATATAAAAGCTATTCTATTCGTCTTAAGAATCTAATTTAAAAATATATAATACCATATTCAACAAAATGGAATTTTAGTTTTCATAAAAAAAATTATAAAAACATTTATAGAAGCATTTTCGTTTTCATAAAACCTTTTTTTTATAACAACGTTTTTAGAAGTTTAGTAAATAAGTTTCCACCAACACACTTTTAGGAAAAAAAAAACTCCATAATCTAAACATAATATATCTTTAAATTGAATACTAGATTGTGTTGCATTTTTTTTTTGGATTATAAGTTCAAAAATACTGTTATTGATAATATTAGTTAGTTGAAAAAACCCTACAGATTATTCAATTCATTGATTTATAGGTTCTATATACAATATAATTCATTAGTTTTTTTCATATTCAAGAAATTTCTTGTTCTTTAAATTTTTAGTTTACAGGCATTTCAATTTTCTGTTGTGTATAACTTTGATTTATTCTTCTATGCTCACACTTAACATTCATCTTATTTATTATTTCAGTGGGTTTTGAATATTCAATATTCATCCTTTTAGACTTTACACAGGTATGTATTTTCTAAAATATGATATATTGTTTGTTTGTTTTGTTTTAACTATATTTAACTGTGAACGTCGTTTTTTATCCATGATAACATGATAAATATATGTAACTAAAATACGTAGCATTTTTTTCAGTTCCCTATCAATTAAAGATGAGAATATAGAAGAAACTTATCCTCCAAAGAATGTAACAATCAAATAGGAAGAGATACAGAAATTCCAAAGGACGCTGCTCTCGATGATGACAAATGGTGGTGTGAAAATATAGATGACATCCTTGAGATGTTTAAGCCATATGATTACTAAATTGATCTCATCATGATGTAAAGTACTTGACACTTGAGCTTTTAGTTTTCAACTTTTATATTTAAGACTTATATTTCCTTATGCGTGTGCTACTTTATATAACTTAAATTCTAAATTTAATAATTACTAGGCATGTGTAATACTTATGACATATATCCACCACAATAATGCTACCATAAATATTATACGAATAAGAAAACTACCAGAAATGAGTGCCGCAATGCAAAATGTCGCCCCTGTCGCATTGCGCGGGCACCCTACTAGTGTATATATATAGGGAAAAATTTAAATGAGAATGCTAAATATTATGAGAACCGTGAAAACGAATGAAAAAACCACGAGAACTTGCTCAAAACAATTCAAATTCAAGATATTTTTTACAGTTATCATTATTATTCGATTACAGTGCTAGAAATTAAATTTGCAGGTTTAAATTTACGTGAATTCGTAAATAACGAAAATCTACACCTGTGTAAGTTTGTCATTTACACACGTGTAAATTTGTTATATTTACACATGTGTAAAAACTCTAATAAGAGTGATGTTGTATTTTAATTACAATGAGGTTGTATTAAAAAAGTTGGATTTGATTGGTTTTTCATTAGTTCTCATGGTTATCGTAATATTTAGCGTTCTCACTCACCCACTGATTACACTACTCAGATTGAATTTTAACTTGAACTTAGAAGATTGGCAAGAAACTTATCCAGTCAAGAAATTTGTGTTAGAAGAAGGAACCATGGACAAAGCCAGATTAGACAAACTTAAATCACTTCTTCTTGAAAACTTATACCCATACGACAACACTGTCATGTGTCGTCTGGTAAAGTGTATAAATGGGATGACCTAAAGACCATTCTTCCTGATGATGAAGAACTAGAGTATGCTCTTGACCTTCTTTCAGCTTTCAAGATCGATGGGCATTAGAGAATTGTTCATTATGTATACAGGATAAACACCACTGGTCTTTGAGTTCACTTTATATATATGAGGTTGCTAAAGTCTTAATGGACCAAGGATACTCTCAAGATGTTGTATGCCATTGTTTGGCACTCTTTCTACTACAACAGATGATGGCGTTTTTTGGGAATTGGATACTAAACGGGTTAATGTGAAATTTGCATTGCACACATTATTATGTGATGAAAAAATGAGACTCCAAGCTTTTCTTTTCTGGCTAATTGGGCCAATGGGGGATTCCCAGTTGATTTGGATATGGTGGCAAGGGAAGTTGTGCTTGAGAGAATTGGAACTCAGTATTGGGTTTCTTTGCCACCAGACCGCTATGGCCCAAATCTTACACCAGGTTTGCATTTTTTTAGATCTTCCTTCCTTCCAAACATTTTGATATAACTATTTACTACTTCTTATAACTAATTATGTTTGTATTTTTTTGCTCTAGTGTTTCACGAGATGCCCTAGCTACAACAACTCAGGATGCGGTGCAAGATGACTTTAAAAGTCCCTTCTTTCAATTTGGCTACTTGTTTATTTCATCTTTCATGCTATTGGTTTTGAAGTATTGTAGTTAAACCTTGTGCTTTTGTGTGTTTCTATGAAAGATATTGCAACTTAGTTTTATGAATCACTATTAATGATTGTATGTGTTAGTTTGATGTTATGTAATGTTTCCTCTTCTACTTAAAAATATTTACTTATTGTTCAAAATGTTAATCCCCTCCTACATTCTTACAATCTTTCGTGAAAGATGCCTAGTTACTCATAGATCAACTACAACAAACATGATATGCCATGTGAGATCTGAGAGCAATGTTATATATTTATCTCTCTTCTACTCTAACCCATTTACTTATTGTTACTCAAACTACATGCTTTTTTAAATTTTCTTGTTGCTACCATTTCCGATTAGTTTGTTATTGTTTGTTAAGGCATAACTCTGTAAATAGCAAAGCTAAACCAGTTGGCCAATCGCATATTGAATCATGTATGGATCTCGTGTTGTTGCTCATGATACAGAGTTTCTCCCTCATGAATTTTCTAGGTACTTAATTAATTATTATCCTTAACCTTTGAATCGATAACTCATGCACTGACACATAGCGTCTTACTGAGATTAAGCTTAGGAGATGAGCCAAAAACTTGTCCTGCCAAGAAATTTGTGTGTTTGAACATGAAACAATGGACAAACTCAGATTAGACAAACTTAAATCACTTCTTCTAGAAAATGTATACCCACATGACGGAGACGGTAAGATGTCGTCTGGTAATTTTTATAAATGGGATGACCTAAAGAGCATGCTTCGTGCTACTAATGAAGAACTAGAGTCTACTCTTAACCTTCTTTCAGCTTTAGAGATAGATGAGTACTGGAGAATTGTTCATTATACATACATGGATGATGGATCGAATGCTAAACTCACTTTTATAGACCTCAAGCGTGAAGATCAAGTAATCAAGATCATCCGAAGCCTGAATGGGCTGAGCATTTTATATTTTTTGTATGTTTAGTGTTAACGGGTCAAACAATTTATATTTTTTGTTTTATGTTATTTTAGCCGTAGGCCATAAACATTGTATTGGGTCAATATTAAAGTCCGTTAGGTTCATTTACATAAGCGAACCTGTTTGTTCTCTTGCTGGCCTGGATCTATAGGCCCGTCTGTTTGAAACAGTGGAGGATAAAGAGATAACCGCTTCATACAACCGACACAACGTTTCGAAGAGCAGTTATCATTGACATACCCGTTGATGAACAGACGCGACTACAGAGAACAAAGAGGCACCGATTCGATAGTTATAAATAGGGCTGCACATTGCTCAGTTTAATGTACGCTGATTCATTGAAACTTATCAAAGTTCTGGTTATTATTCAAGTGTTTTGGTTAGTTCTAAATCTTCATATTCAGATTGTTTTGTTTGTTTTTTGTTACTATGAAGACTACATGGTGTGATGTTTGTTACGGTTATGTATACGACTGCGATCATATACGTTCGCGTTCGCAATGTTCCTCGGAACCCGTTAGCGATGATACCAACATTGGTATCAGAGCCGAAGGTTCGTGAAGACTGAAAACATTGATGATGGTTACGGAGATCGTTTGAAGGGATATAAGGGTAAATCAGTGGAGACTGGTTTCGGTGATATCGGTGGGAATGGTGGAAAGTGCGGCCGGGCAGCGGAAGGGTCAAGTAAGTACACGCAAGGGAAGCCATCCACACGCTCTTGGAAATCATCCGTGAAGAATTTCCTCAAGAGAATGGTTCCGAAAGGTTTCATGCAGAAATCCGGTATGAAGGGTAGTGCACCGTTTGGAAGACCAAGGAAAGCGGGAATCCGTTGTTTCAAATGCAAAGAGTTTGGTCACATTGCATCGATTTGTCCAAGTAAGTACGTTAACCTATCACCCTTACCCATAGAGAGTTGTTATCTTGTTAACGATACTTGCGGAGGAGATTGGGATTCGATTTGGCTAGTAGACTCGACTTACAAATCACATATGACTGGGAATAGCAAAGTGTTCAAGTATTTCAAAAGGCACTTCGGTTTGGTTGAAAAGAAAGGATTTTTCTTTTGTACACGAGATTGGTGAAGTGAATATTCTGGTAGATGGGAAGAACAAGACAATCCCTTGCGTCAGTTATGTTCCTAGTCTCGAGAAGAACATCTTGAGTCTAGAACAATTACTTTACCAAGACGCTCACATCCGGTGACAAGTGTGTCTTGAAAAAGATGTTTAGTAATAAAACTAAGGGTTTTGACTTTTTCGAGAACAAATCGGAAGTTGATCTCGAGCAAGAATATCTTGACAAATTTTATGACAACCTTGATGTCGACAATGGTCATAAGTAAGAAAAGGCGAAGTTACAAGAATGTCGAAGATTACTACGAGAAGGAGTTCAAGAAAGAAAAGAAAAAGAAGGCTTATGGTGAAGGTTCGTCAGGGACGAACAAGAAGGAAGTCGTATACTCGAAGAAAATGAAAGCAGGTTTTATGATTTATTATGAGGGTTTAAAGGATAACCCATCCGAGTCAAAGGAGACGCTTTGAGAAAGGGTGGTGGTGCGTCACAATTCGAAGAAGATGTCATCGAAAACGACATCATAATTGAAAGTTTCCTAGATAAGGTTGATCTCATCACACTATAGGGAATTAGCAAACCATCAAATGTTCTACAATGCCACGTTTGAAGAGATAATTATTTGGTTTATACCGTGTTTCATCGGTATCCTCAAGGAGGCGTTGTGCCTCCTACTTTGCTCGATGGGCGTGAAATAAGTTTGGTATTACTACACCGTCTTGTGAGGGTTAATGATGGTTTCAAGAACGTGATGGAAAGTGATATATGGGACTAGATAGTATTCAAATGCGGATACGAACCGGGTGATGCGCAAGTGGTTAAATTTGCTTGTATCTACTATTTGGAGTTGGTCGAGTGTACTTCGACCTCATGAGCGTAAGCAGGAGAAGAATGCAAGCAATGCGGGAAAAGACAAACAATGGTTGGGTTAAAGATGACTCGAGTGATGACAACTTGGTGATCATGGTCGAGGTCACCAACAACAACAAGTAATCAAGATCATCCGAAGCCCATCGTTTTATATTTTTATGTTTAGTGTTAGGGTCAAACAATTTATATTTTATGTTTTATGTTATTTGGCGTAGGCCATAAACATTGTATTGGGTCAAACATTTAAGTCCTTTAGGTTTCATTTGCATAACCGGATGTGTTTGTTCTCTTGCTGGACTGGATCAACACTCAAGCCCGCTGCACAGGCCCGTCTGTTTGAAAGAGGAGCGGATAAAGAGATAACCGCTAACAGTGGTTATCATACAATAGACGCAACGTTTTTGAAGAGCAATTATCATCTACATACCTGTTGGTGAACAGACGCGACTGAAGAGAACAAAGAGGCACCGGTTTGATAGTTATAAATAGGGTTGCACATTGCTCAGTTTAATGTACGCTGATTCATTGAAACTTATCAAAGTTCTGGTTAATATCAAGTGTTTCGGTTAGTTCTAAATCTGCATATTCAGATTATTTTGTTTGTTTATTGTTACTATCAAGACTATACGGTGTGATGTTTGTTACAGTTATGTTTACGATTGCCATCATATACGTTTGGGTTCACAATAGTCCTAGGAACCCGTTAACGATGATACAACAAAGCGAACACCGCTGATCTTTTAGTTCACTTGATTTAATGGAGGTTGTTCAAGCTCTTGGGACTATGGATACTCTCTGGATGTTGCATGCCACATTTGGAACTGGTATAACATATGCTTGTGTTTGGAAATTGCATATCTAACGGGTTTATACACAATTTACCTTGCACACATTATTATGTTAGCAAAAATGACAGTCGAAGCTTTTCTGGGGAATTGGGCGAATGACCAGAATGGAGGATTGCCATCAGGTTGGATTGGTGGCAGGGGAAATTGTGGTCGAAAAAAATTAGAAATGAGTACTGGGTTTCTTTGCCATCACTTATTAGACCACTACAACCCAAATCTTTCACCAAGTTTAGTTTTATTGATCATTGTCTTTGTGTTGTTTTTTCTTTATTAAATCTTGCTTAATTCTTAACGTTTTCATATTACTTGCTCAATTTTTGTCGATAAACTATTTATTACTTCTTATAACTAATTAGATCTGCTGCAGTGTTCCACAAGATGCACTAGCTAGAACTCAAGATCAATATGTTGTGCAAGATGACTTTCAAGGATGATCAACTTCTCTTCTTTCGGTTTAAATACTTGTTAATTTGATCTTTAGTAGTATCTGTTTTCAAGTATTGCAACTAAGTAGTCAAGCCTTGTGCTTTCGGCTGTTTCTCATTTTCTGTGAAATATATGCAACATAATTTTAATTTCATCTTCACCTTGATGAGTATACTTTCATTATTAAGCACAAGAAAACAAACAGGTTCCTATTGATCGCAAGGAGTAGTTAAAGACTTTGTTGGTCTTCAATCATACTTGCATCGGAGTAACATGGCATCGTAGATTCATTGATCATGATGATCAAGTGAATGAATATACAGGGATAATATTGAATGAGAAAACTGAAATGAAAGGAATGGACAATTCGAATAATGACAAATTGTCTTGGTGCCGGAATACATCGCCGGACCATACATATATATAGGTGATGATTTTGGCGGTTAGATATTGGCGGGAATAGCTGTCTTTGGCAGTTTAAAAATACACCCGCTTATCAATCTACACCATCACTAATCATAACTACCGAGTTCATAAGTTCTAAGTTAATACATACATAACAAATATAATTAAGTTTAATTATCGAATCTAATACTTTCCCCTAAACTTGACTGTGTTTGGCTGCATACATAAGCACACTTCGATTTGCTTCATCAACGGCCTTCATCGCCTGCTTGAAGTCAAATCTCCTTCATTTCTTGTGTATCTTCCAAGCTCCTTCCCAATCATTCCCCGCATACAGGGCATAATGATCCATGGCAGCTTCATCTTTAACATCATCAACACTCGAACTCCTCTCATGGCAGCCGGCCGATGAGAATTCCCCTTCTTTCATCATCTCTTTGTCAATCACCTTTTCTTGAACGCTTTTAAACCTGTAATGGTATACCAAGACATCGAGATACATAGCATAAATTATTCTCATGAACTCGCGTCATGATATTCGTATCCCATATCCTTAGCGATCACCGGCCACATATTGCTGTCAGTGACATTTCGGTATCCACCGCTCTTTCCACTATCATGTACAGGACCAACAGATCCATCTTCTTGTTATCTTTGGCATGTGGAGGAATTGGCCTAGTCGTGATTCCTAGTTTGACGGTGATGAACCACGTTAACATCTCCTCAAATTTCCTTTCCAATTCGTGTTTGTATTTAAACCGAATTCACTGTCTTCCATCATATCCAGTAATGATTTACAATCGTTAAAATCATGGAACTCCATTGCTTTTATGATCATCACACTCCAATTGGACTCTTGAGAGGATAAGTTTAAATCCTCAAAATAGGCGCTTAAATAACTTTCTTTGTGTTTTTCATTCACATCATTCAGATCTATTACCCTCTGTTTTTCCTTTAAACCCAATTTCTCCTCTTTTGACAATCCATTTATTTCATTAACTGTGTTCACCACCGGCGCCGAGAACATCGGAAAAATCTTGCAAGTGTCTCCGGTTTTATTAACCGTGTATCCTTGCATTGTTAATTGATTCATTCTCAAGACGTTCCGATCCAGTTCCGGCGTATAGAAAACGCTTTGAATTCTTAATCGTTCATTGTTTGATTTTATTTCAACCGCCCTTATGCCTGGTATAAATAGAAAATCGCTTTCCCCAGACTTGGTTTCAACCCCAACTAAGTGTTTTATACGGCAAACTGCATCACTCGCTTGATTCTGAATTCCGGCATTAACCACTTGATTTATCAGTTGAGTTGCTTCTTCGTTTTCTTTTGATTTACACGAGTATATTTGATGTCCGGGCTGGTGGCAATAATAACATAATCTCACTCGATGAACCCTTCTTTGTTTATCATTCCGTTCGTCAATGCAGTGTTGACAGGGCAACGTTGTTGACGTTGATCTGATTTCTACACTCTTTCCCGATGTGGCTCTGATACCACATTGTTGGTCTTCAACCACACTTGCAGCGGAGTAACATGGCATCGTAGATTCATTGATCATGATGATCAAGTGAATGAATATACAGGGATAATATTGAATGAGAAAACTGAAATGAAAGGAATGGACAATTCGAATAATGACAAATTGTCTTGGTGCCGGAATACATCGCCGGACCATACATATATATAGGTGATGATTTTGGCAGTTAGATATTGGCGGGAATAACTGTCTTTGGCAGTTTAAAAATACACCCGCTTATCAATCTGCACCATCACTAACTACCGAGTTCATAAGTTCTAAGTTAATACATACATAACAAACATAATTAAGTTTAATTATCGGATCTAATAGACTTAAAGAAAGATTGAGACGCTATAAATGATTGTGTGTGTTAGTTTGATGTTATGTGATATTTCCTCTCCTACGAGATGGCTACTGATGGATCAAGTTGATCTGATGAACAACTAGAAATACATGTTGATACATCTTAAACATGTCTTAAATCAATGCCATGATCAATTTAACACTTGTAAATCAATGCCTTACATTGTTAATGTTTAACTTAGTAAGATATTGTCTTGGCGTTAAATTTCAATACTTCATATGATTGTATTCATCATGCATACACTATACTATTTAAGTGTCACTTATTAATGATAATGTTCTTGATTTTTCTTTTGAATTGAGCACATAAGTTGCAACTAATGTTTAAGTTAATTTATACAATGCTATCTCATGCTCTTTGATCTAATAAGAAATTAGACACCCATCTATAATCTATAAAAGTGGGTATCCAAAATTCCAAAATTTGACATGTCCTTCAATTTTAATTGGTTCTCAAATTTTAACTCGTATTAAGTAAAGAAGTGGGAGAACATTATAAAATTACTTGACACTGGGAAACAAGAAGACATATCGTTATACGGCTACATAACCACCTATCATCCTTAATGAAATAGTTAACAAAAAAAAAGATGGTTACACAATCAGTTGTAAGTGGAAGAAACATGTACCTTAGAATAATGGTTAAATAAAAGAAAAAAAAAGACATCCAGAAGCGAATCTATCACATAATAAAGAAAACTGAAGGATATAATTGTTATTTCAGCGAAGATACATAGGTTTTCCTCAGATATAATTCTTCCGGGGTATATTTTGCTGTCAGAGTGTCATCACAAACCATTGACTAGAATATATTATTATGTATTTGAATTGAGGATAAGGAATTTAATTGGTGTGTCCGTTGAGACAGCAGACCAGAGCAGAGACCGGCCAATTCATATATACACAGAAAGTACTAAATTTAAGGATATTTTTGAAGTAGTCTTTTTGATTGCTTGATTCATGAGGTCAATCCTGAATAAGAAAGTTAAGATTATAATCAGATTAACTTAAATAGCGTTTGGACCAGGTCCAGTTGAGTTGCCATGTTATTTTTTTTGGAACGACAAACTAACATACTCCTACAAAGCACCTATAAAGTTAAACTGAAACCTTGCAATTGTGTTCCTGTAATACTTAAGTAACTTAACTATTACAGATGTGTTCCTGAATCTTTCATTACCAACTTTTACGTATGTACGGTTAGGTTATGCGATTCAAAGAATTTGGGTGTCAATGGGCAATGTTACACTTCATAAATCGAATACTTTTCTTCACTTGTGCAGCGAAGTGCTTAGAAACGGAAGAAGGTGTTCCAATTAAAAAGTTGAATTATATTTTACTTATTTGGCGTTCTTCATTTTATTATTTAGCTTTGATTAATAGTTGATGTATTTAAATTGGATATTTTGTTCATTTGTAAAATTTAGTGAAATTTGGTCGCAAAAAGTTGTCCAATACCCGTTTAATTTTGGTCGCAAAGTTATCTAATACTGGTGTAACTTATGAATGAAATAAATTTGCTAGTCCTTTTATATATTGCATCTTCAAGATAAGCTTACACATTCACAAACTCAACTTGTCCCATTATCCATGCCAAAACATAGTTGACTGAAACTAGTATATGCCAAATAATTTTGATCTACGCGGGAAATGACGTATACTTCTTTAATTTAAATTTAACGTCAACATAATACATTAATAATCATATTGGTAAACAATTCCTATACCGTTATCATAATTTATCTAAAAATAATAAACCATAGTCTATAACTCTTCATAGTTCAATCCTATAAACCAATTACATTTCCATAGCGAAGCACTCACCATAACTCCACACGCAACCAAACATCGGTATGTTTGTCTATTTATTTGTTTTTTTCTTTCACAAGTGTAGCACCTGATACTAGTATTTTTCAGGAAAATTAAAGGGGTATTCTCGACAAAATGATGGAGGAAAGCTGTTTTATTGTTTCGTGGTAGTCCTGCATTTGTTCACCGTGGCACATTTCTGTATGCTGGCAAAAGTAGGCATCAAAGTTCCATAGAGAAAGTTGAGGCTCTAAAGCATTTAGACCTGTTGAATAAACGTCCAATTAAATCTATAAAGGTCTATTATCTTTCTTTCCCATTAGTTTCAGCATTCTTCTTGTCGAATGTTAGCTAACTAATCGTCATAATTTATGAACTCTTTGAACAGAGCCCTGATGGTGATACAATAGATTGTGTTCACATCTCTCATCAACTAGCTTTCGATCACCCGATTCTCAAAAATCATACCATTAAGGTTTGCTTCTTTTCTCCTCATGTGCTGTAAGGTACATCATGCATATAGACCAAGAGTGTTGCCAGATTATGAACACAAAACTGAGGATCAATAATACTTCCAATTATAATTTTGCAAGGAATTCTTAACATTGACTAGTTGTACATCGATACATGTATACATGGACGAAACGACGTGACCCTTTACTACCATTGCATCCCTTCAACCTACGGCTATACAATTGAGGGTTTACACCCTTGACCCATCTACTAACAATAATTACATAAGACACATAAAACATATACGTAGACCTTTGAGTATCTACCAATTTGACCCATTAACTATTAGATATGAGTGAATGATCCGGATTACCCTCACAAAGAGGCCATGGGCATGTTCTGATTAGTAAAATTATTATTTGATTATAGATGAGGCCAAACTATCATCCAGGTTGGGTAAAGGATGACAACATCAACATGGATACATCATCTTCAAAGGAAGCAATTACTCAATTGTGGCATTTAAATGGAAAATGCCCAAAAGGGACTATCCCCGTTGTAAGAATAAAAATAAAGGACGTGCTAAGTGCAGATTCCATCAACAGTTATGGGAAGAAGAAGAGATTTCTCGTTGCTCGACCGAGCTCCATGAATCCCGAAGTCACTAATGTGAGCATGGACCATGAGGTAAGCCTCTTTAGTCTAGTAGATAGACAATTGTACTCCACATCTTGTTTATATAATTTTCCTAATCTTGAATTTGAACTTTTGTTAGTATGCAATTGCATACTAATGGGCTATTTTATGGAGCAAAAGCAACATTTAATGTATGGAACCCATATGTTCAAGAACCTAATGAATTTAGTTTGAGTCAACTATGGATACTATCAGGTTCTGATTCAGATTTGAATACCATTGAAGCTGGTTGGCAAGTGAGTTCCTTCTTCATTTAAATTCTTGTATCAAATAAGTAAACATGTATTCAACTTTCATATCCTCCAAGCATGACAAAACAAAATTATTAAATAATTGAAACTATCTAAATCTTTGAATATAACACCAGGTCAGAACGCGGGGACACTAACACCAGGATGTTCATCTACTGGACTGTAAGTTTATGTTAATTTGTATATAATATCTGTCTTCAGACAACTAAGAGCTTAAATTTATCAATTATATTTTGGGCAGAGTGATGATTATCAAACAACAGGGTGTTACAATCTCAAATGCTCCGGCTTCATTCAAACCAGCAATGAAATTGCAATTGGGGCCAGCATGTTCCTATTTCACAATTTAACGGTTCACAATATGGGTTCACCATAATTATATGGAAGGTATTTCTTCAAATTCTTAATTGTTCATCTCATATAGTTTAGATCACTTCTTCAGGGGCGTATACAAATGCCAATTTTATGCCTCAGTTATTTAATATAACCAATACGGAGAAAATCCCAAGAATAAATATTCCCATAACATCCATGTTTTTTTATAAGTGTACAAAAAATCATACAAACTTAGCTCCACTTTTTAGTTTTTATGTTCTTAATATTTGTTCGCATGTATAAGGATAAAGATTTGTCATATATCTATTTTGTCAGATTATTAGGGTAGAAAACGAATTGATAAAGAACCGAAAACGCATAACTTAGTAGATCGTTTAAGACACACTTTCCTTGATTAACAATTGCCTGGGTTACAAGAATTTTAACCTGGGAGAATCTACTAAAACAGATTTGATTCAAGGCTCTAAATAAAAGTATATAAATCTACTAAAACAAAAACTATTTTCAAAGGGATGGTTATAAGGAGATAGGTGTAAACCAAGATTTTCAAATCCATTTTGAATTTCAAGACATGGATATAATCATGCCACATAGGAAACTTAAACTAGAATAATTACATCTAGTTCTTAATGATCTAAATAATAAGAAATTATATATATTATCTCTTAATATTTATCAGAATCAAACTTACAAATGTGCACCCCGCACCTACTCGCTTGCATCATATCATAGTTTAGATTCCTATTGGTATGTATCATATATTGGGTTAAAAGGAAGTTGTACTCAGAATCTATGATTCTCTTTTTGGAAGTTGTTTTAAATTTGTATATACAAAAGTGAGACAAAAAATTAAAAGTATAAGTTACCAATTATTGAGGGTTAAAGAACGGTTTAATGTTCCACGCGTACAACAAATGAAGCACACGTAATTTCTTTTTTAATTTATACCATTTTTGTTAGGACCGAAAAGAAGGGGACTGGTGATTGCAACTTGGGGATGGTCCAGATGGAAAGGTTATAGGTTACTGGCCAGCCTCACTGTTTTCATACTTAAGTCAGAGTGCATCACGGTGGAATGGGGCGGGGAGGTGATTAATGACGCTTAGGTAGTCGTCATACAACTACCCAAATGGGCAGTGGTTATTTCCCTCAAGAAGGCTTCGGGAAAGCAAGTTTTATAAAAAATATTCAAAAAACACAGTTTAAAATCTCTACACCTACACTACGCAAAAGAGTTGCTATGATATTTTGAAGGGCATCACAGATGATTGGGGCAGCTACATTTTCTTCGGTGGACCTGGTCGAAACAAATATTGCCCGTGAAAAGATTAGATGAAGCAGCTGTCAAAATAACAAGAGATGTTCTGCCCTATTTTCATTTTCTAAATCGTTTATGTTATGTGTAATTTACCTTTTCATATCATCATGTGTGCACTAATAAAACTAATCAATATATTTATGATTAATAGTTACAACATACACATACATGTGTAAATAGAATACAAGTTCGGAGCTGTATGAAAATCAGGAACACACACTGCAATTGTTGTCGCAACTGTATTTCGCCTCACTTGCAATCAAATGGCTCAAGATCAAATAGTTAACTAAATACTCAAAAGGAAACAAGAAGTACAAGAACAATGTTCTTCAATAATAAATCAACCAAAAACAAACTGAACATAAACCCTAGATCCCATTTAATAGTTGTGAATTATAAGTCAAATAGGAAACTAAATAAAGATTAAAATTCTAATAAATAATATCATATCTTCAATTTAAACTTGTAGATATCCTTGCATCATACCCCCCTCCCTCTTCCAAAAAAAGCTCGTCCTCGAGTTTTGCTTTCGGACCGAAGTCACCTGAATCAAAAGGAACATCAACCGATTCTGATTAATTATCACGACCCTTGATTAACAATTCCAATGTCACAGTTTGTCTTGCCCAACTCTAGATTTGTACCACCCGGATCAAATGAGGCATTGGACCGTCTCTTGTTCACTCTACATGGAAATTTGATTTTTAACATCTTCTCACATTTTTTGGACTAGTATTCGATTTGAATATATCCACTGGATTTCCCACTTGGAAACATATCCAAGTTTCCATGCATTCCACATGAAGCATGCAAAGGACTCATGCACTCATATAATTCATCTGCTTCTTTGCATTTTTTAGCAATAAATGTAGTATTCAGTGGGCTTTTTGGGTTCCCACATAAACTCCATGTATTCACATGTGTGCTTTTAGATTTTTTTATAAGGATTATATGGCCATGTGTAGAATTTTCATGACGGAAGTGTAGAGATTAAGAAATCTTTTCTCCTATTTGAATATTACTTCCCTTACAAAATCCATTAACATAGAAGATTTAATCGAATCACCCTCCTTTCAAAAATTCGTAAATCTTGGGTCAACATGCAATTCAAGTTTGTCTTTCTGCATGAAAGAAATGATTACATTTAGCTGTGATTGAGCTCCACCGCTAGCCATTGCATAACCATCTTCAACAAGCTTTTCACCTATTAAAAAGTCATAAAAAATAGGCGCACATGACTCCGTGTATTCCATGATCTCTATCCACAATGACTTACGATCTTCATCTTGTTCTCGATTAGGAACTCTATTAACAGCTAGCTGCACCAAGTAATATTCCTTTTCATCGAAGTGCATCCAATCTTCATCAAATATGGGTTCGTCTTCCGACACACCCTCTAGATAGGTTGGTTCAAAGAACTGGTGTGGATGACCGCTAAACGACTCATGCTCTCCGTCACAACATTTGTCCCCGACGATAGTGCTCGACTAGGTTTTCGTCTGGCAGTATCCTGTTGTTGATGCACTTCTGTCTATAGCTTGTAATTTAACGTTATGTATTTGTTCTGGTCTTTGTTTAAACAATAAAGCTGTATTTTTTGTTTGATTTTGTGTTTGTTGACCAAAGTCAAAATACATCCTCCTATCGGTTGACTTGATCATGATCATTCAAACAATATAGGGTTTGTCCAAAAGACATCAGATGTGATGTGGTTGCTTGGAAACATGGTTCATTTGGACCTTGGCATTGCGTTTGAATTACTGTGTGATGTGTATAAATAACAGAAGTAATCTCTTAGATATAAAACACTTTGAATAGAGAGTTTGTGAGCTTTTCATTTGTATCTTATATCAAAACTCTGTTAAAATCAATATACGGAAACTTATTGGGTACATCTTTGTTTATTGATTGTCATTGTAGGATTGTTTTGTGTTTGAATAGACTTGTATACCACGAATTTGATATCTATAAGCAATTAGAAAGTGCAAAATCCAATCTAAAAGCTTGTGAACAGATTAGTTTCATAATCAATCTTTTCATTAAGAAATTGGGCATCATAATGACCTCTTGTTACAACATTTGAATAAGCTCTCCAAAACACAAGTTCCAAAGTTATGAGCTCATACGCATGTCCTACCTATATATAGACGTTAGAAGATCTAGCACATGACTCCTACGCTCTCTAGGGCTGATACGCGCGTATGGGTCCAATACAAACAAAATTAAACTTCAAATTCAGACATATTAGCTACCTATAATCAAGATAGACTCTTACTAAGATGTAGGCATTAGACATTATGTACTAAGACTCCCCCTTGGATCATCCTAAACACCTATTTCTATATTCTCGCCCTTGCTCCTCAAAGCTTTTCTTCGGTCTTTGATCAGTTGGCAGTGGTCTTTTGTATTTGTATCTTGTAATTGATGTTTTCTTTTTATGTTCAACAATCTTTTCTTACTTCTTTCGTTCCTTCTCATCTTCTTTCTTCTACAGCTCTCTCTAATTATTTGGCCACATTCCACCGGAATGAATCTCGTAAGCAAAACATATCTTTATAACTCTCTAAAATTGCATTGCTTGTTCTCGATCAATGCAAGCAAAGAAGATCTTGTTGAAGAATATCATCTCAATTTCTTTAGTAGATAAGTTCACCAACCATATAGGATCATTAACCCTAATCATTCTCCAATCCTTCTTATTATCACAAAGTGCTATCACTGCATCCTATGTCTTTTCTTTGTAATGCCAACATCTAAAAGATTTATGGAAATCCTACTCCATCTCGTGAAATGCTATTATATGTAATACCTTCGGCCTTCTATACTTCAATATGACAACAAATATTTGGGTTCCCGAATCGAATTTAGTTTTAGATACTATGCGTTTCGCTATTGAGATTTCCAATGTTTGAATCTAGTTCTAGCTCTCACTTGATAAATCTGAAGACATGTTGGTTGTATTAATTTAGCTCGTAGTTAATCATCTTGATTCTGCATAGTTCCTTTACATCCCACCAAGGTAATGATTTGATATCGTTGATTACTCTAAAATTATTTTAACCCATATTCTCTTCTTATTGCAATTTTCTTCAGCTTGAGTATCCAGCTCCAACTAATGATATCAACCATAGATATAACCTTGTGCTACTTGAAGAATTTCAATGGTCATAGAAACTTTCTTTCATCTTTAAGTTCTTTAGACCATTTGACCCATTATAGAAGTGTTTCAGTATTACTTATGTGAGGAGTATTTCCTTGATGTTCATTAATCTTCCTCTAAAATACGCCTTCAACCTCTTTAGCAAATATTTCTTTCAATGTCGAAAATTGTTCGTTGATATTGTTTGCATACCTTACCTTACCTCAGCATCATCAAGATCATCTTCTATCTCAACCCTTTCATAGTCATTATCATCTATCACTGGTTCAAACTCATAAGCCTCTTGTTGTCATCGTTGTCAATGTCGTTTAACTCTTTCTCGAAGTCAAACACAAATTCATCTTCAGGATTCCGCATAATCTTGCAAGTTCTTCCTTAGTATGTTATGCTCGAACTCTCCCTCTTCTAAGTCATAATCTGCTTCATGAAATATATCAGCTTTTGGACTTGAAGGAACGGACGTGATCAGTACTGTATCCGTGATAATTCTAGTAGTTTTCTCACTGTCTTTCTATGTTTCCCTAGTCTCCGTGATAATTCTAGTAGTTTTCTCACTGTCTTTCTATGTTTCCCTACTCTCATCAGCCTTTTATGTTGTGTAGGCCAATTTGACTCTCAAATGCGTTATCTTTTACTCTAGAGTAGATACTCCAGCTCCACCTTAATTATCATCATCATTATTCACATCGGAAAGTATAGTTAGAAGAATTTATTCATCAACATGATCCAAGTTTGTGGGTATCATCACAAATTAAACACCTTATGAAATTTTGATTCAAAGATGCCACTTTCAGAGTTATATATTGATTTTTAATCATTAATATTATATAGATTGATTTTGTGGTGAAAAGTTTATAGAGTTAGGGTTTGATTGTGGAGAAGATGGAATGGGAGGAGTGAATTGTTCAATTTAGGGTTTTAAAGAGGATGAAATCTGTGACTGTGGGTTTATAAATGACCAAAAACCAAAATATCCTTCGAATTATAAGTAAAAAGAGAGTTATACCTTGGTCAACTAACAGTTGACTAACATAAGTTTGATGGAGGGACTTGATTGCGAGCAATCGTGAACTTGATTGTTGTATTTTTCAATGAGGGCTGAATGTATGATTGGGTGTAAACCCAAGGACTGAGATTGTACTTTACTCTTTTACTTATTTAATTTATTTTTTTATTCAAATAAAACCCACCCCATTGATTTATATCACCAGTCGAATGTGATCTTAAGGAGCTATGTAAATATCTTCTACAATAATAAGATTTAACTTAATCATTGTTAAAATTAAATTACAAAAATATAATAAAATAAATTAAAATGTAATCTAGATTATATAAAATTTAATTTAAATATTGAACTATGACCATATTTGTTTTTATAGGTTTTTCGACGTGGCGGTATAAAATTCGTTTAATACAGAGTTATATTCGCAATAAAATTTTTTTTGTATTGGACACCAAATGTGTTATATATTAATTACAAAAATTTGATATCAGTCTAATATATTATTAGTAAAATAATAATATTGCTAAATTTAGAGATACTTATGTGTAGTTATTCGCAAACAAATTATTAGGTTAGATTAGACAATCTAGGTCTATAAGTATATAACCTAATTCGGTTTAATCCGCAATGATTAATAAAACTTTATGTCACATATGAAAATAAAAATAAATACATAAAATACTACAATAATATAAAATATTTTTTATGTATTAAGTCATGTATAGATTAACAAATTTGATATATTAATATGATTATTAACAAGGATAGATTCCTATAAAAATGGCATTTTCATGAAAAGTATGAGAAGACAAGAAATTGACATGTAAGCTTCTATTTTGGACTTAGGCATAATATTTTAGGTTGTTATAGTAAGGAAAAAACACCAAATACAACAATTTAAAACACAATGCAATGAATTCTAAGCATGAAATTTAAGGCATAACTAAAACGCACTAATTCACACTACACACTACTTAATATTCTTGGCAGGTGTTTTAAGTTTTAAGCCTATAGTTCATTGCATTGTGCCTTAAATTGTTATCTTTGATGTTTTTCTTGCCAAAACAACCTAACAATCATGTTAAGTCCAAAATATGATGCTAAGATGTCAATTCCTCTGCCTTCTCACACTTAAATGAAAAATGTCCTTTTTACAGGATTCTAAACCATAATAACAATATGTATTTATTTTTTGCTGTGTATAGATTAGTAGATTGTATATTAATAATAGTAATAATAATAATAAAATAATAATAATATTACTAAAGGAGAGAATGCCACATGGCATTAAGTTAAATTTAAGTAGAGAATATCGTGTGACATTAACTTCATTTCTTATTAGTATTAGATTAGATGTGCAAGGATGTAATTTCATAGTTGAGTTATTAATTATGTTAGGTTGTTAATCAAATAAAGGTGAGTTATTAATTATGTTGGGATATAAACTTAATGAGAATAATAATAAATTGTCTATTTTATTTATAAACAACATGTATATCTTGAGTTCTATACAAAAAGAAGGGTTAAATGGTTACATGACAAATCTTATAGGGGCAAAAATGAAATTAGAAATTAAAACAAGGTTTGCATTCTTCTTCCTAGAGTTTTTTTCTATAGTAGTGTTAAGGAGGAAAATATTTAGCATTCTAGTATTTACTGAAAACCATTTACTAAAATTGTGTTTTATTTCGTTTTTATTTACTTTTCTCATTAAACCAAGTGCACGTTTCATTGGGCTCATTTATTTTGTTCTTTTATGATACACTAGGTTTTATTAGTGTCACGCGTTACAGCGAAACGAAACAAATGATAATGTTAAACAAATGATATTTGAAAATGAAACATTTGTTTCGAAAGCCAAACAGTAGAATCGATTTAGTTTATCATCATATCATAAAACGATACCCAATAAATACTCTAGTTTGAATACAATTTTATAAATTGATAAAGAAATAAATACAACTGCTGTACATAAGTTTTTTTTAATTACGAAAGAAAATTATTAAAGATATATTAAATTAATTGATAAAAGTAATATCATTTAAAAAATATATATAAGAAAACAAAAGTAAATGACATAAAGGATTACGTTTTTAATAAATAAATAGAAAGGAAATTTATTAAAAATAAATATAATAATAAGGTATTATAATATTAAAATAATAAAATACTAAAAAGTTATATATTATTATAAGTTTAAAATCACTATTTATTCTCCTTCATTAATATACATTAATAATTCATAAAGAAATAAATATAATTGGGTACATAAATTTTTTTAGTTAACAAACGAAAGTTATTAAAGAAATATTTAATTAATTGATAAAACAATATCATTTAAAAAAGAAAAATATTATGAAAAACAAAAAGTAAATGACATTAGTGAGAATGGTCACTAAATGATCTCCACCAATGTGTGGAGGGTATAATATATAGATCAAAGAATTAATGGAATAATACACAGCAAATACAAAGAGACAATAAGCAAATAAATACAATAATTAGTTATGCATGGTGTAGACTAATTTTCCCCCTCAACCAAGACGGTGGAGGACCAATGCGAAGCTGCTTCCGAAAGGCTTCAAATTGATGTCTTGCGAGACTTTTGGTGAAGATGTCCGCAACCTGGAGCTTGGACAGAATGAAGCGAGTGTGAAGTTTCCCAGACGATACCAGTTCTCGTATAAAATGATAGTCAATGTCAAGGTGTTTTACCCGTTGAGTGGCTGGATTCTGAGTGAGAAAAGAGCACTCTTGTTGTCACAAAGAAGTGTGAGACGACTATGTGGTAGAGCATGAAGTTCATGAAGTAAATGAGTTATCCAAATGATTTCTGCAGCCGTGTTTGCCACAGCTCCTTCGATTCACAACTGGAACGAGAGACAGTAGGTTGTTTCTTAGCACTCCATGACACAAGGACCCCCCCCCCCCCAAAAAAAAAAAAATAGAATATCCATAAGTAGAGCGTCTTGTCTCTAAGCACCTGGCCCAATAGCATCCGAAAAACCGACAAGTGAGGAATGTGTCATTTTGAGAAAGTAAGGCCGAAAGTAATAGTACCCTTGATGTAGCGCAAGATTCGTTTAACTTCCTGAAAATGATTAGTCGTAGGAGCATCCAAAAAATGACTTAGCTGATTCATAGCATATGATATATCGGGTCGGGTGACGGTGAGATATTGCAAATCACCGACAATCGACAATCGATCTATAGTGTGTAGGATCCGAGTATGGCTCACCGTCAGTGGTGAAGGTGATGTTAGAAGCAAGCGGAGTAAAGGTTGGTTTTGAATCCAACATGTGAGCACAAGTCTCAGAGGCATATTGGATTGATTTAGGAATAAACGCTTTGGAGTGTAAGATATTTCAAGACCCAAGAAGTAATTGAGTTCTCCTAAATCTTTTATCGCAAACTCATTATGGAGACGTCGAATAAAGGACAAAATGGCAGTGAAGTGATTCCTCGTTAGGATTAAATCATCCACATACACAAGCAGGTAAATAATGCATGTGCCTCGTTTGAATATAAATAGTGATGGAGCAGCACGGCTACATACAAAGCCAGTGGTGGTTAAAAAGGTGCCCAAGCGGTGAAACCAAGCGAGAGCTTGTTTGAGCCCATTATGGCTTTGTTAAGATTGCACAATGATAGGGGAATCTAGAATTAATGAAACCTGGAGGTTGTTCCACATGTAAGCACTCATTTATATGACCATGCAAGAAGGCATTATTGACATCTAGTTGATGTAGTTTCCAACATTAAGAGCAGCTAGGGAGAGTATGATTTGGATGGTGGAGGCTTTCACCACCAGCCTGAACGTGTGGGAATAGTCAAGACCCGGAAATTGGCTAAAGACTTCAGCCACGAGTCTTTCCTTATAACCTCAATCGAGCCATCAGAATGATATTTGGTTCGAAATAGCCATTTCAATCCAACAACATGGCGATTAGTGGGTCGAGGCACCAGCGACCAAGTATTTTACGAGTGAGAGCCATTGAGTTCCTTATGCATGGCGAGTTGCCATTTCTCATCTTTGAGGGCAAGTTTTAAAATGTTTGGGGTTATTAGCGGCAAAAAGAGCCTGATGAAGAGGGTGACATGTGACAAAAGATAAGTATATGTTGAGGCTTAAAAATACAGCTTTAGCGCGTGTAATCATAGGATGGGTGGGAAATAGGGTGGCGGTGGTACGGGTATAAAGCCATCGGAAGTTGCGGCAGAGTGTGAGGTATGCGGGGCAGGAGGGGTTTGTGGTGATGGCGATGATGGTGATGTAGGAGAGGGTGGTGTGACGGGCTCTATGGGGTTAGGGTATGTGGGGGTCGAAATTGGTGGGAAAGGTTAATGCATAGGGTGCATGGAGGTGCAGTTTTAGGTGAAGTTGGTGTAGATGGTATGTTGGGGCAGTGGGTTTTAGATGATGAGGTGGGGTAGGATTGTCTAGAAAGGTTCTTAAGGGAAGGTCTGAAGTCAAAGTGTCATTGCTAGTGCCATGATAAGGAAACATGTTTTCATTAAAGTGAGCATGTCGGATGATGTAAACACGGGACATGTGGGGTCAAGACACCGATACCCTTTATATGTAGGACTATACCCGATGAAGATGCACACTATGCTCCTTGGTTCAAGTTTGTGTTCCGAATGTCCCGTGGATAAGGAAATACTCGAAAACAAAAAGTCTAAAAATGTCATAATTTGGTCGTTGATAGAGCAGAACCTCAAAAGGCGCTTTGTCTTTTAATATGGGGGTGGGCAAACGATTAATTAATAATGGGATGGAAGTTTAGCATGAAACATCATGGCTAAACCGGTTTCAACTATATGGCGATGTTTACATTCAACATGCTCGTTTACTTGTGGTGTGTATGGATAAGATATCCTATGAAACGTTCCATTCTCCTCAAATAATGACCGAACTTTGTGGTTAAAAAAATTCTATTCCACCATCACTTTGAAAGATTTTTATCTTTCAAGAGAATTGTGTTTGAACAAACTTTATGAATATCACCAAAATATTGTAAAAATCAGATTTTAGTTTTAATGGGTAGAGCAAACAATAACGTGAATAATCATCCACGAATGCTGCATAATAACGATAACCATCAACAGAAGTAACCGGCGAGGGACCCCATAATTCACAATGTATAATATCAAGAGGGTGCAAGGCACGTTTATCATTATTAGTGACCATTTGCTCTTGGCAAGTTGGCATGGAGAACAAATAACCGGCTTAGGTAACAAAGCCGAAATAGATAAAAGTCCATAATCTTTTAACATAGTAATAATATCAAAATGGAAATGTCCTAACCGGGAATGCCAAACTTCAAAGGAAGCCTTTCGTTTTATTGAAGAAGCAACAAAAGCATGAGAACCCGGTTGAAGGATGTAGATACCATTTTCACATCGTCCTCAAGCTAGAACCTATTGGGTGTGTCGATCCTGAATATGAAAATGAGGATAATAGAACAAAACATCAACACAACTATCCTTGGTCAGTTTGCTAATCGACAAGAGGTTTTTGGTGATATTTGGAACCACCAAGATATCTTTTAATATAATATTCGGAGATAAAGATGAGTGACCTTTGTGGGTAATAGGAAGAGAGTTTCCATTACCAAATGTGACAAAAGAAGTACCTAAGGTGGCCAATGGGTTTTGAATATTCTGAGTAGATCAATTCAAGTGATCGGTGGCGCCGATATCGGCAACCCAATCTGGAGCATTGATATCACATTGGGATAGGAATGCATTTGCTAAGGTGTCTTTGGTAGGAGTAACATTAGATTCATAAGTAGCAAGATTGGGGCAAAGGTTGGCATAATGACCATCACGATAGCATAATTGACAGTGAGGTGGTCGGTAACCACGTCCACGGCCACCACGAGAACCGGCAAAATTACCACCACGTGACATACGACCATCGTGATCCCTAGGAGAGGAGTTAGAGTGCTAAGTTTGAGCCGAGAACGCTATCGGAGGGGTAGGAGAAGCATGAAGAGCACGAGTGAATAACTCATGAGCTTCGGCCTAGGCAAGAAGATTTGCGATTGACGGAACGGGGCGAGTGGAGCGGATGGCTTTGGAGAAGCTTTCAAAATATGGTCCAGACCACATAAGAACCAATGAAGTTGGTCAACATGATCAACTGGGTAACCAATAGCCGAGAGTTGATCACAAAGATTCTTGAAGGTTTGACCAAACTCGGCAACAGACTTCTGACCTTTCTAATTATCCGAAGTTGATCACGAAGATAATGAACACGCTCTATGGATGTATTTCCATAGGCTTTTTCCAAAGCAACCCACATGTCACGAGCCGTGGGAAGGCCGATAACAAGAGTTATAGCTTCTTCAAATAGAGAACCATTCAGCAAAATCACAATGAGGTGATAATCAGCAGCCCAAGTTTGGAAGTCTGGGTTATCGACGCTCTTATCGTTACCGGTGATGGTGGGAGTTGGGGCAGAGGAAGAGTCATCAACGTGCGTGATAAGTTGCTGATACTTGAGGATTGTGGTCATTTGATGAACCTAAGCAAGGTAATTCTTGACAGTAAGTTTGAGTGTGATCATATGGGTCAGTGAGCGAGGAAGAGTAGTATCGGAGGATAAAGCAGCCATGGCTGAGAAAAGGAGGAAGACGATCAGATGGGGAGGGAAGAGGTGGAGAGGGTTGATTAGGACCTTTGGCCTGATACCATGAGAATGGTCACTCAATGATCTCCACCAATGTGTGGAGAGTATAATATATAGATCAAAGAATTAATAGAATAATACACAGGAAATACAAAGAGATAATAAGCAAATAAATACAAGAATCAGTTATGCATGGTGTAGACCAATAATAAGGGAATATGTTTTTAAAATAAAAAAAAAAGATAAATATAATAATAAGGTACTGTAATATTAAAATAAAAAATATTAAAAATTATATTTTTTTGAACTACAACTATCATTAAAAAAGCGGCCAATAGAAAATCGCTAGGCCCAACAAAAAACACACGACTTACAACTTAAAGTTACACCAATCCCTCCACGTTATACTCTTATACATCGATCTATTTTTCATCTACAAATAACACCACGTCTTGATATCTTCTTTTATTTTCGCCATGTTGATGCTTTTATTAGTGAAAATGACTACGTTCCTAGATTTTCATAGACATCACATAGCCGTGAAGACATAGCATGTATCACCTTCTTTTTCTTGTTATCTCCATCAGCATTCTTGTGAGCCGTGATGACATCTTTAACCGAAAAAAGCAAAAAAATCCGACATACCACACCATCAGCTAATAAACTCCCAGATAATCAAGGCTATGTAGCAAGAGGAGAAACGATGATCACTATTCTCGTCCCGTTCACCGCAAAGCTTGCACACCACCGAGTCTATAGTGATGTTCCTTCTAGATAGGCCAACGAGGGTTGGTAATCTGTATTGCGCCGCTTTCCAAACAAAAGTGTTGAGTTTCTTAGGAACCCATGAGTTCCACTTCGAGACAAATGGATCCGGTTCACCCTTAGCCAAAGAAATATGCTTTTTAACTGATGCAACAGAAAAGGATTTACGTTGATCGATCGCCAAACACCATTGGTCTTTGATGTCGGATAAAACTACATATTGTATCAAGGTTCGATAATTCAGCAACCTCGTCAATCTCCACCAGATTAAAATTCGCTCTTTTCCACTTCCAATTCCATAGGAACAAACCATTCCTTAATAACCCACAATAACTAACGGGGCATGTCTTGTCTTTTTCATTAGGAAACCTCAATCTTAGTGGATCCCCAATAACCAAGTGTCAACCCACCTCTCAACATCTTGATGTTATCACCCTTACCCACTTTACAAACAATTAAACTCGCTACATTAATATGCATCCTCTCCAAGTGGTTATTGATGTTTGCTATGGTCTCCCAGGTTCCGGACATGCCTGATGCTACTTGCAAATAAGTGCAAGTTCTTTTAGAAAAAAATGTATAGCTATAATTATTTTCCGCCACAGCATCGTCAGCTCAGTTTTATAATACCACCACCATTTTGAAAAGATGACGATATTGGCGTCTCTAAGGGGCAAAAGACCAAGGCCCCTGACCTCTTTCGGTCGAGTTATATTATCCCAACTGACCCAACAAAGTTTATTCTTGTCTTCTGTTACACCCCAAAAAAACTTTCGACGAATCACTTCCAATTCCTCAATAACTTTGATCGGCACTTTAAAAAGCCAGAAGAAGTATGTGGGAATCGTCTCCGTCACCACTTCAAGAAGGAAGAACTCTACCACCTACTGCCATTGAAGTAGCCTTCCAACCCGAAAGGCGATTCTTGAATTTCGCAACAGCTGACTCCCAATGGGCTGCTCTATTCATATTGGCGCCAAGGATAAGACCCATATAAGAACAAGGAAGCCACCCAACTTGGCTTCCGATCGTATAAACAGCTAAACTAGCCACATCTTGCTGCAGTCCCAACCCGAAAAGCATAGATTTCCCACAGTTTATCTGCAGCCCTGAAACAATGTGGAAAACACACAATAGGCGCACCATATTATCAATATTATTTTGATCCCACTTACCCACTAGAAGACCATCATAGGCATATAATAAATGTGACACAAGCGATCCCTTATTTGGAAGTTGAATTCCTTTAAAAAAGCCTTCATCCGCTGCTTTGTTCATCATGCAAATAAACGCCTCCTTACCGATAAGAAAAGAAACGGAGCTATTTTATCTCCTTGTCTAATCCCCCTAAAAAATTGAAATTCAAAGGTAGGAGATCCGTTTATCAACACGGACGATCTAGCCGACCATAATATAGCCCAAATCCAATTCCTCCATTTAAGGGGAAAATTTATTTGCTCTTGCATTGAATCCAAAAAAAGCCCAATTTAAATGGTCATTGGCCTTCTCAAAGTCGATTTTGAACAACAACATACTCTCCGTTTTCTTTTTCCCCCACTCTATAAGCTCATTAACAATTAAAGGCCCATCGATAATGTTACGATTCTTCATGAAAGCTGATTGGTTATCAGAAATAATGGAATCTAACACCCGTTTAAGGCGTTCAGCTAAAACTTTAGAAATAACCTTACTAATGCAACCAAGTAAGTTAATCAGTCTAAATTCGCCAAACCCACCCGGGTTCCTAACATTGGGGATAAGTGCCACAAAGGATGAGGAACACCCATGAGAGATGGACTTGGTCTCGAAAAAGTGATGAAGAACTTTTATAAAATCCTAGCCTAGAACCTCCAAAAAATGCTTAATGAACCGGAAGTTAAAACCATCCGATCCCTGGGCTCTGTCGTCCACGCACACCCAAACGGCGTGTTTGACTTCCATATCCGAAAAGGGTATGATCAACCTACTAGCCTCTAGGTCCAAAAGTTGCGTAATATTGTGACATTGTAACTTCGGACGAATATGGAGATATTCTTTGAATTTGTTAGCAAAATACCTCCTCGCTTCCTTTTTAATGATATTTGGTTTGGTACACCATTCACCTTCCACCGAGAGACCATGAATTTTGCTTTTAATCTCTCTATTCTTGATAATACCATGAAAAAATGCAGTGTTTTCGTCGCAAAAAGAAGCCCAGTTCACCCTAGATTTTTGTCTCGTGTCTTTGGTTTTGTTAGCTTCTAACTCCAACATCTCATTCTTGCACTTAGAATAAATCCACAGCTCATCTTCCTCTAAATCTCTTTCTTAGATAAGTGCATCAAGCTGAAAAAATCCAGCTTCCAGTTTATCCTTTTTTTCTGTATCTTTGTCTCTATTTTCTTTAGCCCATGCCTTCACCCTTTGCTTGAAAATGAGCTTTTTTGCTAAGGAAACATCAACTTCCCCTCATAAGAAAAAGTAGCCGAGGCTTGATTCACCACATCCTCCAATCCACTCCTATCAAACCAAGAATTGAAAAAGAAACGGATAAGTACCGAAATCCAAAGGGTTAGTGGTAAGCATAAGAGGAGAGTGATCAGATAGGAATCGTGGAAAGGCCATGCAACAAGTATCTGACCACAAATTCACAAAATTTTGACAAACGAGGAAGCGATCGATTTTGCTCAGTTTCACTATACTCCCTTTACCTTTGCAAAAAGTAAAACTTCTGCCTTTCATGGCGAAGTCCGTTAGGCCCGACTGCCCTATAAACTCGTTTAAATCATTCGAACTGGTCGGGTTGAATCTAGAGTTTTTCCGCACTTCGGGAGACCTCATGGCGTTAAAGTCGTCAAACACAATCCAAACCCTATTGTAAGAGGACATCAGAGTACAAATATCTCCCCAAAGTCTTCTTTTCGCAGTAGTATTTTGGGGAGCATAAATGTTCAGAATATGAAAGTCCAGTCCGACACCCAACACCTTCCCAGTCACCAAGAGATAATGCCTATTTTTAGTCACCTGCTTAAACAAAAATAGGTTGGGCTCCCACATACTAACGATCCCTCCTGACCTACTCGAAGCATCCACCGACTCAAAGCAAAAACTATGGTTACCCCAAAAAGCTCGAAGGTCGATATCCGAAGAATCCCCAAATTGAGACTCCTGGAACCCGACAAATGATATTTTATGCACCTTAATAATGTTACTGATCTACCCAGCTTTATCCTTGTCCCATGCCTATGACATTAATGTTCAAAAATTTCATTTAGCTTCATCACTACACACCTCTCCCGCAACCAGTAATCTGGCCTTTCCATGGAAACCTTCCCAATCCACACTCACCATCTTTCCAACATCAATAGTGCAATCAATTTCCTTATTTTCCTTTTCATTTTTCGTACTTGCCTCGGTATCCATCTCAGTGGACTGAAGTTCCTTCTCCGAGACATCTTCTATATTCGGCGGATATAAGATGACGGGATCTGGAAACTTGTAAGTCCACGCCCAATTCTCCTGATCGAGTTTACCCTTGAACACCTGGTTAGCCTCCTGAGAGTTTGGTTTTCTTCTTCTTCTAGTACCTGTAAGACTTTTGAGAGAAATAAATTGATTTAAAGAGAGAAGGGAATTGAGACCCAGCCCAATGTCTTCATGAAAAACCTCAGTGTTCCCCTTTATATTAAGCCCATGAGAAGACCATCTTGGTCTCTTTCTAGAGCCTAACCCATCTAAAGGAGTTGACCCCTCCAAAGTATTAAGACCAACCTCTTGGGGGACCCTATGACCATGATTCTCTACATTAATGGCACTTGCACGAACAATGTTCTCCTACCAGCTTTTCTCGGGTCCCACAAAAGACGGCTCGCTTAAATTGATGGTATACATGTGTACATTGCTGACTGTTACCTCTGTAAATGAGAAATCCTACTCCCGCACTTCGCTATCCCTTCCACTTCTCGCATTCTTGCTATGAGTCTGTAAGTCTTCCGTTTCCGGCGCCGAAGCCGGAGTCTTGTTCCCCATACCTGTAAATTCGGAACACAATCCAACTCGAATTCTTCCACCCAAACATCATATGAAAAGTTCTTCCATCTGAGTGTTAGTTGCTCTGCTATCTTCCTCTTCTCTTTGTGATGATCCCCACCCGGATAATGGTTAACATCATCCCAAGATTCTATAGAAGGTTAGATAATACGACCGAAACTATTCCCGGTTAGGTCGAAAACATCACCGTTCCAGAGGTGAACTGAACTGGACCATCCCTAACCCTTAACCAAGCTATTCTCTCCTCTTGCACGTACGACTCACTCCAATGTTCCAAGGACCTGAAAAAGTTTTCAAGATGTCTTGCTTCTTCTCCATGATGTCTATAACCAGTTCCAAATTAGTGTAAGTAATCAAGACATTAAGGCCCTCGAGATATCTGATGCACTCCCCCATAATACATGCCTCCTCAAGCAAATAGGAAGCGTTGTTCAGCATATGCAAGACCTGAATTCACACACTACAGCCGGCCCCGCAAAAGGTTCAGAATAGAGGAAGTATTCTGATCCACAGGAAATTTCTTCCATGTACTAGGTTTAGGAATAGGAGGAAAATCCCTGATATCTCCATCGCCCCATCCTTGATTATGAGACCACGGATCAGTCGGCAGCCAGAAGTTCTTGACCGGTACCCCTTGAGCTTGCTGAGCTTGCTGAGCATACTGACTCGACGAGGTCTTAGTAACAGTTGCTTCTTTGTTTGATTGCCACTTATCATAGTTGGCAATGTTTATGCCAAGCTTTACACCTCCTAGAACCACCTGCACAATCTTATTCACTAACTCTTCCTTGTTGTTGACATCCTGGAATCGAACGAACGCGAAAAAATTACCCAATCTGTCTTGACAGATAAACCGACACCAAATTCTCGAACATTTTGAAAACTACTTTCAAATCTACTTCAAATACTCCCTCCGGAATATTGGACACGAACACATTTGTCGTAGCCACTCTTGGTCTCCAATCTTTCCTAGCTACTGCTTCCATCTTCTTAGTTCGACGTCCTTTGAAGGTCTTCAAGCTTTGGTTGAAGTTTCGATCTTCTTTCGTGTCTGCTCTCTGGTCTGCTGCTTCCATCTTCTAACTTTTATATTGTCGCATTGGTTTAAGAGGGAGTTTCACTTATTAGTTGTCTTGATTTTGCTATAGATGAAAAGCATATAATTGGAAGAAATAAATACAAATGCGTTTTTAAGTTTTTTTTTAATTAACGAACGAAAGTTATTAAAAAAATATTAAATTAATTTATAAAAGTAATATCATTAAAAAAGGGAAAAAATATGAAAAAAAGGTAAATGACATAAGGGAATTATTTTTGTTAAAAAATAAAAAAGGAAATATGTTAAAAGTAAATATAATAATAAAATATTATAATATTAAAACAATAAAATCTTAAAAACTATATATTATTATAAATTTAAAATTACTATTCATTATATTAACAAAGATAAAGATATATATAGAACTACATACTTAAGTTTTTTAATTAACGAACGAAAGTTATTAAATAAATATTAAATTAATTAATTAATAAAAGTAATATTATTTAAAAAAAAAAAAAATTATAAAAAAACTTGATAAAGAAATAACTACAACTCCATACTTTAGTTATTATTAATTAACGAACGAAAGTTATTAAATAAATACAAATTAATTGATAAAACTAATATCATTTAAAATAAGAACAAAATTATAAAAACAAAAAGTAAATGACAGGGAATATGTTTAAGAAAAGAAACTATGTTAAAAGTAAACATAATAATAAGGTATTATAGTATTAAAATAACAAAATATTAAAAATATATATTATTATAATCTTAAAATTACTATTAATCGTCCTTCAACAACAAAATATATATATATATATATATATATATATAGTGGAGAGTTTAAATGAGAAGAAAAAAATTTTAAGAATAAAATGAATAACTTTTAAACCAGTAGAAATTCTCCATTTACTTCATTTAATATGTATATTTAATATTATAAAAAATGACATATAGGTAAATCTATAATTGTCAGTAATTAGCTAATTAATTAAACTTGTAACTCATTTTTTGCATATACTCTTTTAAGATAAAAATAATTTATGGTGTAGGATAAATTTTTGACATGTGTAGGATAAATTTTGAAATGTGTAGGGTAAATTTATATGTGTGTAAGTAAATTCAGGTAAATGTAAGACATATGTAGGATAAATTTTGAAATGTGTAGGATAAAATGTTTTTGCTTTATTAATGAAAGATAACATAATTAATGAGAGGGGTTATAAATTATTTAATGTTTTACCATTATGTCCTTTCTTATTTTTATTCTAACATTTAATTTTTCTCAAATTAACTATATATATATTATTTATCTTTTAATTTATCTAATCATATATTTGTATTTTTTTTTATTTTAGCTTTTTTAATCAATCTGTGTTTTTTTATTTTTATTTTATTATTACTAATACAATACCGTAATCGTTTGAAACGGTATTTCAATATGTCTAGTTAAACAACAATTTTTAAAGACGACTAATTCAAACTCAAACCATTTCGTTTTCAGTTTATTATTTATTTGTTAACTAATTTATATTATTTTTACTTTTTCATTTTCTAATAAATTTATTTAATAATAAATTAAAAATTAAATAATAAAAAGGAGTATTTTTTCCAAGGGCTTCTTGCGCAACGCCTGTCTTTCCAATGGTTACTATAAATTCAATTAGTATTTCTACCTACATTTGCACTTCTCTAACTCACAATAAAAAGCAAGAATACTTTTAAGTGAAGATGAAGAAAACAGAGCTTTGGGTGGTCCCGTCTTGTATTAATGTCTCCGAGAACAAACTATAAGAACTGTACGGTTTGTATTTTTTTAATTTTAAATATTTAGATTGTTTAAGTTTAATTATCTAGTTTGCTTAAGTCTAAATATGTACTTTTTAATATCTGTTGTTTTTAATTTATATATTTGTTTTTTTTAATTTAAGTCAGTTTTAGTTTATATATACATAGTTATGAATTTAAACACTTTCAAGGTTTTTTTTAAACTAAAACAAATAGGTTTTCTTTTTAATTTTAAAATGGTTTAAAGATATAACCCACCAATGTTAAATCGGACGTGTCCGATGCATCAAACCGGATGTGTCCATGCCATCTCCTCCAACGATGGATCAAGTTTGATTTATGGGTTTGGAAGGCGGACAAGGATCATTGAGTATGGTTTGTTTGTGATATCACCACAAAATTGTTGTTTAATTGTGGCAACACCAGTGGCTTGATAAAAAAGGAATTATTATTGTGTTGGTAATAAATATAATAAAAAAACATGTTGGTTAAAAAAAATAAAATAGAAATATAAATATACATTTAATTAAACAAAACATGTTGGCAGTTAACCGTCTAATGGTCTTAGTTATTACACTTTAGTCCAAACGTATAGACAATCGGCATACCTTCAATCGGCTATTGTATGCAAGTCTCATCTAATGTTGTAAATAAAGAAGTTTCTAAAAATTTGTAATTTGTATTTGTGGCTATACATGTATGAATTGTAAATATAACATTATTACGTAAATTAGAGATATAATATTATCATAAATGTATCATTATTGTCATTGATGAAACAAACGTGGTGTATAAAGAATCTTTAAGGAGTTGTGCATATCGCGAGAAAAGGCAAAGCCCTCTTCATGAATGTTGGTTCGATTGGAGGTTTATAAACTATTTTTGATGTGGTACTTTTTTGTGGTTGTACATTTGGTTATTTGGTGGCAGTAATTTAGCTTCTTAGACATGTTTTGTATGTAGTTATGTCTATAACATGTTACATTGTCAATGGGTGTTAATCCTTTTTATGGGTAAGACATGGGAAGTAGATTATGTAAGTGATGTATAGTCATTCGTAGTTTAATAAAATGTGGTATGTAAATTTTCTAAAAACCACACGTGTTTGCGCACGGGTTTTACTACTAGTGTATAGTAAAAGAACAAAATAAACGAGCCTAATGAAACGTGCACTAGGAAGGTCTGCCCGTCTTTTGAATTTTTTATTCTAATAAATAAAATGAGTAATCAAAAGGTAAACAAAAACTAAATGAAATCACTATTTTAGTAAATAATTTTCAAAAACAAAATGGTGAATAATATTCTCCTCAACACTACTATGGAAAAAAAATCCTTCCTTGAAACGTTTGAGTAGAACAGAAGTGACAAAGCTTTTCAAGTTGATAAAATTTAACCCATATCATTTAAAATCGTTTTCATTGCTTATCATGAGTTAAGTTTAGAAACTGAAAAAGATAATTGCTATATTAATTGTCATCATTAGGCAAATAATTATATTTGATTAACTCATTCGAATCACTAAATTCACATTATAAATTATTGAACCTCCCGCTCTATTTATTTTTTCTTTCTTTGTGAGTTCACCCATATCACGAAACCCAGCTATCATCGTCACTGATAATTGAGTTGGTGATCAAGCTTGTGCCGTTGCTGAGAGTTTCGTTGTTGGTCGCAAGAATCGCATCCTCGCCTGTAACGGTCATCATTTTTACTTGCCGGTGTCACCAACAATCATCGTCACTGTCGCATTATTTTTGTTGGTGCAGAATATCTATAGCCTATGTCTTAGGGTCATGTCGAGTATGTAATAGGGCTTAGTTGTAAGATTTCTATTTGTTTGTATGTTTATATGCCACTTCGTACGAAGTGCTCTTCGGACGAAGTGGCAACTCCAATTGCGAAGTTGTTATGTCTGTATATAGCAGAGTTGGGGTCTTGAGTCCATAGCTGTTTTTACTGATATTAAGGCGAAGCCTGTCAGTTTGTTGTCTGTAATTCTTTTACGTTTATTAATACAAGAAGCAAATGTGTTAAACAGTAGATCCGATCTTTTGTCAAACTTACTAACGATGAATTCCGCACACGTTGGTTAGCTCGAGTCCGGTCCGGTGCTTTCGGGGGAAAGCCGATCCTCCCACAAGTGGTATCGGAGCAAGAGGCCTGATTCGAAGACTTTTGATCATATTTTTACTCCTTCTTAGAACATTTATCAGATCTAGACAATTTCATGGACAAATTGGACTAGGATTCTAGTATACCATGTTAAAATCAGTTTAAACACACCCTTGAAATTTTCAGACCTTTAAAATCACCTGAAATCATGTCAAAATTGCGAAAAAACAAGAAAAACACGAAGTTGTGAACACAACTCGTATGAGCTGATATTACACCTCGCACGAGTTGCCTAGATACCTTGTACGAGGCACTTCAAATCTTTCCAAGTTTAAAAATTACTTTCTATATCCACCTCCTACGAAGTGAGTTCCAACTCGTACGAAGTGGGTAAACTTATCTTAAAATTCTTTGTGAACACCTCGTACAAAGTGCCGCATCGCATAAAGCACACTTCGCACCAAAACAAGTTCTAATCAAATTTTTTTGACAATTTTCAGGTAAAATATGGAAGTGGAATTCTTTAACGCCTTCACCACATCTGTTGTTACAACTGTTGCAGCTAAAAACATGAACCTAGAAAATGAAATGGGAACCATGACGAAACCTCCAAAACTCATGAACTTAGAAGATTATGACAGTTGGAGCAAGAGATTCATCAACTGGGTTCAAGCTAATCATTTCACATGTTGGTTTGCCATTGAGTCAAAATACATAGCACCTACAGGTGAATGTGGTTTTGAGAAGACACTGGCTTAGCTCACGGATATAGAGAAAGAAAAAGTTTATCAACGAGAAGAAGATGATGAATATACTGTAGCAGGCGGTAAAAGAAGATATCCTAGCTCTTCTTCAACACGATGATGACGCCTAGTCTCTGTGGAACGCTTTAAGACTTAAGTTCCAGGGATGTTCTCAAATTCGAAAAGGAAGAAAAGTGTTGCTAGTAAGGAATTCGATATTTTCAATCTGATAAAAGGAGAGACTACGAAACAGCTTATCGAAAGATATTGTCATTTGGTGGTTCAAATAAAATGAATGGGGATTTTTAAAACCAATGAAGAACTTGTTGATAAACCGGCTGATTCTTTACAAGAAGGAGAATGGACTACTTATCTGCCTATCTTGAAAAAAGGCACATATTATAGTAATTTCACATTGCCAAGATTCATTGAAAGATTAGAAGGTCATGAGCGATAAGTTCAGAAACATTATTGTTACACACCTCGTATGAAGTGTAATTGGTCAAATTTGTTAAGTGTTATACACACTCCATACGAAGCGGTCTTTTCTTGAAACGTTTGAAATTTTTCTAAGTGTTAGATCAATTGTGTATATGCAGGAAAAGAAAACATCGTTCGAGCCTATCCACAACATATGTTGTCTGCTTGACAAGCAATTTAGAATCGCTGTCAGCGAAGTGCTTGACTTTATGAGACGTATTCCTATTACAAAGGCCCTGACATATAGACATAAAGTGTACAGATCATATATAGAACGATTTTGGGCAACGGCTCATCTTCAAGAAAATCCAAGGGCCATAATCTTTGTTGTTAGAGTTGGAAATGAGGACTTGGAGGTCAAGATTACGGAAGACCTGATTCGTAGAGTTTTGGAATTTAAAGATAAAGAAGGTGATCCAACGGGATATCCTAAGCGCATGGTTAAGGGTCGTTTCTATAGAATGGGATACACTGGTCAGTGAATGTAGCACCGTTCAAAAAGGCAAATCTTGGCAGGCCGTACAAATTCCTCACACATTTTGTTATACATGCACTCAGCCATCGGAAAGGAGGATTTGACGATCTGGTCGATTATCAAATTTGCATGAGTAGAGCTCTTGTATTAAATCTGCCTTTCAATTTCAGCAAGTTAATCTTCGAGCAGATGGTGCTAAACATGAGTACCGAGAAATTTCTGCAATATCCAAGATTTATTCAAATCATGCTTGATGATCAATTTCCAAATCTGGAAAAGAATGAAGATGATAGTTGAGATTAGAGCACATGGATGTGGAGACATTAGCAAGATTGAATATACATGAAGAAGTCGGTAGAACCTGCTGCTAAACCGATATTTGGTGCCATCAAAGATAAAGATTATATTGCTCCTCCGAAAGGTATGTGGAGAAAGGCTTCCAATGGTGATGAAAAGGAAGAGGATGATTGTTTAGAAGGTTTTGAGCCCAAAGAAAGCAGTTGGTATGAAAACAATGAAATAAAGAAACGAAAGCGCCCAACCCCAATGAAAGCTGCAGGGGCCTCCTCTTCAACAGCCCCTAAAAAGTCCAAACGTGCAACTGTGTGTACATTACTAGTCGATGAACCTGACGTTGAAATTGCAACAATGAATGAACATGTCCTTGAGTATTGAAGAGAGTAATATTAAGTCAAATAGTTGATATGTTGGAAAGCAGAAAGTAGCTTCTATAAGAGGAGATGAGAGTGAATGTGTTAGTTAGTCCTCAGAGGATACCGATTCAGATCTCAACATTGCAGCATAAAGAGAAAAAAATAGAATAAGAGAGGAAGAACGCAAGCGTGAAGAAGAATGCAAGCGTAAAGAGGATGATGATTTATATGGTCCTTCAGATTCGGAAGAAGAGTTAGTAATAACTAAACCTGCTAGGAGTCCAGCCAGACGCACAAAAAGTAAAGTATCTAGTACTTCTAAAACAACTGGCTGACTAGGGCTGTGAACGGGGGATCGGCTCCTCCGATGAGCAACCGGTTTGATCTAACTCAGCTAGCAGAGGCGGAATTCATTGCTAGAGAGGATGACAAACGAACAAGAAAGATCTTACTATTTAACTGCTCTGAATTATATTAATGACGTGCAAGTACAGACGCGAGTAAACAAATCAGCAGGGCTTCGCCGTAAAAACTGAACTAACACTCACTAGCATTGACACAACACTCCTCTATTTATAGGTCGACATGACTCGTACTGGAGTGTGTGTTAAACAGAGACATTGGTCGTATGAATGGTTGCTTCGTACGAGGGACTGAGAGTCACTCGTACAAGTCATCCAGACTCATTCGTACGAGCCAATACAAAATGTATAAAATAAACATTAACATATTAACAAAAGACGTTTAAGCTTATATACAATACAAACAAATCCCAGATGTAGGTAATAGACATAATGCACCAACAAACTCCCCCTTGGATGTTGCCACAGTCTGGATAGTCTTAAAAAAACATCTTCACCAGATTTGACTAACGCGCAAAAAATCTCTTCGGTGGCTTGCGATGCTCCTCAAATGCTATCGGCATTTGATCTGTTGGAGGAGGTCAGTTCACTGTATTGCCAAACCGAAAGCTCCTAAGTGATGCTATACGAGCACGCTCTACAATCCTAGCTTCATTCTCTCTTTCCTTTTTTGCTTGTCTCCTCAAGCTTCCTCCACGAAGTGTTCCATGTCGATCCTGAATGAATATCATTTGCAAAGCAGACATTAACAATCTTCTTGAATTGGAGAGCTTGTTCTTTATCCTTCTCCTCGAATCTGATCTTGCTATAAAATAGACATTCAATATCCTTCTTTGTGCAGTTGACTAGCCACATAGGGTCTAGCACTCGAATGCCATGCCATAACCCATATATGCATTTGTGGGCTATAACGGCTTCTATCAGCTCCTCTGCAATCTTCCATGAATCTTCGTGTGGGTGCATGCATATAACAGCCTTCCTGTATTTGAATCGTAATGCCACCACTTGAAGATCGTATAAAAATCCTGCTCCATTCGTAACATAAGCATATTTTTCATCACTTTAGCCCTTTTTACGACGAGCGTTACATCTCTCTCCTTTGTCACTGGATCGACCTTTGTGATGCGTCTAGGAAAGTGAGGTTTCAAGTGAGTAAAACCGTGTAAAGACTCTGGCTTGATCAACTTCCATAGCCTCTGGTCATGAAACTTCATTTTGAGATTTATCATCTTTGTTTGCACGAATTCTTTAATATCCCAGTAAGGCAAGGACTTAATGTCGTGTAGATATCGGAAATACTGAATCCCAAACTCCTCTTGATCGCATAGACGTTTAGCTCTTCGATCCAACCCCAGCTAATGATATCCCCTAGAGATATGTCAGCATCACGAGTAAAGAATGCTAGGGGACGCTTGAATTTACGCTCGGCTGGTGCATTCCTAAACCATTTCTTCCTCATTTCAGCAATTTCAGCATTGTTCAGTTGTTAAGGAATAGTACCTTCCTTTGCAGCTTCTTCAACCTTTCGCTTCAACACATCAACATTTTCGGCTGTAAATAATTTGGCAAAAGTTGGGGAGTCCTCTGTACTTTGATCAGCAATATTCGCATCGCCATCAGAATCATCCTCCACGACAACTCTGTCATACTCGTTCGCGACTTCAACATGTTCAAACACATACTCGTTTGGCTCGAACGCATCTATCTCGTTTAGCCCATTCTCAAAATGAAACTCAAAATTTTCTTCATTCACTCCCAACATCTCGGCTATCTCCTCCTTAGAATAACTGTGAACGAATTCACCTTCTTCGATGTCATGCTCAAGATAAAATATCTTTGGTTTCTGCACGATAAAAACGGTGGTAAGTCAATCACCGAGAAGATTCATGCCTGCTGAGCATCTACAGAATCTTTAACTCTATTTTTGACTCCTTCTTCAGTAGCCTGATTAGCAGAATCATCGAGGTACACTGAAAAATCGATTTCTTCATTAACACCCGAATCAGTTATACATTACACCCGATCCTCCTATGTTATCATCAACATGATCACTACTACTATCAGAATCACTAGGCTAAACATCATCTAACTGTTCGTCATCTTTCTCAGTTTCCTCTTCAAACTCTTCAACATCTTCTTCTATCTACCTTTCCAACTTTTTCTTTAACAACCAGTCACGATGTCTCTGAGAAAGATCTAACATGATGATATCCACATCTATCGGTTTCCCAATCAATATAAACCTGTCCGACACCTGATAAACCACAATATCCTCAACAACCTTCTCTTTGCCCTTTCCTTGTGCGTCTAACTGCTCTTTGGCGAGACGTTCCCTTTCTGCGACACGTTCTCGAGCTTCAGCACGTTCGATCTCATCAATTTCAGCAACAATATTTACTCCTAGCTTCTTTGTCAGGATTTTCTCAAACATACTCATCCTCCTATCATTCCGAAGCCTTTCCTCCTCATACTCTGCCATACAAAGTCTCAACCGTTCGTTCTCAGACACGATACTAGCAAGCATGGCTTCAAGTTGATGTTTATCTTCAGACAAAACACTAATCTGCTCATGCATCTCATGTTTTTCTTCATTTAGCACATTAATCTGTTCTTGCAGCTCAGCTATCTTCACCGTATTCAATAAAACCTGCTTTTACAACTCATCAACACGTGGATCATTAAATGAAAAATTTTCACCCCCAGGAATATCACCAAAGTCAAAATCAAAATCGAAATGTGACTGGGGCTGTGAAGTCTGTGAAGATCGTGGTGGCTGTTGCGGTGTAGCTTGCTGTTGTGTTCGCTGTTGGGGTGTTTGCTGTGGTGTTGGTTGTGGTGGCGGTTGTGGAGCTTGTTGAGGTGGCGAAGTTGGCATTTGTTGAGCTGACTCGAACACAACTTCTTCTTCAACTGTCAGTTCTGGTATAGTCTCTTTGATCTAACGGTCGGAGACTCAGAACTCTCGCTGCTGGGCGCTTAAACCTTCTAGCCTTTTTCTTTACAGGTGTTCGCAGAGGAGTATCTGGGTCAGAACCCGGAAGGTTCGTATGTCGTATCATCCTCACATGTAGCCTTACGCTTTCGTTCCTCAGGTTTCTTCTTTAGCTCAGCCTGACGCTTTTTCTCAACCTTTTGCGCTATTTTTTTTCACCATCATGTCGTTCATCTGAGTTTATGCTCGAAGACGAAGTGTCTTCAGCTACTTTACCTTCACCGAAATCCTGACGTTCTATATCCGCAGCAATATCCTCAACATTCTCTTCAACATCTGGTTCATCACGTAATCAAAAACTTTCTGCTGCGGCCTTTTTATAAACCACGAACTGCGTTTGGAAACAAAACTATCTAACGCAACTAATTCTTCACTCTCATCGCCACTATCATCTTTTCTCCATTTGCAGGCGCTGGAGAAATATAATCCTTGTTGACTATCGCTCCGAAAACCAGTTTAGCGTTCGAAAATGCCTTCAAGTGTAGATTCATCTTTTTCAGCGTTGCACATCCATATGTTCGAGTTTCAGCACATCCTCCTTCTTCTTCTTCTTCTTCTTCAGATTAGGGTGTAAATGATCTAATAACATCTGAACGAACCGCGGATACTGTAAAAACTTCTCTCGTTGAATGATTTGCACCATCTGAGTAAATATAACTTTGGGGGAAAGTTATATGGCAAGTTAAGGACAAGTGCGGTGATCATAACATCTGATAATCCACCAAATCGTCAAAACCTCCTTTCAGATGGCTAAGAGCGTGAGCCACAACATGCGCAATATATTCGAAAAGGCGCGCTCAAATTCCCCTTCTTAAATGGTGCTGCTTCATGAAACCTACATATCCCATCCGGTAGAAACATCCTTTCACCATGTATTCTGAAAAGCCAGTAGGATCATCTTCGTTATCTTTGAAGTCCAATATTGTTCGGATAAACACTTCAGTTATCTTCACCGGAATATCCTCGTCATCAATCTTAACTGCCGATACTATCGCGTTATCCTCAGCACTAAACTCAGCGGCGTTCCAAAAAAATTCAACATGCGATCTATATACTGTGTGACGATCTGTAAGTGCCTTCGTGATTGGAATTCGGCTAAAAAAATCTAATACATCTCAATAAGCTATGATCTCTGGAATAGTCTCGTCTATCAAACAACATATGTTGTGGAATGGCGAAAATGACGTTTTCTTGACCTGTACAAGAGAGAGCAACAAACCGTCAGAAAAAAATTTCAAACATTTCAAATTCACTATGTCATTCGTACATGACACAATACCGTCGAGTCAACACTTAGAAAAATTTACAAGTTTGAAACACATTATCATTCGTACGAACCACTACTTCGTACGGAGACTTTTAGACTAAGAAATTTTTCAATCTTTTCCAAACTTGTTTTGTATGAATCATTGCTTCGTACGAATCATCAGCACTTAAGATAATTTTGAAATTAAATATTTAAGGATTTTGCTTCGTACGAATCAGTTCATTCGTAAAAATGAAAAGGCATAACATTGAAAACCTTGCTTCGTACAAACGACTTCTTCGTACAAGTGATGAACCGTTCCAATAACACCAAGTTTAATCTGAACATAAAACATGTTGTTTTTAACAAATTGATAGTCGATTTATAGGTTATTAGGGCCGATATTAACGTTTTTAAGGTCAATTTTAAGTTTAACCGGTCCAATCTCCCTAAATCTATGTTTCAAGTCCGTTTGGTTCAGATCTGGCATTATAACGGCTAGGATTGTGCAAAATTACCTTTCCCAATGCAAGAGGTGTGCAAATCAACCTCCTCAATGTGATAATACTCGAAATATGTCAAGAAATGTGAAGTTCAAAACGGATTCACACAAAGTTCTCTTAGTTCGCACAAAGTTTGCACAGTGACACTAACTTTGTTCGTGCGAAGAATGAGACCTTTTATACTAGTCACGGTTCATTCATACGAACCATTCATACGAATGAAACACCAAACGTGGTTCATAAGAATTAGTGTGATTCATACGAATCAGTTCTGAAACTTTTTAACTTTTTGATTATTTTATTTTTATGCAATTTTTATCTGTTTAAAACCCACTCAGTTAACCAAGTCCAAGTTAATGACCCTGGTTATCTGATTTTGCCTACCAAGTCCAAGTTAATGACCTTGGTTGACCATTTTTAACCAAAACAGATTTATTTTAAATTGTCAAGTTTCAAGTTAATAAACTTTATTGACGTTCAAGAAATTTTTCAATTCAAATTAGCTCTCAACCCATGGTCTTCAGGTTCCTTTCAGCAAGATGTCACCATGACTTTAACTATCTGTGTTTACATCATTGGTAGACTAAAAACAAAACTAAAAAGCTAAGGAAGCTGAAAATCTTTTTGGGTTTTGGAATTTTTCGAAACGAAATAACAAGTAAAGATACATTTTTTTGTGAGTTTTGTGTTTCATGAAGATCATATCAAGTGTTTAACAAATCACCAGTACCATTGATCTTGGTATACTCATTAAGTTTTTAACCAAATTTACCTAGATTGCCAATATTGTTATCCACTTAAACCTCTTCTCGTTTCTCAATTGTTTCAAGATATGTTAGGTAATATTTTGAACATGAAATAACTATGTGTCCCATCTCAGAATATACTCCTGTATCGAGATTCCCAGAATTTCATTTCACAAGTGAATATGTCTAACTGATATATGTAAATGGGTGAATTGCGAGATCTTGAGAGCTCAGGTTAGTACTACCGTACAGACAAAGAGATGAAGGCTCGCTTTAGGTGGTGTTCATTCAAGGAATCTTTTGAACTGCAGATGTCACAAAGGTTATGACATAATCCTTTTTAATGCAGCTTTATAGGCGAATAATGTGTAAAGTACTATAGAAGTTCTAGGCCATTGCTTACGCAAAATCATAAGAACTCGGATAATACCCCAGATATCAATTAAATATAAAGACCAAGTATCGCAGAATCTGGCATTCTCTCAAACGAAATTTCGGAGTACTAAGTCCATATATCCAAGAGATGTTAACCCACAAGTTATTCAGTTTTTCATTTAGGTTTATATCTTTAAAACAATTTACTGAATGAGTGAAGCCTATTGGCACATCCTCAGTAAGACCTGTTTAATTACTTGTTTAATCATTCCAATTCTTTAGCATACTGTGACTGTCATATTGATATAATATGATCTCCCTTTTTTTCACAAAAACTCTTTTGACTTTTATGATGTTTTTGTATTTTCTCAAAATTTCTCCCCTAAAATCAAAAACATATTTTTGGATTTTTAGAGTTTTTAAGAAAGAATATACATAAAATTCGTCAAACCGATGAGTATTAACGTCAAGTCGTCGTCATCCTCAAATTCAACCTCGTGTATATCCCCTGATGTCATATTTTTTAAACCATTTAATTTCAAAAGATTTTTAAATCTTGTTCGATCAAAGGCTTTAGTATAAAAATCTGCTTTTTGGTCATCAGTGTGGATTTTTTCAATTCTAACCAACTTTTCTCATAGCAATCACGGATAAAGTGGTGTCGAATCTCAATATGTTTGGTTCGAGAATGTTGACATGAGTTTTTCTGATATCAGCCAGGTTATTTACATATATAGGCGTATCAAGAAATTGTAGTCCGAAGTCTCTCATCTGCTGTTGAACCCAGAGAATCTGGGCACAACAGCTGGATGCTGAAACGTATTCATCCTCACAAGTAGAGCGAGCGACCGCGGTCTGTTTCTTCCATTGCCACGTTACCAAACGGGTTCCGAAGAACTTGCAACCAGCCGTCGTAGATTTGGTGTTGAGTTTGCAGCAACCGAAATTAGAATTCGAGTAACCCGCAAGATTGAAGTCGTCATGTCTAGGGTACCACAAGCCAATGCTTGGAAATCCCTTCAAATATCTCATGATACGTTTGACGGCGAGCAAGTGCGAATCTCTTGGATTAGACTGATAACGGGTGCACATGCATGTTGGATACATGATATCAGGTCGAGAAGCAGTGAGATACATCAAGTATCCAATCATGGAGGATATAAAGTTTCGTCAACTTTGACTCCAGTAAGATCTGGACAAATGCCTTGATTATGAGCTAATGGGGTTGATGCTAGTTTAGCTCCTGCCATATCGAATTTCTCCAATATGTTATGAACATACTTCGTCTGATGGATAAAGATACCATCAGGAAACTGATCAACCTGAAGTCCTAGAAAGAACTTCATCTCCCCCATCACGCTAATTTCAAATTTGCGCTTCATGACTTCTTCGAAGTCTTTACACAGCTTGTCATTTGTCGATCCAAAGATAATATCATCCACATATATCTGTATGATAATCAAATGCCCATCAACTTCCTTTGTAAAGAGGGTAGAGTCTACGGTTCCTCTGATAAAGTCGTTGTCTGTAAGATGAAATGACAGTGTTTCATACCAAGCTCTTGGGGCTTGATGCAGACCATATAAGGCTTTATTCAGAAGGAAGACTTTGTCTTTGTGCATTGGATCGACGAACCCCGATGGTTGGCCGACATACACCTCCCTCTTTTACATTTCCGTACAGGAAAGCAGATTTGACATCTAACTGGTACACCTTGAACCCTTTCCACGAGGAAAAGGCCAAGAATATGTGGATTACTTCAAGACGGGCAACTAGGGCATAGACTTCGGTATAATCGATCCCTTCCTGCTGATGAAAACCCTAAAGCACAAGTCGAGCTTTGTTGCGCACGACAATCCCTCTATCATCACGTTTGCACTTGAAGACCCATCTAGTGTTTATCTTTTTGTGATGATCAGGCAAGTCAACAAGCTTCCAGACTCCAAGTTTCTGGAATTGAAGCAATTCTTCTTGCATTGTGGTCCACCGAGCTTTCTTCCTTTAACGCGTCTTTCCAGCTTCCCGGCTCAACCTGAGAAACAAAACAACTATTAGAAAGTCTGGTTTAAATTGGAGCAATACGAGTATAGAAACAACTTAGATCCTTGTTGATCTGATTGCGAGTTTGCACTCCCGATTGTAAGCTGCCTATAATATTCACCGACGGATGATATGAAAGCGTCCTCGGCATCACTTCATTCGGAACATCTACTTGCGTTTGCAAATTTGTGATGACTTCATCTACAACTGGTACAGATGAAGAAGCTTCATTCCTGATGTTAGACTGATCACACTATGTTCAAGAAACTTTCAATCTGTTCAAATCATTCATCGGAACTGGATCCACCATCGTCGAAAGTCGGTTCCGATCAGAGTCAGCATTTGGCTGTTGCTAGGCAAATGATTCGGCAGTGTTGAGATTAGGTACAGGAACAGAGTCTTGAAGAGTAGTGCTAAACGAAAGCTACAGTTATGGCTTCTGATGGCACATCTGGTAGGTCGAAAGAACTCCACAAAATATCGTAGTTAAACAGCCACGATCCCCAGGTTTCTGCGTTGGATGACTTCATTCGGAACATCTACTTGCGTTTGCAAATTTGTGATGACTTCATCTACAACTGGTACAGATGAAGAAGCTTCATTCCTGATGTTAGACTGATCAGACTGTCTGTTCAAGAAACTTTCAATCTGTTCAAATCCTTCATCGAACTGGATCCACCATCGTCGAAAGTCGGTTCCCGATCAGAGTCAGCATTTGGCTGTTGCTGGGCAGATGATTCGGCAGTATTGAGATTAGGTACATGAATAGAGTCTTGAAGAGTAGTGCTAAACGAAAGCTACAGTTATGGCTTCTGATGGCACATCTGGTAGGTCGAAAGAACTCCACAAAATATCGTAACCAAACAGCCACGGATCCCAGGTTTCTGCGTTGGATTCGTATGTCTTTGATAATCCACATGCTGCACAAGAATAACCTGGTTCAAGCTCGGCAAGAAAACACGTTTCTGAGGAGTAGCATAACCCATGAAGAATCCTTCCAAGAATTTGCACCAAATTTACCAGCCGGGTCCAAAACAGTACACGGTGATCCAAATAGCTCCAGAAATGCAAGGTTAGGCTTTCGATGATTAAGTAACTCAAGCACGTCTTGTTGTGAGGCTTAATGTTAAACACGATTCAAGGTATAACATGCTGACGCGACTGACTTCACTTCAGAAACTGATTGGCAATTTTGAATCGGCTAGTATAGTTCTGGTAGTCTCGATCATGTGTGATTCTTTCGTTCAGCAACTCCATTTTGTTGTGGAGTATGAGGAGCACTGAATTCATGAAGAATCCCCTTCTCATTGCAGAATTCGAGAATCCTCTTGTTCTTAAACTCTGTACAGTTGTCACTGCGGATTCTCTTGATTGGCAAGTGATATAGGTTTTTTAGTTTTTCTGAAGAGGATCATTAGAGTTTCGAATGTTTCGTCTTTGCTCTCCAGAAAGAAAACCCATGAGAATCTCGAAATCATCATTTGTAACGACAAGACAATATAGATCACCAGAAATAGATTTGACATTTACTGGTCCGAAAAGATCCATATGTAGACTCTCTAGTGGTAGCTTGATAGAATTCAACAGCTTTCGTGGGTGCGATTTCTTGTGCTGCTTCCCCTTTTTACAGCTCAAGCAATCATCGGATAATTGAAAATTCTTCAAATTAACACCCTCCACTAGGTTGTTATGCACAAGATAATTCATCTTTCGTAGATGAATGTGCCTCATCTTTCTATACCATAATATCGACTCTTTCTCGGTAGCTTTGGAAACAAAGCATTGAACTTTCTTCGATGTTGTTGATGCGACACTCATATCTAGAACATACAAGTCATTTTCCTCGGTGCACGCATCAGAATCCATTCCTCCAGAATCTTGAAACCTGGTTTTAAGATTAAGCATTCTTTATCGTTGAAATGCGTTGTGAATTTCTTGTCACAAATCTGCGAAATATTGAGTAGATTGTTCTCGAGTTCCGTGATGTAGTTACACATTTGTTAGTGCATATTGGTGACAACAGCTTAATAGTTTAATAGTTTAGTCTTTGGATATTTTGTATTGGGCTTAGCATTTATGTTTAGCTTGTTTAGAGTAGCAATGGGCTTGGGAAAAATGGCCTAGCCCTAAATAGTATGCAGACATGTAGTATATATACATGTTGTGCATTCGGGTTTTGGGTAGTTGGTTGGAAGAACAACAGAGAGGAGTGTAAGAAATCTACAGAGAATGGCTGAGAGATTTCTAGATAGTCTTGAATTGGTTGTAAACACATTGTGTTAGATAATCAATAGAAGACTGTTTGAAGGAAATGTGTTCGTGTTCTTGTTTTTGTGAAATCGGATCTAGGGGATTCCGCACTCTAGATTAGATAGACGATTCTGTCAAGATCCATACGGACTATGGGACCTACAATTGGTATCAGAGCATTCGGCTCTTGATTTTGCTCGGTTTAGAATCATAACAGCAGAAAAAGTTGAGTTTTTGGACGTTTTGGAGGCTGTTTATGAAGTTTGTGACGGCTGAATTAGGGTTTCTGCTACTGTTCTAGGGTTTCTGTTACTGTTTCGGATAAACATCAGGAATTTTGGATTGAAGAAAGGCATCTTTGATCAAAAACTGAAGCATTTCGGATTGCAGACTTGAATTTCGGATCTGCATTTCGGATCATCAGACTTGCAATTTGGATCTGGAAAACTTGCATTTCGGATCAGAAAAGTGAATTCGGATTAGAAAAGCCGATCTCGGATTCCATTTTGGATTGAATTTCGGATCAGAACTATTTCGGATTCCATTTTGGATTGAATTTCGGATCAGAAGCTATTTCGGATTCCATTTCTAATTGAAATTTCGGATCAGAAGTGTATTCCGGATTCCATCTCAGATCAGAATAGTCGCTTCCGGATTCCATCTCGGATCAGAACTATTCCGGATTCCATCTCGGATCAGAATAGTACACTCCGGATTCCATCTCCGATCACTATTCCGAATTACCATCTCGGATTAGCAATTCGGATTACTGTTTCGGATTTTCATCTCGGGTTGTCAATCAGAGATACTGTTCCGGATTTGACACTGTTCGGAGTTATACACAAAAAGGTGGAAAGTTAACCCTTTGACGTAACCGGAGTTAAACGTTTTCGGACATAGAATTTGATCCATAAACAATCTTGACAAACCGGTTGCCGGTTAGGCTCGTGTAACTTTTAGGACAAAAAAAAAGGCACGAAAATTCCTAAAATCACTATCGGACAATATACATCATTGGATTCGTATCGTCGAGACGAGTTTAATGGTACAATTTGGTAACCACACTTTTCGGACAAAATTTTGAACGTTTTTAACGGTACGGTTACGGTAAAACACTAAGAATAACTAGAAGAGAGGTTAGATTTGGGTTTTGACACAGGTATACCAAAATCCATTTAAACTGATACTCTGCGTGGTAAAGATGGTCAGACTGAACAATATGAGTGAGGGTGTTAATAACTGTCCAAAGTTAATTAATGCTGAACAATATGTAGACTGGAAAGAGAAGTTTGAGGCATTTGTTCAATGTGAAGATTCTAAGATGTGGAGCTGTATGATTGATGGGTATATTGCTCCCACACGTCGAGTTAACGGGAGAATTCTGGTACTTTCATAAGAGAAGATGGAAGACTCTGAGAAACAGATGTATGATGCTGAGAAGAAAGCTTTAGCAGCGATAAAGATGTCCTTGCCAACTGATATGAAACACATTTGTAGTAGGTATGGATCGTCTAGAGAGCTGTTGGAAGCTTTAGGAAAACATTATCAGAGTTCTTTAAGATAAAGTACCTGTGAACAAGCATGTTTAGCTGAGTTTGGAGCTGTGAGGATTGAAGAAACATCTGCTAAGAAAGAAGAGAAGAAGGAAGCTGAGAATGAGAGAATGGAAGTCAAGGATGCAAAAGCTACAGTGTGCATGGATGATACGGATGAGCTTACAGCAAAGGTACATGTAAATTTTCAATCTGTAAGTCACACTTGTTATAATTGCACTGAACTACAAGGTAAAATTGACAAACTATCGGAGCAAAACAAAATCCTGTTAGCCGAATTAGAAAAATAGAAAGAGTCAAATATTCTTTTGAGTAAAATGGAGTCAATTGTGATAAAACGGAGTGGGGTTTAGTAAAGCTTCATCTTCTGAGGATCAGGATTACTCCTTTTTACCAAATGAAAATGAGCTAACGGATTTTGTTCCTACTACACCAGATGTAATGGTTCCGATAACAGTTGACATACCTAATAGTCCAGGTTCTTTGAAAGAATCAGTTAGGTCTAACAGTACACCTCATAAAGTGGATGAGGGTACTAAAGACCAAACAGTCAAAACATTTAAAAAGAGATCTAACCGAAGAAAGTTTTTAAGAAAATATCTTGTTTTAAATGTCACAACAAAGGCCATGTGGCTAGTTGTTGTCCTTTTAAAAAAGGTAAGAAAGCAGAGGCTGAGGTTGAGGTTAAGGATGGAAATCAGGTTGGTTCAAATAAAAATGTTAAATCCAGTTTTCAGACAAATCAAGCGAGATTTCAACCTAAACCTTCAACATCAAGAAGATTTGATGGTTCAAGAAACTCTTCTCCTAAATCATATCATGATAATGGCCAATCAAATTCTTTTCAAAGTAAAAATTTTTGATATCGAAATCGATACCAAACTTCTGGTAATCGAAACTTTCAGAGAAGAAACGAATATAGGGGTTTTAGTAACTCAAATGTTCAAAACAATCCAAAATTTTTTCAAAGATCAGATTATGATAATGGGAGAAGAAGGTTTCGAGATAATTATTTTCAAAGGTTGGAAAATCCGAGAGTCTATTGGAATTCTCGCGATCAAGGATCTCGTGAAAATTATAAATCGTGTCCAACAACTTGGAAGGCATCCAAGACACCAGTAGGGTGTGATGGATATTGGATGGATGTTCCAGTGGTTGATGAATCTGGACGACCCAAGACCTTTAAGGCTTGGTCCCCTAGTCTAACTAAGTTGTTGAGTGTGTGCAGGATAACCAAGAAGGACTGTTGATGTGTTCAACAGTGGTTATTCTTGTAAATCATCTGAGGTGAATAGTAGGTTACACATGGTAACGAATTATTTACTTCTGTGTTAGATACTGGTTTACTAAAAGTGAAAAATCTACTTGTCAGGTTGAAGTGGGAGTCTGTTTGTATTTAAAATTTCTTTTTTTAAAACCTTACTCCATAAAAACAAAAATTTAGGGGGAGAAATTTCCCTAAGCCAAAAAGAGTTTTAGGTAATGCGTGAGTTTAGGGGGAGTAAGTTGAAACGTTTAAAGTTTTCTAAAAAAATCAAAAATGAGTTTCACGGTTTGGAAAGAAGAAATGAAAGTACATCAGCTAGTTAGACTGTCACACTGAAATTAAAATTAAATTGCTTAAGTGTGATAGCAGCTTCATCATATGATGTACAAGTAGGCAAAAGGCATGAAATAATCAAATTACCTTTGTGATACAAATACAATAAACTGTGTATGAGTGGGTAACATATCAGTGGCGTATGGTTTTATAACCTTGAATCTTGCTTTGATAGATTGCCAAAATCTGAGGTTTTAGGTCTTATATCGTTATTTCATCTAGGGTATCAAGGTTGTCCTTCTGCTGCATCCAGATATATGCTGACCTAGGCACAACCAGGATATCTTAAAAGAGCTAAAATGCAAATCCTAAAAAATTTAAGAAGCTCTCCTGGAGAGTCATTCAAATGTGCAAATTGCATTATTCGTACCAAAATTTGGTGTTTGTCCTATCCCTCGTTGGATATTGGTCTCTTTGCTGTACAGAAGTACTGACCTGATCACCAATTATCTAACGTTGTAATACAAAAGGATGAATTTCAGTATACTCACCTACTATAATGAATTTTTGTGCATACCTTGATCGCGGGGATATGTCTTGAAGTGGGACACACTAGTATATCAGTATAAACCATCTAAACAGATCACGAGGTAATGGTACTTGAAATGTTCATATATTTTGTTTAAGTGGATAAACAATACTGGTAATCGTCTTGAACTGTTTTTTAGGAATATTGCATATAGAATAATCAGATAGTGTGAAAACAGTTTGTTGGTGCTGATATGATCTTCTTACTGGTGATTCTCACAAAAATAGAGTGTTTATTTTCTTGTTAGTTATTTATTTTCAGAAAAATCTAAAAATACAAAAAGATTTGTTTTTAAAGTCTACCAGTTTGAACTAATAAGGTGTTTATTTTTGCATGATAAGATAAAATATTGGTTTCTTTAATGTAGAAAAGGACTAATGGTTTTTCAAGTTACTTGCTTGTGTTTCTAAACAGATTGATGCAGTTATTAAAATGAAGTGCATAATTCAAGTAAAGTACATTTTAAGAATGGAGGGAAGAATGTGTGCAGATGCATGGTAGGTTCCTTCGGCTACATTGCAAACGGAGATATAGATAAATTTGGTGATATGAGCTTAATCAGAGAATGCTAGTTCGCTAATCTACAACGAATGGAAGTTTTGGAGATTGGAAGCATCATCAAAGGGGGAGTCTGTTAATGTCAGAATCTGTGTGTAGCTGAAGCTATCCAAAGACCAAAATATCACAAGATGTTTGAAGAAAAAGTTACACTATGAAGCTATTGTCAAGGGGGAGTCTATTAGTGCATATTAGTGACAACAACTTTGGTGACAACAACTTAATAGTTTAATAGTTTAGTCTTTGGATATTTTGTATTGGGCTAGCATTCATGTTTAGCTTGTTTAGAGTAGTAATGGGCTTGGAGAATGGTCTAGCCCAGTATAAAGCCTAGTATGCAGACATGTAGTATATATACATGTTGTGCCTTAGGGTTTTGGGTAGTTGGTTGGATGAACAACAGAGAGGAGTGTAAGAAATCTACAAAGAATGGCTGAGAGATTTCTAGAGAGTCTTGAATTGGTTGTAAACACATTGTGTTAGATAATCAATAGAAGACTGTTTGAAGGAAATTGTGTTTATGTTATTGTTTTTGTGAAATCTGATCTAGGGGATTTCGCACACTAGATTAGATAGATGATTCTGTCAAGATCCATATGGACTAGGGGACCTACAACTTTATCAAATGATACAACTCCGTTCGTGAGAATTCCTTCACCGACAATCCTTCCTCCTTGCGTTCCAGCGAAACCGACATACCCTCCGCGGATAGCTTTAACGCCGTGTAACACGCAAGCATCCCTGTCATGTGCCTGGAGGCTCCACTATCCATTATCCATTTAGACATTATCGATCGTGGGAGTCCCTGCACACAAATGGAAGAAACTATTTAAACAAAGAAACCCAATCCATCTTGGTCTTGGGTGGGTTCGGAATGTCGAATTTTGGACCTACTTTGTTTTTAAAGTTCTTTTTAGGCTCAATTTTGTTTAGAATAGAAGGTTTTGGTTCAACCTTGGACGGTTTCAGTTTTGCCACCCATTTTTGCGTTTTTGGATTTGCCTTTTTAGCATAAAATTTAGAATCCATCTGACGATGTTTAGTTGATGTTTCACCAATTTCAAATTTTGAATGACGTTGAATAATTGGTTTAACATTTTTGTAAGATTCATTTGTTTTTTCAAGATTTGCTTTGGTGCAACCATAGGTGCTTTCTGTTTCTCGTCCTTGGTGAACTTTTTAGAATGAGAAACAAGTTTTGGAGATTCTTGTGAGCAATATCTTGCAATGTGCCCAACATTTTGACATTTGAAACATGTTCTACTGTCCTTTCGAATAGAAGATTCCAAAACTTGTTTCCTTTTCTCTTTTTCTCTTTTGAAATCATTATTTTATTGAGTACCAATGATTTCTTTCTCTTTCTCTGTTGTTGTCCCAAAAACAAAGTTGATTTTCTTGGTAAAATTAAGTTTTTGAGACTTGTTGTTCATTCGTGGCTTTTGGAAACCCAACCCTGCCCTCTTATTTTCAGGATAATCTTTGTTTTTATGATAGTAGGGTCGGTTGTCACTTTTTGATTTAGAGTAGAAAGATGCATGATGTTTATCTAAATCAACATGACTTACCTCCACAAGCTTGAACAATTTGTCAACTCGATCCAGTTTCACATTCTGGATGGGAAAGTCTTCATCAGAAAATAGTTTATTTGATCCTTTCATTTTATAAACTATGACGTTTGGATCATTTGTTAAACTATTTTCTGATGGTTTAGCATCAGACTCAGACTTTTCAGATTCACTTTTTAAAACATTTTCTACCACAGTTTTAACTACCTCAAAGTCACATTCACTATTAGAAGTTGTGTAAGTTACGTCGATGTTTGTAGGCAACTCATTTGATCGTTCAGTTTTTAATTTTAGATTGAGTGCCTTCTCCACCCCTTCTAGCTTTTTGCATGCATAACTATTCCACATAGGGGGTGGAACTCGATCGTAACTCGCACTTTTGCTTTCAACATTTTCTGATTCTTCTTTATTTTCAATTTTAGGTAAAATATGATCAATGACGTAAGAGCTTGTTGAATAACTGATTAACAGCTTGTTAACCCGTTCAGTTTCGATTCTTACCTTCGCAAGCTCACTCTTTAGCTCAGTGATAGTGTTTAAGTGAATATTAATGGCCATTTGCTTGTCCATTACTATCGCTTTGAGCATCAAGAGTGTTGCGTCACTTTCTCTGAATGCTTTTGTTTATTGTTTAACAGAATTACTTATTTGTCGTATGCTTCTTTAGTTGATTTGTAATCTCTTGACAAATTATCTGTTAAACTTTTGAATTCAGCATATTTTGTGTCTTTTACAAGACAATCACTAGATCGCTCAGCACATTTTAGACATATTTTTTCAACCACAAACTCATTCTTAGACTCATTTACCTCATTGCCATTTGCCATACATGCCTTGATGATGTCATCTGACAAATTTTCCATCTTTTCATCAACTCTTTCTTCATCAACTGGCTTCTTTTGTTCTTTGCATGATGATTGCTGACTTGGTGCAAAATAACCTGCAAAAGTTTCTAGGATATCAATAGGCAAAAGGTGTTTAAACGGACTGTTCAAAAGTTCATCCTCCTCTGACAACGTATGATAGTAAAAATCATCTTCAGGACCCTCGTCAAAAGGTGCCCCTGATTCCTCCTCAGGTTCTTCAATAATCTCAGCAACCAAAGCTAAACTTTCATTCTTTGAAATATATTTGTTCCAGTTAAAGCCCTCATCTTTTTGAGTCACCACTAGTGCTTTATCTTTGGACTCTGGCTGATTGTCTTCAATCAGCACCATTGGAGATCTTGGCTGAGGACAGTGATAGATTGCTCTCTTGTAGTAATCATCGGCAGAAGGGTTATGGTTACCCTGAACTTCTCTGTTTGGACATTCACGCTTGAAGTGTCCCTTCTCCCGACATTTAAAACAAGTAACTTTGGATTTATCAAACCCAAGTTTTCCATCTAGACCTCCCAATTTATCTTTGTGAGTAATTTCCATGAATCTTTGTGCACGTCTATCGATCGATGCCATACACCACTTGATATCAATCAGCTCCATTTCAACCGTTTCTATCTGATCATAATCTTCTCTTGTCATTTCTGAGTTTCTAATTTTTCCTACAACTAGACTGTCATATGACTCGAGTTCAGAAGCTAGTAAAGACATGTGTTGCTTCGCGGTCTTCTCATCAAAATTATGCTCATTCTGGAAATCTACAGCAATGTTGCACTGTAAGACTGTTTGATTAGGAGGAGATTGAGTAGTCTTGTTGATCAGGGGCTTGTTTGAACCATAAGATGACTGTGGGCTTGGAGGCGTGTTAGGATCAACTGATGTAAAGGATTGAAAGCCACTAACTGATTTGATGGTGAACTTGGCATGCTGTAGTGCTGAAGGCTGTCTGGATCTTCAGAGACTGAATTTGAACAACAGAACTATTCTTGAAGTATACATTAACATCTTGTTGAACTTGGACGGTTTTGTTCAGTAACGCCCCAAAAATATAAATGTTAAATTACAAGCATGATTTATTTTACACAATGTGATATGGGGGTAACTAAGTTAGTTAACTTGGTTATAAATACAAGCTAGATATTAGTAATCAAGTTTTATGACCAAACAAATAACAAACAAAACTACAAGGGTTTAAAGGGGTTTAAAGGGGATAAGTGGGAAAATGTTTTAATAAAGGGATGGAAAAGGGGGAAGAGCCCATTTTGGGCAGATGTGTGTGTCGACACACACACATAGTGTGTGTGTGTTCTTGAGAATCAATCTGTGAAGAGGAAAAGGATGAATTCGAAAGTTTGCATGTGTAATCTATGGGTTTCAAAGTGTTTATTATCTTCAAATCATCATGTAAATATCAAAATTTATCTCTTAAAACCTTCCTAGATTAAATTCTAGTGGGTTTTGATGAATCACTCTTAATTGGATGAATTAGAAGAATGGAATGGTTGAATTTGGGTTTGGATGCACTTAATATAGTGATAACAATGAGTTAATCATCTCAATTAGGAGTTTCAATGAAAGAACCCATGTTCAAGAACTTGGGTTTTTGATGGTTTATGATCTAATATGAATGAGTTGAATGAACTATAGATTTTACTATGTTGATGTTTATGTGGAATGATACTTGTTGATTAATAAGAAGACTTGATGAATTATGTGTGAATAAGGAAGATTAGGCATGAAATACTTGTACATTATGCTTAGAAAAGTAGTACACACACCAAGTGTTTGAAGAAATGCATAGGTGAAATTATTAGATGAGATTTGTATGCAAATAATAGGTGAACACGTATAGAAAGTGATGATGATATACTTGATAATAAAACAACATTAGGAATGTATTTGATAAGTATATGTGAAACGTAGTTGATGATGTGATTCGGTAAAAGAATGCTTTAAGAACTAGTACTCTATGTTTGAATGGTGGTGCACACCATGAGTTGGATTAGTGGCTTAACGGTAATTTAGAAATGGATGTGTATGAAATGTATAGCTTGCGGACAAACTAGTAACTATTGATGTTGAGATTATGTTAAATTGCTAGCTTTGGATGTGGTTAACGTTTTAGGATCATGAGAGCTCGAGCTTGTATTGATTTGATTATACATATGTATGACATAGCTAAGTGATCATGAGGTTGAAAGTATATGGCATCATGAGTATGAAATGTACATAGTGTCATTCGTATAGCCTAATATGATGACACAGATATATGAGATTATGTCGAAAGTTCATATGATAAACGTTGACTTCTGAAAGTCAACTGCGTATAAGAAGCATGATTAGACTTGTTGTCACAATTGTAAGATTATAGAAAGTCATATGATATGTGATATATCAGTAAGTGTTATATGCGATAACATAATGAATTCATATGAGTTTGAAAAGATGTGATTTTGGGCATATGCCTTATGCTTGTTAGGTTTGACTTATGAAAGTCAAATGTGAGTTATGCATTTGATATGATCGTTAATATGTGCAATCGTGTATGCTAACAAAAATGTAATTGTGATGACATGAAAGTATAGGAATCATGTCAAGATGGATGGAAGCATGGAAGGCTAACGGGTCAAAAAGGAGACAAGGTAACGGATGTAAATACGGACGCTAAGGTAAGTGATTTCCGGAATCACTTCTTCTTTTGTAAACAAACATTGCTATGTTGAATTCAAGGGAGTGAGTAAGGAATAACGGATAAGGGTAAGAGTTAAGGTACGCATTGTTGTGATGAGTCATAGGATGTCGTTTACGTTTGAAATTCATTATAAAAGTGAACGGGTAAAAATGTAGAAAGAATGTGTAAGGTGTGAGTCTTGAATAATTATGGTACGAGAGTTATGCAAGAATGTTTAAATAATCATGGTACTAAGGAAAGTAATATATAGGGGGCCGTAATAATTAGTTATGTTGAACTTAACTCAAATTCATCAAACGGGTAAAAAAATCAAGAAAGAATGAGAGAAGCATAATTTTGATTAAGTGGGCATGTGGTTAAGTGTTAAAAAGAATATGGGATGCTTACGGAATGTTATGGGATGTTATAGGATGTTATGAGTCAGTCCGGGTTGGAACGGGAATCGAAAACGGGTTATATAAGCTTAAACAAGAAGGAACATCGTCGGTAACACGGAGGGAGCGTCGCCGACGGCCACCCTAGCCGTCGCCGACGCTGTCCCATCCTCCGACGCACTAACCCACTGTCTACGTAGCATTAGTTCTGACGCAATATTTTAGATGGCGTCGCCGACGCTATAGGAGGGCGTCTCGACGCCTCCCACAAACTTGATATGTTGTTTTTGTTGGTTAATGGTATTGTGAGTTCCATATCTCCTAAAATCTGTTCCATAACCCTAGTGAATCCCGAACGGTGAAAATAACCAATAGGGAGTTATGTGAACTTATTGAATTGTTTAGTGATTACCTTATATGAATAAGTATGTAAGCATGTATGTGTGTGTGGCTAAATTACATGTTAGTATAATCTATGGATAAATAAGGGCCTGTATGTATGTATGTACACGGCTTCAATACGTATGAGCATTAACGTTAGTAATTATTGCTCTGAGAATGAATGGAAAGTGCAGGTTTACTTATGTTGATCTTTGAAGATTGACGATTGGAATGCAAGATCATACACGGAACGATAATCGAAAGGATTTCATGAATAGAAAGAATAGGGAGTGATTCATTTAATTATGAACGTTTAATACTATGTATATTGTCATCGGATATTGATAATGTGAATGTATGTGGTGATTGCAGGTTGCACCGAGTTAACATAACTATGGAATGTAAAGGGTTGAAGATCGAGTCAAAGAGCAAGGATTATACGGGAAGAGCAGTCTCATGTTTTGTATCTGTGCGTTACCTTTAAGAAGTTAATTAAGAATAAATGTTGTAAATCATTTCCGGAAAGTGTCCAATATTTTTACCAAAGGAACCTTCAAGTAGGTTATATAGACAAAAAAACAAATTGGAAGGAATTTTTGAGTCAGTATTTCCGCTGCGTCGTTTTGGGTCAATATGCATTTATGGTGTTTCAAGTTGGTATCAGAGCCATGGTTTGAGTGAAATCAAGTACAAGAAGGTAAGTACTTGAACTCAAACATGTGTGCTCTTGTGATAAGGGACACGTACAATCCAAGACTCGATCAAGATTCAAATGTGTAAATGTATGTAAGCATGTATATATGTATTCATATAAAGAAACTAACTAAATTGTATATGCAAGGTAAGCTCAAAGGATTGAGGAGAATGATCCGAGAATGCGGTCTAGGATGAATACCAAAGCATGTAAATAGACAGATGGACCCCAGGTACACAATATTAATGTATATATGGATACCGGTTTTGAAGGAAAAAAGGAAGAATCTCCTTGGGGAGGTTAAATGTTAAATAAAAGACAATACTATTGTCTTGTTAAAAGTTTTTAAAGATGTTGCATGAACTAATAACCCATTTCTTCGGACATAAGGTGATGACTATCATGAAGAAACGAAGCTAGCATGTGGATTGCGCACCTGGCCAGTACGCAAGAAGCATATGACTTTCGTGAAAGCATGATAATCAACGCATGAATGTTCGATGGAGTTGGGAATAAGTTTGACGTGTGGGTAAAAAGAGTCGTTAGACTCACAAGAAATAGAAATCAATCTATAAGATTGAAAATATGTGAATCCGTAAGTAAGTACGGATCAAACAAGTAAGAATGTATGATGAGAATGAAATTGTGTGAATTCGTAAGTAAGTACGGATCAAACAAGTAAGAATGTATGATGAGAATGAAAATGTTCGAATCCGTAAGTAAGTTCAGACCAAACCGGTAAGAACGAAGGATAAGAATGGAAAAGTTCGGAACTATAAGGTCAAACAAACAAGTAGACGTTCCTTAAAACAGATAATATTCAAGTTATGTTTTAAATCTACATAAGTATATATATGCAAATATGTTTGTATGCAAGAATAGTTTTAAAAGGACAAAATAAGTCATGTGGGTCAAATGGTGAACGCCATTTGAATCCGATGTTTAATATTTCGTTTTGTCAAGTTTTATGCTTATAGGTAAGCATAACGTATGGGCATGCGTTGCCACAAATTGGAAGGAAATACCCGCCGCAAGGTGTGAATAACGAGTCGATGGTTTGGGACTCGCGTCAAGTATGTATAAAAAAAGTTATGTCTTCGGTAAGAACTTATGACTAAACTAGAGAGGAATGTGTCAAAATTTGGTTATAATAGAACCCAAGTGAAATGCATCTAGCAAATTAGGTTGACTATCATTTGGTCTAATGTCTTACCGGAGGGTAAAATTGGAATATAAGGGTTTTCTAGCATAAACCACTATAAATAAAGTTGTGTGAAAAGATGAAATGAAAGTTTTGATGAAAATTAGGAGGCACGAACTTGAATGCAAAACACCTCCTAACGGGTCGGTTGAGTAATTGACAAAACATAGATAAGAATGTGTTTACAGTTGACCTTTGAAAAGCCAAACGAAGTTAAGTAAATAATTATTAAGTAAGTAATAGAAAAATAGCATGACGTAATTGATTCATTAAGTAAGTATAACTGATAAAAGCTATTGTAGTAGCAAGAAACCTATTTGAACGGAATAATTTTCCAAATGCGATACATGTGAGGTATGTTTGTAATCGACCCAAGCATGTCAAAATGAATGATGGGCTAGGGTTCGGATAAATGACTATTGTAATTTTACAAGGAAAGGAAAACTTTCATAAGAAATGCTAAAATAATATCTAGTAAGTGTGTTTGAACTAGATAGAGTATAAATGGGTACTTCAATACATATATAATGGTAGAAGTGCTAGTTTGACCTTGAAAAAGTCAAACTATAAAAGATAGATGAAATAATGAGTAAAATGAAAGAAATAGTATATGTAATATGCAATAGCATACATGTAAGAAATTTATGAAGGAATGGTAGGTGCATAAGCACCAAGAAGGATGAATATAGAATGGAATGTATTAATGATAAGTGCCGTCAGAAAGTGCTAACTTTGATGCTAGGCTTGATGGCCATCTTCATCTAAACAAGACATTGTTGAAAGGATGCACATAGGCGGAAGCTCAACAAATGAATGAATGCGATTAATTCAAGTATCGCACAAACTCACGAAGAATCAGACCGATTCGGATCACAGATCGTTGATTAGCAATGTGGTCAAGGTTAACTATGAGTAAGAATTGATACATTGAATGATTTGCTTTAATGGGTAATGTAAGAAGGAAATTATGTAATTAGGAGGATAAACCCCAAAAAAATTTTAGTAAGAATTTAGAGTATTGATTAAACGCTCGCACGGAGCGCTCACGATACATGCATGCTCAGTAGGGTAAGTAGTGCGGGAAGGAAGATAACCGTGTAGTAATATGAATATTAAAGTAATTAGAAAGAACTTTAATAATGGGATGTTGGGGTTTGCCCATGGTAAACAAAATGAAAATATCATATATGATATATGAATAGGATGAAATAAATCGTTTAATTTGATTAGTAAGTGTATGAATGTATTAGACTTAATTAGAAAGATAGAACAAGCCATAACTTAGGCTTGTATGAGCAATAGCATACGTTTGGGATAAATTTAATGAATGAACCGCTAGTGGCAATGTAAACTTATGAAATAAATTTGCTTGATTAAAGAAGGTTGGGAAAATATGAACAATTATGTTTATACATGAATAAAACTTTTCCAAGATCCTGAATGTAATCATGTTATAATGTACCCTTTGAATGAGATAGGGATAAGAATGTGAAAGGTTTCAGGGACGAAACCTTCTCTAAGGGGGGTAGATTTGTAACGCCCCAAAAACACAAATGTTAAATTACAAGCATGATTTATTTTACACAATGTGATATGGGGGTAACTAAGTTAGTTAACTTGGTTATAAATACAAGCTAGATTTTAGTAATGAAGTTTTGTGACCAAACAAATAACAATCAAAACTACAAGGGTTTAAAGGGGATAAGTGGGAAAATGTTTTAATAAAAGGATGGAAAAAAGGGGAAGAGCCCATTTTGGGCAGATGTGTGTGTCGACACACACACCTAGTGTGTGTGTGTGTTCTTGAAAATCAATCTGAGAAGAGGAAGAGGATGAATTCGAAAGCTTGCATGTGTAAACTATGGGTTTCAAAGTGTTTATCATCTTCAAATCATCATGTAAGTATCAAAATTTATCTCTTAAAAACTTCCTAGATGAAATTCTAGTGGGTTTTGATGAATCACTCTTAATTGGATGAATTAGAATAATGGAATGGTTGAATTTTGGTTTGGATGCACTTAATATAGTGATAACAATGAGTTAATCATCTCAATTAGGAGTTTTAATGAAAGAACCCATGTTCAAGAACTTGGGTTTTTGATGGTTTATGATCTTATATGAATGAGTTAGATGAACTAAAGATTTTACTATGTTGATGTTTATGTGTGAATGATACTTGTTGATTAATAAGAAGACTTGATGAGTTATGTGTGAATAAGGAAGATTAGGCATGAAATCCTTGTACATTATGCTTAGAAAGTAGTATGCACACCAAGTCTTTGATGAAATGCATAGGTGAAATTATTAGATGAGATTTGTATGCAAATAATAGGTGAACACGTATAGAAAGTGATGATGATTACTTGATAATAAAATAACATTAGGAATGTATTTGATAAGTATATGTGAAACGTAGTTAATGATGTGATTCGGTAAAAGAATGCTTTAAGAACCAGTACTCTATGTTTGAATGGTGGTGCACACCATGAGTTGGATTAGTGGCTTAATGGTAATTTAGAAACGGATGTGTATGAAATGTATAGCTTGCGGACAAACTAGTAACTATTGATGTTGAGATTATGTTAAATTGCTAGCTTTGAATGTGGTTGACCGTTTTAGGATCATGAGAGCTCGAGTTTGTACTGATTTGATTATACATGTGTATGACGTAGCTAAGTGATCATGTGGTTGATAGTATATTGCATCATGAGTATGAAATGTACATAGTGTCATTCGTATAGCCTAATATGATGACACGGATATATGAGATTATATCGAAAGTTCATATGATAAACGTTGACTTCTGAAAGTCAACTGAGTATAAGAAGCATGATTAGACTTGTTGTCACAATTGTAATATTATAGAAAGTCATATGGTATGTAATATATCAGTAAGTGTTATATGCGATAACATAATGAATTCATATGAGTTTGAAAAGATGTGATTTTGGGCATATGCCTTATGCTTGTTAGGTTTGACTTCTTAAAGTCAAATGTGAGTTATACATTTGATATGATCGTTAATATGTGCAATCGTGTATGCTAACAAGAATGTAATTGTGATGACATGAAAGTATAGGAATCATGTCAGATGGATGGAAGCATGGAAGGCTAACGGGTCAAAATGGAGACAAGGTAACGGATGCAAATACGGACGCTAAGGTAAGTGATTTCCGGAATCACTTCTTCTTTTGTAAACAAACATTGTTATGTGCAATTCAGGGTATGTGTAAGGAATAACGGATAAGGGTAAGAATTAAGGTACGCATTGTTGTGATGAGTCATAGGAGGCCTTTTACATTTGAAATTCATAATAAAAGTGAATGGGTCAAAATGTAGAAAGAATGTGTAAGGTGTGAGTCTTAAATAATTATGGTATGAGAGTTATGCAAGAATGTTTAAATAATCATGGTACTAAGGAAAGTAATATATAGCGGGCCGTAATAATTAGTTATGTTGAACTTAACTCGAATTAATCAAACGGGTCAAAAAATCAAGAAAGAATGAGAGAAGCATAATTTTGATTAAGTGGCATGTGGTTAAGTGTTAAAAAGAATACGAGATGCTTATGGAATGTTATGGATGTTACAGGATGTTATGAGTCAGTCCGGGTTGGAACGGAATCGAAAACGGGTTATGTAAGCTTAAACAAGAAGGAACAGCGTCGGTAACACAGAGGGGGCGTCGCCGACAGCACCCTAGCCGTCGCCGACGCTTCCCCATCCTCCGACGCACTAACTCACTGTCTACGCAGCATTAGTTCCGATGCAGTATTTTAGATGCGTCGCCGTCGCTATAGGAGGGCGTCGCCGACGCCTCCCACAAACTTGATATGTGTTTTTGTTGGTTATTCGTATTGTGAGTTCCATATCTCCTAAAATATGTTACGTAACCCCAAGTGAATCCTGAACGGTGAAAATAACCAATAGGGAGTTATGTGAACTTATTGAATTGTTTAGTGATTACCTTATATGAATAAGTATGTAAGCATGTATGTGTGTGTGGCTAAATTACATTTTAGTATAATTTATGGGTAAATAAGGGCCTGTATGTATGTATGTAAACGGCTTCAATACGTATGAGCATTAATGTTACTAATTATTCCTCTGAGAATGAATGGAAAGTGCATGTTTACTTATGTTGATCTTTGAAGATTGACGATTGGAATGCAAGATCATACATGGAACGATAATCGAAAGGATTTCATGAATAGAAAGAATAGGGAGTGATTCATTTAATTATAAACATTTAATTCTATGTATATTGTCATCGGATATTGATAATGTGAATGTATGTGGTGATTGCAGGTTGCATCGAGTTAACATAACTATGGAATGTAAAGGGTTGAAGATCGAGTTAAAGAGCAAGGATTGTACGGGAAGAGCAGTCTCATGTTTTGTATTTGTGCGTTACCTTTAAGAAGTTAATTAAGAATAAATGTTGTAAATCATTTCAGGAAAGTGTCCAACATTTTTACCAAAGGAACCTTCAAGTAGGTTATATAGACAAAAAAACAAATTGGAAGGAATTTTTGAGGCAGTATTTCCGCTGCGTCGTTTTGGGTCAATATGCATTTTGGGTGTTTCATGTTCTTTGCCATCTTCTGCATTTCGAATTCATGTCCCTCATATCTTTCAATGAAACGCGGTAATGAGAAATTACCATACTCGGTTCAATTCTTCAATATCGTCAGATAAGTAGACAATTAGCCCTGCGGTAGAGAATCTGCCAACTTATCAACAAGTTCTTCGTTGGTCTTCATGATTCCCATTCTCTTCATTTGTACCACCAAATGACAGTATATTCCGATCAATTGCTTCACAGTCTCTCCTTTAATCAATGTAAAGATATCAAACTCTTTACTCAACAACGCCCGTTTACTCTTTCGAAGCTGAGCACTTCCATGAAACTTCAATCGAAGAGCATTCCACAATGATTGAGCACCATCATCGTGTTGTAGTAACGCCAGAATATCTTCTTTGATAGATTGTTGCAGAATGTTCATCATTTTCTTTTGGTTTATGAACCTTTCCCTTTCAACATCCGAAATTGAGCTAGAGTCTTTTCGAGGCCATTTTCACCTACAGGAGCTTGATATTTAACTTCGATCGCGAACCAGCAATTAAAGTGATTTGTCTGGACCCAATTCATGAACCATTCACTCCAGCTGTCGAAATCTTCTAGGTTCATTAACTTCGGCGGTTTGATCATGGTCCCATCTCATTTTCGAGATTTATGTTTTGAGCCGCTGTGGTCATGACTACCGATGTAGCGAACGCGTGGTCTGACATTTTCCTGTAAATTTCAAAAACACATTTTTCGAACAAACTGATTAGTGTAGAAAAATCTTTCGTGCGGATGATAAAACAATTCGTGCGATAAAATCGTCCGTACAAACCAGAAATTTGTACGGACAAGATGAGTTAAACAAGTAACTCGTGCAAACCAAAATGTAATTCGTACGGATGAGATTTCACTCGTACGAACGAGATGCTCGTACAAATGTATAGTTCATGTGAATCACACTGTAAAATCTGAAACTTGTAAATTTTAAGAGCTTCTATTTACATGTTCGTACGAAAGGTCTAATGTTTTTTGTGCGAGTGGTCTCTCTACTCGTCCGAAACAACTAAGTCTCCAAAGGGATGAATTTTACCGATTTAACATGATTAAGCTTGATTTTGGATCTGAAATTGTTAAGGATTGTTTAGAATTGATTTTAACGGAATATCCTAGAATCGTAGTCCAATTTGTCCATAATTTCGTCCAAATCCGAGATCAGTTTGGGAGAAATGTAGAAGTAGAAAGCTGCAACAGTGAATCTAATCTGAAACAGTTGGTATAGCCTGCAGAACTTGACGCTTGTCAGCAGATCAGTCCTCAAGGCTTTGATACCACTTGTGAACGGGGGATTGGCTCCGCCGATGAGCAACCGGTCTGATCTAACTCAGCTATCAGAGGCGGAATTCATTGCTAGAGACGATGACAAAGAACAAGAAAGATCTTACTGATTAACTGCTCTGAATTGTATTAATGACGTGCAAGTACAAATGCGAGTAAACAAATCAGCAGGGCTTCGCCGTACCAACTGAACTAACACTCACTAGCTCTGACACAACACTCCTCTATTTATAGGTCAACATGACTTGTACTGGAGTGTGTGTTAAATAGAGACATTGGCCGTACGAATGGTTGCTTCATATGAGTGACTGAGAGTCACTCGTACAAGTCATCTAGACTCGTTCGTACGAGCCAATACAAAATGTATAAAATAAACATTAACATATAAACAAAAGACGTTTAAGCCCTATATACTATATAGACAAATCCTAGACGTAGGAATAGACATAATGCACCAACAAAGGTGAAAAAGAAGTATGGGAGGAAGAGGAAGAAAGTTGGGGAGGTTGCTACTAGAATTGAAGAGGTTGTTGAATCACCACCTACATCACCACCACAACATCCACTTACTTCTCCAATACCACCACCACCTACATCACCACCACAAACTATTCCACCATCTCTACAACCATCACCTCAAAAGAGGCCAACCCTCCCATGCCATCACAATCTACTCCACAATCCGGTCAAAGACAATCTTTGGAAGATAGATTTCCTACTGACTTTGGTGATATTCCGTTTTCCGAAGGATTTGGTAGTGATATTTTAATGATGGCAAGATCAATGAGATAGAGGCAAAAATGAAAGAATATGAAGGCTGAATCTAATTTCTTGAGGAAGACAAGAAAAGATTGGAAGCATTGCTAGTTGTATTAGTGGACGATAATGAAAAGATGGGTGAGTTACATAGCAAGATCAAAGAACATGATGCTACAATTAAGCAGCTAGAGACAGAGAATATGAACTTGTTGTCAATGCTTACAACTGTCACTGCTGAAAATGAAAGACTACATTTGCTAGTTAAGGAGTTGGAGACTGAAAAAGCTGAAAATGCTAAGAAGTTCGATATGCTTTTTAGAGTTCTACACAAAAGATATAATATCAACTTCGCGGCAGAACATGATGAAATTGAAATTGAAGAAGCAAAAGCCAGAGCAGCAGAGCGTGCACGTATAGCTGAAGCTGCTACTGCTGGTAAAAGGAAAGAAAAAATAGATGATATACCTTTGATTGCCCAATCTGTGCCAGAAGCTAAATCTATGCTAGATACAGATGCTATGATTGGAGGGGTATCACCACTAAAATATGTGCTTATTAATGAAATTGTCATCGTTGGTCCTGAGCTGTCAAAACAATATCTTTTGGAGAAGTGAAAGATGCATGCTGAAATCGATGCTGAGTTCGATTTCTTTTTCGAGGACGATGATGAAGATGATAAAGAGGAAGATGATAAAAATGATATTGATAATCGTGAGAAAAGGGAAGAGGATGATAACGGTGATGATGACAATGATTAAGGAGATACTGGTTTGATTGCTGAGACTGAAAAGAGTAATGAGACTTTTGATTATGATGCCTTTCTAAACGACTCAGCTAATCAAGAGAATGAATCTCAAGTTCAGGGGGAGAGGAAGGACTATGTAATAGAAGATGAGCAATCAGGAATCCTCACAGCTGTCCCTATTACGGCTGTTCCTGATGTGCAAAAACGAAGAATCTTCTACCTAGAGCATGACGTAGAAGAAGGAGAATTCGTTTATAACTACATCAAGGAAGAAATAACCGAAATGTTGGGTGTAAACGAAGGATCTTTTGTTTTTTATTTTGAAAATGAAATAAACAGCATTAGAGCTTCATAGCCTAATGCATATCTTTATAACTATGTGCCTGAGGATGATAATTATGATAGGGTTGTCGTGGAGGATGATGCTGACGAAGACGATAAAGCAAGATATTCTGGTGAAGGAAAAGATGACTTCCCAACCTTTGAAGAGTTGTTTTCTGAAGCGAATGATGATCTGTTGAAAAGAAAAGTTGAGGAAGCTATCAAAGAAGGAAATGCGCCTAAGCGTCTATCCAAAGAAGAGATTTTTGCGGCAAAGAAGTATTGATTTAAAGATATGCCTCAAAAGATAAAGTTCAAACGCCCACTGGCTTTCTTTACTCGAGATCTAGACAAATCTTTGGAAGATATTGTAACACCTCGTAAAATCGTGTCCAATAATATAGCGACACGTGTCATTACTTTTATAATTAAGTCTAATAAGGACTAAAGATGTCGACATGCTCAAACTAAGCCTCTGAGTGACCCTTTACGAAGTCCTAACTCTCATATGAGCCACTTGTTGGACGAGAGGGATTTTTGTGTAAATATGTAAAAGTTGTTCTATTGAGGGGTTAAAAGTGTCAACATGTTAATTTATACCTCTGAGTGACTTTTAACAAACCGAGAGCTTCACAATGTCCAGTCATACTCCCGGGTATGCCAAATTAGCTACAGAGGGCTAATTATGCTTATAAAGATGGTTTAGAAATTTAATAAGTTGAGGGGCTAAATGTGGCAAATTTTGAAAGATTCTATAGGCCGCTCGCGGGCCGCGAGAGACAAGGCCTGGTCTCTCGCGGGCCGCTAGAGGACCTCTACTACAGAAAATTTGCTTAGCAGCCACACAAGTTGCCAAAACCTATTCAATTAGAAACCATGGGATTCCAATCTGCTATGCCACGTTTTAGGACACTTGTAGACACCCTCTAACACCTGCTAACACATGGCATACCTCCTTCAAGCTCTCCAACTATAAATAGGAGCATTGGTTCTTCACTTGAATTTTCACCTTTCCTATAATCATTCTATCTCCCTCCTCTGGAAGTTTCTAACTGAAAAGAGCATCCAACTTAGTTCTATTTCATCCAAGATCACTAGTAAGCGTTCATTTCTCTTGCATTTTCGTTTATAGGCTTTTTATAGCTAAAAGTCAAGCGTTTACGGGAAACAGTTTGACTTTCGGTTAAGACCATTATGGTCCAGCCATTGTTCATAACGAACATGGATAAGTGATTGTAATAAGGTAGGTGTTAATCCCTATAAAGGGCATCTCATAAAGATCACGTTTACTAGATCAAGTGACGGGTCAAAGTTTTATTATTAAAGAGTCAAACAGGCCAAATTTTGAAAATATTATAATCTGAGTTTATATACGTTATAAAAAACATGTTTGGACACTTAAACAAGTTGGTAATAATTATTAGAACATGTGATAACATGTTCGACTCGTCAATTTCAGTTCTAGGGTCGGTTCGCAACCAAAACTCACAAAGTTTGACTTCTGCTTTGACTTTCGATTCTGACTCGGTTTAGATTAGTTAGCTAATAATCTAAGGTTGCATTATGGTCATAATATAATGTAGCATAACCCTCTAAGGTTACATTACATTATCATAATCAGAATCTGAGTTTATGCACAAGTTCCGTTATTATGCCAGTTTTTTTTTTTACTAAAATGCCTTTTTACATAAAATAAGGATTTAATCGATAAAGAACTTGAAAATGAATCTCCTATTGATGTAATATCACAAGTAAGATTATTTGGGATGTCAAGTCAGTTGATATACTGAGTTTACATATAAGTTCTTGCATTATATCGACAAAAAAATAATAAAGCCCTTATGGCGCATAAAACGGTTTTAAGCATACTTTTTATACCAAACAGTTTTATCTACTGATGTGTCATATTAAATAACATATCTAAAACATATAAACCTGATCTTAGCATCAGTTTTTATTAAACTTCGCACAAATCGTCATTTTACGACATAAACGCCGTTTCGGCGCATAGTATGGTTTTAAACCATATTTATCAACCAAGACTTGTTACCTACTAATTTTTAAAACTCATTTAAAGTATTTTACAGTAGGTACATAATATAAATTCAGAATCCCAATAAGTTATCAAACCATGTGTAAAGTGACTAAAATGCCCATTCGGTGCATAGTTTGGTCTTAATGATAAATTACACATATGATCAATATCTTACCGATATTATACCATAAATTATAAACCTTTCCAGAATAATTGTGATCATAACATCAAATATATTCAAGTTCCTTTTATATGATATATAATTACCAAAACGTCCTTATGAGACATAATTTCATTCTAAAAACTTAACGGGCATGTAAGTTAATATCCTACTTATATTATAACTTATTTAAAGTATAATGGCATATAGAACTTGTTTGTAACTCATCCGGTTACCCGATATCGCTTATATGTGTATGGTTAAATATATGTAACTAGTTTACGAAAAGTAACCGAATCGGGTTTAATCTCAAATTCCAGAATGTTAATTGTTTACCCATATTATACAAGTCTTGGTACTTGTTGTGTTTAAACTTCATTCTATCCGGTCATCGCTTAATCTAGCGTAGCGTACCATATTATTCTTTAAAAGTTAGTCGGTCTAAAGTCTATGACTTAAATAAGACCGTTAGCATTCTAATTGGTTAGTCTATGCCACTATTCCAGACTAGAAGCCATCCAGTAAATGCTATCTGCACTATTCTAATTTATTCAACGGCTAAGTTAATATAAACTTGCTTTAAAAGTCAAGTAAAAGCTCAGGTAAATACTCTTGACTTATTTTCCCTATACGGGCTTTGGTTACGGTAAATTATTACCGCTTGGTAGGAAATGGGATCAATCGAATGCTGGATTGTGGCTAGTAAATCCCATATTCCGTTTTGATCAATATTTTTGATAACTAAAACATTGGCGGTTAACGACCGTGTCCTGGATTTCCTTGGCTCATTGCATTAGTTAATGGCCACGACCAAAGCACGGGGTGTAGGCATACACCTGACAGATGCGAAAGCTAAATTTTTTTTACCCACAAGTTGGAGATAACTCCTTTGTGGGTTCGTAAGTGGTGTGTACGTTAATCATGTCTCGGTCTCTGTACTGGGGCCCATATGTATTAACAAACATGTGAATCTGTTAACAAGGTTACAAGGTTGACTTTCCCAAGTTATAAAAGATTTTAATGTGCCCTGTGCACTTAAATCCATTTTGAAATATTTTTCAAAACGATTTAGTTAATTGTATTTATCATTGAAAGCTGACGTATTTTCAAAAGACTAAGTTGCAGGTACAATACGAAATAAGCTGGAAGCTGCTTGGTATTGATATACGAGGATCTTGCAAATCCTTAGATCTACCTAAAGGTCTGTTGTATATTTTTCTTGTATATTTTCGATCCGCTGTGGATCTTTCATTACAAATCTCTGTATATTATTTTTCGTACTTTGAACATTTTAGTTTGTAATAGTATATTAACTCCAAGACTTCCGTGTGTTGTGTTAATTGATTATGATGATATCAACTTATGTCACGATATTCCCCACCCAGGCCCACCGGTGTTTGGTTGGAAATTCGGGGTGTGACAGGTTGGTATCAAGCCAACGTTTGAGAGAATTAAACACTAGCCTTTTTGTTTAATCTCAAACTTACACAATAGCACATTCCTTAGACTTCCGAGTCTAGACTTTGACCTAGGGTTACTCATTTCATTATTAGGTTATTATTATTGTTTTGACTTGATTTTAACAAGAAAATGCCGCCAAGATTTAGAGGACAAAGTGGAAGAGGAAAAGGTCCTATGAGGAGAGGACCATCGGGGCGCATCCCTTCACAACCTCACAACTTAGATTCCTACCAAGATTCAGGAGATTCATCTCCTTGGCAACCAGTGAGACACTCTGTCTCTCACGAACGTTCGCCCCCACACTCCCAAAATTCTTACTATTCACACCATTTCCATCATCCCATCATTCACACCACTCTCATCATTTCCATCATTCCCATTCACACTCTTACCATGAAGAGTTTAATCCTGGTCTTTATTTTAAACTACCTCCAGCTGATCAGAATCAGTTGGATCAACCAAACTCTATTGTCGAGGACTCCGACCCGGAGATGCCACTGTCAGGATCGCATAGGCACCCCATTGAAATCTCTAGCTGTTCGAACTCTTACGCTGGATCACCTTACCAAGGTCCTAACGAATGGGACCAATATTAGAGTCAATTCACTTTTGTTAACACTCCTTCGTACCATTCTCCAACACCGCCTCCTACACCAGAAGAATCCAAATGGAACCGGTGAAGCAACCTCAGCCACCACCTGAGCCACCGAGGAGGAAACGTGGAGCACGTAAGTCGGTGCATGCGGGACAACGGTCGGGTTCGCTACCACAATTGCCCAAAACCTACCCTACCATTCCTGAGGATCCACAAATGGGTGGACCCTCCAATACTTCACATGTGGTGGAACCAGCACCACCACCTGTGGTTCAACACCACCATCGGGTTTTAATAACCATATTCCTACATATCCAGATACATCTGATATAATCCTTTTAACCCAACTACGCCGATAAACTTAGATTACCATGCACTATCACATGACCCATATATGCAAGCGGTCATGCATAATGCACTTTACCCGTCTCCATTCCCACCTGCTTATCCACATACTGGATACCCAAATTATGGGTACCAGTATCCGGTTGTACCTCAACCACAACCTCCGCCACCTCTTGAGGCCATTAATGAATCCTTGGAGCGAATGAAGGAAATGCAACAACAGGCTGAGAAGACAGAGAAGAAGACAAATAAGTTCTTCAAGAAACTCTCCAGTTAGTTAAGGTAAAGAAGGACGAGTGAAGTCATTTCTATTATTATTTCTTTAGTCCCTACGTGGACATTGTTATTTCTTTAGTTCCTGCTGGACGTGTTATTTCTTTATGTCCTTATATGTATAATTACTTTTATTTATTTATTTCAAGTATTGTAATTTCCTATTGTCATGATATATTTTGGAATTATGGATATATGTAATCGATACATCCTCTTCAAGCGACCGTCTCGATTTTAACTCGAAATTTATGATCAGTTATATAATTCCAAAGATCTTAACAGTTTTGATTAGCCAGATGGCAAAGTCCATATTAATTGGCCAAATTAAAAAAGATAGTTAAGGATGAGTAGCCTTCTATCGTGATAGTTAAGGAAGATTAATCATTCTATCCAGAGGTGGTAGACTATGTTCAAGCCTCCAAGTCGTTAAGTCAAGGCGATCGTGACTATTAATCGACCATTAAGATAATTTTGTGTTAACATTCAAGCAATGTTAATACTCTTGGCAGTGTGACATGAGGAACCACACTAGCCGTCTAGGTGAATGGACTACGTCCTAACCTTATAGCCTATGTGATCAAATTTGATCCCGGCTTATATCATCAATGAGATGATAATATTAAACATCCATTAGTGATGTAGTGCCTATGGGCCATAATTGAACATCCATTAGTGATGTAGTGCCTTCGGGCCATAATTGAACATCCATTAGTGATGTAGTGCCTACGGGACCATAATTGGACATCCATTAGTGATGTAGTGCCTACGGACCATAATTGAACATCCATTAGTGATGTAGTGACTACGGGCCATAATTGAACATCCATTAGTGATGTAGTGTCTACGGGCCATAATTGAACATCCATTAGTGATGTATGCCTAGGCCATATTGACATCCATTAGTATGAGTGCCTAGGGCAATCGAACATCCATTAGTGATGTAGTGCCTACGGGCCATATCCATATGATGTATGCATGCGGGCATAATCGAACATCCATTAGTGAGATATAGTGCCTACGGGCCATGATTAAACATCCATTAGTGATGTAGTGCCTACGAGCTATGATTTAACATCCATTAGTGATGAAATGCCTATGGGCTATGATTTTACATCCATAAGTGATGATTTGCCTATGAGCAATATTATATTGTCAATTGAAACAGTGACAATTGGAACCTTATGGTTCCCTGTCCAAGGTGGTGAGTTATACTCAAGCCTCATATTCGATATGATCAATGAGATCATGACTAATATCATCAATACGATGATTACCCATCGTAACATCTTAAGAAATGTTAATTGATCTATTATATTATTTTGCCTGCGGGCCATATTATATTGTCAAATATGACCACAACAATTGTGACTTTATGATCCACTGTCTCATAGTATATGGACTACGTCCGAATTGTAATTTGCCTTTAATGGTCCTTTTGAGACCTAGGCCAAATATAGATAACATTCATAGAAATGTTAAGCCTAACAGTTGTGATTAAATGCACACTAGTTTAAATAGGTAATGGATTTATATATCCAACTTTAAAGCCAATATGGTTATTAATACCATGGCTAAAGTGAAGTTTAATTTGGTGTTTAGAACTAAAGCTTCAAGAATGACTAACTCGGATGAGGCGCAAAGTAGTCACCGAGATATTAACAATGCCGAAAATATAGCCATTGATAAGATGATTTCCAAGCTTGCATTGATGCAGCTATTGGAAAGCCCATGGAAAGGGCCATAGAAAATTTTTGGAATCGAAAGCGCTACTAGCTCCAAACCCGTATCTATCCACCATCATCAGCTCATGAGGAGAGCTCTGTTCACTCTTAAAATGCGAAGAGTGAACCAAAGAAAATAAAGATTCAGGATAGGTCACGTGCTTCCAAGGACGGATATACCTATAAATACTTCGTCTCCTGTAAGCCCCGAGATTTCAATGGAGAAAAAAGGGCTATAGAAGCCTTAAGATGGCTTGATGAAATGGAAACCATTGTGGATATCAGCAGTTGTGCTGATAAGGATGTGGTGAAGTTTGTATCCCAATCCTTTAAGGGCGATGCCCTAATATGGTGGAAGGCAATGGTCCAGTCAACAGGTAAAGTACACCTATATAACCTGGGGTGCTCCAAGTTTGTTGACCTTGTCAAAGAGACATACTGCCCACCTCATGAGGTGGAGAAGTAGAGTCAGACTTTCTGACTCTTACAATGAAAAATCTGGACTGTCGGAAGTATGTTACTGACTTCAACTCCCTATCCAGATTAGTCTCCTATCTAATCACTCCTGAACCCAAAGGCATTGCGCGTTTCATTAATGGGTTAGCACCCGAGATTAAGGGCATGGTAAAGGTTGCATAACCTAGTACCTATAGGTTTGCTGTTGACCTATCTCTCTCTCTCACCTTAGACTTGGTGAGACAAAAGTCAGTTAGAACTGAGACTAACGGAAAAAGGAAACGGGAGGATGATAACTCCCAAAGGTTCAAAAAGAGAGGAAATTTTGGGTTCAAGAAGAACCAGCACAGATCTAATGATAGACCTCTATGCAAGACTTGTAACCGCAGGCATTGGGGACAGTGCAATTCTGACCCATAGGTTAAACGCTGTGGTATCTGCAAGAAACAGGGGCATAAGACCCTAGATAGTTGGGATCTTAAGGATGCCGTCTGCTATGGCTGCAATGAAAAAGTGCATATTAAGACTAACTGCCCTAATAATTCTAAGAGTAATAATGCAAAGCCTGGAGAGGCCAAGAAAGGAAATGCTCGGGCCTGTCAGTTATTTCAGAACTTCGCGACTTTTCACATCCATTTGATATTCTAGCACTATATATTTAAGAAGGAGTTTGTTGGTGGAGAATGTCTATAGCCTACGTCTTAGGGTCATTGCGAGTATGTAATAGGGCTTACTTGTCAGATTTATATTAGTTTGTATGTTTCTAGGCCACTTCGTACGAAGTGATGATCACCTCGTACGAAGTGAAGCAGTTCACTTCGTACAAAGTGCTCTTCGGACGAAGTGGCAACTCCAACTCGTGCGAAGTTGTTATGTCTATATATAGCAGAGTTGGGGTCTTGATTCCATAGATGTTTTTACTGATGCTACAGGCGAAGCCCTGTCAGTTAGTTGTTTGTAATTCTTCCACATTTATTAATACAAGAAGCAAAAGTGTTTAAACAGTAGATCTCATCTTTTGTCAAACTTACTAATGATGAATTCCACGCACGTTGGTTAGCTCGAGTCCGCTCTGGTGCTTTCGGGGGAAGCCGATCCTCCCACAATTTTCTCTTCTTCTTAGTCTGTTAGTTCGTTCACCAACATACATGGCCACTGTCATCACTATAAAGTGTGTTCTCTATATGACTCTTTCTCTCTAATGTTTTCGGTTATTGTTATATATATGTTTAATATATGTCTTCAATCCCTATTGTACATAAGTGTATAATGAAGGAGATGATGATTCTGATCATAGTTTTGTTAATATACACATATGTACAATGTTGAACACCCAACACACAAACTTATTATACACATATGTATAATACTGAACAACTATCTCAGAATTTTTATATACACATGTATAATACCGAACATCCATCTCAGAAATTTTATATACACATATGTACTATACAAATCACCCATATTAGAAACTTATTATACACATATGTACAATACGTATAATATGTATATGTATATCCACATTATATTCTACAACGTTTTTAATCATATTGTTCTAAATATAACAATATTTCATAATTGTTGTTTATTATAAATTAACAAATTAATTTACTAATTGGATAGAAAAAAGAGAAGTGAGAGAACGTAATGCAATATATATATATATATATATATATATATATATAATATGAGTATTATTTTAGAACCCAAAATATTTATAGAATTCTTAATAAAAAAATATTTTTATTTTATATTTTTATATTTAGGATAATTTTATAATTTTTATATGTAATTTTATTATTACACATATGAAACTAGTTTTTTTACATACATGTAAATAATTATTACACATATATATAATTTTGCTATTACACATATATAAACTACTCTTAACATGTATGTAATCATAAAATACATATAATAAATGATTAAAGTATCCTAAATATAAAATTATTTATAAAAAATAATTGTTTATTAGGAGTTCTGAAAGTTTTGCAATTATTTAGAATTTTGAAATCAACCAAACCCTATATATATATATATATATATGTGTTGATATTATATATATATATATATATATAATTAGTTATAATTTTTTTATTGTTTTTATTTAACGATAAAAAATATAATTTATAAAATTTAAAACAAAAGAATAAATGGGAAATTGTCAAAATCGTCCATGGGAGTTAACTATAAATTTTAACTGAGTTTGTGATTTGGATGTAAATAGCAACAAAATGAAAACTCAGAGGTCGAGGTACAAGAAATTCTTATTTTGAACAAAAGTGAAAAAAGTGTCCAATCCTTAAGGACGGTTTTGGAATTTAAATCTTTTTATTTTTTTTGGAATTTAACTCATTGAAAAAAAGTTTGAATCTAAGTGATAATTTATATAAAATTAAGTATATCTTTAGAACATAAATTTTATTTTGTGCTTCATAGTTAATAAAGTCTCATTATAAGACAACTAGAATTGATTCCTCCTGTTATAGGTATCGTTTTTTTAACATGATTTGAACCACTAAATTTTTTTTTACAATTACTTGTCGAAATGCCAATAATAATAAGCATTTGCGAAAAATAAACTACATCAAAATATAAACCAACTAAAATTTATACTGACACGTACATAAACATAAGCACGTAAAACATGAGGAGGTCAAACAACTATGACGTAAAAACGTAAACCAACTTGAATTTATAATAACACGTATATAAACGTCAAAACGTTGACCAACTGAAATCATCAATAAAAATAAGCACCAAAATGTCTTATATTTGACATCACTCATCAAACGTAAAGTAAATCAAATTTATACCGCCTAATGGAAATATATTATATTTTACATGACTCATGTTTGAAAAAAAAACGTGTCACACATAAATAAAAATAAGCACATAAAACTCAAGGAGGTTAAACTAACATTTTACAAACATTTTTAAAAGTTGAAGAGATAAGTATTAATGTTGAAAGTTAAGAGGGGTGAAATTAAAAAAAAATGGTTGAAACACCCTAAAACATTTTGACCTTAAGAGATGCAGCGGAAATACCAACTCAAAAATTCTTTCTTTATTGCCTATATGACATACTTGAAGTTTCATTTATAAAATATCGTACACTTTCTTGAAAGAATTTACAATATTCATTCTTGTTTAACTTGTTAAATATAATATATAGTTACAAGCTATGAGACACTCTTCCTGTACATTCCTTGCTCTTTGACTCAATCTTCAACCCTTTAAATCCCATAGTGATAATAATTCTGTGCAACCTACGATCACCACATGCACCCGCATTATTAATATTCGGTGACATAATTCGTAATTTTAAACATTCATAATTAAATGATCACTCCATATTCTTTCTATTCATGAAAATGCTTTCGATTATCTTTCCATGTATGATCTTGCATCTCAATCGTCAATCTTCATAAGTCAACAATAGTAAACCTGCACTTTCATTTCGTTCCCAGGACAATAATCAGTAACGTTAATGCTCATACGTATAGAAGCCGTGTATACATATATACAAGCCCTTACATACCACTTACGTTCCCATAAAATTATACTAACATATCCTAGTCACAAACATCCACATAAATAAGTCTTATACATACGAACCTATAAGCATTCTTACTTCTATTCGTGCTTACCTAGGGATTCCACCACTAGCATGTAAGTTAGCCATACACATACATGCTTACATACTTATTCATCTCCGGCAAGCATTATCACAGTTCAATAAGTTCACATGACTCCTTATTAGTTATTTTCACTTTTCGGGGTTCATTGAGGGTTACGGAACAGGTATTAGGAGATACGGAACTCACGGTGCGAATAAATAACAAAAACATGTCAAGTTTATAAGAAGCGTCAGTGATGCCCTTCTATAGCGTCGACGACACCACCCGGAATGTTGTGTCGGTCCTCCTTTGCATAGACAATTGATTTGAGCGTCGGAGAAGGGGGCTGTGTCGGTGACGGCTAGGGAGGCCATCGGTGACACCTCCTCTGTGTTGGCGACGCTGTTTTTCCTTGTTTAAGCTTACATAACCCGTTTCTGATTTCGTTCCAACCCGAACTAACTCATAATGTCCCGTAGCATCCCATACATTTCGTAAGCTTCTCGTATCCTTTTAACACTTAACCCTATGTCCTCTTAATCAAATCTATACTTCTATCATACTTTCTTGATTTTGACCCGTTCGATTATTCTAAGTTATTCCCAACATAGCTAACTATTTACGACCCACTATAACAATACTTTCCTTAGTACTATGATTACTTAAACATTCTTACATGATTCCCATACCATAATCATTCAAAACTCACACCCGACACATTCTTTCTACATTTTGACCCGTTCACTTCTATTATGAATTCCGAACATAGAAGACATCCTATGACTTATCACAACAATACGTACCTTGATTCTTACCCTTATCCGTAATTTCTTACACAATCCCTGAATTCAACATAACAATGTTCGTTTACAAAAGAAGAAGTGATTCCGGAAATCACTTACCTTATGCGTCCGTATTCGTATCCACTTCCTTGCCTCTTCTTGACCCGTTAGCCTTTCGTGCATGAGTCCATCTCAACATTACTCCTATTCGTTCATGTCACCACAATCATATCATTGTTAGTATATATATATAATCATATAATACTAACATTCATTACTTTCCATCCATATATTACTTGCCTTGCATTATCAACTATCGCTTTAATAAGACATTAATAAAACCACCTTATTCAGTCTTGCAACTCAATTACCACTACACATTCAATAAGTCATCTAGTACATAACATATGACTTCTCTACCCTTATATGTGCCCGAAAGTCTAGATATGCTAATTATACATTGTTGACTTTATGAAAGTCAACTTTCTTACTTTCATACTTCATATTTTTCAACTTATGAACACGCCCATAACGATATGGCAGACCGTAGTGATAACTTCATATGCATTTCATATTAATGGCGTATGACTCCTAAAACTACATAATCACTTAGTCACATATACAACGTACACACAATCCATTTGTACACATGCTAATACTTTTATAATTCTACATTTGACAACCACACACAAAGTTATCAATTTAACATAATCATAACATCATTCGTCACTAGTGAGTCCATATGCTATGGACATGGTACCTTTCACTTCTTGATCCCCACTAATGATCATTCGAATACATGATGAACATCACACTATTCAAGCACATGGTACAAGCTCTTAATGCATGTTCTTACCCAAAACATACATTCAACCCGAATTCTTGTATGAGTTCCAATTATGGCATATTTTTCAAGTTAGTTTACTACTAATTACATCATTAACATATTTCATTCATACATGTCAAGCCATTTCATACAATTTCACATCCTAACTTCACCTAGACATTTCATCATACACTTGCGTGCATACCACTTTCTAAGCATAATGTACAAGTAGTTCATGCCTAATCTTCCTTGTTCACACATAATTCATCAAGTCTTCTTATTAACCAACAAGTATCATTCACACATAGACATCAACATAGCAAAATCTTTAGTTCATCCAACTCATTCATATTAAATCATAAACAATCAAAAACCCAAGTTCTTGAACATGGGTTCTTTCATTAAAACTCCTAATTAAGATGATTAAATCATTATTATCACTATATTAAGTGCATATAAACCCAAATTCAACCATTCCATTCTTCCAATTTATCCAATTAAGAATAATTCATCAAAACCCATTAGAATTTCAACTAGGAATGTTTTAAGAGATGAATTTTGATACTTACATGATGATTTGAAGATGATGAACACTTTGAAACTCATAAATTATATATGCAAACTTTTGAATTTATCCTCTTCCTCTTCTTAGATTGATTCTCAAGAACACACACACACGATATGTCTGTGTGTGTGTCGACACACACATTTGCCCAAAAATGGGTTCTTCCCTTTCTCCATGTTTTTATTAAAACATTTTCTAACTTATCCCCTTTTAGCCCTTGTAGTTTTGATTATTATTTGTTTAGTCACAAAACTTTATTACTAAAATCTAGCTTGTATTTATAACCAAGTTAACTAACTTAGTTACCCCAATATCACATTGTGTTAAATAAATCATGCTTATGAATTAACATTTGTGTTTTTGGGGCGTTACAATGATCAAATCCACTATAACTAAACGGTAAACCAATTATGTATATAATAATTACTATTCATTCTCATATAAGTAGTAACATTTTAATAAAGTCACATAATCAAGAAAACTTAAAACAAACCTCTACATCGCCACTAACACTGCCACCACCATCCGCAGACCTCCACAATTCCCTGTTTGCTTCCAACCTAATTTCGTCATCCGAATTTCTTGTTCGGTTTCCAACCTCAACTGTAATGGGAAAGAATCGTAAAAACCCTAAATTCCCGCCTACTATTGATTTTTTTTTATCAACAATAGGTGATTGGGCATATTTTTGTTGATTATAATTGGTATACGTGTTTGTTATTGGAGTCTTTTAACTTCTATAACTATGGGTAAACGACATCAAAATTAATATAGGTAGTGTTACCCTCCTCCCCAGCCACAACAGTGGTGGTGGATGTTTAAATTTTTGGGCACTAGAATGGCATCTGCCATTGCCAAGATTAAGATTGTGCTAGGAGAATATGTTTGGATTAGAGTCTTTGCAATCCTGATGGCGCCCTGGGTGAATAGGTGGAAACAAAAGAAAGAGAAAGTTAAAATTGACCCTCCGGCGTGCCTGGAGGTCAAAATTGACGCCCGAGATTGATGACTACATGATTGTAATTTATTGACCGGTGGTTGGATTCTTGAAGAATCGAACACAATGTGCTTCTAATGGTTACTACTGTTTATGATTTCCGCTTCAGGGTTGCATGTCTCTGATCTATCCGATTCCAACAGTCCTGACGACTCTGGTTTTATTTTATTTTATTTTTTGGACGGTAAGGGTTATTCACTTGGTTGGTGTCGCTCAGATTCGATGTTCTATTATGAGGTTTTTATTTATTCTCCAAAATTGAGTCACATGAGAGGGCCTTCTTTTGCTTCTGATGTACAAACTCTAAATACTTGCTTCAGTTTTTATTTTCTAACAATAAAATTGAATGATTTGATATTTGTTTATTACAAAGGCTATATTGAACGATATGATATTTGTTTATTACAGAGGCTATATTATTATGATCAATTAATAACAAATGAAAATAAAACCATAGAATCATTCTCAAATGCTAATTTGATCTTTACCTTCTATTTCTTTTGCCTCTTCAACAACGACAACAACAAGTTTGGAAAGAGTAGGGACAGATCTATGTGGTATCTAAGGGGTGTACAGGATACTCCTCAACTTTCTACGTGTAAGTGTGTTCTTGTACTTAATCCTTTCTAAATTCTCACATACAGAATAGTTGTAGAAAAACAAAGTAAAGTGAAGAAGACGAAAATGGGTAAGGAAATAAAAAAAGTTTATTAAAAAATTATGTAGAGGAAAGTAGGTGAGACTAGAGAGTAATCGTACTTCCATCCTACTCGTGTCAGTCTCTCAGTATATACTATTTGTATAGCTATATTTTTACCCTTATTTATATTTTAATTTATAAACTTGTTTTCAGGACATTCATTTTTCGGTTTAGTTTACATTACTTTCTTTTTATTTAAGACTAAAAAATTCTTTTGATTGTTTTATGTAAAGAAAACCTTTTACTATGTGTTAACTATAAAATGACAAAAATTTGTAAATGTCACTTTAATATTACAATTACGCATTTTTATTTTTGTGTAGGTACAATTTTTTATTGATATAGGCTAACGGAAAAAAATTCTACTATGACCCTTGGATTAAGATTTTTGGCTCTACCATTGTCCTTAATATACAGTAAAAGAAGTTTCTTCATTTTATTAATGTACGTTAAAAAGAATAACTTTAGTATACCTTGAATATTTCTTTAGAGCCACCACTGGGAAAGAGCCTCATGACCCTAAACCCCCCCCCCCCCCCCCCCCCCCCCCTTCCTAATTTTTCATTCACTCTACTGGTTGCAGGAAAAATACCAACTAAAGAAAACGAGAAGGGAGACCGAGAGAGTGAACTGTGTGTGTGTGAGATTGCGCAACCAGAAAGGAGTCAAGAGAGGAGATTATATAGTGATGTAGGTGAGAGAGACAGACAACGCCAATTCAAGGTTTCAACGAAAGATCACAGAGGTGTTATCCTTTTCACGGTAACAAGCCAAGGACAAAGTTGTTACAACTACACCAATTAGAGGCGTTAATATTAACATATCATTTAATGCTTTCTTTCATGTTTTATATTTATTTATGTATTCTTCGCTTTTGTTTTCTGTTGTTTGTTTTTTTTAACAAAGTTACAGTTTTGTCTTTTGTGTTCGGACAGACATGTGATTTTCATTTTTTTTTCTATTGTTTTTTTTTATTTTTTAGGAGAAATCGTGGTTTATATTTCTTAAAATTCCATTCCAACACCATCCATAATTTCTGATAGCTTTTATGGAATTAACCAAAGTACAATTTACATTTAAGATGAAGTATTAAATCATTTTTCATCAACTTGTACTTGGAAACCATAGTTTGCTACAAACAAAATTTATATATTTCTAATATAAGCTCGGACAAAACTTAGGTGGTCAAGGATTTTTGAAGGATTTTGGGAGTTGTCTTGTGACTAGTTTGGTTAATCAAGGATTTTTGAAGCAAACCATAGTGTGAACTAGTTTTGTAGGTCTAATAACGATTACTTGTAGTATGTAACCTTGGGTACATACTCGTGGGTTTCCTAAACATCTTTCTTTATCATGAGTTTAGGCCTTTGTGATGCCCTTTGGACATGATATGCATGTGAATACTGTCACAGAATATCACATAGTTGTGTGTAATCATATTTTCATATGGAACTAATTATATGGTTGGTTAATGTGGTATATCAATATTACAATTTTAATACATAAATGTAATATAAATAGTCTCTAACCACGGATGAGGTTATGAATTTATGTTAAGTGATTATAATTTGTATATTACACACGTTGAATGATCTAAAAAAAATATGAAATCAAAAGTATATAGTAATTTTTATAATAATACTAGGTTATCTACCTATGTTGTACACGGAGTGAATAATTTATATTATATATTTTAGGGGTGGGATAAGGCTTATGACCATTAGGTCATGGTTTCGATTCCTACAAGGGGAGTTTTTTCCAGATTTATTAGGTTTCCTCTTGAATTGGTGAATAATTATTTTATACATTTTGTGGTGGGATAAGGCTTATGACCATTAGGTCATGGGTTTGATTCCCACAAGAGGAGTTTCTTCTAGATTTATTAGGTTTCCTCCTGAATTGGTGAATAGGTATTATTGTCTAGTGGAGATGGATATGATCAGCTGGTTCCGCTGGTGGCACGATGATACTCCAGTGATCCGTCAGTGATCCAAATTTGTCGTTAAAAAACAATTTAAATTACATAACACATTAAAACTAAATAATTTCTTAAATATATTTATACTAATTGATTTGTGAAAACATAAAATAAATATATTGAATTGAATTTCAGTAATTATGCTAAATACAATCATAGTTGTAATAGAAATCATTAAATGGAGATGATTAAAACTGGAATGAATATATTAAATCAGCAATTGTTGCAAAAATAAGGCATTCGGCAAACACAAAAAAAATGAGAAATAGCTTAGATTAGACCGTTGGGTATGGGCGTTGATTGGGGGCGGGGTTGCGCTTTGACGCCAGCTTCGCACCTTGGATTGGCGTTGCCTTTTTGACGTGGGATTGAGCCTGACGTGAGACGGGGGTCAGGGTGACCTGGTTGACTGATCCAATATGGCTAGATCTTGTTGCTACTTTAATTAAAAAATCAACATGGCTGGTGGAGATGATTAAAACTGGAATGAATAAATTAAATCAGCAATTGTTACAAAAATAATGCATTCGGCAAACAAAAAAAAGTGAGAAATAGCTTAGATCGTGGGGTATGGGCGTTGATTGGGGGCGGGGATTGCCCTTCAACGCCAGCTTTTGCACCTCGCATTGGCGTTGGTATGACGTTGCCCTTTTGGCGTGAGGATTGAGCCTGACGTAGCGGATGGCAGGTGACCTAGTTGGCTGGTCCAATATGGCTAGATTTGGTTGGCTACTTTAATTAAGAAAAAATCCACATGGCTGGCCACGCCAAACTAAGCCACGCCACACCAACCCCTCATTTTTCACCATAAGCTTGTGGATCCCAACCTCATCACATGTCGAGCAATCAACCCAAACACCACCTCCACACCTCGCGGTCTTATGTGGATGATGTTAATCTGAACTATGAAAACAAAAATTTAGAACAAATATGAGATGGGATGGGATGGCAATAAAGGGGTAGGATTGATCCTCAAGCGCTCTTTTTAACTATTTTAAAAACATGTATATACAAATAAATATGTTTTTCATAACTATGAAAACAAAATTATTACAATAATAAGCCAAATACTTTATGGAAAGCGTTGAAGAAGATTGTGTGCATATAAAATAGACAACGGGCAACTTTCAATGGTTTTGACTCATCACCTGTCTAGCTAAAGTTTTATTAAGGATGGTAATCTTGATCCAACCGAAAAAATGATAAGTTGACCCGTTTACAAAAATCGTTATCCAACCCAGTTACTAAAAATGATAAATCGGATATGGGTACAAAAATGGTTAAATATGTTTGATATTGATGTAAACAATGAAAAAAGTTCTTAAATATGTTTGATATTGATAATTCATTTATGGCCAAAGAGCGTTTAGCATCAACCCGACCTAACTTGTATAAAAGAATTAGTTGCCAGTTTGACTTGTTTCTCAATACTACCCACCCATACATATTTAGACATATACGTCAATACCCCAAACTAACTTTTAGTAACAACGAAAATCTTTTTTGTATAGCTATAATCATACCTTAAATTGAGAAACTTTTTTATATCAAGATCTATCATTGTTACTACTATAAATGACAGAAGTGACCCATAGCTAGTGTTATAATGTACATTATATACTGATATGATATTATATTATGGGGAAGGGTATTCTAGACATTGGACTCTATGATCTATGTTACAGTTTGCATTTTTATAGAATGTACATGACAAATTACGCCTATTACAAATGAAAATTTTTATGTATTCTATAGCAATTCCAAAAGACCGTCGTGAGTTATTATAAGTATGAGATCTAAATTCACTTTACTTACTACAATCATAGGAATTCTTTTTATTATATAATTGATCATATGAAGGAGAATCTTCCGGCTCAACTCTAGCCTTTCTAGACTCCTCAAAATAAACATACGCCTAACAAAAAGAACCAACGATGCCCTTAGTAACACAAACCACGATAAGCCAATTAATGTATAAATGTAGGCTTTGCCAATTTAGGCAATTAATTGATCTTCTGTAGGGGCATCGTAGGGCGCGGGCGCCTCCCTTAAAAAAAATTATTAATGCTATTCGTTAGTTAAAATTCTGAGTGCCCCAATGAAATTTTGCAATCACACTCCTTATAATTGTTTATTGAAGTGATGAGTAGTTAAAGAATGTGAGAAAATAAAAATCGGATTTTTTTCCAGCTATTATAGTAGTAGTGAGAAAGAGGAGGGTTTTGATATGAAAAAGATGAGGGCATTTTGGTCTTTTAATAATTAAACATCACATCAGGATACACATGTCTCCGAATCGGGGAGACCCCTCACCTAAGGCCGAAGCCCATGAACACTCGCCGAAGGCACGGCAGTGAAGTGAGGTAAAAACCGTCAGCTCAATGATCGAACTAGCGATCACCACCTACTCTTCTCCATCGTCACCCGATGCCGTCAAAACTAATGGGGGAAGCAAGAATCGAACTTGGGTCACATGGAAAATGGAACACCAGGTCTCTCTATTACCACTCCACCACCATCTCATTGGTGACTCACAAACTGTTTTACAATTTGAATTTAACATAAGAACTATTATGAAATTCTCAAAATTTTAAAAGCTGGAACTTGAATATAACAAAAATACGATTAGGAAAAATATGAATAAAAAAGAATCAGGTTATATATAATGGTATTAATAGCACTAAAAATAAATAATTTATAAATATAGATTTGAATTGAGATAACATTTGTATAAATAAAATAGAAAATAATAAACTATTAATGTTATGTCCACTAAATAACTATATACAGTATTTTTACAATCAATTGTTATTAAAAATAGGTTTATCACCTCTTTTTTTTGTGATCACCAATATTTGACTTACATGTTATCCAAAGGAGTAAGAGAGAATAATTTTGTTTAAGTATAGTTAATTTTAGTTAAATCTAATTAATAATATAGAGTTTGGTGCAAATAAAAATTAAAGTATGATACCTTTATAAAAAACCCTAAATTAAAATTATGAAATCGTTAAAATGATGACAAAAAAAACCTTAAAAGTAAGTCTCTTATATATTTGTACTTTGTTAGTTTATAAATTTGGCTAACTTTCCTTTAGTTAATTTTTAGGTTATTACTTATTTTTAATTTAATAACACGTATAATATTGCATATCGTGATCTTCTAGTTAAAAGTTTTTGGCTTCGCCATTGTTTAGGTATATTAGATTTTCAATTTTCGATTACATACGTTTGACTACTTTTGTTAATTATATGAAATTTGGTTTAACTATCTTTTTTTAATATACCCCGACCCGAACAAGACCAAAACAAATTATTATATAGCGACAGACATACGATTCTATAAAATTTTCACCCTCATGAAAAGAATTTCTTGGGTCCGTCACTCTCTTCTGTAACACCGAGTAAAATCTGCACAAGAGTCAATAAGAGGCAGGATTGCATCTCACACTCAATCAGGGGCGGACCTACCTTGGGGGAAGGGGTAGCGGCTACCCCTTGTCGCTTCGGCGGTAGTATAAATTTTGAAAATTTTGACTTTTTTGACATTTTTTGGATTTCGTGCCCCTTTTTTTAATAAAACGTTACCCTTTTAAAGATTTTCTAAATTCATTACTGCATTCAATATCCCAACTAAAGGAGCACTTTTAACATCCTGTTAGATAAAATAATCTCAATTAAATTATTATGCACTGCTCAATATCCCCAAGTAAAGGAGCACTTTTAACATCCTGCTAGATAAGATAATCTCATTAAATTATAGAACACTGCACCAGCTATAGAGAATGAAATCATCTACAAAAAATAACTGGTGCATTATGTATTTCTAGATTGCAATTCACTATCCACGTATTAGAAAACTAACTTGTGTAAACTATTTATTAGCTGCTAAATCATGGAACCAACCTTTAATATACTAAGATGCATGATGCATGTATCTCATAGCTAATGAGTTATTTAGAATCTGGAACCATTACTCCTAATTTCATTTACAATCAACAAAATGCTTAAGAAATTGCAAAATAAAATTATTATAATAAATGTACTAATAACAACAAATAAATATAAAATTATCTTCATTGCAGAGAAACCTCAACCATCTGATCTTTCAACATGGTATTCATGAACAAAGATATCCTTTTCTAAGAGAAGCAGATAATTCATCAACATTATATCATCACAACATAGAGTGAGCAGATAACTCACAAAATCTTTTTATGTTTCAGATTAAAATAATATAATATTAAGAGTTCAAAATAGTAACTCAACTTCGAATTTTATGACAATATGTTACCTTAAATGAAAAAACTGCAAAACCCTAAGAACTTAGCAGCATGAAACAAAAAACACACACACAAAATACATAACTACAGATGAATAAATGTTTAAGATTGAACATACCTTTTACGATCGAATGAAGAACAACGATAATTGTGCGACAACTACAGATGAATAATCTATGACTGTTACCATGACCGGATGATAATATCATGTAAACAGAGAATATAATTGTTGAAGGTTTCCATAGAGATGGTTAGAGGCGATCAGTTTTGAGAAAGGCCGTGAATGAAGGTTAAAGAAAGATATTAGGGTTAAGAGTAGTTTAGGCAGTGAGAAAGGCCGTGGAACATGGAACAAAGGTTAACACTGTGTTCCAGAGTTCACTAATGAAAAGAAAGGAAATGAATTAAAAAGAGAGTAAAAATATTTTGCATTCCAAAACTTTCATTTGAAGGAAAATAAAATATGTTGTGTTCCCAAGTTTAATTTAAGAAAGAAAAAAATAAAAGAAAAGCCAGACTAAATTCTTTAGTTTTTCTTTCCTTCCGATTTGGAAGGAAAGACATCTTTTTTTTTCCTTTCTCTTCCTTTACTTTCTTCCTTTTACTTTCTTTTCTTTTGCCCCGTTAAGTGAATTCGAGAACAGAGCGAAAGAGAAAGAAATTAGGTTAAGAGAATAGATTAGGTGGGAAACAAAATTCTAGGTGATCTAGAATTGTGCCAAGTGTACTATAAAGAGTTTCTTTTATATAATAATAGATAGATAGATAGATAGAAGATTCATGAAGATTCGAAACTCCTTCATTGACCGTGTAATTTAAAACGATTAAATAAACTAATAACCAAAAAGGAAACCGGGCGACGAAAGTCACGATGACTCTCACACCCGTCTAACCTCTCGTGTTCTAGAGCTTTCGAATGATGAGTAAACCATTTCCTCATCCGACCTTCATAAGTATATGTTACGCCCCGGGGTTAGTTTCGTAATCTTCGACCAAGTTGGGACGTCTTATGTCAGATTGGGATGTGTTAGTATAGGAGTGTTTGTCCTTGGAGGATAACCTCCCCCCCCCCCCCCCCCCCCCCTAATTCATATTCCTGCTAATTGTAGTTGACTAAAGGAAGAATCATATACCCAATTCAACCTTTCAACATTCGAATTGTTAGGATGTTGTAGATGGTAGACTTAAAAAACTGGAGGTGGTGGGTTTGAAGGTGGTAGGTTTTCAAGACGATGGGATGACCGACGTGGGTTGGTGAGTTTGAAGTTCGAGGGTTTATACGACGACATGTTGATCGTTGACGGTTTGAAGGTTCCGCAGGTTCAATCGAAATGGATAACCACCACTCAAAATGATCAATTGCGGTGAAATTTATAAAAAAATAAAAAAATTGTAAATAGTGGAATAAAAGTGGTGAAATGGTTGAGATGTGAATTGATAGAGAAGGTGAATTGGCTTAAATAGTAAAGGTGAAATGGTTGAAATTAATTTTATTTAATCAAAAAAATTAAAATCAAACAGTCCACCTTTACCACATTCAAAATCCACCCATCCTCTTCGGCTTGAAACACCTATTCACCCTACCTGAACACCCATATCCGATGAACCGGTGCTGGTGTTGCGGTGGGGTAGGGGTACCCAAAAGGCACTTGTGCCTCCCCCCACCCCCCTTAATTAGAAGGAATATAGTATATAACATATTCAATCACCACTACATACTTACAGGAAGTATAAGGCGAGAAGTAGATTTTTCAATTAGTCCAAAAGCAACCAAATAATGCCCACTCCAATCGCCTTCAATGTATATCAAATTATTTGCTATGATTGATACCAAAAAAAACATCAACTTTTGTATTAGTTGATGACTATAAAAAGGATTTATTGAAATATCACATTTAGTTATTCATACAATAAAATATAATTCTTAATTTGGAAGATGAATAGAAAATGGCAAGTACATGTATGTTTTCGTCTGCTAAAAGTACTCGAAAATAATATATCCCTATCAATCATCATAAGTGTGATAAAAAGGATGAGGAAACCTTTTTTTCGTTCCGCGAGGCAAGACTAAAGGAGGGGAATATAGGTCTAGTATATATCCCTATCAATCATCAAAGAAACAAAGGGTCTTTAATTCTCTTTTTTTTTTCTTTAGTAATAATGGCTACTCTATCAAAAGTCAAGTTACCGTTCTCTGGCGAGGCTTCCGAAGCATGGATTACCTTCTCGAAGCTATTAGGGATTAGGTTGACAGTATATAACATGTTCCCCAATGATTTTACCCAAATCTCAACGTCATGGGTGTTGTAAAATCTAACTAATCTAAAAGTGTGTCCCTGTTGTCTTTCTTTCCCACCACGTAAACTGAAGTGAAGTCGCCATGGTGCGTGAGATTTGGATTCCAGCTCTTCTTCCCATTCACCGTCTCAAATGTTGGAGATGAAGATGCAAGTGGATTACATCTTTAGTTTCCACACCTGTTTGAGTTTCAACCCCTTCTTTCGAGTATATCTTCCTTTTACACCTCCCACTTTTGCTCATAGAATCTCTGAGCTTCCTCCCATCCAGTCGTTTGCCTTTTCGCATCCCCTCTATCTAAGTCTTAGTTTTATGATTATCTCCTAGTCGTTAGCAACAAAGTTTGAGTCAAATAAGTTAGCTTGTTTTCGACTTAAGAGTCAAGTATAAATATATTGGTGGTAGGGTTACGTACTATCTTGGTTCAGCTTTTCTTTGATAATATAAGAAAAGAGCCATGGCAAGGTTTGCTACAAAAAGAGCATATGCATTAGTTCCATACCATTGTTTTTCTTCTTCCAAAAATCTGTATCCTGGTGTTAGAGGATCCTAAGAAAGAAGCACGAAACATGACCCAATGAAGAGTTCATCATGAGGGCGATCGAGAAGAACAAGAAGCTAGTCAAATGATTAATCTTTGTGATGCTTGAGACAAGTGATTAACCTGTGTGACGTGATTGAAACTATGACGAAACCCATTTCGTGCAAAGAATACTATCTGAAGCTGCATATTCGATCAGGGATACAATTGAATCCGTCAAGAACCAAATAAATGAAACGAAACTGTGTTTGGTTTAGTTGAAGTCAAATCATTGTGGATCAAGCAAGTCAGCCAAGTTGCAAATTTGTATGATAGTGACGTTCCATTTGAGGCTGAACATGTGTGATTTTTCTGATCAACGTAGCAAAAGATAATGGTGAAGACAATGAGTAATAGCCGAGAGTTCAGGGGTTGCATCTGTGCTTGTCATAGACAAGGCAATTATCGTTACAACGCCCAAAGCTAATGACAACCAATTCACACTGTAGGAGATCATCATGGATACAATTCTAAGGTCTCAAGGCCTTTGGGACACCATAGAGCCATCGACGGGAGCAACCATTAAAGCAAGAAAGAGCTACACCACAATATTAATTATCTTCCAATCTTTGCCCAATGATATTTTGCTTTAAGTTTTAAAGTATAAAGATGCGAAATATGTATGGGCAACAAATTAGTTCGTCACCTTGGAGCTGAACAAGTGCAAAAATACTCGTTTTCAAACACTATGAGTTAGAATTGTTGAAGATGAAAGATAACGAGTCCATTGGTGAGTTATGTGAAAGCTAAGTGGAATGGTTGCTAAGTTCAAGAACCTTGGTTCGAGTCGTGATGACGTGGTAACTGAAAGGAAGTTACTAAATCCGGTTCCAAAGAAATACTTGCAAATTATGGCTATTATTAAGCAATACTCAGAAATTGAGTCCATGCCATCTAATAAAGATGTCTAGAGATTGCAAGCCTATGAGGAATGAATTAAAGTAAAAGACGAGATTGACAGTGAGAATCAAGAAAAAATTGTTTCCACAAGATTTAAGTGGCAGGAAGATCAAGGAATGGTGAACTTAATCAAGATTATTAGAATGGACAAGGATGAGCTTTTTTATACTCGTGTCGTGGATAAGGTAGAGGTAATAATTTTTGTAGGGATTGAGTCCGGTTTTAACCCAATGAAGGACGAAGAGAAGGAGGTGCATACCAGGATAAAAGAAATATTAAGTGTTACAATTGTCATGTGTATGGTTATGTAACCCAGTGTCCTAAATTGGAACAAGAGGAAGAAGTGACAAATTTCGCTCAAGAGGATGGCATTGCTCTGATGAGAAGTAGGTTCAAATCAGGGTTAAGGGAGAGAATGATTAAGTTGATTGATAATGAAGAAAAGAAAGACAATATGAAGTTTGTTAGTTTAATGTTATCGCTTTGGTAGAAATAATTAAGTCGTACCATGGTCCTAGAATGTTTGGCTAATGCCACTGGAATCTGTTGTAGTGTCGAGACTTTTATTCTCTCGATTCAAAACCGCTACATATAGCATTTTGCATATACATCCTAATTGTTTATCTACCATAATTTGGAAAATCCAAATTTGTTGTCATTTCTTGTCAACTGCATATAAAATTAAATGCCTCGACCATGTTACTATCACATAACAAATTACATGTAAATAGTTTTGGTATTCCTAACGGATAAGATGTTCATGGTTTCGTGACAATTAGGTTATACCGAATTTCAAATATTATAAAGAAAGCGACCCTAAAAAAAGGATATATTTATATTTGTATATATATGTAGTGGGGTTGATGGTATCTTGGACGGCTATCTATATGAATACCTTGTACGCCATGCACCTATCCAGACAAAGCCTGCTTTCTCATTTTATTTTCTTCACATTTTTGTTATCTTATCGTTTCCAGAATTATAACATAAACTCTATATATATGCCTAATATTTCGTTTGATCAATAAAACCCTTGTCATCCCAATAAAATGGGATTATTCTTCAGTTTATTGGCAAATCTATTCAAGAAAGGTGACAAGCCTCTGCCAATTGAATCCATATTCAAGCTTCCTTCACCAGTACCCAAATTTCCTGCAGGTATTGCTATATTTTTATGAAATAAATTGTTTTCATTTAGTTTTTTGTTTAACTTAGGTATATCTATTAAAATATGGCTTGAATGTTAAGTTTGGTATCACCATATTTTTCTTGAATGCAATTGTGGGTAATGTTGAAATGTGATTGTAAGTTGGATAGAAAAAATCGAATTGCCAAACTTGAAGGAAACAAGAGATGGTAAGTCAAAAGGAACACCACGTGTCACAATGAGGTGTGTGTGGGGTAGGGGTATCACTCGTGGCAGGTTGTGATTGAATAGTAGGCATGCGGACAAGTGTTTGGAGAGGGATGGTGAAATTCCACTTTTAGTAAAGAGTTAAAAATGTCAGTTTCGTCCCTGTGGTTTGTTGAATTATAACAGTTCAGGCCAAATTTCAAAATTTGTACCATTTCCGTCCTTGACATTTTTTAAACATGTCAATTTCGTCCAAAAAAACTAAGGTCGAATCGAATAATTGGAAAACCACAAGGACGAAAATGGCGGTTAACTCATGTTTTTTAGGACAGAACTGAAATGTTTCAAGAATGTCAGGGACGAAATGGTACAAATTTGAAATTTGTCCTGAACTGGCATAACTGGACAAACCATAGGGACGAAAAATAACAGTTAACTCTTTAAAAGATAGTCATGTTGAAAAAAAAAAAGAAAAGAAAAAACCACCAAATAGTCATTGAATTTAAGTCGGGACTTAAAATAGACTATTTAGAAGGTTATGCTACACTTGGCTGCATAGGAGAAATTTGAACTTAATGTTTTTTTTTTCTTACCACTATGGTGATGTAGGGGATGGTTTTGCAACTGGGACCATTGATTTAGGAGGGTTACAAGTGTGCCAAATCTCTACATTCAACAAAATCTGGTCTGCTCTTGAAGGTGGACCAGACAACAAGGGTGCAACCTTCTATGAACCATCTTCAATACCAGATGGATTCTTCATGCTTGGGTGCTACCGCCAACCCAACAACAGGCCTTTATTTGGTTGGATTCTAGCAGCAAAAACTGTCACAAATAAGTCTTTTTCATCACATAGTTCTTTAGCTAAGCCAACAGATTATTCTCTGATTTGGAGTAGCGAGTCGAAGAAAATAAAACAAGACAGCAGCAACTGCTACATTTGGTTGCCAACACCTCCGGAAGGATACAAACCCGTTGGTTATGTTGTCACAAATTCGCCAGAAAAACCATTCATTGAAAAAATACGGTGTGTCCAGTCAGAATTCGCTGATGCAATTGAAGTTGACAGATGGATATGGGGGTTAGACAAGAAGATCAATACAAACGATATCCATATAAACAAGGCCAAAAGATAGGGGTGTGAATGCTCTAAGTGTATCAACAGGATCTTTTGTAGTTCAAAATGTGGGTGCAACTGCTGATTTGTCACTCGTTTATTGCTTGAAAAATACTAAAAACAACCTTATGGCCATGCCAAATTTGTCCCAAGTTGAAGCACTAATTCAAGCTTACTCACCAGTGATTTATTTCCACCCTGATGAAGAATACTTTCCGTCTTCCGTCGACTGGTTTTTCCAAAATGGAGCTTTGTTGTATGAAAAAGGCAAGGAATCTAAACCATGTGCGATACAACCCGATGGCTCAAACCTACCGCAAGGTGGTTCGAACGATGACTTATATTGGTTAGACCTACCTAAAGATGGTTCAGCTAAAGAAAGGGTCAAGAAAGGTGATCTGGCTCATTCTTGTGCATATTTCCACATAAAACCTATGTTTGGAGCGACATTTACCGATATACCCTTGTGGGTATTCTACCCTTTTAACGGTCCAGCAAGGGCAAAAGTGGGAATTTTTAATGTTTTCCCTAGGAAAAATAGGTGAACATGTTGGTGACTGGGAGCATCTGACCTTAAGGGTAAGTAACTACAATAGGGAGTTAAAAAGTGTCTGCTTCTCAGAACATAGTGGAGGACAAATTATTGAAGCTTCAGATATTGAATTTGATAATGGCAATAAGCTCGTAGCCTATGCATCGTTGCATGGCCACGCGTTTTACTCAAAACCAGGGTTGGTCTTACAAGGAAGTGGCAATATAGGTATACGAAACGATGCATCAAAGGGCATAACGATGATGGATACAGGAATCACACCAATGGTTGTTGCGGCCGAGTATTTGGGGCCGGTGGTTGTTGAACCACTGTGGTTGAACTATAGTAGAAAATGGGGTCCAAAAATAAGCTATGACATTACAAATGAGATCAAGAAAGTGAGGGATGTTTTACCAAAGGTGTTAAGAGGTCCATTTGACAAATTTGTTAGGGGACTTCCTAATGAATTGTTGGGTGAAGAAGGTCCTACAGGCCCAAAAATGAAAAATAATTGGAGTGGGGATGAAAAATATTAACTTTTTTATCACAATTATTTATCATAGCGTGTGTAATTATTGGTTAACTTATTATTGAATTCCATATACTTTTTTATATATTTTTAGTTTAAAGCCTTGAGGTCATTAGGATGATTAAGAATGCCTTATGGTGACGAGTATTGGTAAGTGAAATTTGGTGGTACATCGATGTTTGACTGTCACCAAAGATTAAAAAAAACTTGTTTAGATGACGAAGTCTAAGTTATGCATCAACTAATGCATTGAAGTGCACTATCTAATAAATAAATAAATAATACAACACCAATTACCACATAAAAACAAGTCGGAAAATAAGTCTCCCATGCATATTGTAACGTATGTTAAAGTGTATTTTGGGTAGAAGTCACTGAATTCCTGTCGCAAGTATATCAGAACTAAGACTCAAAAAATAGAGAAAGTTACCTAAATAGTCACATCGTTAACTAGAATTTTTACAAAATAGACATGAAGTTGTAGACTTTTCACTTAACCAAAGCAAGTACTCCTTATTTGCTCCGATAAGAAGTCGCCACAACAGCACCATCGGTGAAACGGCTAGGACAATTAAGAAAGTTTAGCATATTAAAATGAGGGGAAATTACCCTTCCGTCATTCTACTTAATCTATATATTAGAGTTTATAAAGTTGGAACTCTCAAAGCACATCAGGTTAGACCAGATAAGAAAATAGTTTCTTAAGGAAAAGATTATGGGTGACTAGTATATTTGATGATAAGCAAGGGGAGTTGAGATGGTTTAGACATGTGAAGAGAAGGCAGACAAGACATTGACATGGGTGAGTGGATTAGGAAGGAATTGATAGAGTTACACTTCTTCCGATGACATGGTTTAGAATAAGAGTTCATAAAAACAAAGTATTAAAAATAAGGATTTTTAGAGAAGGGTACATATATATTTTAAGGGTACATATGTATTTCAGCTTTTTATTATAGCTTAGATTTTTCTACATGTAGGTTTTGCATGTTATTATCTACTTGTATTTTTGTATATTTTGCAATATATGTTTCAATTTATTCTTTCACCTCTTCTTTGTTCATTGATAGTTACATGTCTTCTATATATATTTTAATTTAATTCTATGTGTTTGTTGTTTTGTTTTGTTTTGGAGGCAGGTGTCATAATCTCTATCACTAAGTTATTTACTGAGTAATATTATTTATCGTATATTTTCAAAAAAAAAAAAGATAGTCAATAGGTAATACATGTGTGACATATCAGATGTATTTACATGTAGTCAATAGGCGTGACATGGTACGTTCCACCACAAAGACTATCATATGATGTCCAAGTCATCTGTACCGCCACGTAGGCATGTGAACTTATGAGGAATATTGTGTAGTCATGTGGCATTTGGTGTGGTATGGCATGTCACCTCTCAATAAAAAACAACTAATTTATTTAAGATAAGGTATGATGTCTTTAATTAAAAACAAAATTTTAAATATCTCATGGTGAATATTTATTTTATAGTTTGTCAAGTCTTCTTTGAAACATTATATTCAATTTGGCACAACTTATCATGTAACACAAAAGTTAGTTTCACTTAAAGATCGGTTTAACATGATCAAGGGGTTAAATTGACTACCAAAGAAGGCCATTACAATTGACTAAACCTAAATAAAAGTTGACATTTCCAACATAAATGGGTCACATCCGAAATCCTGATCATTACCGCCTACCAAAGTCCAAGAAAATGAAGGTTTAACCTTAAGAAATATTTTATTTGTTTAAATAAAAGTTTATATACATATACATATATATATATATATAGATTTTTGGTGGGGTATAGTTTTTTAGGGGCGTGGTAGGGGTGGGTGTTTAGGTTTTTGAGTGGTAGTGGGGTGGGTTTATTTTGGTTGTGTTCACATTGATTTTTGTGATTCTCTCGATAAAGGTGATTCTCGCATGAACCCTACCATATATATATTGTTAGGGTAAAATAAAACATATACGAGTTGTTAAAACTTAGAGAACTCGGTCTTACGAAAAGTAATTTCAAAAATATTTTTACCAAAAATCCTGAAAAATCAACTTTTCCAAAAAAAAAACTTGTTTTTTGTTCATTTACGGCAGCCGATGCTGTAAAAAATGATGTCATGCTTATCTATTACCTTTTTACAGCTATTGTAAGGGTCGAAAAACACCACTTCGAAAAAAAAATTTACTTTTTTTACGGCAGTCTTTTCTAACATTTTAATCTAGGGGTGTGAAAATAATGGGGGCAAAACTCGCACGGGAAGGTCCAGTTCTCTAAGTTCTCACAACTCGGAGTGATTTTCCCTTGATCTTATATATATAATATATATATATTATATATATATGAGGGATAAAAAGAAAACCCCTATTAATTAAGGAAACTATGAAAACTCAAATGAATAGACCTCCTTCTACCACATTTTACACTTTTTCTACTGGAAGATATAACAGCTTGATACGTGTAATATCTTTGTAGTACATGTAACACGTGTCATGTTGTAAAAGTTTAACACATGACAAAAGGAGATCCATTCGGATTTTCATAGTTTCGTTAACTAATATGTGATTTCTTCCTATAACTGTCACACACACACATATATAATAACGTACAGTATTCCTAACGTACGAGCGTATTCTGTGAAATTACGCACGTTGTGAAACTCAAAACCCTAATCACGCATGTGAAAGGGTGAGGTTATTGTGAGAATTTAAAAGCGTGAGAAGGATAAGAAAGAATCTAAACCATTAGATATTTAATTTAATGGTTGATATCATAGTAGCAATTCTGTAAATAATGTTGGTTATTAAACTAACTAATTTTCTAGATTAAGGGTATACAAGTAAATTTAAGATTTTTTAAATTAAGAAACTAACATTAATGCACATGCAAAGTTCCCCCTTCTTTTTTAAACATCAATAACTTTTTATACGTAACTCTTTTTTTAAAAAAAAATTACACCATAATAACGAGTGTTTTCTTATCTTTAATATAAGTACCATATTGATATACTTAGGTAGATTTATTTCTGTTTTTATATATTTAGGGTGTTATTTCTGTTTTGATTCTGATTAAAGTGTTGACTGGTGTTATATTAGGGTGTTATTTCTTTTATATTCAATGTTAGAGTGTTCTTTATAAGATGTTTGCCTTCAATATAACTGTTGTGTGTTTTTATGAGTTATGGTGTTATTTTTGTTATATTTATGTTCTTTATAAGATGTATGCCTTCAATATACATGCTGTGGTGTTTTTATGAGTTAGGGTGTTTTTATAAGTTATATTTTTATTCTTTATATGATATATGCCTTCAATATAATGTTGTGGTGTTTTTATGAGTTATGGTGTTATTTCTAATTCTAAAATCCCTACAATAATTGCCAAAAATTGGTTACATATATTTATTCCATAGTTAGATTTTATTAGTTAAATTACACTTATACCCTTAAACTACCAAAATAAAAGGGAACACATGTCACCTCCATAATCTTTCTTATGCTTCTCACACTTTTAAATTTTCTCACATGAACCTCTACCATGTGAAAAACATAATCACGATATTGACATAAACTCGGAACACTACTTCGCAAACTCGGAACCTACTTCATAAACTAGGAATCTCTTTCGCAAACTCGGAACCTTCATTCAACATGCGGAATTTCACAGTGTACGCTCGTACGTTAAGCAATATTATAGTTTACACATTCAATATATATATATGGATGGGTTAAAATGAGAACCACCTTGAGTTGTGAGAACCGTGAGAACTAGACTATCCAAAAGGTTTTTCCAAAAAAAAATTCTCAAAAGTAATAAAAAATCACTTGTTTCAGCAAAAATAAAAATAAAAATAAATGTCACATATCCACATAACATGAGGCGTAAAAAAATATTTATCTTCGTATAAAACTTACACCCCGACGTAAAAAAAAACTTGCATCAGTCAAAATTACCGACTCGCCATTTTTTTTACTTTTTTTACAGATGTGTTTATACTATTTTCATCTATATTTGTCCAAAAAATTTTGGCCCAACTCGCACAGGAAGAAAAATTTCTCACGATTCTCATAACTCGTGGTGGTTCTCATTTGAACAGAGCCATTATATATATTATATATATATATATGGTGGGGTTACATCTACAAAGTCCATTTTTTCCTACAAAATGTACAAAGTCATAAAACACCACAATTTCCGCCATAAAACACACTCAAAATCCACATATAATAGAGTGAAGATTACTAAAACATAATATCCGAACCCTAATAGTCCATAAAAACTTCAAACACACCATCATAGAACTAAGAATATAAAACACACTAATATTAGTCATCGATAATCAAAGTCTTATCATCCAAAACACAACACAAAACCCATAGGTATGGTATTTTAGTAATCTTCACTTTGTTATTGTAGGTTTTGAATGTGTTTCATGGTTGATATTATGGTGTTTGATGACTTAGGTAAATTTTTATTGAACCAGTAAAAAAAGTAATAATATTATAGTAAAAGTAAATAACGTGGGTAATAAAAATATTTACTTACAGTCGGTTAAGAGAAAATGGCTTCAGAGTGTGAAAGCAGAAGCTTGAGCAAATCTTGAGATTTATGTATAACGGGTTGAGCAAACAGTAACAAAAGGTGAAAAAGACTCTTTTTTTGTTGAATATAATATGAAGAATAATAGACGATGTAAGAAATTAGGAGGTTAGGCTATGGAGTGACGGAGAGAAGTTTAGTGTGCCATAAGAAGAATTAAGAATGCAAGAAATTTTATTGAGTTATTTAGAATGGATCTTACAACTGAACTCTATGTCTTTTTACAGATAAGAGGAGATGCTAAACTAAAATGTAATACTATATATAATGCTCTAATATTAGAAAAAAAACATATACAAATTAAAAAAAAGACAACATAAATTATACAAACTATATATAGATATGTTAGTGTTAATCCTCATCAATCATGGATATCCTATTGAATATTATCCTAGAATAAGTTTTAAAATGATTTTGGATCTGACCAGTTGCATGTCCGTCTCTATGGATACACAACGTTTGATATATGAAGACTTTACTTAGAAATATATTTAATGTAGATTACAACTCTTTAGCCAGCCTGAGTTTAACAACTGTATTATATCTCATTATATGAAAAAAAAGATACAAAGTTAAGTAATCATTCAAAATATAGATCTGATTAATGATTCTCTAAAATTCAAACAAAGGGTGGTGTTTGGGTTGTGAGCTTGGTGATTTGTTGAAATGATTAAAATACAATCTTTGATATTTGGGTTCTCTCCAACCGTTTCTTGAGGGGGTTAGATCGTGGGGTGTGGGATGGGGAGACTGTGCTTGGTGTGGGGTAGGGGATTAGGGTGATTGGCTGTTTTGGTTAGCTGGTTTGATCTAAGTCATCCAAAAAAATTCGTATGTCTGGTCACGTCAATTAAGTCAAGTCACACCACATCTCTAGTTTTTGAGCATTGCCATGTGAATCTCACCCTCACCACGTATTGAGTAATGCCCTCAACCCAAACCCCTCCACACCCATAATCTTAAGTGGATGTATAACAATTTCACAATGTGGGAAAATGTAGCAAAAAATAGTTTGGTCTAGGCTAAATGTACCCCCCTTAACTTATTTTTTTACCTCTTCCTTAAAAAATAAAACTAACACTTGACATATTCTCCTCTTATATGTTTTTAAAGATAAAAACTAGTTTAGGTAAAGAAAATTAAAAACATTTTTCTAAAAGATAAGAAAAAACATTTTATTTCTAAATAAAATAATACATTTATACAAAACTAAAAAAATAAAAAAAATCTGTATAAACTGCATAAAATAAGTTACCTAAATGCAAGTTTTAAATTTGAATGCATAATTTAAGTAAAAAGAGTCCAAATTATCGAAAACAAAAATTTCTAGCAATGTTAATATAGACGAGCAATCCACTTTATGTAAAAAAAAACAGCAAAGTTGAACGCAACAAAATAAATTGTAACTGTCATTAACCAAAACCAAACGTTTGGTCTGGGTTTATGCGATCGGCTTTGAGTTTAAATCGTAAACCAAATTGTTTGGTACGGTTTCAAAATTTTAAAGCCAACCGATCATAAGTTAAAAGAAAAACCGTGTGCGAAACCAAAACGATAACCACTTTGGGTATCGTGAACTTTCATTTATGTTTGTTGATATTCATTTACATTTATTTGTAGTGTTTGTGAATAGTTCGTTTGTGAAGTTCGTTGAATATTAACGAACGAACATGTTCATTTTCTAAACGACCGATCATGAACACGTTAATTAACCATTTTGTTTATTAACAAAAGATACGAAAAATGTTAAAAACTCTATAAATATTATTAAAATAACCCTTTCTAAAATAATTAAAACAATATTTCTAAAAAAAGTTGTTTTTCTAAATAAGAAAACAAACATCATTTAAAAAAACAAAAATACGTTTAGAATGTGTAAAATAAATCGTTAAAGAAAGTTACTTAAATAAAAAAACATTTTAGAAAAACAATAATAAAACAAAAAAACAAAGAAGTTTGAATTGTATTAATATGAAACTTAAAGGGAATGATACGTTCAGTAAAATTTAAAGAATGGAGTGCGTTTTGCAGCCCCACTTATTTCTCACTAACTATATATAATTACTAATCATATGATTAACATATAATAGGTCGGTTATCTCTTTTACGAGTAATTTATAACGGGTTAAGAAGTGTCCAAACAGGATTTAATAAAGGTTGATAAGATACCCTTACTCAAAGTGATGTGCTAAGAATAAAAGTGTTGTGAGAGATTGAGTGAACTAGAACCCAGTCCCACATATATGAGAATAAAAAACTTTAAAGCGGTTTATAAGTAAGTAGCTAAGTCTAGATGGTAACTCTCTTTAGTTTATTTTGTAGGAAATGATCACATTTTAATAAAAAATTATATAAATAAAATAGTAAAATATTTTTTTTTCATATTTAGGAAATTATAGTGCATGTACTGGAATAAATCCTTACGAATATAACGTATAAAACAACATATGTAATTAAATTGATTCAATCTATGGTCTTCAACAAGAGTTTTAACTGCGTCTTCTTGTATAGCCCGTTGTGTTTTCAGTCCTTTGTGTATGCTTCAACAAGGTCTTGAACCACGTCTTCTATACATTTATTTCCTACAAAAAGAATAAACAAATGTTGGCGGTTGTGGCTGAGGCACGTTTCAATACGCTTCCCTCAAAACAGATTTCACGTCTCTACTAAATACGACGCGTCTGTCTCCCAGGGTACAACAGCCGAAGCAGTCTATAGTGCCGGAGAAAACCACACGCCCGAGGTGACACCGGGTAAAATCATAGTGTTAGACCTTTTGGAAACTAAGAATAGAAATGTAGTTGAATCGTGTAGAGAAATTTATCTCTATATGTTCCCAACATATGGGTTATCAAGTGCTTCTTCTCCAAGGACTCTTCATGCATACATCTCTCTTTCTTGTATCTTTTTAATTATATTTTTTTCTTTTTTTCTAACCTCATCAAAAGAGACACACAGCCTACTATGTATGCAAGAGCCATGGGTGGTGAAAAGTCAACAAATTAGACACTTAATTTTGCCATAAAATCTCTAATCAATTGTCATAAAAGAAACTCTACTAGAGAGTTATCATCGATACACCACATAAAGAGTTTATTATTATAATATAAAACTAAAAGTGACATAAATAACTCTACTCAAGAGTTTGTCACTATATTAAATTTCCATTCATCACATTTTAAAAATTTCCAGCAATCCCTCAAATGAATGGAAATTGATCAAAACACACTAAATTTCCAATGCAACCTCGACAGTCGAGTATTATCGAATAAGTAGTGTGTTCCCTTTGAACTTTCCGTTGTGAAGCATACTTAGTCTTCTAGCGGTATAAAGAGTTTATTATTCTAATATAAAACTAAACAAGTGACATACATAACTCTACTAGAGAGTTTGTCACTATATGTAAATTTCCATTCATCACATTGAAAAAATTTTCAACAATCCCCTACATGAATGGAGATTGATCAAAACACACTAAATTTCCAATTCAACCTCGACAGTTTAGTATTGTCGGATAAGTAGGTGTTTCCTTTGAACTTTCCGTTGTGAAACATACTTAGCCTTCTAGCGATTTGTAGACGATGTCCTTGAGCAAACCCCCATTTGTGTAGACAACAATACACTTCACACAGTACTCTCCTTAGCCGGGTCATCCCCTCACATTTTCATGTCCAATAATGGTCGTGGAACACTTTCCTGGTTCTGCGAGAGCTCTAGGAATTGTGCCCCCAATTCCATTCGAAGCGACCCACTTCTCTATAACATAAGTGATTCTTTTTAAATCATTAAAAGCACTGTGGTTACCATGATTGAGTAAAATCATTTACCACCTAATATGCTTAGCCTCACAATTTGTCACTGAATTTCATAGGAATGAACTAGGACGTATTTAAACACCCTTTTATCGTTTGGGGAGTATATATAACCATATATACTAGCTTATGCATATCAGTTATGCCCCCACAGTGACCACCCTTAGGCATATAAATTCGTTGTCCTAATGAACTTAGATCTTGGGATCTCCAGTCTACTAAGTTAGGTTTCCTTCACACACCATTTTTCCATGGGCTTAGTCTCATTCCACAACTTGATGTCAAATAAACCCCGGGTTGTTGGATCCATAACATTATCTTTGATTTTGACAAGTCACTGAAGATAAATTTGCAGTTGAGATCAATTGATATGACGTGTACGTAACTCGAAGGTTAACATTGACTATTGTCAACTTCTAAGACTATAACCTCAGTGGCCACTTGAATCTAGTTATAATATTAAATCTTAGAATGATACATTTATCATTTACAGCAAACACATCTCCATTATGCACTATGAGCTTTGTGTCATCCACTTAGTCGTCTGTACGCAATGCTAGATTGGATTACAAAATCCTTATTGCCAAAATATTATGGCACAAATGCAAGACACCCCACATTTAAGTGTTATTGGATAAGATCCATATGGGGTAATGAGAACCATTTCTACATACCCTTATAAGGTTTTTCTTAAATGGATCCTCTCCCACATTTCTTGCCATTTGATCAACATTTCCGTAACTTTACTTATGACGACATTTATACACACATGATTGAACAAGATCAAACTCATTGTATCGATAATTCAACTCATACTGCATTAGCTTACATAAGTTTCTGAGCTGACCAAAACAACACATGCCATTGTTATACGTTTGTCAACAACTTAGAATAATTCTAATTTAACATCTAGAATAAGCCTAGACAATGAGTTCTCCTCATTAGTTTTTCGAACAAACTCTTCAAAAGTTACATGTCTTTTCCTTATAATGAATGAAAATTCTCCCTCAACTTTGTCTGTACACAAATTATTTTTGTGTTACACATTTGAATGTTTAGAGTTAATTAGTCTCCGTTAAGACCGATAATTAACCAAGTACTAGTCTAGCATGCTTGAGACTACAATACTTTAGCTTGTGAACAGAAGATGCATCATTCTGATTCTTCACAGCCCTAAGGATATAATAATATCACTTTGCAACATTCATCCCTTGTTAAGACAAAATAACGAGACTTATTCATAATCCTAAAACATCAATATTTAGGAAGGTCTCACAAATTATTGTATATTGCACATAGCTAAATTTTATCATTCAATAAAGGAACATAAATTGTTTACTTTTGATCTCCAATGCTTTACCATTGACTCATAAGGACTTAAATATAAGTCTTAATTCAATTCACTTGGTGAACACATTCACCACCAATAATATGAATGTTCCTTATCTACAATCACTATTATGTGTGAGATAAAGTCAACTAGATCGACACTAAAAAAACATTGCATTCATAATTTTACCATAAGTGATTTGCACACATCTATTGTTATTCATTAGGAGATATGTATATTTAGGATGCTTTTCCAAATGAAGGTAAAATATCCATATAGTTCTAACAATAAACAAGTGGTAGACGCATCTACGTATAGATCATTCGGAACAAATCTCGCAAGATTTATTAAAGGTATACAATAACATATAGTACTTTCTCTTTCATATGTTAGAATTCACACTTGTGAATTTTTCAAAGAATTATGTCGACATGAATCTCATTTGTGTATTTCATCCCAATACACTCAGTACGTTCTTTCATTAATCTCTCATGATGTGATTATACATTTGATGTTTCATCTTTGACTTTTAGTCAATACAACAACTCTCAAGTTGTTTTGTCCAAATATTTTCATGTACTATCCGTTTAAAACCATATTCTTTCAAACAATATATAGTTGATGTTATAATTACTTTCCACAAAAATAATTTATACATCACAAACATTAGTGATTTATTTCTTTGAAATTACATGTGTTATCCGAAGATATGAACACAAAACAATAAAATACTTTGGAAATCAAATCATAAGTGGCAAACACTTTTGAAATTTAAATGGAAGCATATACGATATGTAGACATCAAATACCAAATGCTTTTATCTTCAACACTTTGTAATCTTGCCGAAATCTTCTCAACGATATCGTCCCATGACATGTCTTGAGGTACTCCCTCAATAAGACTCTATGCACTTGTAAAGTACAAGTTCCCCATTTCATCTTGAAATTTTAAACTTGGGGAATTCTAGTCAAAACAACACAAAGTTGTTACAAAGGCTACATTTAAGTAGTAAACTTGAACAATTAAATTTGTTCACAACAACACCAAGTTGTTTTCCACCAAATAATATCCACGAGATTGTTACTTTGTTCAACAAATGCTACTTCTAGCAAGCGTGACAAACTATTTGAATTCTCAAAACTATGCAAAACTTTGTTTTAAAGTTCATTTTAAAATGTTTCTTTAGTTTTGCAGTATACAATATTAATAATATCAATTAGAGTATATGATGACATAGACCAAAACCCAAAATATCAAACGGTTTCATATTGTTTAGTCTTACTACGCACATATTAAACGTTTTCTAACACGCATGTTAGAAAAAAATGTTATAACAGGCACATTATAGAATCGCACATTACATAAAACTTTTCTAAAGATATAGTTTATAAAAAAACATTTCTAATTGTTTTTAATGTACACAAAGGCAATTAATATTTACACAAAATATTTCCATTCATTATGGCTTATACAATGAACAATCTCTAACCTTGTATTTGTGATACACATTTTCTAACACACATGTTAGAAAAAATTAAGTCATTTTATATATATATAAAACATAACCATTTGGATTTAGAAATCACAAATTAAAATTGGTGATAAATCCCACAAACAACACCATCACCACTTTATGGTGATTTAATTCTTGAAACCAATCAAACATCAACTTCAATGTATGACCTTTTATTTCTAAACCATACAATGCATAATATAAGTGTTTATATTCATTAACATCAATGTTATAACAAATTTCTTATATAAAATGTTTACATAAAATATTTCAAAGCATTTGTATTTTAACAATTATGTTAAAATGAAAGAAATTCTAGCGCGCACTTAAAAATATTAACATTTCCACAAAATGTTAAATCGACTTGTTATAAACACATATATTGTTCAAATAAATAAGTCATTTCTAATACACACATTAGAAAATAAACAATTGAAAATTGCTTTCAAACTAACACTTTTATGAACATTTTCTAACATGCATGTTAGAAGATAAATGATTACAAAAATCAATAGTTAATAGTTTCAAAATCGTTTCTAACACTTTTGTTAGAAGTAAACAATTACAAAAAATGTATTATAACTTATCAATAAATACGTTCTAACTAGCTCGTTAGAAATAAACGATTACATAAATCGTTATAAAACGTATCAGTTTATATTAAGCGACTTTAACACACTCTTTTAAATAAGTGATTACAAAAATCATTATCAGACTTATTTGTTCATATCAATCCATGGGTGGATGAAGAGTCTACTTTAAATAGATACTTAATTAGAGACATAAATCTCTAATCAAGTAACATAAAAATCTTATTTAAAGACATTAAAATTCTATCAAGAGAATTTAACATTTACAAAAAACTTATGGTTTACACTCATAATCCCGGTCTAACACACAAGTTAGAGAAATTTCACGTTTACAAAAAAAAACGTATGGTTTACACTAATAAACCCATTTTAACACAAAGGTTAGAAAAAATGAACGATTCCAAAATCGTTTCAAAACCAAACGATTTAACCCAAACTATTCGTTTGTACTAGGGTATAGGATTTAAGATTATACCTTAATCTCAATAAATCCAAACACAACAAGTTGTACTACATACATATTTCTCAAAAAAAATTATTTATAAGATCATAATCTCTAAAAAATATTTTTTTATTATAAATCCTTTCGTGAACCCCAAATTCATATAAATAAGGTTTTAAAATTGTAGCAACAATCTCATGATATTTGTTTTAAGTTTGTAGGACATGGGTCACCATTTTAATAAAAAATATATAAATAAAATAGTAAAGATACTCTCTTTATATATTTGGGAAATTATAGTATATGTAGTGTATACAAATTCTTACGAATATAACGTATAAAACAACATATGTAATTAAATTAATTCTATCTATGGTCTTCAATAAGAGTTTTAACCGCGTCTTCTTGTATAGCCCATTGTGTTTTTAGTCCTTTGTGTATGCTAGGTCTTGAACCACGTCTTCTTGTACATTAATTTCCTACAAAAAGAACAAACAAATGTTGGCGGTTGTGACCGAGGCACGTGTTCAACACGCTTCCCTTAAAACAGATTTCATGTCTCTACTAAAGACGACGCGTCTGTCTCCTAGGGTACAATAACCGAAGCAGTCTGTACTGCCGGATAAGACCACAAGCCTGAGGTTACACCGGTAAAATCATAGTGTTAGACCTTTTGGAAACTAAGAATAGAAATGTAGTTGAATCGTGTAGAGAAACTTATCTCTATATGTTCCCAACATATGGGTTATCAAGTACTTATTCTCCAAGGACTCTTCATGCATACATCTCTCTTTTTTGTATCTTTTTATTTATATTTTTTCTTTTTTTTCTAACCCTGTCAAAAGATGCACATAGCTACTATGTATGCAAGAGCCATGGGTGGTGAAAAGTCCAACATAATTAGAGGTTTAATTTTGTCATAAAATCTCTAACCAATTGTTATAAAAGAAACTTTATTCAAGAGTTATCATCAATACAATACATGAAGAATTTATTATTCTAATTTAAAACTAAACAAGTGACATAAATAACTATACTTAAGAGTTTGTCACTACATGTAAATTTCCATTCATCACATTTTAAAATTTTCCAACATATTTTACCCGAAATACTCCTACGAGCATGCAGTAAAGAGTGTAAAAATTTATTCGAGCCGACTGACATAAAACATTCAAACTTGTTAATTTTCTCTAAAATGTTAATTTGGAACTATAGGTTTTAATAATATAGAAACTCTACGCTTCTAAAGATTTGTGTTGTACGTTTGTACCTATCTCACAAGGGTCGCCTTAAACAAAAGGGGTATACCTGTAGCCGACATAGTTTGTCCCCTATGTATTTCGGCGGAGGAAATCACTGATTACCTATTCTCGGGTGCTATGTTGCCACGGTTATTTGACAACATATCACGACTTGTCCGACCATCCTATCCTCAAAGACAGCCTTCTAGCTCTTACCCTTCTGCCTTTTGAATACCCCTTCCTACTTCTTCATCCTAGCTGAGTGCGACCCCTCATATTTTCAGGTTCTACTTGTTAGATCTCCTCAACGTACACGAGTCCATACCCGTGTCGGTCATCAAGCAGGCAACTCATGGTTTAATCCTAATATCTTGTCGGACCATTTGGAAGCTGAGAAACAAAGTGATATTCTCTTCAAAGAAAGTTAGCATCGCTAACCTGGTGGATGAAATTAAGATGTACAGGTTTTTATGGGTGAAAATAGTTCGAAAATAGATATAATAGATTGGTCCCATTGATTGTCTTTTGATTTCTAGAATTTTTTAGATCTTCTATGTAATCTTCTGCCTTGTATATTCCTTCTTTTTCTAATAAACTCCTCAAAGAAAGTTTGCATCGCTAGCCTGGTGGATGAAATTAAGATTTACAGGTTTTTATGGGTGAATAATAGGTGGAAAATAGATATAATAGATTGGTCTCATTGGTTGTCTTTTGATTTCTAGAACTTTATAGATACTAGCGGTGAGCATGGTGTGGTTCAGTTCGGCTATTGCCTAAAATCGAAACTATAAACGCACACTTCGGTTATCAAAAATCATAACCATTCAGTTTCGGTTAATGCGGTTTCGGTTCATCGGTTATTCACGGTTAATTCGGTTTTGGTTCGGTTATAAGTCGGTTTTTTTCATTAATAAAAATAGTTCAGAATTTTGAAAAATATATAAAAAGCATATATTTCAAAAGATTGAGATTAATATTATGAAAAGTGAAAAGTTTATAAATTTGTTTATCAAGTACTTTTAATAAAATTTGCCCTGTATATTTCTTATTTTTCAAAAAAAAATTGCCTTTAAAAAAAAAAGATATCCAACCTAATTGTCAACTTCTCCTCAATTACTAGTATGGTATAAGTAAACTAGTTATCAGTGACAACCAATTTAATCGGTTTACACGTGTTTCCGTTTAAGTTGTTATTCACACCCTTATATTTTTTATGGTCAATAAATATTATATAAGTCTGACCACCCAAGCAAATCCATTAACGAAAGGCTACCCATGTTTTACGTGCTCAGTCAACACTGGTGATCAGGCCCACCCATCATATCAGAGGAAACCCATCGCCCGAAGGCTAACCTGGTAAAACCTCTGGCCCACCCCCACCTAAAATAAATTACAAGCAAATTACACCAAGTGAGACTCCAACTTATGACCTTTACATTAGAAGGTCATGGGATTACCTCCTCCAAACAATTGATCCAGAACTCATTGGCATTAAGAAGCTTGTATTGATCAATCTTTATTGAAGGAGTGCGAATTGAAGAAACTAGTTGTGTAAACAATGTTGTTTTCAAACAAAATTTTACCTGTTCAGATTTTATCACAGAAGACAGATAGATAGAAGTAGCTTGTTTTATCAACATTTTTTGTTGTTTTACATAATTTTAATAGTTAAATTTTTACTACTCAAGAAAAAATGTGTTTGCCATATAAACAACGTTATTGTTTTAACAAATTTTAATTATTCAAGCTTTATTGGTCAAGATAAAAATAGTTTGTTGTAGAAACAACTTGTTTTCAACATAATTTTAATTTTGTTTTTGACATAATTTTAATTTTTCAAAGTCGATCGGTGGTCCATGGGTGTATACTGATCTCATCTGTGGGTGAAACTTTCATGGTAACCGCCACTAACCGCAATCATGTTAGCCGAATAGCCCTTCAACGACCCTCAGTAAGTTCCGCCAATAAATACATCACCTAAGCTATGCTTTCCAACAGAGCATACTGACGAGAACCACCTACACTGACAAATACAGAGGGATTGTCCGTCGATAAAGCGCTTTGTTTTTTTTAATGACGTTCGTGTTATAGGTGACTATCACCATCCTCATACTCAGTAAATACCATTAATAGCAAAGCTAAGGTAGGGTTTGAGGATGGTAAGATGTAGACAACCTTACCCCTAATCCGTAAGAATAGAGACGTTGCTTCCGGTGAGACCCCCGGCTCGTGTTATAGGTGATTATGATTAATTAAAATATGGCTCAAACTACTTGTAGGCCAAAAGTGTCTATTTACACACTTTAGAGTTTATGTATCTACGTATAGGTCTGTAGGCGGCGTATATGGTTGCATAAAAATCAGTGTCTAATTGGTGTCAATTCTAGTCTGGTTGCTTCTATACGTCGCGTATAGGCCTATATGCAACGTATATAAGGGTTTTTTTTACAAACATTTTATACAATATTAATCGTTTTAGGAAAGTTTTATAAAAAAAATAAAGTATTTCTTACAAACATTTTTATACAACATTAATCATTTTAATACCTTATTACAAATATCGTATCGTATAGGTGTAGTATAGGTCTCGTATTGACATCGTATAAGCCTATTAGTGTGATATCGTATTGTATCATATAGTGTAGTATAGGTCCCATATAGGCCTCATATAGGCATATAGGTGTAGTATCATATAGTATAGTCCCGTATAGGCCTCGTATAGAACTATAGATGTAGTATCGTATTGTATAACATAGTATAACTTAAGTCTCGTATATAGCATAGCATAGAATAGTATATTGTAGTAGGCATAAACAAGACCTATAGGAGATCTATACGAGACTTATACTATACAATACGATAGGATACTATACGATAAGATATAATACGATATGATACTATAGGATACGATACATCACCCTTTTAGGCCTATAGGTGTAGTATAGGTCCCGTACAGGACTATTGGTGTGGCTTAGGTCCCGTATAGGCCTATAGGCATATACAAGATCATAAAGAACCTATACGAGACTTATACTATACACTATACTATACGATACGATGTAATTCGATACAACACCTATATAGGCCTATATGTGTAGTAAAGGTCTTGTATAGGACTATAGGTGTGGTTTAGGTCTCGTATACGCCTATAGACCTATAAAAGACCTATAGGGGACCAATACGAGACTTGTACTGCACTATACGATATGATACAATATGATACGATACGATTCTATAGGATACGATACAACACCTATATAGGCCTATAAGTGTAGTATAGGTCCCGTATCGGACTATTGGTGTAGTTTAAGTCCCGTATAGGCCTATAGGTGTAGTATAGGTCCCATATAGGACTATAGGTGGTTTAGGTCCCGTATAGGACTATAGGCATATACAAGACCTATAGGGGACCTATATGAGACTTATACTACACTATTCGATACTATAAGATATGATACTATACTACACCTATCGGCGTATATGAGACTTATACTACCTTACATGATACGATACTACATCCATAGGCCTATACGAGGCCTATACAAGGGCTATACGAGATTTATACTATACCATATGATACATAACAATATTTTTTAAAGTACTTATTATAGAACTTTGCTAAAACGATAAATAATGTATATAAATGTTTCTTTAAACACCACCTTCTATATACGTCAAGTATAGGCCTATACGCAGCGCATATAAAGGGACAAAAACCATTTTACCCCTGGTTTGGGCTGCGTGTAGCCCTCAAACCAAGGGTAAAATGGTCTTTTTCCTAGACGTCGCGTATAGGCGTGTACGAGGTGTATACACAGGGAAAATTTGGTAAAAAAGACCATTTTACCCTTGGTTTGGGGGCAGCCCAAACCAGGGGTAGAATGGTCTTTTTACCCCTTTATATACGTCGGGTACAGACCTATATGCGGCGATATAAGAGGTGGTTTTTTTAAGAAACATTTGTATACATTATTTATCGTTTTAGCAAAGTTCTATAATAAGTATTTTTAAAAAAATAAATAAAAAGTATTGTTAAGTATTGATGTATTGCAAAACACATTAGTTTTCCGTGTACAGTTTGTATAGTTTTTATTAGTTTTAGTTTCATTTTTAGTTAGAATGTGTTTAGTGCTGATCGATTTGTGTTTTGCAAGTCTCGAGAGTGAAGAATAGCTGAAAAGGTCGAAAAATGATTCATATTTGTCAAAAACCAACCATCATGTAGAGTTCAGGAGCACGGGAGCTAAAACAGCACGGAAATCGAGGAAAGTTGCCTGACCGCGACACGCGAGCGGGACTAAAAATCTCCCCGCGCGACGCCTTGAGGTAATATTGGCCATGTTGATCGAAGACACACTGCGTCGCGCGGCCTTATACCATATGCTCCAGCTTGACGTGGGGAACCCTTTTTCGTAGAATGTTTTGATCTTTGAAGGGTTTGAGTTTGGGGATTGATATAAAATCATCATTATGGGACAGAAACTCTAACGCTACTAATTTGAGAAAGACTTAGACTAATTTTGGAGTTCAAAGAGCTAAGATTGAAGATTTCTAAGCTTTGGTTGAAGATTTGAAGGTCGGATATCGAGTGGCTCGTGTTTAAGCATTCGGGTTTCATCATTCTTCTACTCTTTTTTATTCAGACCATGTTTTCCATTTATTCTTTGATCCTTTTTTTGTTTATTCATGATGTATCTCGGCTAAACACATTAAACTAACTAGGCTAGGATGATTTCATAACAAAGTTTGGATTATTATTGGTTTTGACTATTGGTTATGGATTGTTAATATAGTAGAGAACTTGGTTATATTGATTTGATGTGTATGAGTATCTAGATTTGTTTGATTTCACGTTTATTGTCTTCACACGTATCTTGATGAATGTTTTTCATGTAATAGGTTTGTGTTAGATTATATTCATTCGTGTTTATGTTCTTTATGGTTAATTGGCTACTACACCATAGGAGATAATTTTGTGGATTAAGTAGGTCTAGGTGCTTAACTAATCTTTAAATCGGTGAGGTGAGAGATTATCGGTTTGTCTAAGTTGTTAAATCGCTAAAGTTAAGATCTTTGTGAAAGACCACGTTAGTTCACCTTACATTCTTGTTAACCGAGTTAAACCAATTTACCATAGTTACGTTAGACTTTTAGACCGTGGGGTAGTTGTCATATTAAGGTACTTCAGTAACATAATTGCAAAGCGGTGAGGAAGTCCATAGAAACTGGTAGTTTAACAGCTTCCTAGGTCTCTATAGGTGTCTTCTCGAGAAGGGTCGGGGTCCTGTTCTGTTACCCAGTGAGTTTAGTATTCCAAGATCCATGTTAAGCCAATAGAAAGCCCATCTGAGTTATGTAGGACTCCAGTTTAGGTAGTTATTTCATCATTATCTGAGTAAAAACATATAGTATATTATAAGTCTCGTATAGGTCCCTATAGGTCTTGTATAGGACAATATGTCACACCCTAACCGATGGCGGAAACATCAGGGCGGGACGAAAGACATTGCTCGTGACTTTATAACGCCAAATTGTGAATAATTTATATAACAAAATTTCATTTCATTGAAAGGGGCAAATACATAGTACAGGTTTCAAGATACAACGTCATGGATAACAAATTTCAAATACAACAATTGTAATGTTACAATTTAGGTTTGTATCTAAGTCGGCCTATTCGTTTCCATCCGTAGTTATCATCAACCTCACCCTACAATACCTGTTAAAGTATAGTTCAATACACAAGGCATTGGCGAGCATACAAGTTTGAATAATAGCATAGTATAAACGTTTAAACAGATCTTCATGCGTCCTTGTCTTTTCTTGAGGCTAACATACGTTAAACTATCATGCATAAGTATACTAGTCAACCCAAATTTTACCGCTAGCGTAATCTTATCGTCGCAACGATAAGACCGTTATGAATGACTTAATATGACCTCACGAATACGGGCGGTGTGTTACTCCTATAGCGCTATACATGTTAAGGGAGGCTTGATCAAAGTTAATAACTGAGTATAAGCATATTGAGTATAAGCATGTGTGATTTCAAGTTGAGCATGAGAGCATATATAAAGATTGTTCATGCATTGAGTATAAGCATGTTTGTGTAATTCAGCATAATGTAAATGTATTGCACCCAAAGGTGATAAAGCGTAAAATGGGGTCAAGTATGCTCACAATTTTGCAAGCTTCTTGTCACACCCCGACTCGCAGTGGAAGCGCACGCGGGGTGCAACAGATACATGATATGAATACGTTATTTAAAAAGATATTGTATTACACAACCCAAGCATCGGTTACAACGTTTGATTACACACTAAGGTTACTGTACAGGCACTAATGTCCCAAAAGCGGTTGTCTATGCTAAGCATGCTTCTATGTACAGTAGTATTCGATTACTTGAAGCCCATACGCACTTCACTTTATTCTTCTTTAGCTTTACCTGAAACGCATGTTAAGTTTGAACGGTCAACTACAAATAGCTGGTGAAATTCACCGTTTTAGGGTGTTTCACAATATAGTTTGAACCGGTTGATTTTGCACGTTTGACATGAAATTATACTAAGGCCACAAGTGAAACCTTGACTGTTCTCAAGTGTCGTGTCCCACAACCGACACCTCAACACTTTACCACCCCAAGTAGCTATGTCTAACACCACATAGCGTGTTCACAGAATTGCATGGACATGTGCAATTGCAGTAGAAGCTATGGAAATTGTGCCAGATCAATTGGGTTCGTCAGACCAATAGTACTATTCACACATCCACCAGCATATTGTTGATCACTCGTGTTTGTGGGGACTTTTCGTGTGTTAGTATAACTCAGATAATTCATATCACAACATATATGTATATGCAAGTATGTCCGTATGTAACATGCATTTCACCCCAAATAAAATAGTAAAACAGTTTGAAAGCGGGGTAGTGAAACTCACCTAGTATATCGCACGACTACCGCAGGATGGGTAAGTATCAATGCTCCATCCCTTCGGTCCTGATATCAGTTCGTGTTTGGTTATTACTGAATACAGTTTTCAATTCGGTAATCGCAATAACTATGGATCAGATGAGGATAATCATCTGAGACTTGACCTATATTCTAACAGTAGAGCTGTGGGTATTATCTTAGTGTCAGATATCAGTTTGGATTCCGGGCACCGTTTTGCGTGTCAAACAAAGTCGTTTGTTTTTATGTTCGGAAAGTGGTATGATCATATGGATTATACTAATGAGTTGTTCATTAGAAATGATTAACTTTATATTGAGGGAGTTCAATCGTTTAGGGATCCCAGGTTGCCCGATTTTAAGTTTCCTTTTTCGCCGTCAGGAAATCTCCCAAACTGGCATGTAATGTACTCCAAGTACCCATTTTGCCCCGGAATAGTCCAGAATGACTCCAGTGTTCTACTTATTTCCAATTTAGTCATTGGTCATTTCGTGGTCCCGGCAGGTTCGTTATACGTTTACAACTGCCAGTTTTGTATAAAATAATAAGATTTTTAATTCCAAAAATCATTACTCTATGGATATGCTTCATAAAATTCTGAAAATTTTTATATAAGTTGATAAAAATACATAAAATTCTAGAAAAATATTTTCAGAATTTTAAAACTAAGATATTAATTTTAATAAATTCACAAGAAACTGTATTTTAACCGAACAATTTACATCCAAAATGATCCGACTTTCAAAAATTCTTAAAAATTTACTGAAGTGTCCCGATATATCTGGGAACCTCCTACAAAAATTTGAGATTTTTCTGAATTCGTTATACAGCTTTTCCTGCTACCGAAACTTCGCGGCAACGCGATTTTTTATACCCATTTCAAACTCAGTCAATGATCCCCAAACTTGTCCAGAGTATTGTACATATTAAACTCAACATCTCTATAATATTTGGTGATTTATTGAGCTCGTTTAGTATTTTATCCGAATTTATTTCTTTAAACAGTTAAAAATTCACCAAAAATCACCAAAACTTCAGAAAATGCTAAAATTTTTATCGAGTCTTACTGTCACCATCGTGACCATCCTGTAAAGTTTCAATTCCTAACAATACCCACAAAAACAGTTATACAATAACTAAGTTTACGACTACTAGTTTCAAATTTTGGGTGTTATACGTCGCGTTTCTGGATCAAGTGAGCGTCTCTACCCTTCCAAAGGTTTAGATTACAGCTGAAGCCTAATGTTTCTCAGCTGGATCTGAGTTTGTGTGTGTAACAAGGTGGGAACAAAATGAAAATGAATATTTCATATGAATGAAGAAACATCATATATACATATGATGCTAATCTGCTCGTTCTTGAGGCGGTTAGTGTTATTGTTTGTTAATAATATTACTATTATATTATTATAACTTTATAATTAATTCAACTGATTCACTCATTTTACTCGTATAAATTTCAAAATATAGCATTTTATAAAATTATGAATATGCCATTGAGACGAGCTTATTTTTCTCTATATTTTGACCTAAGTTTCGTTAAAAACGGAGTAGTGCCAAATATAATATATTATAATATATTTTATAATTATTATCAAACGGGTCTTATAATACTAATTTTCTTTTAAGGTATCTCATAGTCCAAATTGTAATTCGACCCGCCAATTTGGTAAATGATCGTACCACGCGCAGTTTCTTTTTTTTTTTGAAATACTAACCCGTTATTAACGAAAAGCTGAACGCTTTCACGTATTTGCTTAAAATACATTATATTAGTGTTCGATAAGTAATGTTTTAGGCTTGACTGACCATATAATGCATGTTTGGTTGTTTACGTGTGTGTTAAAATCAAAGGCGTTTCGTTAACCGAAACCGCCTCGTTTAACATGCCAACTATATGTTAAGGCCTCAAATATTATATTATTATTATCTAAGTACTTTGTCTAGGTAATGCTATACTCTTAGAATAGTCTCCGGCGCTTACGTTTGAATCTAAATCGTTATTGTACGGTTTGCGTACTGTTAAACAGAAAGCTTCTGTTTAACCTGTTTTTAGCACACTGAGGCATCCACATCGCACTGTTAGGTATTATTATTTGCATGTTTCTCATAACGTGCCCTTGGATTCCTCCGACTCATACTTAGTATCGTTTCGTTATCCGTATAAGTCGTACGTATAGATTAGGGTTTACCTGTTTTCGCCATGGTTGTCACACTTTGTTAGTAAGTTCGTGGATGGACGAGTGATCATGTGATGCAACACGGAGTTACCCTATATAGGGTAATCAGGAGAACGTGAGTAAACTGAGTGGGATGATTGGTCTAGATTCTGAGGTAGAAAGTACGGAATGAAATCGGGAAAAATACTACCTCATACGAGTTGACCTGCACCTCATACGAGTTGACTTTTCACCTCATGCGAGATGACAGTCCTTAAACATATTAGCCCGTTCTATACCCATTTCAACACTGATTTCTGCGAACAAGGATTGTGATAACGAGGCAGAATGGTCTGGGCCATAACACTAGATCAGATGTGATTATTGTTACGTCCAGACTGATTATTAAGAAAACACGAAAAATAAGTACAATATATGTACAGCTTAGTCACGTTTGTCATAGAAGTCAAGCATGGAGATGTTAAATCTCTTTATACAATTCACCAAAGCATAAGGTTAATAGAACCCGGTTGGTCATGAATTAATAGAAAGTAAAGATTGTTCAAGTGAGGTGCGGAACTTAATTCGGCCAGCCAAAGCTCCCAACGTTCTCACTAGCTATAACACTAATCCAATCCTATAAGGATGATGAATTAGGTCAGCTTACGACACTTGGTACAGTGAAGAAGATAAGTTAAAAATGTTAGTGAGTTAGACTCACTTAGAAGGAGATGGTTCTGTCGAGAATCAAGAAATTCGAGAGTGAGAGCTGATGCATGGTCGAAAACCAATGTTCTTATTATGCTTAAGTTTATGTTTGACATAACTTTTAGTTTCAAATAGCCTACTTTTGATTGGATTTGTGTTTTACAGGTTTGCGGAGTTTAAGGAGCTATTCGGGAGCTTTTCGGATCATCACCGCGGAAAACAGGTCAACCGGGTTCGCGAAATGGAAAAACAAAAAAACAAGGGTTGGAGAGGTCGTCGGCGACGCCCCTCAGTTATGTCTGTTGGCAAAAATTGTTCGTAGGCAGTAGGTTAGAGCGTCGGAGGAAAATCAGAAGATCCAAAGGCCGTCGACGATGCCCCTTCCATTTGCTTGACGCTGAAACTTGTTTTTGGACGGGTTATAACTTGTTTGTTGACCATTTTCTTGAGTAGTTACGAGGTTTTTGAGTTTTGAAACCTTTCTTGGAGCTAAGAACACCTCTAACCTCAATTCCAATCCACCTTAATCATCCCTCATCATCTGAATTCATCATCCATCTTCACTTTCATAACCCTAATCATCATCTTCTCCATCATTCCACCAATCCATTGTTCCTCTTTATCCACTACAAACCCTAATCATCATCACTACCATCATCAAGGCTTCAAGATGTTCAAGTTCAAGATTTCCACATCCGATGATCGTGTTCCATTCACCATTAGCATCAAATCTCTTCGGGTTTCACCCCGGTGTAGACTTTTGTAAGGATTTCTAGTGTTTGCTCTTTGTTAAATAGTTGGTTTGTGACAATTTGAATTGCATTTGAATCATTAGGTAATTGTCTTACGTTTGTGTTGAATTTATGAATTGTCAAGTGAGTTATGAAATTTGACTTCGTGAAATGAATATGCGTATTTATGCCTGGTCTTTTGATAGGATTTACTTGTCCGAGGTAACAAAGTGCATTGTGGTCCATCTTGAACATCGATAGCAATTGGCACCTAAGCCTTGTGATTCTAAAACCGTTAATGAACTAATTCAATTAACCAAGTTAAAACGTGTTGTAACCCTAGGTCCTACAATTGTTGAACCGAGTATGAACGTTGTTCTAAATTACTGTTTACAACTATTCAATCAAGTTTTCATAAAAATCTCAATTGTTCAGGTTTTTGTAGTCTAATAATTGCAACCAAACTTGTCGGTTTAATCCGACATCCTTTTCAACCAAAAAACTATTCAAATTAACCGTAGCAAGCTTCATAATTTGTGACAACCTGTTAAAATCAATCTTGTTCGCACGCAAACCACAAACTCTTCATGGTCCGACCCCTTACTACCACTAATACATTGTTAAGGGTAATTTGGGATTATAAATATTATCTTTGACCAGGGCGCGACACTCCGATCAAATTTTGGCGCCGTTACAGGGAGTTCGTGTGCTTTATGTTTGGATTTGTTTGATTTTGTGAGTATCTGTTTAAAGTGCTTATTTCTTTATATCGTCTCTGCTTTTGTGTTACGTGAGTGTGTTACTTGTGCAGGTTACAGGTAGTGCATGCATACACGGAATTCTGGGAGGACCTCGCCATTAGTGTTTGAACCGGAAGGTTATGGGTATCAAAATGCCATATAGCATTCTCGATGATTTTGATTATGAAGATGTTGGCTATCAAAATGCCAACTATGTGGGAAATGATGAAGGTTATGGGTACGAGTATTGTCGAAATGACGGTTACGGAAACAACCGTCAACCATGAAACAATCGAAGGAACTGGAATAATGGGAACTACAATAACAATCAAAATGTTAATCGTAATCGGATTCCACAATTTGTGGGCAGTGATAACCAAGGAGGTGATAGGGGTGGTGATAGAATAGGTAACCAAAGACCAGGGAATCAAGAGGTTAACGGTCCATGCCGTCAATCACGACAACAAGAACCCCGAAGAGTGAATGGTCGGTTTCGACCGGTGGTAACCGAAAATGATTCACCTATTGTCTACACCTTGAGGGAGGCGATCATTCGAATGCAAGCCGAACTACATCAACATCCTACCTCACTTTAATGGTAGGGCACATGACGAACCGTATACCCACTTGGCAGAATTTTCTACCATTTGTAGTACTATTAACAGCCACAACTTTGAGATTGAAGAAGTGATGTTGAGGCGCTTTCAGTTTTCGTTGAAAGACAAAGCAAAATAGTGGTTCCTCACGCTTCCGGCCAAAGTATTCGCACTTGGGCAAAAATGCAACAAGTGTTTCTTGACGAATACTATTCGATAGCAAAGACCGACGATGCAAGAGATGAAATTCGGTCATTCAGACAATTTTCGGGTGAGTTGTTACATGAGGCACTTGCTCGATTCAAGGAGTTGGTTCGGAAATGCCCTCACCATCAAATTCTGAGGTGGAGCCATTGAAGTGTTTTGTAAGGGGGTTAAATGCCGAAGATCACAAGTACTTGCAATCGGCAAGTAACAGCACGTTGTTGAATAATCACAAGGAAGACAATTGGGATTTCTTGGAGAGAATGAGTAAAAACTTTAAGGCGGTTGCCATGGCGGACCGAGATAAAAAGCATCCGATTTCAAGGTCTTGGCCTAACCGCGATGCTAGTTCTAAGGATCGGATTGAAACGTTAGAATGGGAGTTGGCACGCATGAAGAAGAAAGATGTGGAGGCGGTGAAATTCGCCGTTTGTGAAGATTGTGAAGACATTGGTCATTGGACCGAGGAGTGCCAAGTTAATATGGCACAAGCCACCGAGGAGGTGAATCAAGTGTTTGGGGAGCGGAAGCAATTTGATATGAACTCCAACACTTATCACCTGGGTTTGAGGAACCATCCTAACTTTAGGTATGGTGATGCCTCGAATCAAATGTACCCGAATTTTCAGTCGGGTAACCAAGGTGGATCGTCATTTCAAAACCCCCAAAGTGGTAACCAAGGGGGTTACCAACGGTCCAACTACAACCAAGGATACAACAACCGTGATAACAACACCTATCAAAGGGTTATAACCAAGGTGGACATGGTGGTGGTAATTTGAATTCGCAATCGGGTAGTGATGACCCATTGAACTCCAAGCTTGAAGCGATCATGAGCGCTATTAGAGACTCGAACCAAGAGATCAAGACGGAGATGAAGAAGGAGTTTGAAGTGCGAGACAAGTCGCACAAGGCATTGGAGAAGCAAGTGGGTCAACTTGCGGAAGAAATGGCCCAACTTAAAGGAAGCGGCGGAAGACTTCCAAGCGGCACTATGGTAAACCCGAAGCATCAAAACTCAAGCATGAACAATGTGAGAAATGTGCACATTAGTGCAGTAAGTCTTCTTCCAAGTGATGAGGTTTATAGTGTTGAAGGCACTCCACTACCACAAGTTGTTGATTGTGTAGTGGAGGATTTTAATGATGAATGCAAACATGGGCAGGAAACAATTTCACAATCAAAAATAGAAAAAGAAAAATTTTAAAATGTGAGTCCCAAAAACAGATTTGGATCACAGTGGTTGATTGTTTTCACCCAAACAACTATGGATTAGTTGTTTGAATGTGAAATAACTAAGAAAAACCAAGCAAAGAAGATGAAGAATCTTGTTTGGATCAAACAACTACTGTTGTATATGAAATCCCAATAACATGTAATCATAACAGCACCTGGATATTCGGATGAAAGCACAATAGCAAAAATCACAACACAAGAAGATCACCAAAATCTGTCCAAGAAACTTGGACATAACTTCGTTGAACATGGTATTTATACAGACTGATCACCCAACGTATTTATTAAATACGCTGGGCAATTAATTACGCCGCGTACATAGATGTTTCACAAAATGACACTTTTGACCCTTTTGTTTTTCTAACTATTTCAGAATGAGCTCAAACTATGGTTTATCAAGTACCAACGGTCTCCAAAAGTTCCAACAAAAAAGTCTTTTTGTGAAAATTGTTTAATTGATTTGCATGCTAGGGCCAATGATATAGATGTGGAGTTTGAAACCATCCCATATTCGTTGGCTCTATTAAAATTAATTAAGGCATCAACAGTGAAAAACAAACACCACTAAGGGACGAGAGGTGGGAAAATTTTAAACAAGCAAAAATAAATTTACCATTTCTTGATGCCATAATAAAGGATCCTACTCATGTCGAATGTTTGAAAGAGTTAAGCACCAAAAAATGGCACAACAAACTACCCGAACCGGTTGATTTGATATCTCATGTTAGTGTCGTTTTAACGAGTGCCCTCCCCCAAAAAGCTCAAGATCCAGAAGATCCTCTTATTCAAATCCAAATTGGTAAGTTTAAAATTAAGAGGGCACTCCTAGATCTTGGAGCTTGCGTGAGCATCTTGCTGGGAGTCTATATGACCAATATAATTTTGGTCTTTTGAAAAAGTTTGACACCCCCGTGGTGTTGGCCGATCAGACCCCCACGCATCCAAGGGTGATGGTGGAAGATGTGATAGTGAAGGTTGAAGATTGTTATTACCCAGTTGACTTTTTGGTAGTTGACTATGTTGGATGTGTTGAGGACACACAACCGATAGTCATATTGGGTAGACTGTTTCTAGCAACTGCTAATGCCATAATAAATTGTGCAACGGGAATGGTAAGCATGAAATTTGGAGACCGGGAACTAAATTTGAATGTTTTTCCTAAATTTACTAACCCGATTGGTGAGGATAAGTGTCCTAAGGTGGACATGAATCCGAACAAAAATATGTGTGCTATGGTTGGTAGGTTTGGAGAAATAAAGAAGAAGCCGGTCAAGAAGAAGAAGGTGAAGAAATCACCTTAGGAGAAAATGGAAGAGGAGAGGTTTAGAAGGTTTGGTCCATTTGGGACCAAATGATATGAATCGTCGGTGGGTGATATGGGAGAGTTTATGGACGACAAGCACTCCATTCGACCACCATGAGGTGGTATGTCGTTTGTTGTTGTATTTTTATTTTGCTTTTGATAGTTTGTTCCTTTTATCTTTTAGTTCTCTTGTAATCTTTGTATTTCTTTTTCTTAGTAGTAAATGAACTTTGTGGGTGTGTTCCCTAGATAATTCTCACGAGACCTACTCGTCCTCCCGAGCTATCCGGATGTTTATAGGGCTTGTTGCATGCGCTAAATGCAATCGTGATTCCTACGAAAGTGAGTTTAGTATGTGTTGTAAAATCTTTTTCCACAAAAAAATCAAAGTTGAATAAAAATATGACTTGGTAAATTCTTTTTGTAAAAATGGTAGAACTAAGTAACTAACAAGTTTTAATGGTTGTGAGAAGCTTGCTTCTACACAAAGGTTGAGATTTGTAGGTACATTATGTTCGCGAGACGACCATTTTTGTTGAAAAAAATGAAGAGCACACGAAGAATGAGCGAAAAACCAGGTGCATACGTTTCTTTTAGCTTTGATTCTTATTTTTAATAAGTGGAATGTATTGTTGTATTTTTCTTTTCGGGGTGAAATTTTGGGGAAGGTTAACCGTGTCACATCCCTTGTGCGTTTTAAATAGCTCTACACATTGAGGACAATGTTGACCTTAAGTGTGGGGATGTGGAGAAAAAGTTTTTTAATTTTGACCCGTTATTTAAACACTACACATTAAGGACAATGTTGACCTCAAGTGTGGGGATGGGGGAAAATTTCAAGAAAATTTCAAAATGTCTTTGTTTGAAGCAATCTAAAAAGCACAAGTAACTAAGTTAATGAGGGATGGCACAACCCATGTGGTCTTTTGTCATGGTCAAGTTCAAATTAATAACATGACGGGTATTAGCGGGTGGTTATTCAGGAATAATCCGCCTAAGAAACTTGCATTTTATACATATCGCATACCATACCCTTTATACGTGAGATTTTGAGCCACTTTTATACATCATATATGCGTATATTTCTTTGGTTGAGTGGACCATTAGTCGCGTATTGTAGAACTTGCAACTTTTGATGCATTTGAGATCATAGAACGAATACGAGCACAATAATAATTAAGGCGTTAGGTAAACCTTTTCATTTTACACCATTTATATATCCTTACCCGAAACCAATCCCTTAATCGTCCACTTTGAGCCTAAACCTTTCGTTTGACTAACCCAATTAGCCCTTGACCGTTTAACCTTTATTTTAAAACCGATGTGTTGAAAACATGATTTTAGATTTAGATAATTGTCTTAAAGAAATATTGAGAAAAGCATAAAAATATGTGTTGAATGTTGTTGAATAAAAGGCAAAATTGTTTGCCTCTTAGTTTGTTTGTGTATTTGTAGAGTAGTTATGTATTAATAAAATTCGAGTTTTCATCACTTTAGCCAATTTTAAAATACCATATTCCATACCCTTAGCCTAGCCCCGTTACAACCCATCCAAGACATTTTGACTTGTGCTTAGTGCTTGTGTTCAATGGTGGAGAATGATTGAGTTACAAGCCTATGCGGGTACGTGTTCTAATCGGTTTGAGCGATTAATTCAAAAGTGCTAATGCATCATCTGTTAGCCAATTTTTAAACCGAGTGGAGAGAACACTGTCAAGGATGTGATGATTTGTGAGTTTCAAGGGCGGGTTAATTTTGGGTAACCATTTTTATGTGTTAATCACCTTAACGTTAAATATTTTGAAAATTGTTAGAATTATGAACCGGATATGACATTAGACCTTAGCTTATGTCTCAAGAATGGAAAATGTGTTTCTCATTCGACCCACGTAAAACTGAAAAAACATATTTTCTTGAGGGCAAACAATAGACAAGTGTGGGGATGTGATGCACGGTCAAAAACCGATGTTCTTATTATGCTTAAGTTTATGTTTTACATAACTTTTAGTTTCGAATAGCCTGCTTTTGATTGGATTTTTGTTTTTACAGGTTTGTGGAGTTTAAGAAGCTATTCGGGAGCTTTTCGGAGCATCGGGGCGGAAAACGGGTCAACCAGGTTCGCGCAATGGAAAAACAGAAAAAAAAAAAAGAGTTGGAGAGGCCGTCACCGACGCCCCATGGGCCGTCGCCACGCCCCTCAGTTATGTCCGTCGGCAAAAATTGTTCGTAGGCAGTAGGTTAGAGCGTCGGAGTAAAATCATAAGATCCAGAGGCCGTCGACGATGCCCCTTCCATTTGCTTGACGCTGAAACTTATTTTTGAACGGGTTATAACTTGTTTGTTGACCATTTTCTTGAGTAGTTACGAGATTTTTGAGTTTTGAAACCTTTCTTGGAGCCAACATCACCTCTAACCTCAATTCCAATCCACCTTAATCATCCCTCATCACCCGAATTCATAATCCATCTTCACTTTCATAACCCTAATCATCATGTTCTCCATCATTCCACCAATCCATTGTTCCTCTTCATCCACTACAAACCTAATCATCATCACTACCATCATCAAGGCTTTAAGATGTTCAAGTTCAAGATTTTCACATCCGATGATCGTGTTCCGTTCACCATGAGCAGCTAATCTCTTCGGGTGACATTGCTAGCGACTCATCGGCTAGACGTTTCTTAAGGTTACTGATGTGGAACACATCGTGAATTCCACTAAGCTCCTCGGGCAGTCTGAGCTTATAAGCTACAGTGCCGACACATTCGACTATCTCGAATGGTCCAATATATCTTGGGCTCAACTTTCCCTTCTTTCTGAAGCGCATTACACCTTTCCAGGGTGACACTTTTAACATGACTTTATCCCCTACTTGGAACTTAAGAGGTTTACACCTCTTGTCAGCATAGCTCTTCTGCCTATCTCTAGCAGCTTTGAGACGATCACGGATTTGCACAATCTTTTTCGTGGTCTCCAGGACAATCTCTGGTCCTGATAGTTGGGCCTCCCCAACTTCTGCCCAACACACGGGCGTTCTACATTTCTCTTATACAAGGCCTCAAAAGGAGCAGCCTTGATGCTTGTATGATAACTATTATTATAGGAGAATTCTATAAGGGGTAAGTGGTTATCCCAACTTCCACCTAAATCGATCACACATGCCCTAAGCATGTCTTCCAATGTTTGGATAGTACGCTCACTTCGACCATCAGTCTGCGGATGGTAAGCCGTACTAAAATTTAATCTTGTGCCTAAGGATTGTTGGAAACTTCTCCAAAAATGAGAGGTATATCTAGTATCTCTATCAGATAATGATAGATACCGGCATACCGTGTAGGGACACAATTTTGTCCACATACAACTTAGCCAATCTGTCTGAATTATACGTTTCCCTTATTGGCAAGAAATGTGCTGACTTAGTCAGCCTATCCACAATGATCCAAATAGTGTCATTTCCACATTTGGTCTTGGGTAACTTGGTAATCAAGTCCATAGTTACCATTTCCCATTCCATTGGGAATTTCCAATTGTTGTAGAAGTCCTGACGACTTTTGATGTTCGGCCTTAACTTGCGAACATGTCAGACAATTAGCTACATAAGTGGCTATGGAATTCTTCAAACCCATCCACCAATAATTCTTCTTCAGATCTTGATACATCTTGTCACCTCCAGGGTGAACTGAGTATCTCGTGTTATGCGTTTCTTGGAGGATTAGATCTCTAAGTCCTCCAAAGACTGAAACCCAGATCCTTCCATTAAATCTAAGGATTCCATCTTTCCCAGGCACTAATTGATCAACAGTTCCGCCCAATCCCTCATTGGGAATATTAGCCTCTAATAGGGCTTGCTTTTGCGCATCTAATAGCTTCTCACTTAAGCTATTTCTGAGCTCAATGCTCTTGGCGTTAATTCTTATAGGTTTAACATGTTCCTTGCGACTTAAGGCATCAGCAACTACGTTTGCTTTGCCTGGATGGTAGCGAATTTCGCAATCATAATCATTAAGCATTTCCATCCAACGGCGTTGTCGTATGTTCAGTTCTTTCTAATTGAACAGATGCTGGAGACTCTTATGGTCAGTGTATATGATACACTTTGTGCCATGTTGTCACACCCCGGATTTCCAACCCCGAAATCCAAACACCGGTGGGCCCGGGTGGGGAGTATCGTGACAACAGTTGATAACATCATAGTCAATTAAACACGACACAACGGAAGTCTTGGAGTAAAATTACTATTACAAACCGAAATGTTCGAAATCTAAAATAATATACAGGCTCGTAATAGAAGATCCACAGGCGGATTGTAAAATGTACAAGAAAGAATACAAAACAGACTTTAGGCAGATCTAAGGATTTGCAAGATCCTCTTATTCTCTACCGAGCAGCTTCCGACCTATTTCGTATTATACCTACAGATTAACCTTTGGAAGATACGTCAGCTTACGCTGGTAAATCACCCAACTGACTCATTTTAAAAACATTAAAAATGGTTTTAAGTGCAAATGGCACCAAAATCTTTTATTAACATGGGAAAGTTGACCTTGCAATGGACCAAGCGATAATAATTTACCGTATCCCAAGCCCGTATAGGGAAAATAAGTCAAGAGTATTTACCTGAGCTAGTCTTCTTCTTTTATTTTTAAATGACTCAGCCGTATACAAAAGTACCAAGTGTAGATAGCATTTACCGGCAAGGCTCTAGTCTAGATTATGGCATAAGCTATCCAATTAAATACTAACGGTCTTATAAACCGAGTAGTGTACATGATCATTACGTATAACGTTTGACTAAACGATGATCAGATAAAATGTAGTTTAAACCCGACAAGTACTTGACTTGTATAATATGGGTAAACTATAAACATTCTGGATTTTGAGGCTAAATGACAAGGTTAAACCCGTTTCGGTTAATTTTCGTAAAATAGTTACATATACTTAACCGTACGCACATTAGCGATATCGGGTAACCAGATAAGTCATGGACAAGTTCTATATGCCATTATATTTAAATAAGTTAAAATATTAGTAGGATATCAACTTATATGCCCATTAAGATTTTAAAACGAAACTATGCCTCATAAGGCATATTGGTAAATTCATACCATATAAAAAGAACTTGAATATAATTTAATGTTATAATTATAAGTATTTCTGGAAACATACTTTATTTATGACATAATATTAGTGGGATGTCAATTATATGTGTAAATTATCTTTTATGACCAAACTATGCACCGAAGGGGCATTTTGGTCATTTTACACATAGTTTATAAATTATTTGGGATTCTGAGTTTATAACATGTACCTACTGTAATTATGTTTAAAATAAGTTTAGAATCAGTAGGTATCAAGTTTTGGTCAATAATATGGTTTAAAACCATACTATGCGCCGAAATGGCGCTTATGTCGTAAGATGACGTTGGTAAGCGATGTTATGAAAACTGACCTTAGGGTCAGACTTAAAATGTTTAAAATATGTTATATAATATAACATATCAGTAGGTAAATGATTTACCTTGAAAAGATTTATTAAAATCATTTTATGAGTCACAAGGACTAAAACCGTCATTTATCGACATAGTTTAAGGACCTGCTTGGAAACTCAGTTTACAACTTGGTTTAACATCCCAAATAATCCTACTTATAATACTACATCAGTAGGAAATTCATTTTCAAGTGTATTATCATTAAAACCTTGTTTTGTTCAAAAAGGGCATTTTGGTCAAAAATGGCATAATTATGGAACTTGTGCATAAACTTAGATTCTGATTATGTTCATGTAATATAACCTCAGAGGGTTATGCTAAATTATATTATGATCATAATACAACTTTAGATCAGTAGATAACTAATCTAAATCGGGTCAGAATCGAAAGTCAAACAGAAGTCAAACTTTCCGACTTTCGGTTGCGAACTGACCCTAGAACTGAAATTGACAAGCCGAACATGTTCATACATGTTCTAATAATTATTACCAACTTGTTTAAGTGCAAAATAGGTTTCATAACATATATAAGATCAATTTATGATTTTCCTGAAAAATGGCCTGTTTGACTTTTTAATATCATAAATTTGACCCGTCAATTGGTCTAGCAAACGTGATCTTTAGGGGTGCCCATTATAGGGAATAACACCTACCTTATTACGATCACTTAGCCATGTTCATTTTGAACAATGGCTGGACCATAATGGTCTTAACCGAAAGTCAAAGCGTTTTACGAAAATGCTTGACTTTTGGCTATAGAAGCCTAAAAACAAAAATGCAAGAGCAAGGAACACTTACAAGAGGTTTCTATAATTCAAGAGAACTAAGTTGGATGCTCCTTTCAGTTAGGAACTTTCAGAGGAGGGAGAAGAGTGATTTAATGAGAAGTTGCAAGTTGGAATGAGAACTTGTGCACCTATTTATAGTTGGAGAGCTCAAAGTAGGTGAAGCCAGGTGTTTAGGGGTGTAAGAAGAAGCTTACAAGTGTCCTAAACGTGGCATAGCAGTTTACAAGTCCATGGTTTCGAATTTAAATGGTTTTGGAGTTTTGCTTGGAGACCAAACAATTTTCTGCAGCAGATCCTTTCTCGCGCCCCACGAGAGACCCAGGCCTGGTCTCTCGCGGCCCACAACCGCCCTTGGCCAGTTTCAAATTTTGACACTTTAGCCCCTAAACTTTAAGAAGCTTCTAAAAAACATTATAAACACCTTATTGGCACTTTTAGCCCTCCGTAACCAATACTTGGCACATCCGGGATTATGCCCGGACATTGTCGAGCTCTCGGTTCGTCAAAAAGGTCACTCAGAGGTATAAATTAACATGTTGACACTTTTAATTCCTCCATTATCCAACTTTCACATATTACAAAAATTGAACTCTCTCGTCCAACAAATGACACGTATGAGAGTTTTGGACTTCACAAAGGATCACTCAGAGGCTTATGATAAGCATGTTGATTCCGATGTCACTCAGAGGCTGGGCAAGGTGGCATATCATTCACTCATAGGCCAAGTTTCAAGCATGTTGACGTATCAGTCACTCAAAGGCTAATGATTTATGCATGTTGACATTGGTTCATCACTCAGAGGCTCAGTTTGAGCATGTTGACGCCTTTAGTCCTTATTGGTCTTTAGCAGACTATATTCAAAATACAACACGTGTCACTATATTGTTGGACACGATTTTTACAGGGTGTTACATCCTCACCCCCTCAAAAGAAATCTCGACCTCGAGATTTTATTCAAAAAGATGGGGGTACTTTTGTCGCATAGTGGACTCAACCTCCCATGTATACTCAGGACCTCTAAAAGCGTCCCACTTAACCTTTACTATAGGTATCATCTTTCTTTGGAGCTTCTTAACCTGTCGATCCTCGATCGAAATTGGTTTCTCAATGAACCTCAGGTTTTCATCAATTTGCACCTCATTGTGCGACATTGCTAGCGACTCAACGGCTAGACATTTCTTAAGATTAGATATGTGGAATACATCATGGATTCCATTAAGCTCCTCTGGCAATCTGAGCTTATAGGCCACAGTGCCGACACATTCGACTATCTCGAATGGTCCAATATATCTTGGCTGAACTTGCCCTTCTTTCCAAAATGCATCACACCTTTCCAGGGTGATACTTTTAGCATGACCTTGTCCCCTACTTGGAACTTAAGAGGTTTACGCCTCTTGTCAGCATAGCTCTTCTGCCTATCCCTGGCAGCTTTGAGACGATCACGGATTTGCATAATCTTTTCCGTGGTTTCCAGGACAATCTCCGGTCCTGATAATTGGGCCTCCCCAACTTCTGCCCAACACATGGGCGTTCTACATTTTCTCCCATATAAGGCCTCAAAAGGAGCAGCCTTAATGCTAGTATGATAGCTATTATTGTAGGAGAATTCTATTAGGGGTAAGTGGTCATCCCAACTTCCGCCTAAATCAATCACTCATGCCCTGAGCATGTCTTCTAGAGTCTGTATAGTACGTTCACTTTGACCATCAGTCTGCGGATGGTAAGCCGTACTAAAGTTTAGTCGTGTGCCTAAAGATTGTTGGAAACTTTTCCAAAAGTGAGATGTGTATCTAGTATCTATATCGGATACAATAGATACTGGCACACCGTGTAGGGATACTATCTTATCCACATACAACTTAGCCAATTTATCTGAATTATACGTTTCTTTTATTGGCAAAAAGTGTGCTGACTTGGTCAGCCTATCCACTATGACCCAAATAGTGTCATTTCCACTTTTGGTCTTAGGTAACTTGGTAATCAAGTCCATAGTTACCGTTTCCCATTTCCAAGTGGGAATTTCTAATTGTTGTAGTAGTCCTGACGGTTTCTGATGTTCAGCCTTAGCTTGCAAACACGTCAGACACTTAGCTACAAAAGTGGCTATGGACTTCTTCAAACCCATCCACCAATAATTCTTCTTCAAATCTTGATATATCTTGTCACCATCTGAGTGAACAGAGTATTTTGAATTATGCGCTTCCAGGAGGATTAGATTCCTAAGTCCTCCAAAGATCGGAACCCAAATTCTATCATTAAATCTTAGGATTCCATCCTTTCCAGTCGTTAATTGATCAATGGTTCCGCCTAATCCCTCATTAGGGATGTTAGCCTATTACAAGGCTTGCTTCTATGCATCTAATAGCTTCTCACTCAAGCTATTTATGAGCTCAATGCTCTTAGCGTTAATCCTTATAGGTTTAACCTTCTCCTTGCGACTAAAGGCATCGGCAACTACATTTGCCTTGACTGGATGGTAGCGAATCTCGCAATCATAATCATTAAGAGTTTCCGTCCAACGGCGTTGTCGCATGTTCAATTCTTTCTGATTGAATAGATGCTGGAGACTTTTATGGTCTGTGTATATAACACACTTTGTGCCATATAAGTAATGTCTCCATAGTTTTAGTGAAAATACAACAGCACCCAATTCCAAATCGTGGGTGGTGTAATTCTTTTCATGCACCTTCAATTGTCGTGATGCATAGGCAATCACCTTGCCTTTTTGCATTAGCACACAGCCCAATCCAGTGTGCGATGCATCATAGTAGACTACAAATTCCTCAATACCCTCAGGTAGAGATAACACAGGAGCGTTGTTCAACTTGTGTTTAAGACCTCAAAAGATTCATGTTGCTTTGGACCCCAATTATACTTAATATTCTTACGGGTCAAAGAAGTTAAAGGAGTGGCTATCCTTGAAAAGTTCTCAATGAACCTCCGATAGTAACCAGCCAGTCCTAAGAAACTACGAACTTCTGTTTGGGTCTTGGGCACTTCCCAATTTATTATAGCCTCAATTTTGGCGGGATCCACTTGGATACCACGCTCACTTACAATGTGTCCAAGAAATTGGACTTCTCTAAGCCAAAATTCGCATTTTGAGAACTTTGCATAAAGTTTCTCCTGCCTTAATAACTCTAGGATGCACCGAAGATGTTTCTCGTGATCATCTTGATTACGAGAATAGATAAGTATGTCGTCTATGAAGACAATGACAAACTTATCCAAATACGGTATGCAGACTCTATTCATGAGATCCATGAATGCTGCTGGTGCATTTGTGAGCCCAAAAGGCATCACTAAGAATTGAAAATGACCATAGCGGGTCCTGAAGGCTGTCTTAGGAACATCTTAGCTTCTAACCTTCAGTTGATGATATCCCGATCTCAAATCTATTTTAGAAAAGTTACTAGCCCCTTGAAGTTGGTCGAATAAATCATCGATCCTGGGGAGAGGATATCTATTCTTAATCGTTAGCTTGTTCAGCTCCCGATAGTCGATGCACATTCGCATTGAACCGTCTTTCTTCTTTACAAACAGAATAGGAGCTCCCCAAGGTGAGGAACTAGGCTGAATAAAGCCTTTTTCTAAAAGTTCTTCTAATTGCGTCCTCAATTCCTTCATTTCCGTTGGTGCTAACCGATACGGAGAACAGGTGCTGCTCCTGGTAGGATATCAATCCTAAATTCCACTTGCCTATCTGGAGGTAGGCCAGGTAATTCTTCAGGGAAAACATCGAAATACTCCGAGATGACTGGTTGATCTTCAAGGTTCGGCTTTGGTTCATTTCTGGTAACTTGTGCCATATAGATGACACAGCCTCTTCTCATACACTTGGATGCCTTAAATAACGACACCTTGTCTGGCAATCCATAGTGTGAGTCTCCAGGGATGGTGATCATTTCACCAGATGGGATCTTAATCTCGATGAGCTTTTTATCGCAGGCAATGCGGGCTTGGTTATGAGATAACTAATCCATGCCTAAGACAACATCGAACCCTACCAATTTCATTGGCAAAAGAGAGATAGGATGGAATGATTCTTAATGGATATAGAGCATCCATTAAGAATGGAAGAAGCAGTTTCTAAGGTTTCATCGGCGAGTTCTATCTCATAAATTTTATCTAAAGTTCTTATGGGTAAATTTAATAGTTTACTAAACTTATGATCAACAAATGATTCCGCACCCGAATCGAAAGAACTCTAGCATAAATATCATTAATGGGGAAAGTACCTGTTATGACGTTATTGTCATTAACAGCTTCCTTAGCAGTCAGCCGAAAGGCGCGTCCATTCCCCTTCTTGGCCTCTCCAGACTTTGGATTATTATTCTTTGAACTCTTAGGGCATTTAGTTGCAATGTGCCCTTTTTCGTTACAGATATAGCATACAGCATCCTTAAGATCTTTACAATCTAGGGTCTTATGCCCTCTCCTTTTACATATGCCATAAGGTCTAGCTTGTGGATCAGAAGTACACTGTCCCCAGTGTTTGTGTCTTGTAAAATGGCATCACAGCCGACTTGCCTTAGTTTCCTTTGAACCCAAATCTCCCTTTATTTTTCTTATTAAACTTATGGGAGTTGTCATCTTCTCTCTTCCTTTTTCCGTCAGTTTCAGACTTAACTGACTTTTGTCTCAGTAGATCAAGGGTGAGAGAAAGAGATAGGTCTACAGCAGACCTATAGGTAGTAGGTTGTGCAGCCTTTACCATGCCCTTTATTTCGGGCGCTAACCCATTAATAAAACGCGAAATGCGTTTGGATTCAGGGGTAATTAAATAGGAAACTAACCTAGATAGGGAATTGAAATCGGAAACATACTTCCGACAGTCTAGGTTTTTCATTGATGGAGACAAGAAGTCTGTCTCTAGCTTCTCCACTTCATGGGTTGGGCAGTAAGTTTCCTTTACCAAATCAACAAACTTGGACCATCCCAAGTTGTACAGGTATACTTTACCTGTTGATTGAATCATGGTCTTCCACCATGTTAGGGCATCGCCCTTGAAGGATTGTGATACATACTTGACCACATCCCTTTCAGCACAGGTGCTAATGTCTATAATGGTCTCCATTTCGTCCAGCCACTTTAGGGCTTCTACAGCTCCTTTTTTCCCATTAAACCGGGGTTTACAGGAGACAAAGTACTTGTAGGTGCATCCGTCCTTTGAAGAACGGGACCTATCAGCATAGTCTATCCTCTTAGGTTCACTCTTCGCATTTGATGAGTGAATAGAGCTCTCCTTATGAGCTGAGGATGGTGGAATTGATAATGGCTTAGAGCGAGTAGCACTCGACTCTCTTAACTTCTCTATGGCCTTTCCCATGGCCTTTTCCACAGCCGCATCAATGCGAGCTTGGAATTCATTATCATTTATGGCTACATTTTTGGCGTCTTTGACGTTCTGATGGATACTTTGTGCCTCATTAGAATTAGCCATTCTTCAAAGCTTTGGTTCTATGTACCAAATAAAATTTCTCTTAGCCATGGTATAATAACCATATCGGCTTTTAAACATTGGATATAAGAAAAATCCACCGCCTATACTAGTGTGAATAATATCACAACTCTTAGGCTTAATATAACTATATTTGGCCTTAGGTCTTAATAGGACCATCATAGGCAAATTACAATCTGGACATAGTCCATTATTATAGACAATGGATCGCAATGTCACAACTGTCATTTGCATATTTGACAATCATATATATAGCACATAGGCTTGTCACAAAGGACATCAATATAGCACAAGGGCCTGTCACTAATGGACGTAGGATATGGCACTTAGGCCTGTCACTAATGGACATATAATAGGGCACATAGGCACTACAATACTAATGGATGCTTAGTCACCACACTGGTGATATTAGCCGGGATCAGGATAGATCACATAGGCTATATAGAATAGATTATAACCCGAAAGGGTAATACATCACTAATGGATGTTTTATTTATCATCGCACTGATGATATTAGCTGGGATCGAACAGATCACAAGGCTATATAAAATACATCTTTAATGGATGTTTAATCACCGCACTGGTGATATTAGCCAGGATCAAAACATATCACAAGGGCTATTTAGCCGGGATCAAATAGATCACAAGGGCTATATAAGGTTAGGACATAGTCCATTACCTTGAAGGCTAGCGTGATTCCTCAAGTCACACTACCAAGAGTATGCACATTACTTGAATGTTAACATAAGAGGATCTTAATGGTTGATTAATAGTCCCTGTCGCATTGACCTTAAATGACTTGGAGGCTTGAACTTAGTCCACCACCCCTAGATAGAAGGATAACTTCCCTTAACTATCTTGATAGAAGACCCTTCCGTTCTTAACTATCATATATATATATTTGGCCAAATATGTGGTCTGTGCCACTTGGCAAATCAAAACCATTAAGATATTTTGGAATTATATCGCAGAGCATAGATTTCGAGTAAATCGAGACGCTCGTTTTCAAGAGGGTGAACACATATATATATAATTCCAAAGTACCTCATTAAGTTTTCATAAGAAATTACAATACTAGAAAAATGAAATGAACTTGTCCATGTAAGGACTTAAAGGAATAAAATTTCCACGCAGGGACTAAAGAAACAACAATGACCTCGCAGGGACTACATATTATTAGAAGAGACGTCACTAGTCCTTCTTTCCCTTGACCAACTTGGAGAGTTTCTTGAAGAATTTATTCCCGCCTGCTGCTGCATCTATTTCATCCTTTCTAAGGCCTCATTAATGGCCTCTAGTGGCGGCGGAGGTTGTGGTTGTGGTTGTGGCATAACCGGATACCGATATCCATAAGTTGGATATCCAGTCGGTGGATAAGTAGGTGGGAAAGGAGATGGGTAAAGTGCGTTGTGCATAAGCGCCTGCGTGTATGGGTCTTGCGACCACGCTTGATAGTCTACCGGCGTAGACGGGTTAAAAGGATCATATCCAGACGTGTCTCGGTACGTGGGAATTGGGTTAGTATAACCCGTTGGTGTGGTTGAACAGCAGGTGTTGGTGTTGGTTCCACTATAGGTGGAATATTAGAGGGTCCACCCATTTTTGGGTCCTCTTGAATGGTGGGGTAAGAATTGGGCAAAGGTGGCAGCGATCCCGACCTTTGTCCGGCATGTACTGACATTCGTGCTCCCCGCTTCCTACTTGGTGGTTGAGGTTGGTCCACCGGTTCCATGTGGACATCTTCTTGAACAGGATGTGGTTGAGAGTGGTGAGAAGGAGTGTGGGCGAAAGTAAAATGGTTCCAGTATTGGTCCCACTCATTAGGACCTTGGTAGGGCGATCTGGCATATGAGTTTGAATGCCTCGAAATTCAATAGGATGCACATTTGATCCTGACGGGGGCATCTCCGGGTCGAAGTCCTCGTCCATAGGATGTGGCTGGTCCAACTGATTTTGATCGGCTGGAGGCATGTTAAGATAATGGTTGGGGTTGAATTCTTCATGGTAGGAGTGGTGAGAATGGGAATGGTGAGAATGGTAGGAGTGGTGTGAGTGGTAAGAATTTTTGGAATGTGAGGGCGAGTGTCTATTAGAGACGGAATGTCTCGCTGGTTGCCATGGAGACGAATCTCCTGATTCTTGATATGCATCTGAATTATGAGGTTGAGGAATACGCCCCAATGGTCCTCCCCTCATTGGACCTTTTCCTCGTCCACTTTGTCCTCGTACACGTGGGGCATTTTCCTGTTAGAAATCAATTTAAAAACAATACTAATAACTTAATAATGAAATGAGTAATCCTAGGTCAATGCGTATACTCGGAAGTCTAAGGAATGTGCTCGTGTAAGTTTGAGACTAAACACAAAAGGCTAGTGTTTAATTCTCTCAAACGTTGGCTCTGATACCAACCCCGTCACACCCTGGATTTCCAACCCCGAAATCCAAACACCAGTGGGCCCGGGTGGGGAGTATCGTGACAACAGTTGATAACATCATAGTCAATTAAACACGACATAACGGAAGTCTTGGAGTAAAATTACTATTACAAACCGAAATGTTCGAAATCTAAAATAATATACAGGCTCGTAATAGAATATCCACAGGCGGATTGTAAAATGTACAAGAAAGAATACAAAACAGACTTTAGGCAGATCTAAGGATTTGCAAGATCCTCTTATTCTCTACTGAGCAGCTTCCGGCCTATTTCGTATTATACCTACAGATTAACCTTTGGAAGATACGTCAGCTTACGCTGGTAAATACACCCAACTGACTCATTTTAAAAACATTAAAAATGGTTTTAAGTGCAAATGGCACCAAAATCTTTTATTAACTCGGGAAAGTTGACCTTGCAATGGACCAAGCGATAATAATTTACCGTATCCCAAGCCCGTATAGGGAAAATAAGTCGAGAGTATTTACCTGAGCTAGTCTTCTTCTTTTATTTTTAAATGACTCAGCCGTATACAAAAGTCCCAAGTGTTGATAGCATTTACCAGCAAGGCTCTAGTCTAGATTATGGCATAAGCTAGCCAATTAAATACTAACAATCTTATAAACCGACTAGTGTACATGATCATTACGTATAATGCTTGATTAAACGATGATCGGATATAATGTAGTTTAAACCCGACAAGTACTTGACTTGTATAATATGGGTAAACTATAAACATTCTGGATTTTGAGGCTAAATGACAAGGTTAAACCCGTTACGGTTAAATTCCATAAAATAGTTACATATACGTAACTGTGCACATAATAGCGATATTGGGTAACCGGATAAGTCATGGACAAGTTCTACATGCCATTATACTTTAAATAAATTAAAATATCAGTAGGATATCAACTTATATGCCATTAAGGTTTTAAAACGAAATTATGCCTCATAAGGGCATATTGGTAATTTCATACCATATAAAAAGAACTTGAATGTCATTTAATGTTATAATTATAAGTATTCTGGAAAATACTTTATTTATGACATAATATTAGCAGGATGTCAATTATATGTGTAAATTATCTTTTATGACCAAACTATGCACCGAAGAGGCATTTTGGTCATTTTACACATAGTTTATAAATTACTTGAATTCTGAGTTTATAACATGTACCTATTGTAATTAAGTTTAAAATAAGTTTTGAAATCATTAGGTACCAAGTTTTGGTCAATAATATGGTTTAAAACCATACTATGGGCCAAAATGGTGCTTATGTCGTAAGATGACATTGTTAAGCGATGTTTAATGAAAACTGACCTTAGGGTCAGACTTAAAATGTTTAAAATATGTTATTTAATATACCTTGAAAAGATTTATTAAAATCATTTTATGAGTCACAAGGACTAAAACCGTCATTTATCGACATAGTTTAAGGATCTGCTTGAAAACTCAGTTTACAACTTGGTTTAACATCCCAAATAATCCTACTTATAATATTACATCAGTAGGAAACTCATTTTAAAGTTTATTATCATTAAAACCTTGTTTTGTTCAAAAATGGCATTTTGGTCAAAAATTGCATAATTATGGAACTTGTGCATAAACTTAGATTCTGATTATGATCATGTAATATAACCTTAGAGGGTTATGCTACATTATATTATGATCATACAACTTTAGATCAGTAGATAACTAATCTAAATCGGGTCAGAATTGAAAGTCAAAGCAGAAGTCAAACTTTGCGACTTTCGGTTGCGAACTGACCCTAGAACTGAAATTGACGAGCCGAACATGTTCATACATGTTCTAATAATTATTACCAACTTGTTTAAGTGTCAAAACAGGTTTCATAACATATATAAGATCAATTTATGATTTTTCTGAAAAATGGCCTGTTTGACTTTTTAATATCATAACTTTAACCCGTCAATTGGTCTAGCAAACGTGATCTTCAGGAGGTGCCCTTTATAGGACTAACACCTACCTTATTACGATCACTTAGCCATGTTCATTTTGAACAATGGCAGGACCATAATGGTCTTAACCGAAAGTCAAAGCGTTTTACAAAATGCTTGACTTTTGGCTATAGAAGCCTAAAAACGAAAATGCAAGAGCAAGGAACACTTACAAGAGGTTCCTATAATGCAAGAGAACTAAGTTGGATGCTCCTTTCAGTTAGGAACTTCCAGAGGAGGGAGAAGAGTGATTTAATGAGAAGGTGCAAGTTGGATTGAGAACTTGTGCCCCTATTTATAGTTGGAGAGCTCAAAGGAGGTGAAGCCAGGTGTTTAGGGGTGTAAGAAGAAGCTTACAAGTGTCCCAAAATGTGGCATAGCAGTTTACAAGTCCATGGTTTCGAATTTAAATGGTTTTGGAGTTTTGCTTGGAGACCAAACAATTTTCTGTAGCTGAGTTTTTCTCGCGCCCGCGAGAGACCCAGGCCTGGTCTCTCGCGGCCCGCAACGCCCCTTGGCTAGTTTCAACTTTTGACACTTTAGCCCCTAAACTTTAAGAAGCTTCTAAAAACCATTTTAAACACCTTTTTGGCACTTTTAGCCCTCCGTAACCAATACTTGGCACATCCGGGATTATGCCCGGACATTGTCGAGCTCTCGGTTCGTTAAAAAGGTCACTCAGAGGCATAAATTAACATGTTGACACTTTTAATCCCTCTATTATCCAACTTTCACATATTTACAAAAATTGAACTCTCTCGTCCAACAAATGGCACGTATGAGAGTTTAGGACTTCACAAAGGATCACTCAAAGGCTTATAATAAGCATGTTGATTCCGATGTCACTCAGAGGCTGGGCAATGGTGGCATATCAGTCACTCATAGGCCAAGTTTCAAGCATGTTTACGTATCATTACTCATAGGCTAATGATTTATGCATGTTGACATTGGTTCGTCACTTAGAGGCTCAGTTTGAGCATATTGACGCCTTTAGTCCTTATTGGTCTTTAGCAGACTATATTCAAAATACAACACATGTCACTATATTATTGGACACACTTTTACAGGGTGTTACACATGCAAGTAATATCTCCATAGCTTTAGTGCAAATACAACGGCACCAATTCCAAATCATGGGTAGTGTAATTCCTTTCATGCACCTTTAACTGTCGTGATGCGTAGGCAATCACCTTGCCTTTTTGCATTAGTACACAACCCATGCCACTTGCGAAGCATCACAATAAATTATAAAATCCTAATACCCTCAGGTAGAAATAACACAGGAGCATTGCTCAACTTGTGTTCTAGAATCTCAAAGGATTCTTGTCGTTTCGGACCCCATTTAAATTTAAGATTCTTACGGGTCAAGGTAGTTAAAGGAGTGGCTATCCTTGAAAAGTTCTCAATGAACCTTCTATAGTAACCAGCCAATCCTAAGAAGCTACGAATCTCCGATGGGGTTTTGGCCATTTCCCAATTCATTATGGCCTCAATTTTGGCGGGATCCACTTGGATACCACACTCACTCAAACGTGTCCAAGGAATTGGACTTCTCTAAGCCAAAACTCACACATAGAGAATTTTGCATATAACTTCTCTTGCCTTAATAGTTCAAGAATGCACCGAAGATGTTTCTCGTGATCAACTTGATTACGAGAGTAAATAAGTATGTCTTCTATGAAGACATTGACAAACTTATCCAAATACGGCTTGCAGACTCTATTCATGAGATCCATGGATGTTGCAGGTGCATTCGTGAGCCCAAATGGCATTACCAGAATTCAAAATGACAATATCGGGTCCTGAAAGCAGTTTTAGGAACATCCTCACTCCTAACCTTCAGCTGATGATAACCCGATCTTAAATCAATCTTGGAGAAATAACTCGCCCCTTGAAGTTGGTCGAATAAATCGTCGATCCTGGGCAATGGATAACGGTTCTTAATTGTTAACTTGTTCAGTTTCGGTAGTCAATGCACATCCGCATTGAACCGTCTTTCTTCTTAACAAAGACGATAAGAGCTCCCCAAGGTGATGAACTAGGCTGTATAAAGCCTTTCTCTAAGAGTTCATCTAATTGTCCCTTAACTCCTTCATTTCTGTAGGTCTAGCCTATATGGAGCTCTAACAGGTGCTGTTTCCCTGGCAGTATATCAATTCTAAACTCCACTTGCCTATCTAGAGGTAGGCCTGGTAATTCCTCGGGGAAAACATCGGAATACTCCAATATAACCGATAGGTCTTCATATTCGGCTTAGGCTCATTAATAGTAACTTGTGCCATGTAAATGACACAACCTTTCCTCAAACACTTGGATGCCTTAATTAACGACACCTTGTCTGGCAATCCGTAGTGTGAGTCTCCAGGGATGGTGATCATTTCACCAGATGGGGTTTTAATTTCGATGAGTTTCTTATTGCAGGCAATGCGGGCTTGGTTATGAGACAAACAATCCATACCTAAAACTACATCGAACCCTGTCAATTTCATTAGGCAAAAAAGAGATAGGAATGGAGTGATTCCTAATGGATATGAAACCTCCATCAAGAATGGAAGATGTTGTTTCTAAACTTCCATCAGCAAGTTCTATCTCATAAGTTTTCTTTAGAGTTCTTATGGGCAAGTTTAATAGTTTATTAAACTTATGGTCAACAAAAGATTTATCTGCACCTGAATCGAAAAGAACTCTAGCATAAATATCGTTAATCAGGAATGTACATGTTATGACATTGTTGTCATTAACAGCCTCTCTTGCAGTTATCTGGAAGGCACGACCATTCCCTTTCTTGGCCTCTCCAGGCTTTGCATTATTATTCTTAGGAAACTTAGGGCAGTTAGTCTTGATATGCCCTTTTCATTGCAACGAAGCAAACAACATCCTTAAGATCCTTGCATTCTAGGGTCCTATGCCCCTTTCTCTTACAGATACCATAGGGTTTTGCTTGTGGACTATAATTACACTGTCCCCAGTGCATGCAGTTGCAAGTCTTGCATGTTGGCATCACAGCCGACTTGTCTTGGTTCCTTTTGAACCCAAATCTCCCTTTATTTTTCTTATTAAACCTTTGGGAGTTGTCATCTTCTCTCTTTCTTTTCCAGTCAGTTTCAGACTTAACTGACTTTTGCCTCACTAGATCAAGGGTGAGGGATAGAGACAGGTCAACAGCGGACCTATAGGTACTAGGCTGAGCAGCCTTTACCATGCCCTTAATCTCAGGAGCTAACCTATTAACAAAACGCGCGTGCGTTTGGTTTCATGGGTGATCAAATAGGAAACTAACCTAGATAGGGAGTTAAAGTCAGAAACGTACTTCCGACAATCTAGGTTCTTCATTGAAAGAGACAAAAAGTCTGTCTCTAATTTCTCCACCTCATGAGGTGGGCAGTAAGTTTCCTTAACAAGGTCCACAAACTTGGACATCCCAAATTATACAGGTGTACTTTATCTGTAGACTGGATCATGGCTTTCCACCAGGTTAGGGCATCGCCCTTAAAGGACTGTGATACATATTTGACCACATCCTTATCAACATAGCTGCTGATATCTACGATTGTCTCCATAGCCACTTTAGGGCTTCCACAGCTCCTTTCTCCATATTAAAATCTCGGGGCTTGAAGGAGATGAAATATTTATAGGTACATCGTCTTTAACAGAACGGGACCTATCAAAGAAATCTATTTTCTTTGGTTCACTCTTCGCATTCGAAGAGTGAGCGGAGCTCTCTTTATGAGCTGAGGATGGGGTAATCGATAATGGTCTAGAGCGAGTAGCACTCGACTCTTTAAGCTTTTCTATGGCCATTCCCATGGCCTTTTCAGCATTATTAGCGTCAATATCCCGGTGGCTATTTTGCGCCTCATTCGAGTTAGCCATCTTTTAAGCCTTGGTTCTATACACCAATAAAATTCTTTCTTAGCCGTGGTATTAATAACCATATTGGCTTTAAATATTGGATATGACAATCCATTGCCTAAATCAAGCTAGTGTGAATAACATCACAACTCTTAGGCTTATTATATCTATAATTGGCCTAGGTCTCAAAAGGACCATCACAGGCAAATTACAATTTGGACATAGTCCATATATTATTGGACAGTGGATCATAATATCACAACTGTCATTGTCATATAGATAATTATAAATAGCCCATAGGCTTGTCACAAAGGACATAAAATTTATGGCACATAGGCTTGTCACTAATGGACATAAAATAGCAGCACATGCTATACACTAATGTACATGACATAGAATATGGCATATAGGCCTATCACTAATGGACATAAAATATGGCACATAGGTGTGTCACTAATGGACATAAAATAGGGCACATAGGCCTGTCACTAATGGACATGAAATATGGCACATAGGCCTGTCACTAATGGACATGAAATATGGCACAGAGGCCTGCATCTCTAATGGATGTCTAATCATAGCCCCAAGGGCAATACATCACTAATGGATGTTTAATCATAGCCCCAAGGGCAATACATCACTAATGGATGTTTAATCATAACCCCAAGGACAATACATCACTAATGGATGTTTAATCATAGCCCCAACGGCAATACATCACTAATGGATGTTTAATCAAAGCCCCAAGGGCAATACATCACTAGTGGATGTTTAATCATCGCACTGATGATATTAGCCGGGATCAAATTTGATCACATAGGCTATATAAGGTTAGGACATAGTCCTTTACCTTGAAGGCTAGTGTGATTCCTCAAGTCACACTACCAAGAGTATTAACATTTCTGGATGTTAACATAAGAGTACCTTAATGGTTGATTAATAGTCCCAGTCGCATTGACCTTAACGACTTGGAGGCTTGAAGTTAAGTCCACCACCTCTGGATAGAAGGATAACTTCCCTTAACTAACCTGATAGAAGACCCCTTCGTACTTAACTATCATTTATAAATTGGCCAAATGTGTGGTCTGTGCCACTTGTCTAATCAAAACCATTAAGATCTTTATGGAATTATATCGCAGAGCATAAATTTCGAGTAAAATCGAGACACTCTTTGAAGAGGACAATACATATTTATAATTCCAAAAATATCTCCTTAAATTCCAATTAGAAATTACAATACTAGAAAATGAAATAAATTGTCCACGCAATGACTACAGAAAACAAAATGTCCACGTAGGGACTAAGGAAATAACAATGTCCTCGCAGGGACTAACATATATTAGAAGAGACTTCACTCGTCTTTCTTTCTTCCTTTTGGAGAGTTTCTTGAAGAACTTGTTCGTCTTCTTCTCTGTTTTCTCCGCCTAGCTGCTGCATCTCTTTCATCCTTTCTAAGGCCTCATTAATGGCCTCTAGTGGTGGCGGAGGTTGTGGTTATGGCATAACCGGATACTGGTACCCATAAGTTGGATATCCAGTGGGTGGATAAGCAGGTGGGAAAAGAGACGGGTAAAGTGCGTTATGATAACCGCTTGCATATAAGGATCATGCGACCATGCTTGATAGTCCACTGGTGTTGTCGGGTTAAATGGATCATATCCAGACGTATCTGGATATGTGGGGATAGGGTTACTATAACCCGATGGTGGTGGTTGAACTGTAGGTATTGGTGTTGGTTCCACCAAAGGTGAGGTGTTAAGGGTCCACCCATTTGTGGGTCCTCTTGGATAGTAGGGTAAGGGTTGGGAAAAGGTGGCAACGATCCCGACCTTTGACCTGCACGTACCGACATACGTGCTTCACGATTCCTTCTTGGTGGTTCAAGGTGGTGGTTGAGGTTGGTCCACCGGTTCCATGTTCACATCTTCTTTCACGGAGGTGGTTGGGAATGACGGGAAGAAGTATTGGTGAAAGTAAATTGGTTCCAATATTGGTCCCACTCATTCTGACCTTGGTAAGGCGATCCGAAATAGGAGTTCGAATCGCTTGAGATTTCAATGGGATGCGTATGCGATCCAACGGCGGCATCTCCAGGTCAGAGTCTTCGTCCATGGGGTTTGGTGGGTCCAACTGATTTTGATAGGCTGGAGGTGTGTTAAAGTATTGGTTTGGATTGAAACTCATCATGGTAAGAATGATGAGAGTGATGGGAGTGGTGAGAGTGGTGCGAATGGTACGAGTGGTAAGAACTTTGAGTGTGGGTAGGCGAATGTTGGGCAAATGGCCATGAATCTCCGAGTCCTCATAGGGATTTGGGTGATGTGGATTGTGAAGGGATGTGTCCTGATGGTCCTCCCTCATGGGTCCTTTCCTCGTCCTCATACACGTGGCGGCATTTTCCTGTTAAAAATCAATTCAAAAACAATACAAAAAATTTAATATTGAAATGAGTAATCCTAGGTCAATGCCTAGACTCGGAAGTCTAAGGAATGTGCTCGTGTAAGTTTGAGATTAAACATAAGTAGGATAGTGTTTAATTCTATCAAACGTTGGCTCTGATACCAACCTGTCACACCCCGGATTTCCAATACCAAATCCATACACCGGTGGGCCGGGTGGGAGCATTGTGACGTAAGTTGATAACATCATTGTCAATGAAACACGACACAGCGGAAGTCTTGGAGTAAAATTACTATTACAAACCAAATGTTCGAAACAAAATAATATACACGCTCGTAATAGAAGATCCACAGGCGGATCATAAAATGTACAAAAAAGAGTATAAAACAGACTTCAGGGCAGATCTAAGGATTTGCAAGATCCTCTTAATCACTACCGACAGCTTCCGGCCTATTTCGTATTGTACCTACAGTTTAGTCATTGGACGATATGTCAGCTTTCGCTGGTAAATACACCCGACTGACTCATTTTGAAAACATTTTAGAAATTAGATTTAAGTGCACATGGCACAAATCTTTTTATAACTTGGGAAAGTTACTTTGTAACCTTGTTAACAGATTCACATGTTTGTCCATACATACAGGGCCCAGTACAGAGACCGAGACATGATTAAATACACACCACTTATAACTCACAGAGGAGTTATTCCCAACGTCTTGGGTAATTTTCATTTGAGCGTCTGTCAGGTGTATGCCTACACCCCGCACTAAGGTTGTGGCCATTATCTAATGTAATGAGCCGAGAATATCCAGGACACGGTAATTTAACCCCCGATGTTTAAGTTATCAAACAAACTTATTAAAACAGAATATGTGGATTTACTAGCCAAAATCCGGCATTCGATTGATCCCATTTCTGACCAAGTGGTAATAATTTACCGTATCCCAAGCCCGTATAGGGAAATAAGTCAAGAGTATTTACCTGAGCTAGTCTTCTTTTAATTTCAATAACTCAGCCGTATACAAAAGTACTAAGTGCAGATAACATTTACCGGCAAGGCTCTAGTCTGGATTATGGCATAAGCTAACCAATTAAATACTAACGGTCTTTATTTAAGTCATAGACTTAGACCGAGTAGTGTACATGATCAAAACGTGTAACGCTTGATTAAACGATGATTGGGTAGAATGTAGTTTAAACCCGACAAGTACTTTGACTTGCATAATATGGGTAAACAATTAACATTCTGGATTTTGAGATTAAAATGACAAGGTTAAACCCGTTTCGGTTAATTTTCGTAAAATAGTTACATATACTTAACCGTACGCACATTAGCGATATCAGGTAACCGGATGAGTCATGGACAAGTTCTATATGCTATTATACTTTAATTAAGTTGTAATATTAGTAGGATATCAACTTATATGTCCGTTAAGGTTTTAAAATGAAACTATGCCTCCTAAGGGCATTTCGGTAATTTCATACGTATAAAAGGAATTTGAATATAATTAAATGTTATAATTATAAGTATTCTAGAAAATAATTTATTTATGATATAATATCAGTAGGATATTAATTATATGTGTAATTTATATTTTATGACCAAACTATGCACCGAATGGGCATTTTGGTCATTTTACACATAGTTTATAAATTATTTGGGATTCTGAGTTTGTATCAAGTACCTACTGTATAAATATTTAATATAAGTTTTAAAAATCAGTAGGTAACAAGTCTTGGTCAAATAATATGGTTTAAAACCATACTATGCGCCGAAATGGCGCTTATGTCGTAAAATGACGTTTTATGCGATGTTTAACGAAAACTAATGTTAAGATCAGATTAAAATGTCTTAGATATGTTATTTAATATAACATATCAGTAGGTAAACGATTCACCTTGAAAATATTTGATTAAAACCGTTTTATGAGCCACGAGGGTTAAATCGTCATTTATCGACATAATTCAAGGACCTGCTTGTAAACTCAGTTTATAATATGGTTTAACATCCCAAATAATCCTACTTATAATATTACATCAGTAGAAAACTTATTTTCAATTTCATTATCATTAAAACCTTGTTTTATGCAAAAATGGCATTTTAATCAAAATGGCATAATTATAGAACTTGCGCATAAACTTAGATTCTGATTATGATAACCTCAGAGGGTTATGCTATATTATATTATGATCATAATGCAACTTTAGATCAGTAGGTAACTAATCTAAATCAGGTCAGAATCAAAAGTCAAAGCAGAAGTCAAACTTCGCGACTTTCGGTTGCGAACCGACCCTAGAACTGAAATTGACGAGACGAACATGTTCTTACATGTTCTAATAATTATTACCAACTTGTTTAAGTGTCAAAACAGGTTTCATAATATATATAAGATCAATTTATGATTTTTCTGATAAATGGCCTGTTTGACTTTTTAATAACTTAACTTTGACCCGTCAATTGTCTGCAAACGTGATCTTTAGGAGATGCCCTTTATAGGGACTAACACCGACCTTATTACGATCACTTATCCATGTTCGTTACAAACAATGGCTAGACCATAATGGTCTTAACCCAAAGTCAAAGCGTTTTCCGTAAAACGCTTGACTTTTGGTTATATAAGCCTATAAACGAAAATGCACAAGGAAGGAACACTTACAAGAGGTTCGTAGAATGCAATAAAACAAAGTTGGATGCTCCTTTCAGTTAGGAACTTACAGAGGCGGGAGATAGAGTTGAAAATGAGAAAGGTGCAAGTTCAAAGGTTGAAACTTTGCACCTATATATAGTTGGAGAGCTTGAAGGAGGTGATGCCAGGTGTTAAGGGGTGTAAGAGGGAGCTTACAAGTGTCCTAAAGCGTGGCATAGCTGATTAAAAGTCCCTGGTTTCGAATCAAATGGTTTTTGGCACTTTGTGTAGTGGCCAAGCAAATTTTCTATAGATACAGGCCTCTCGCGCCCCACGAGAGGCCAAGGCCTTGCCTCTCGAGCCCCTTAGGCAGATTTGAAGTTTGCCACTTTTAGCTCCACTTTTAGCCCTTCAACTTATTAAAACCTCCTAAAACACCCTTTTAGCATATTTAGCCCTCCGTAGCCAATTTTTGGCGTACCCGGGACTATGCCCGGACATTGTCGAGCTCTCGGTTCGTTAAAAGGTCACTTCAGAGGTATAAATTAACATGTTGACACTTTTAGTCCCTCCATTATCCAACTTTCATATAAATACGGATTCAATCCCTCTCGTCCAACAAAATGGGACATATCAGAGTTAGGACTTCGTAAACGATCACTCAGAGGCTCATTATAAGCATGTTGACTCCGATGTCACTCAGAGGCTCATTATAAGCATGTTGACTCCGATGTCACTCAGAGGCTGGGCATGTTGACACAACGGTCATTCAGAGGCCAAGTTTTAAGCATGTTGACACTAATGGTCACTCAGAGGCTATGTTTTAAGCATGTTGACACCAATGGTCACTCAGGGCTATGTTTTATGCATGTTGACATCAAAAGATCACTCAGAGACTTAGTTTGAGCATGTTGACGCTTTTAGTCCTTGTTAGTCTCTAATAAACTAAAAATAAAAATATAACACGTGTCGCTATACTATTGGACACGATTTTACAGGGTGTTACACCGACGGCCTCTGGATCTTCTGATTTTCCTCCGACGCTCTAACCTACTGCCTAAGAACAATATTTGCCGACAGACATAACTGAGGGGCGACGCCCTCCAACTCTTGTTTTTCTGTTTTTCCATTTCGCGAACCCGGTTGACCCATTTTCCGCCCCGATGCTCCGAAAAGCTCCCAAATAGCTCCTTAAACTCCCAAACCTGTAAAACACAAATCCAATCAAAAGTAGGCTATTCGAAACTAAAAGTTATGTAAAACATAAACTTAAGCATAATAAGAACATCGGTTTTCAACCACGCATCAAGAGCGAGAGTGAACGGAAAGTTGGATATGCTGAAGTGCATCTGTATTTATATGTAAATGTTTGCCAACTCCGCTTCTTGCGAAGTGTTCCACTTCGTGCGAGCAGATTCCACTTCGTGCGAGGTAGTTTCAACTTCGTACGAAGGGGTCAGGCGAGGTTGGTTCCACGTGTTTTAGCCGGTTTTTAAGTATTCGAGCATGCATGAATGATATATAAGTGTAATCGCACGTAAAACTGAGTATTTGGATATTCGAAGTATGTATCCCTTGCATATAATCACGTATTTAACTTTGAAGCCTATAGTTTAAGAGTGTAGCATGTGCAAGTATCAAATAAGTTTCCATTATGATCATAATCTCATAGTACAAGGTTGAAATGAAAAGATACGAATGTAATTACAAGTTTCCAAAAATAGGATCACAACAATTCTTTCTAAATATGGAAAGTACGAGAATACGAGGCGTTACACTATAAGCCTATACGCGACCTAAACTACACCTATAGTGTTATTCGGGTGCTGTATCATATATCGTATTGTAGTGTATCGTATCGTATCGTATCGTATAGTGTAGTATGAGTCTCGTATAGGTTCCCTATAGGTCTTGTATTGGCCTATATGGGACCTAAACTACACCTGTAGTGTTATATGGGACCTATACTACACCTATATGGCAATATGGGTGTTGTATCATATCCTATAGTATCGTATCGTATAGTGTCGTATCGTATCGTATTGTGTAGTATAAGTCTCGTATAGGTCCCTATAGGTCGTGTATAGTCCTATAGGCCTATATGGGACATATACTACATCTATAGGCCTGTACGGGACCTATACTACACCTATAGACCAATACGTGACCTATACTACACCTATAGGCATACACAAAACCTGTACTACATCTATACAATAAGATACGATACTACACTATACGATACGATGCTACATACATAAGCCTATACGAAACCTATAAGCTTATGGGACCTATACAAGACTTATACTACACTATATAGGCTTATATGAGACAATACTACACATATATGTCTATACATGACCTATACTAAACTATATAATATAATATGATATTATATTACACGCATAGGCCTATACGAGACTTATACTATACTATATGATACTACATTCATAGGCTTATATACGAGACCTATATTATACAATACGGTAGAATACTTAACAATGTTTTTTATTTATTTTTTTTTAAAATACATATTATAAAAGTTTGATAAAAAGATTAATTTTATAAAAATGTTTGTAAAAAAACCTTAAAGTGACAAATTCCCACATGATATTAATCAAAGTTTTTTATTTATTTTTTTTTTTTTGAAAATTGAAAAATACGGCTTTACGTCGTGTATAGGTTTCAATGGATGTACAAATAGGTAATTAGGTGTGCAAATATGTAGAACTTTAAAATATATATTTGCCTAGAAATATTGTGAAACGAATCTTGTGATGTTTTAGGATAAAAACCTTGATCCTTAATATTATATGTCCATACGCGTGTGTTTTTTTTTTTCATAAGATTATAAACCATGCATCATCATATCATCTGAGGTGAAACGGCACGCAGACTTTTTAAGAAACTGCGTGGATATCACCATCAACCACCACTATCTTAACAACGACCTTTTTGATTCCATCTTCTTTTGTGTTTTTCTCTGTATATAAGCACACATAAATATGCTTCTTCCAAACACACAACTTTTGTGTTTCTATGTTTATTACAATTTGTTCAGAATATTTGCCATCAGTTCTTTGACACGACGACGTTTGGGGACAACTCTTAGATGCAAGACCCTAAATCAAGTCATGTAAGAACTTTCATTACCTTGTATCCTTTAACTTTCATTCTAAATGTTTGCTTAATTGTGTTGAATAAATTAAATCCAAAAGATTTTAATATATATGCATGTATTAAGCAAAACCCTACTTGTAAGTATGATTTTAATCTATTCCGATTAGTTGTCTTACTAAAACAATCTTCGTAATTTCTTTTTTTTCCTTACTCTTTTGAATTGTTGGATTGGAAATAACTTAAAAGTTATGAACAAAAAAACTAGAAGATGGTTCGCGTGATCGTTTAAGCTCATGGAAGAACCTGTTTTTGCAATGGAACGTAGCTTTAAAAGGTATGCTTGATTATGTTCTTTATTCTTGTGTGATATATACTATGAGTTAACCTTTTTAAAGTATGAATCATTTTAAACAATAAAATCAGATCATATGATTTTTCTGTACATAAAATTAACCACCAAGAGTTTGTCTACACCCTATTTACCTGTCCATTTAATTATCTTTATTTTTATGTAAATGGTTTAATTACTTAGAAAATGTACTATAATTATTTTTAAAATGATGCTACTATTAGTATTATTATAACTTGTTTTAAACTATATATTAACATCAATGTCGACTTTAAACTCATGGTGGTTAATTTATTTACAACATGAGAATTAGTCCAGAACACATCAATGTCAATCTAACCATCTATCATTATTTATATAATTATTATTTTTTTACCATCCATATTAATTTAATATTGTGGCCAACCATCAACAACCGGCTTGAGAAATGGTACGTATACAAAACCCTGAACTTTTCTCTATTAATCTATTTTCTGAAAATTAGTTTATTATCTTTTAATAAATAACAATTAAGTTTTATTAAATCATCAATAGTTTTGTTAAGTCAAAATCTTATAGAATTCGGAAACTATAAATATTCAAAATTATATGTTAAGTCAAAATCTTATAGAACTCGAAAACAATAAATATTCATATATTATATTTAAACTTAGATATTTTATAAAGTTGTATTTATTTTAACCATTCAAAATAATACTTTTTTTATTATCAACTAAATATACGATCATCTAAATAATACTTTGAAAACGTATATTAATTAAAATGATTAGATACAAAACTTCAGGATTTTGGTATCCGCGTTGACATACGGTGGGTTATCCATTGTTCTCCTACAACTACTAAATATCTCATGAAATAAAATATGTTATTTGATACACAACTAATATATATTATTTTAAAACAATTATATAATGAATAAAATCATAAATAATCTTAATAAGTAGGAATTTAACAGTTAATGCTAATTAATAATTTTTAAAAACATTGTATAAAAAAGATACCTCACTTCAAATTGAAAAAAAAATTTAAACATAAAATACCAAAAAGAGCGAATCAATAAATAAGCATATATCGAAATGTTAAGGGAAGAATTTAAGCAAAGTCGAATCTGGTTATGAAACCAAAAAATACTTTGTTTCGAAAACAACTTAGTTTAGTTAAAATTTATATTGGAATGTTGAAAAAAAATCACACAAAACTAATGCATTTAGTTATATAAATAAGAAATATAAAAATAAAAAGCTAACGAATATGAGAGGAAACTCAAATTAAATGCTAAATAAATATTATATCCATAATATAGTTTAAATGGACATGTTGCACTCACAAGCGTGGGCACCCTCATGCAACCACCCCCACGCAGGCTCTCACACAGAAGAGGTGCGGTGTTCCCACGTGGTTCACGAAGCCACGCCAGCTTCATGTATTGCCCTGACGTGCTAACACATATTCTAACTGGATTACTACAATTGATTAGCATGTCAGTAGTAATTTAGTTACTTCTCATAGCCGATGATGATAAATTACTGTTAATGTTCGTTTACCACGGATGATATGTTCTTAGTACTTTCCATGCAACTTCTATCAACAATACAGATTCGAAACAACTTCTAGTGGTGTTGCCCCATCGCACCCTCGTGTTCTTTGGCTTCTTAATTATAATAGTCCTAAACAAGTGTTTACTCACATCTGTGAACTTGTATCGACCTTAATTCTAAAAGAAATTTTTAATAAACTAAAATAGCTTAGACTACTCTAAATTGCCAAACATGCCAACTATTTTGTCTTGGGTCCTTACATCAACATAGCCTTGTATGCATAAGTTTCTCATTTATAACGACAATAAAGTTGGAAAATGAGTTTGTTTTAATCTCTGTCTCATTACATGTGTATTTTAGTGTGAAAAATATTATCTTCGATCATTTTAGAGAATGATTGGGTCGATGATATCATAATTTTGGATTTTTTTTATATTGTATGTTGGCAAACGACATATAGATTATTTATGTTTCTAGATTGTATAGTTTTCCTTTTGTTATTGCTCAAATGTTTGTTACATTTACATATATACAAGTGTGCCTATCATATTGATGTATTGCCTTGTTTCCACATTTCTCATTGCAGAAGATTAATGGAAGCCCAAGCCGTGCGCGTCAATGGTGGTGTTGGTTGCGAAGTTGGTGGTCAAATGAGAAAAGTCCATGTTGTCTATTTCCTATGCCGCAATGGGCGCATCGAAGAGCCACATCTCTTTCGTGTCCATCATCACTCTCGTAATGGCGTACACTTAAGAGGTCAATAGTTTCTTAACAAAATAGTGGATCTTGAAATGCATATACATGTCATGTTAAGCCATGCGTAGTTGTAACCCCTCATAACCTCTTGCGATGTGAGGTTATACGACACATGACAAATGTGTAAGAAATGAAGTTTATATAACTTGAGTGTGTAGTGGTTAACCCCTTCAATTATATATATATATATAATATATTATATATATATATATATATATATGTGTGTGTGTGTGTTGTGTTATATGTGTGTGTGTGTGTGTTGTGTTATATTGTGTGTATGGTGTATATATGTGTGTGTGAGAAACCTTAGTGTAGCACCGTGATGAGCATAAGGGCCATCAAATATTTCCAGCCCACAGCGCCCCGAGGGGTGGGGGTGGCCCAGACGCTATGGGCCATTTTGTATGGGTGCCATATGAAGCCCCACTATAGAAGCACTTATGTAAAGTTGTGGATATACAACACACCAATACGTATTTTGATTTCAATTAGGTTTAATCATAGGTTTTAGTGACTCATGTGATTGTCATGCTTGATTATAATTTGTTCAACCATTTTTTCCTAGAAAAGAAATACACATAAAAATGACATATTTTCTAGTACTCATAAAGAGTTATTAATTTGTAGATGTTAAGAGGTGGCTTGTGGAGCTAAGAGGAAAAGACATGGCAGAGAGTTTCGCTTGGTCATACAAGAGGTTCGTGTTTTGTTTATACTCACTTGGTGTGAGTTTATATTAAAATCATTCCAAAATTAAATTAGAAACTAAAATAACCACATTTTGAGCTTTGATCTGCATGGCAAAAAGAGGAATGATCATGAAAAGCAACACGAAATTTGTGTGTTTTAGACAGATGTAATTTGAATATTCATAAGAAAACGGCCATCACGTTTTATCATAAGTAATTTTTCCATACATTTGTGTTTTTGTCGTAATTTTGTAGCTTTTGAGCATTCATACACAAAAGAAAATCATTTTATCGAGTTAAATAGATCGAATCCGTGTCAGCCTGTAAAAATATGTGTCATGATCCGAGTTGGATTCATGTGCTAGCAACGTTTTCGGTGTCTTGTCGTTCTATGATTTGTGTAAAACTTTCATATCCGTTATATGACTCACAAACACGTGTATCAATTGTGTGTATCATAAACTCATAGTTAGTTACACATTTTCTTTAAACGGCAAAGTTGGTCACTGGAATATCATCGTACTACCAACGAAACCACCTGATCATATCCATCTCCATTAGGCAATAATGCCTAATATTACAAAACATCAAATATGAATTATGGCTAAATTATATTTTCATTGTAAATAAATAAACTACAGAAGGTACAAAGAAGGATATGTTTGGCAAGACCTATTGAATGACGACCTCATTACCCCAATTTGTGACAATGAATATGTTCTCAAAGGTTCAGAGATTTACTCAACAACATTAAACAATGGTACATCTTTCTTTCTTCCTTTATTTATTTATTTTTTCATTATTTTCAATGCAAAAATGACACTACTTGAAGTTTTCCTAGTTAATAAACCAAACCATGTACAATTTGTTTTAATTATGTGGGTGAATATTTAATCATGTATACGGCACAATAGAATAATACAATTCTATATAGAACTGCTTTATTCTATTCAAGAATAAATAGATAAATATATTACCCCAAAATGAAACTTTTTTTTTACTTTTTGTCTATTCTTTTAGCATATTCTTGTTGCCACAAAATGAAAGCTTAATTTATTATTTGGTTGATTAGTAGACATTGATTCATACGAAGGGAAGAAGTCTTTGAGTTAAAAACATCACCATTTGAAGGCAATACAAAAGATCCAAAATACCCTTCAACAAGAAAAGAATATTTTCTAGATTTCTCAACAAATACATCCATTGAAAATGAAGAATCTTCATTTGGCTCCAATGTTTCAACCGAAGACACAACAAAGAATCAAGATGGAAACAAAGACAAAGAAGTTATACAAATCCAAGAGACGAGAACGAGAATAACTCCTTTCACGAAAAGTTATTGAACGATAATACGAATGATAACAATAACAACAACAACAACAACAACAATAAAATAATAATATAATAATAATATAATATATAATAATAAATAAAAATATAATAATAATAAGAGCAAGAAAGGTGGTGATACAAGTGAAACTTGTTGTTTTAAGCCTCCTCAATCACAACCTTACTCGTTTAGGAAATCAGGTCGAACGTCAAGCATGTTTCGAAATTGGATCACTTGTGGGAACGCTAACACCCACGAGAAGGCGGTTGTGAGGATTAATAAAAGAAATGGTAGCAGAACTTCTATTGTAAGTTCGGTTTCTGAGATGAATGGTAAAGAATATAACATGGGGCAAATATGTAAAGAACAGAAGTCATCGAGGAGCTTTGAGAAAAGATTTGACGCGAATGATGGATCAAAGAAGAGTAAGGAGGAATCCAATAACTTGAGATCATTTGGAGATGGTTATAAGCCTATCAATGGTCCGAATTGCTCGTAAGTTCAATTCTTAGTTTCTATATTACAGTTTGACTTTTAAAGTCTCTATATTACAGTTTGACTTTCAAAGTCAAATGTGCATGTTTTGATTTTGAAATTTACATTAAAGCTTTTAGGATTTTTGAAACGCTCAAAAAAACCATGAAGGTTTTGATTAGGTTATGTAGATGCATATGACCTTGGAGTTAAATCTGCTACAAAACTATAATTATTTGTAAGTTGAAAAACAATAGGTTTGACTTAAAAGGGTCAAACCATTTGTTCTCAATGTTATAGTAGTGTTTCTAGCCTTGTTTTAATAGATGCTAGTGTTTTCATAAGCATATGTGTTGTTATGATCGATATAGCAACACTTTCCGCAAGTATAAGCCGTACTGCATAACGATTTTGTACTCTGCATCAAAATCAATATCTACGCTAATTGAGGTCAATTTTCGGTATGGTTGAACGCTAATTGAGGTCAACTTTCGGTATGGTTGATGCAGGCAGTGCGGGAGACAGTTCAATCCGGAGAAGCTTCATAACCACATGAAACACTGCAGAGGAATGAAGGCAATGGCCAAATCTACCAATTCAAGACTTAAACCAAAGACAACAAGATCACATTCACCTTCTTCAGTATCTATGGATACCTTTTTCTTGACAAATAATTGAACGATTTAGGCACCAAAAACTACATTTGTACAAAATCAAGAGAAAGCATATGTATACAGAATTTTTCAATTAACTGCTTTAGTCGTCATTTTTTTACTCTCTGTTTAGGACCTGCTATTTCGTATTAAAAAAAGGTGACGCAATCCAAGATGTTTAGGTCCCAAAAACAGTCGTCTCAATCGCAATCGTGCCTTTTTTTTAAAATATAAACCCAGACTATGATGAATCAGTTATAAAAACAAACTAGGCTTTGTAAAATAAAGAACACTAAAACAAAATATCTTTCTTCAGATTTTCACCATTCTGTTGGTTAAATGAGCATCATACATTTTACTCATGTAAACAAAAACTAACAATCATTAGTCTCTCTCTCCTACCTATCATTTCATTAGCTTTGGTTAGAAAACACACTTCTTAAAACGCTAACAAATTTCTTGATGATGTAAAATGACATATCTGCCCCCACATCTACAGTTTCAAATCTTTAGTCAGTAATATCATGTGTCTGTATCTTGAGCTAAACTACCTTGCTGCTTTCTGGACATGATCAAGCAAAAATCCATATATTTTTTTCCTTAAACTTTCCACATTTTCATCTCCGTGAACCGAATCATCGAGCCACTGGTTAACCCGTTCAAGCTGACCCAAAAGACCAACAGCAGTACCTGAATCTTCTCCTTTTGTTAACCAAAACCCATTGTTCAATGATTCTGTTAAGTAATTCAAAAACCATTTTCGCGATACTAAAAGCAGTTCTTCAGCCAATCTAGCAGTTTCCGTTAAACCGCTTCCTTTAGACCATTTTACCCTTTCGGGACTTTTGTTTTTCGCAGTGGGACTGGGACTCCCACGCCTCACTCTTGAAACAGCCGGTTCTTGGGTTCTTGGGGTTTTTTTGTTTCCAGGTAACCGGTTTTCTGCTTGGATTTTATCTGAAACGTTTTCGAGGACAATATGGTAATTTCCCTCACTATCTTGAATCTTCCTGTTGTCTTCCATTGTAAACAAAGTGAACTTTCCGAGGTTTGTTTCTAAAGCAGCTTGCACCCATAATGCGCTATTTCTAGGTTGACCTTTTGTTTTATCGGCAGTTGACTTTGAGTCAATTAAGGTGTTGACTGCTGCAGCTGACGTTTGAAGGTTGAGATAAAAGTTTAAGAATTGTTCAACAAGAGGATTTATAGAGGTCTCAGCAAGTTCACATATTTCATCAAACCGACTGCATAAATACAAAAAAAATGTTTCAAAAAATCGTATAAAAATTACAAAAATGCTTTTTATAGAAAGACCACCACCAATACGATGCGACTGCATAAACAGACAATTTCGAAACAAGAAACGGCAGGGGAAGTAGTACCTCATGCATTGAAGGATGTTCTCCACGGCTGAAGATTCTTTTAAAGCATGTACTGTGGATGAAAATCCCAGGTTCCTGTGGCAAATAGCTTCCTGAGAGGTATCATGTTTCAAATATCATTCGCTCACCGAATCAAGATCTCAAATAAACAAGAATAAGGTTGAAACTAGGGGCGTCAAAATGGGTCCAGTTCAAAAACACTTTTTTGTCCTTGAAGTGTATTAAAAACTTATTTGTTAATTATGGATACAAACATGATATTATTGACATAAAAACGTAAATTTTGGAATATGCACGGGTGGGAATTCTTGACACTATACAGACGGAATTCGGGTTGACCTGTTTAATTAAACATATTGACATGTTTTAAAATAAGAATAATTAATTTTATAAGGTCAACCCATCGAACTCGTTTACTATTAGAATAATAAAAATAATCTTATAAGGTCAACCCACCAACACATTTTCTATTAAAATGAAAAAGTAATTCTATAAGACCAAGTGATCAAACACGTCAACCCTTTTACGACCACTTTAACCCATCATTACAAATCATTTATAACGAGTTAACCTGTTTACAACTTGATTACAACCTATTCACAACCCACCAACCCATTTTGACTCTTTAAATTACTGAGTGACACAGGTCAAGTTCGGGTTACATGATTTCAAATGTGTCCAGGTTAGGGTTAATGTCTTTGACAAAAATACATATATGGGAATTCAACATGATTGCCATCCATAGTAGTATGGGTTAAAATAGACATCGGACCCGTTTCACCCGTTCAACCCAAACCGACTCGTCCACAAGTAAATGAAAATAGTGAACACCTTTAATTCAAAAAATCTAAAATAATTTACAACTTAAATACCTTCCCAAGTTGACGAATTGTAGGTGAAACAAAATCCCATGAGATTTTCGAATCTGGGGATGTTCTTGAATTGAAAGGCAATTTGGTAAGGTTGGTTGGTACAGGAATGCTGTCAAATGAGGCTTTCAAGTCCTTTTTGATAGGTTTGCTGTTGATTGACTTTTCAGAAACTATCACATTCTTGTTTTTAAGAGGAGCAAGATTCAAATTAGGAGGTTTTAGAACATAATCTTTCACTAATGAAGACTTCCTAACCGAACGAACCTGAAAATCAACAGGTATTCAAAATTCAGACTATAATTAGTAAAAAAATCTAATACGCCAAACAAATATATACCAAAATTGTCAAGAGACTTTCACATGAGTTTCAAGCATAATAAAGCAAGCTAACAGACCACAAAAATCACCATCAATGGTTGCTTCAAGATTTTGAGTTATTAACAGATATACGCAGGTATTGAATTGGTTTAAAATTGTGCGCATCATGCGGTGATGGAAACACATCGTCACATTTTATGTTATTCGATTCCATGATTACACATGTGATGTTGCTGATGCATAATGCCATCTGATTCGGCGCTTTAGGCAGTTCATCATTTGAACCAATTAGATCATAGATTGCAATGGGTCTGAGTTTTTGAAATCTTATGGAACAAATTTGACACTCGATTGACCAATAGGTTAAAGTATTTTCAAACAAATCTAACCAAGGATGATGACAATAGAGAACACACAAATAACATAAAAGACCAACATAATTATGTGTTTATCACAAAAGTCCCTCAACACGTTAAACTTGAAAAAAAAACTGGAAAAAATACTACTTGGAACCAGTACATCCGGTTGTTTGGCTTGTGTGTTTTTTAATATGTTTATTATATCCAAGAATTGGATCATTTTTCCAACCCAATGTATCTGCTTCAGGTTGTTTTAAAAAAATTGCACAACTTCGTTTAAGTTTAACATGTGGAGCGTATTTAACATCTAAAACTTCGCTGGAGGACTGTTACAAAAAAATAGAAATTATATTAGGCATTATACTTTGGCTCCAACTATCTACACCCTATCTTTCAGCTATTTTCACCGAGAGTGATGTGACTTTAATAAATTCAAATTTGTGTTTTTCTTTTGCAATTCCGATATATCGCATATCGAAACTTATAAAAGAAAAACACAAATTTGAAGTTATTAATGTCACGTCAATCGGCATAAATATAAAGTATCAAAAGTTGGTGGATAAATAGTAAGTTGGTGTAAATGGAATCACCATTTTTCTTTTTCTTTTGCTATGACATTTGACCCTTTCATTGAAATGGTCATTATTTTTTTTTTCAGGGTAAACCCAAGCTGTGAGACCCGGCCTGCCACGAGGAAACCCGCAGCCTGAAGCCCCTCTGGTAAAAACCTTGGCCAACACAAAACATTTTTGTTCTCGAACCCAAGACCTCCACTTTGGAAGGGTCATGGAGATGGAGCATCCAATGCAACCGAAGGTCAGCAACATGTTAAAATGTACAAGTCACAAAGCATGTTCCAAAACAGAGTACATCTACTTGATGCACAATTTAACTCCAACGATGATGAACAATATTAAAATTTACCGGAGTAGAACAAAGTGGAGATGAAGGCTCTGTAACTTTCGTACCCGACCCGCCATTTCCTTCCAAACCGGATCTCCGGTTTTTCACCGCCGGTGCCGGACTCCGGTCCCACCCCTTCCTCGCCGGAAAATCCAAACTCAACCTCCTACCACCATCCACCTCATCTCAAACCTTCACATTCGACAACGAAAGCCTCCTGCAATCACTCTCCTCTTTCTCTTTCTTCTTCTTCTTCCCAAATTCAACCCTACCAGTCCCCCTAATCACCAACACATCACTCGAAATCAAATCCTCAGGTTCACCAACACACGCTCTCCGTCTCGGCACCGGTTTAATTCCGCGAACAATCGGAACCGGAGACCCGGAATCAAAGCGCGTGACATGCACGAACTGACCTAATTGTATCTTATCGTTTAAAATCAAGTCTACGTCATCGTCGGGGACAATGACGTAAGCGGAGTGAACGGAGTCCGATAGTTTGAGATAGAAGCGTTTGTTGTTGGCGAAAACGTCGTCGCGTGGAACGATTCCGATTACTTGAAGGAGAGGAGAGCGGTGGTCGCCGGCGACTTTGGCGGTGGGGTTGTCTAGGGTTTGGAGGAGCTTGGAGAGAACGCCGGGGGTGAGAGAGGCCATGCGTAATGTGTGACGGAGGACGGTGAGTGTGCCACCATGGCACGGGTGAACGTGTGTTGAGTGTGGGGATGGTATAGAGATTTGTTGGAGAATGGGAGGTTTCAGAAGAATCGAATCTCACAGTGGCATTGGATTGATGGAGGCAGGTATTGAATAGCGTGGCCGGCGTCAATGGCGGAAAGTGGTCAGAGGAGAGGGGGCTCAGGTATCCATGGCCATGTGGAGGGTGTTGAAGCTAATACAGACAACAAGGAACAGATGGGGAGATACTTTTACAAAACATCAACTCCTAAATGACATGACATCTTTTATTTAATAATATTGCTGATTTTTGGATTAATTTATATTGTTAATGTTTTTTCTTGACGGCCATCAGTTTTAGAGAAAACCCGTCCGTCTTAAGGTCCACTACTAGTAAATTTGGTTTGGCTCGATTTTGAACTATCGACATTCAGAGAGGTCTAGTTCTAAACTTTATTGTCACCATCAATGTACTTTAAAGTAATGTTACTAGGAGTTAAACTTAGGACCTCAAGAAGAAAAACCAAAAACTAACCACTGGACCAACTTGTCTGGACATATCGTTAATGTTAATAGGCATTGGTAGCTCCATTATCTAAAAAGAAAAGGTTATTATGAGTTTTGTCCGAATCAAAAATGATACCGGTTAAGTCAAGGATCTTATCACAATAGGCTTTGGACAGTTAGGTATCCTAGATTGGTTACAGGTTGGTCGTTAAAAAAATATATGTAGTTTATGCTTCATTGTCAAAATGAGGATAGTGTCAAGAGTGAGAGATTTTAGAAATGTGTAGTTAATGTTTTTCGATGTTTGGTGAACACTTTAACGAAAAGTTTGTTTATGTTTAATAAACGAATGAAAATGAGCTGAGGTTTTTTGTCCATCTAGTTCAAAGATTAAATGTGAATGCATGTCTCGTTTGTTAATTTATGTCTGTGAACCTTCGTTTAAGTTTGTTCATTTAGGCTCATTTACAACCTTACGTTCATTTATGTTTGTTAGTTTAAGTTTCTTCGTTTAAGTTCATTTATATACTGTATTTGGAAATATTTTATAGGCTCATTATGCTTTAGTCTAGTTTTTTGAGATAATAATATAACCTATTATGTTTGTTTGTGTTTGTTTACATTTGTGAACTGTTTGTTAATATTATTAATAAACAAACATAAATGTACTTATTTTCTTTAGGGTCGTGCTTGTTTGTGTTCAGTTAAAATTAAACGAGCAAATGGCGTTTACAAGCCTATTTCTTTATAAATAGTTGAATATTTGTTTTTCCTAAATTATACGTAACTTTATAAATATCAAACTAGTGTAATTTACTAGTATAGTATAATTAAAAATAGAATAAGAATATTGATAAATAAATTGTTTGCTTAAGGTGGGTTTTGTCGGTAGGAATGGAATTGAAGGAATGACTAATGAGTAACAAAGGGTTTTGGTTAACTTATACGACACAAAAGTAGCATTTTTTAATGTGTACTAATTTTATGGTTATGTTATTATTTTTATGTGTACTAGTTGTATGGTTATGTTATATTATATGTGTAATAAGTTGGTAAACATAATATTTTTTGTGCATCAGCTTATTCCAAATTGTTAGAGAAAAGTTGATACGCTTGTCACAACTTTCTGAACAATATGTTATTAAATACTTCTGGTGAGTTTGATTATCACCTATATACCCCTTAAATGATTTATTAATTTGTTTGAAATATAAAATAAAGAACAAAGGAGAAAAAAGTTTAATTAAACAAACAAAGATATATATATAATAAAATTATATTTATAAAATTGTTAAATTAAATTAAGTGTAAAGTGTAATTTGCGTTCCAGTGATGTAGTGGCATGATCAACATGAAACCTCCATACTTTTTGTTGCCCGAGTCCTTGTGGTTTCAAAATGTAACACTTTATATCTCTCTCGTCAACAATTTGTTAAGTCATGGTTAAATGAAGTGGTAAAATTACTACTTTACCCCCTCTCTCTCTCTAAGTTTTTTCTAAATTATATACGTTGGCTATGATCAAAACTCGAAAGCCAAACAAAAGCTTTTAGCTAGTTAAAAGTTCATAGAATTGATCAACTGTCATTCATAAAACGGCCACAAACACAATAGTTCGGAAATAAAAAGCTATGATTCATGCTTATGCACTTAGTTTATAATTTATGAGTAGCAAGCATGAATAAACAATGAATGCCAGATTGCATAAACTAAATAGATGCATACACACATTCAATATTAACAATTATACCTCATTTACACAAAAATTAGGTCAAAAAAGTTACGAGTATGCAAAAAGAATACTTGGAATCAGCAACGTCTGTGAAAAGAGCAACTAATAAAGTGGTTCCAGATAGCTCGTAAATCTTTGCAAATGAAATAGGATGAAAGCTTTAGTTTACATAGATTGATGGTTGCGATAGAAGATAAAGTGATATTAATGGTGGGTGGTAATGGTGATGATGATAGTGGTGTTTGGTGAGGTTGATGGGGATGATTTTGGTGGGGCGGTGGTGGCAAGTGATAATGATGGTGGTAGTGGGTGGTGGTTTTTAAAGAGAGATGAAACTTGTAATTTTATATATGATATGGGGGTAAATATGTATTTTCACAATGTGAGCTAACAGCTAGATGGCAAGAGGGATGCAGAGTATTAGATTTTTAAACCACAAGGACTCATGCGTCGAAAAATAAGTAAGGGGGTTTCATTTTGGTCTTGCACCAAACCATAGGAACGCAAATTGCACTTTAATCTTAAATTAATAAAATTTCACACAAATTTATATTATAAAAAGTAAACTGGAATGTGTGACCCTCTGATTTTAGTCAAGGAATCACCCTGATCCTTACTTTTTATATTTTGCTTCCACTATGTCTAACAACCCCGAGTCCCTAAAATGGTATATTTGTAATCTTGCCACCCAACACACTGAACCCCTCCTGATAAATACCTTATGTGTCACTGTGTATACCCTAACTCCAACATGTCGTAGTCTGATCGTCCCTCCCAGAAAAATTCACTTTTGTAACTACAATAACCAGCTTTATAATTGTCTAGTTCGTATGATGAATGGTGGATTTTGGAGGATAGATGGTACTGATGACTCATACTCCATATGCTGTAAGTTGACTCTTAATTTATTTATTTATTTATTTATTTTTTTGTTAAAGAACCATAATTTGAAGTGTTTAGTGTAATAATGAGTAAACAAATTTTAGTTTAGTTACAACTAACAAGTCCACACTATTTACTTTGAAAATTTTTCATGGAGGGGAGTTTTCTAGCTATCCTGATAGGGTGAAAGGGGATACGTAAATGGTAAGACAACCTTCATTGATAGTGCTTTTATTGATGATTATGGAATCTCTATGTTGAATAAATGGATAAGGAAATTGGATATCCATGTGATATGGTTTTTTATTACCATTTTACGGTTATGTATTTATGTTTGGATTTGGGTCTTAAGTCTTTGAGTAATGATTTATGGTTATTTTGAAAATTTGTTTGATCTTGTACGAAGTGAAGCTAAGATTATTAAAATATATTTTGAACATTGGCATTCACATGTGTTTATGAACTCACTACTAGAAGATGTTGGTCCTTATAATCTTATCATTGCAATTGAAAAAAAAAGTGAACTCGGCCCATCTAGTTCTATCATTGCAATTGAAATTAGGGAAGAAAGTGGTAAACTTTCAGAGGAGAAAAGTGAGGAAGATGATCCTAATTATATTTAGATGAAGATAATCAAGTGGAGGATGTAAAAATGGGCATAGAGAGTAGAATGATTTACTAAGAACCTACTATGAAGAACTGTTAAGAGCAAACCCTGGGAGCAGTAGCAAAAGATATTTGGAACCATTGTCGAACCGTTGTAGTTGTAACCAGCAAGAAATTTTGGTTTTGTATATATTTTCCAACTTCATTTGCAATGTATTCCTAGTCTATTCAATAAAACAAGTTGGTTATTTTCTTCATTAATTTACAGTCACATTTGTTTATTTTCTTGACTTATCAAATAATATAATTTTTCTAAATTAATAATTCATCTAATTAAATAAAAGTTGCTTTTTTATAAAATTATAAATAAGATTTCAATTTATAAAGTTTGATTTATAAATTATAAAAAAAATACAAAATAAACAAATTTAGATAAGTTATATAAGATGTTTTTAATAAAATAAAACTACAATGGTTAAATTTTCATTCTTTGAAAGTTATTTTGAGTGCTAAAAACTTAATAGCATTTTCGAAACTATAACTAAACTATAGGGACCTTATTTGAAAAAAAATGCCCAAACTTTGAATGTAGTCTTGCCTCTCAAGACTGTTAAATGCGACCACACCGGATCTTTATGATTCGATAAATCTTCGACCAAATCTCAAAATCGTGTTTCCTAAAACTTAAGTCATGAATCTAGATGACATAACGAACCATTTGCGCGCGTAATTAACTGTCAGTTGTATTTTTTGGATCGAAATCTTCTGTTTTTAGTTTTGGTTTAAAGCGGATCAAATTCATAATCAAACATTGTTATCTATCAAATTGTGTGTGCATATATATATACACACACAACAACCAAAACGTCCCTCTGAACGTTTACTTGCAAGCAATTTCACTCCAAATCACTTTGTTACAATTATGTGTCTTCACGGGAGTAGTCACTCGCCAGAACCTTCAAATCTTGCGCAACCCGTATGTTCTTTACACCATTCTTTTCGATTATCTCATAGGATTAAAAGCCCCTTACAAATTGCAATGATTAATGTCTATGTTATTCGAATTTGATGTTTAAGAGGTTAGTATTTGATTCCAATCTAATTTAAGGAAGATACGTGTGAATTGTTTAAAACCATAACATAACTTAAATTGTCAGCAAATGGCGTGATGGTTTTGTCACACCCCAACCGATGGCGGAATCATCGGGCGGACGAAGTAGATTGCTCGAGACTTCATAACGTTAAGTTTATGACAAGAAGTTAAACAACAAATTTTCATTTCGTTTCTAAAATTTCAAGTATATGGCTTTTGGAAACAAATTACAACAATGAAATGTGAAGATACAAGTACAACACCCTAATCAAGAAATGTTTCCACAAAAAACTAAATTAAAAGCAGGTTTCTAGTTCATCCTACTAGATTCCATGCATCGTCTTAATCATCATCATCAACCTGTAACATATATTAATATATAGTTCAACACACAAGGCATTGGCGTGCATACAAGTTTGAATACTAAGTAAATAAAAGTTCAAACAATCCATATGGCATAACCGTTTACTAAGCTAACATACAGTACTAGCAATGCGACTACACATGTCAACCCAAAGTTTACCACTAGCGTAATCTAATCATAGCAATGACTAGACCGTTTTGTTTACTTAACATGACCTCACGAATACAGGCGGTGCGTTAATCCTATAGCGATATACATGTTAAGGGAGGCTTGTACACAGTTAATGACGTAGTATAAAGCATTCGATTCTAGCATATAAGTTTGTATGTATTCATATTAAGCATCCATAATGGATGTTTGTTTGTGATTTATGCATAAAGTATTGTGATTTCAATGCACGGGTATAGCATATAAGTTGCACCCTAAAAGTGTAAAAGTAAAGAGGGGAGTCGAGTATGCTGATAATTTTGCAAACTTCCTAGTATTCCGAGAGTTGAAGAGTTGAGGTGATGAACACTGAAGTTACCCTACATGAGGGAAACATAGGTATCTGAATAGAATGTGTTTGGTGAAGAATTCAGATTTGGATTTGGAAAATATGGAAAGAAAACGTAGAAAATTCCACTTCATGTTAAGTGGGCTAAGCACTTCGTGCGAAGTGACAGTTCTGGAAGGTTTTAGCTCGTTTTGCACCCGTTTCGACACTGATTTCTGTGAACGGAAATTTTAGCAACGAAACAGAACAGGGTCGTAATACTTAATCAGAATGCGATTAATATTACATCCAGACCAGGTTATTAAGAAAATACGATAGTTATGCATAGTTTATGTCCATTTTAGTCAAGTTTGTCATAGAGATCAAGCAAGGAGGTATGGAACCTCGTTAAATGATTCACCAAAGCACTAAGTTTATCAACACAGTTGATAAACCGGGTTAGTCATGAATATACAGAAATTAAATATACAAATGTTCAAGTGAAGTGTGGAACTTAATTCGGGTAGCCAATGCTCCCAACGTTCTCACACATGTTGTAACACAAGTCTAATCCTAGTGAGAATGATGAACTCGGTTAGCTTCTACACTTAGTACAAAAGAAAAAAAGAAGAAGAATTATAAGAAAATGACAAGGTATCAGTGAGATGAACTCACTTGGAAGGTCTAAGGATGATCTGCCAGGAAATCAAAGGTTTTAGAGTGAAAGTGTGAAGATTCGGAAAAATGGAAGTGGTGAAGTGGGTTTGTATTTATGGGAATAAGTTGCTGTCAGCTCCACTTCGTGCGAAGTGGGTTCAGTTCGCACGAGTGAGTTGGTTTGGGGGTTGTTTTTACGTATTTTAGCCGATTTTCGAGTATCTCAAGCATAAAGTTGTAACGTATGAGTATCGCACGTATAGTAAGTATCGATTTGCATGTAAACACGTATTTAAACGATTGATTGTATGTAAAAAAAGTATGTATAAAGTATGGATTTTCATTATGATCACGTCTCGGAGTACAAGTTTGGAAATGAGTTAAAATAAGACATGAATACAGACTTCTATAAATAGAAATACGATTACACTTTCTAAATAAGGAAAGTACAAAAATGCGAAGCATTACAGGTGTAGTAGCATGAATTGTTTAAAACATTAACTAAAGTCTTTATGTAACACATTAATTGAAATTAAACATTTAACAACCCGTAGTCCTAAACATAACTGTACTAAAAGATTCAACTTAAATAACCAAAACTACAATAAAAAACTATCAAACCTAATTACGTTTATACTTTAGGAATACATGCATACTAGAAGCCATTCTTGCACTATACTTTGTCATTAACTTCGTACAAGCATACCTTAACATGCATAGCGCTATGGGAGTAACACATCGCCCTTGTTGGGTCTATGTTAAGTAATCATACAAACAGTCTTATCAACTACAACGACAAGATTACGCTAGTGGATTCTTTAGGTTGACACGTATGTGATGCATGCTAGTTCATGATATGTTATGCCTTAGTATATGTTTTTTACATGTGGATTTCGTTAAAATTCTTTTATACATATGCTAGTATACTAAACATGTATGCTCACCAATACTTTTATGTTGACATGTTACTTTAATATATATTGCAGGAGCTTGATTTGATGCGTTGAAAAGAAATCTAGTAGGAAGGACTAGAAAGTAGAAACGCACATAATTAAATTTATGCTTTGTTGTTTAATTTGTTATGTTCTAAATGTTGTATTTTCCATTGGAAACAATGTATTGCCTTTTAGCATGAAATGAATATCGTTATTTTTAATACTTGTCACGAATAGCCGTTATGAAGTCTCGAGCAATCTCATTTTCGTCTCACTCTAATGTTTCCGCCATCGGTTAGGGTGTGACATTTTATCGGTAATCGCATGATATGAAACATAATGTTAAAACACCATGACATGAACTGTGTATCATCAGCATAACAGAAAACACCACAAAACTAAAGAATACTAGAAAACACCATACTAAGAACACATTTTGAGAAAGTAGGTTGTAAAACATCATACGAAGAACGTATTCTAGAAATGCCGATTTAAAACATCATGTGGAGATGCAGGTTTAAAACACCATACTAAGAACGTATTCTATAAATGCAAGTTTAAAACACCATAAAAAGAACATCTGTTGGAATGCAGGTGTAAAACACTATGAATTGAACTACGATTTATTAAAACACCATGTTATGCAGACTTTGATTTATGATGGACTGGTTATAGTTGAAATCTTTGTAATAGATATGAAATATATGAAATGTAAATTATGATATTTTGTTTCCAAAAAGAACTCAAAAACGGTTAATAAATATTTAACCATTAAATTGTTTTTTGGAGTAAATTACATTGTTACCCTTAATCTTTAATATTATTGCTTGACACGTGCCTTCACCAGAATATTTCTCACACTTCTCACACACTTGCCCTTTTTAAAGGAACCTCTAGATATATACATATATACAATGTTATATATATATATATATATATATATATATATATATTTATATATATATATATATTTAAACGGTTGAGACGTGTGTCGACACAGGTTTTCAAAATGATGTTTTGGGATGGAATCCCGACATTGATAGAACTTATATGTTTAGTTTTATATATATTGTGTGTAAATATATATAATGATAATATGGGTAATAATCACCAATGGGTCGTTAAGTTAAACTTTTTTTAAATGAAAGCATCCTATTTGGTCTAAGCAAGTTGGGTGAACAACTTGCTAAATAGACATGTGTTTAGACCTTAGTGCCTTATATGGTTTAGGACACTTGTAGGTCATGTAACATTGCCAAATTGTTTATTTTATGGCTAGCATTGCATGGAGTTCCAGGTGAGTTCACTGCGTTTTTTTACTATTTTCGTATTTTGGGGGAAATACATTCTTGTTTTATGCTAAGTCATACAGTTTTCATGATATGCATAAAAGGTTTACAATAATATGCATGGTATAGTTTGCATGTTTTTTTATTAAATTGCACGGTAGTTACGAACGAAAACCATCAGGTCTATTATGTGCACATAAGTTTACTTAGTTTGAGCTCGGAAAGTCCTCGTGTTTTTATTTAGTAACCATCAGGTTATCGAGACCGCGAAAAAGTTGGATAGATCTTTTGGGATTGACAATCCCTGCCCTTGGTCAGTCGTGACCCTATGGGAGTGAAATTGTGTCTGAATTTGTTAGGCATTATCATGGTGTATGATGTGGCGAGGAAACGTTTGTCATGGTTTGGTTACGGGCTTTTTTCGGCACATACGTCAGTGTCCTAGCTAGACATTGATTTGATCATCGTGTATTTCGTTAGCTATGCGTACTATTTATTTTCATATATGGTAGGGTTTTCATGGGTGTCTCAGGGGAAGTACTTGTGTCATCAAGTATTCCAAGGGGACGGGTTTTTGTGTGTCCTGGGGGAAGGCCTTGTGTCGTCAAGTACTCCAAGGGGACAGGTTTTCAAGTATTTCAGGGAATGACTTATGTCTATAAGTATTCCGTGATAAATGGTTTTCATAAATATCCTGTAGGGATGGTTTTCAAATGTTTCGGGAAATGACTTGTGTCTATAAGTATTTCGTTGGAAATGAAACAAGTTTTATAAATATCCCTTGGGGATGGTTTTCAAGTATTTCGGGGAATGACTTATGTCTATAAGTATTTCAAATGAAATGGTTTTCATAAATATCTCGTGGGTATGGTTTTCAAGTGTTTTAGGGATGAATTATGTCTACAAGTATTCCAAGGGAATGATTTTCATAAATATCCCGTGGGGATGGTTTTCAAGTGTCCCGGGGAAATGATTTTCATAAATATCTGGTTTTTAAGTGTTCCGGGTGAACGACTTCGAGTACAGTTTTTTTCATTCATGGAGTTGCATGAAAATGATTGGTGAAGTGTTCTTTAATTGGTTTACATGATTTTCATACAAAGGTGTTGCATGAAAATAGGTTTTCATCTTCTGTGAACTCACCAACATTTATGTTGATATTTTTAAGCATGTTTTTCAGATGTTGTAACCCAAGAGGGAGATTACATTTAATTTTTCCTGCATGCTAGGAATGTTGAGCTCTTGGGAGAGCTTCATGATAGCCTTTTTAGCGTATGCTTGTATTAGAATCCTAGTGTTTAGGATTTGTAAAATGTTCTGTAAACGTTTGGATTTATATTATATAAGTGTTTGCTTAATCATATGCTTTAAAACCTTTTTGGTTACACTTGCGCGTTTCCGCTTTAGTGGGGTGTGACAATAACAGACCTCAGGGACCCAGGGAGCAAAATTTGAAAAGTAAGGACCCAAGGTGATTCTTGACTAAAACCACAGGGACACACATTGCAATTTACTCTAAAATAAAAGTGACGAAGAATTCAATTATAAAAAGAAAAGACAACAGATGTGAAATGTACACGTTGTGTCTTAATTAGTAAGAGCACAAGTATTATTTATAAAAAAGTTAAGATGTTAATGTCGGTTAGTGGGATGACGAAATACGTGACAAACCCTAAAGATAAAGGATGGTTTGTACAATTGGACCATGTAATGTGGTTTACTATAATGTCTCTCCAGGTCACTGTCACGTAGACAATGAGCTTTAACTAGACGTTATGGTTTAACTGATATTTAAATAAAAAGAAAAGAAAGAAATCTGATGATTGGTTGCTTTGCACATAGGCCCCACATCTCTCTCCCTCACACCCGTAAATGTACTAATGTCCCCTCCAGTGGTTCCTCCCTTTAACTTCGTGGAGATGGTGTTCTGAGGCGTTACCAGCCAACGTGGAGGGTGGCGTTAACCCACAATGTGTTGTCTAAATAAGGAAAACAAAATGTGTGATGTATTATATATATGTGTGTATGTGTGCGTGCATGTGTGTGTAAAGTACGAAACATGTAATTTTGCTTTTTGATTATATATTTAACACAAAAGTATCATAATGTGAATGGTGGCTTTTAAATAGGTACGACTAAATGTACCCTCTTATATATTTAACGTACCTCTTATGAAAGAAAAAATAAATAGAGATAAGAAATAACTGGTTTAATAGGAGTGGGTACAATCAATACAAATCATTGAATAGAGTATACATTTAACACAATGTTTATAAAGTTATTTCAAGTTACTTCCTAATTTATCTATTTTCTTATTATATATTTACATTTCTCTGTATTCATATATCTTCTTCCATCCTTTCTAAGATTTATATATTTTTTTTAAAAAAAACCTTCTTTCTCTTCTACTAGAATTCCAGCTTCACCTTTTTCACTTTGATCATTGTTAACATTTCTTTTTCTCATAGAATTTTATATTCTGTTTGATTCATAAATAAATAAATGGAATTGTAATGGTAAAAAAAACAAATTTTATCTCATTTTTTTTATTTAAAGTAGTGAAGAATGGAAATATAAGGGTATTTTAGTAATTGAAAAACATTGATGGAAAGTTCAAAATTCTTTCTCAAATAGGAAGAATTGTTAAATTCCTTTAATTGATGTAATTTAGTGGAATATTTTCCAATTTCATTTTTATTATTAAAAACCAACCAAACATAATTTTTGATGAAATGTTTTTCAATTGCGATTTCAATTCCTTTGAAATCCATGAATCAAAGGATCCTTAGAATTAAATTAATTTGATCAAAGAGTTAGATTGCATTCAAGATTTCTAAGATAATATCAATATTATGAACATGTATACACATATAGAGGAAGTTACATTACAAAACACTACATTATTTCAAGAGCAAAATGAACAAAGCTTAATCGTTAGTTTATAAATCAGTATTTATGTTTAAAAAAAATCCATACAAATGCATAAATTCTGTACATAAAAAACATTAAACTAATTTGTATATACTTCTAAAAAAAATTAGATGTTTACATGTAGATGTGCAAGTCATGTGTAGATTATATTTATACTATATATAATGCATAAGACTAAGGCATTTTTAGATACCTAAAAGTTTAAAACTTTTTTTTATTTAAGAGTAAAATCTTAAAATGAACCCTGAGTTTATGTTACTTTTGTCACTTTAGTCCAAAAAGAAATCTTTTGTATCTGGATCCCTGAAGTTTCAATTTTGATGCCATTTTCACCAAATGGCAAACTAGGTTAGAATTTTCTGTTAAACTCCAACTTTTTTGTCGTCTTTCTCGTTTAAATAAAGGGCATATTCATCATTTTAAGTATGAAAATAGTTAATATAACGAGGAAGATAACAAAAAGGTGGAGTTTAATAGAAAATTCTAACCCATTTTGCCATTGGAACGAAAATGGCATAAAAATTGAAACCACATGTACTCAAACATAAAAGGTTTCATATTTGTACTAAAGTGAGTAAAATGATCTAAACCCAGGGACCCTTTTGGCAAGGCCCAACCTAAAATAAGGGTGAATTAATCAAACACAAATTATACTTTAATCCACTTATCTTAATTATACTTTAATCCCTTATCTTTAACAAAATTATAATTAATTAGTTATAGTTATATTTTATCCCCTTAGACTATGTCCATTGATGACTCACTCCAACCAAACCTTTATTAAAAAAATTAATATCTCTTTCTTCTACCTATACAACCCAACCCTACTCAATTTTTAACACACATTCACAAAGTATCCCAACCTAAAATTATATGCTTTTGAACCAACTTCGTCTTTAAAAATAAAATTATATCAAATGTTCATAATTTTTTAAGAAATACCGTGTATTTAGTTTTTTTGTTTAAGTTTAAATATTATAAGTTATTTAAGTAATTAAATTATTACCTGGTTGGTCAACTTAGTTTGGTGTGAGTTTCTTCTTTAATTTTTTTAATTAGTCAAACTTTTGTCTTATTGGTGACCAACCTAACACTAGGTCACCAATGAATATAGTCTTATAAATAAAAATAACTATCTCAGGTTTTTTAAATAGCTATAACCTTTTTGTACGTTAATATTTTTTAAAATAATTACACTATAAAAATTAGTATTTTATTATCTTTAATTTGAGTATGGTATTGCTATAGTTTTTTTATTAAATTGTTTTTATATGTTACGTGATTAATAGTGTCTTAGGATGAGCAATAACTGAAGCGTTAACCGAAACCGAACCAAAAACAGACGAAGCTGAATCGAAATCAACTAAATATCAAAGTACCTGAAAACTAGTTAACCGAAACCTTAATTAACCAAAACCGATTATCGATTTTTTTGTTCCATCATTTTAACCAAAGTAACTGAACTGAACCAAACCATTTGTATTTTCATATAATTCCAGCATTTATACCTTCAATTCATGTATTTCATATTATACCTCCATTTTATGTACTTATACCTCAATTTCATGTATTTCTCAGCAAACGTTTTAGTTAGGTTTGGTTTTGTCTATTAACCAAGATTAATTTCATGTATTTATAATCAAAAGATTTAGCACAAATTTGGTTTTGGCTATTAAACGAATCAAACAAAAAACTGTCCATCTAACAATATAAACCAAACGATTAACCTAAAGTCGACCGGTTAGTAAAATAGACTTTCGATGACTTCAGTTTTGGTTGAGAATAATAACTGTACCAATTAACAATGCACACGCTAGCAATGTCTGTGTTTTTCGCCGCATCACACAGACACCCTTCTAGTTATCTATATATGTATAAGCTCTATAGATTGTTTCCTACATTTCTTAGCTAATATCAATATTATGAACCTATCTATATATACACACACATAAAGTAAGTTTCATCATAAAACACTAAGTTATTTTAAGAACATTAAGTGAGTTTCATCATAAAACACTAACTTATTTAAAGAACAAAACAAGCAAATCTTACACTTACTCGTTTAGTTTATTAGCCAGTATTTCATGCTTATGAAAACAAATATATATTTTTTTCAAATGCATAAACTATGTACATAGAAAACATTAAACTTTTTTTATATTTTTATAAACAAATTTAGACGTTTACATACATGCAAGCAATGTGTAAAATATATAACCTACACATATAAATTCTATAAATAAACAAATTTGTTTCTTTATCTAATTATATTAGGTATGAATAATCATTGCAATCCAATTATTATTTTTTATATATATTATTAATTCTTTTAAGATTGAAAAAAATTATGTTCTTTCCACTATATTTATTCCATACCATATAATAAATATAAACTCTTTGATATTACTTGACGACTTCGGCTGAATACTCAAAAATTTCTCTGTCTCTCTCCTATTAAATAATACTGATTTCAAATAATTAAATTAAACATTTAATTATCTAAAATAAAATCTTTTTATTTTACTAATTTTAAAATGTTCTAAACCATTTCAATTATGTTTTCTTTTTATAATATAATTTTATAATTTCTAAATCTTTATTATTTGTTATTATTTTTATTTCGTCAATGGCGAATGACATCCAACATAAAAAATCTTCGTAGAAACTAATGGTTTTATATGTTGAATTTATTCAACCCATGTAATATATGAGTTTCTAACCTATTATATAATATAAAAATTGCAATTTGGATGAACACTAACTTAGTTTTTGCTTTTTTTTTTTTGTTTTTTGTTTTTTGACTTTTCTTTCTTTTGTCTTTATTATTATTTTTTTATAGCTTTACCCTTTAACTTTTAGTGTTAACAATTACAAACTCTTAACTTTCTAAAATTTTGTAATCAAGTTTTACGTGTTTATTTTTATATACGTGTTTGTATAAATTCAAACTGATTTACGTTTAAACGTAAATTTTCCCCGGTAATAAGTTGGGTCAAATATATATATTCCTTATGCTTATTATTATGTACGTTTCAAGTTGGTCTATGTTTTAATGTAAATTTTATTTTATTTTTTGATAAATGAGTCGGATAAAATATAATACGTTTTCATGCTTATTTTTATGTACGTGTTCAAATGGTCTATGTGACGTAAATTTTGTTCGGAAACACGTCAGTCAAATCTAATACGTTTTCATTAAACGCTATAAATTCGAGTCACTTTACGTTTCGACACCGCTGCAACATGCCGTAACTATTTTCTTACGTGCTTATTTTTATGCACGCGTCAGTATAAATTATAGTTGGTTTACGATTCGACGTAAATTTTCTCCGGAAATACGTGTCAAATATAATTAGAGTTATATATAAGATAACATTTACGTTTCCATTTACAGTTAATTTAAAATCATTTCGTCACACTGTTCAATTCAAATATAATTTTTATGATTTTCGGTCGATGTAAAACATGTGTTGATATTCTTTTGAACATATTTCTTTCAGTTGGTATTATAAACCAAAATAAATATCGATGAAAACTTGCAGCATAACGCGACTAATCTTATTGATTTTACACATATACATAAACATTATCCAATTTCAATGTATGTGGAACTTTCTTTATTTCCCATATAGACTCCCGTAAAACTAGTTTTATATGGTGTTAGAGCATTCATATTCATTCCCTTATCCTATTCTAATAATATATCAAAACTCATTACTTTTACCTCTTTTCAACTAATAATATATTTTTATGAGTTTATCATCACTATTTTTCTATTATGAACTCACAACCACTTTAAAAAAATATAAAAATGTTAACAACGATGAGTAGTGTCCCTTCATGATCCTGATTTATTCTTCATATGTTACCTTTAAGTATTACTCTTCGTTTATTTTGCAATATTATGCCCTCAAATAAAATTTATTTTGCAATATTATGCCTTCAAATAAAATATAAAAATTATCTATCGTAGTGTAAAAATCAAATACATAATCTCCTAAAAGGCATTAGAATCGTCTTATCGAACTCTATGATATGAGTATATTGTCTTTTTATTTAGCATTATGTTTTTTCTATATTTGCGTCATTGTGTATTTTTTCCTCTACGTTGTATTATATTTCTCAGCATTGTATTATTTTTTGCTCGAAATTGCGATCCATTGTGTCTAGGAGACTTTGTAGGATAACTTTACCCATTTATTGTAGGATAGCTTAATATGTCACATGTGTTCTTTATATAGACGGGTCTCATCTTCTAAACCCATTTTGGGTTACTATCAATCTTTGTTGCAAGCTACTTTAATTATCTTATTAAAGTTGTTCATATGATGGTCCGTTTTTTTAATTTCTTCTCAAAGAGTACACATATGTTTTGATTGAATGTGGTATATGTGGGGACTTGCTAACAGTTGGACGCAGAAGTTGATGAAGCTTGTGAAGTCAATTTGATACAGAATCACAGTCATGTATCCAAACAAAATAAAAGAATGATAGATAGACTTGTATCTATTCACATTCATCCTAATGAATCCCTTAAAACCACTCCTAAATATAGTAGTATTTACCGTATAAACGGATATATTGTCAATAGTTTTATTCTACTAGACTACAAATTCTTTTAATTTTTTTCTTAATTCATATAAACGAATATATTGTCAATAGTTTTGTTCTACTAGACTACAAGTTCTTTTGTTATTTTGTCTAATTATATATTATTGTAATAGATGTGTAGTTAATTTAATTTACTAATATTGAATGTTTGAGAATAGAATATGATGATAGATGAATAAATTGTTTGATTAAGGTGGTTCGGTTGGTAGGAATGGAATTTGAATTAATTGAAGGAATGGGTACAAAAGTGTTTGGTTGACTAATATCTCAAAATAGCATAAATTTATTTTATTTTATTTGTAATATAATAGGTGTATGGTTATAGTATACTAGTTTTCTCTCTTAATATCAAGGCCATAATAGTCATTTTAATGTTAACTCATATTTTAACATTGGCTTGTGGTAATTGATAAGGATAAAATCCGTAACAAACCTAGACGTAAATGATTATTCGTGCAATCAATAAATATCAACGATGAAATGTGAAATTTCTTAATTATATGTAAAGTAGCAAAATTGTAATATTGTTCATAAATTGACCGAGAGACCAGGAGTAGGGCTGCAAGCGAACCGAACAAACACGAACAAGACCTTGTTCGTGTTTGTTTGTTAAGATGTATACGTGTTCACGAACTGTTCATGAACGCTTAACGAACGAGATTTTATGTTCGTGTTCGTTTGTTAAGGAAATGAACTTGTTCGTGTTTGTTTGTTAATTTTAGGCAACGAACGAAAACAAACGTTGATGAATACAACTGAGCACAAACTAATGTTCAATAACACAAATGGAAATAAACGAACACAAACAAGCGTTCATGAACAGTTAATGTAAAACAATGACACTTATACATTTTATTTGTCGGAATTTTGAGGTATTTAAATAAAATATAAAAATAAAAACACTAATGAACTATCGAACAAAATCAAACATAAACGAACACGTTACCGAACGTTCACGAACATAAACGAACGAACGCGGCCTCTGTTCATGTTCGTTCATTTAACTAAACGAACGAAATTTCTTGTTCGTGTTCGTTTGTTTAATTAACGAACGAACACAACGACTTCCCACCGAATGGTTCACGAACTGTTCGCTGAACGTTTGGTTCGATTACAACCCTACCCAGGAGTATCATTATGGATGGTGGTGTAAGGGTGGAAGGGGCACTCCTTAAATGAGAGTGGTAAACTTTTTTTTAACCGATAATATCATGACATGTCAACTTCCCTCTCACTTACTATTTTACACTCAATCATTAGAGGTACTCCTCACATAGAGAGTGGTAAACAATTTTCTTTTTTAATAAAATAAAAAATAAATATATGATTCCTTGGAAGGGGTTGGGCACACCATTAACCCCCTCACTCTCCTCTCTCTCTCTCTTTCCTTCCCACATTCGGTGACTACTCACCGAGATACCCACTCCCCCCTCACCGAATGAAGACCAGCGCCCACTTACCACTCAGTAAACTCACTCACCAATAAGTCTCCGATGATGCCCCTTCAACCCTAAGTTGTTGAACCTAGGAAAGTATTGATTAACCCAAAACTAAACAACTAATTAATATAAGTTGTTTTTCACAACAAGTAAGAAGTGCAGAAAAAATAATATTGAAGCTAAATAAAGAAAAGACAAATATAAAGTTATTTCGAGTTACTTCCTAATTTCTTCAATTATCTTGTTAAGATCTGTTATTTAATCCTCTATATGATTTGTCGTTTTGTATAAACGTGTTTTTCTTTCTCTCCTACCCTTCCAACCCGACCTTCTTCGCATTTTTGGTCATTTCTAATCTTTTGTTTCTCCTTATTAGTGCCATGGAATTCATCTCTCAAAGTCAGATTAATTCTCTCTTTAGCATATCGCTAATATGATATGAGATAACATCATCATGTAAATGTTAAAATCACACAGTTCATATATAATATATATAAAAGAATAGAGAGAGAGAGAGAGAGTATGGTTCATGCGAGAACTAGCTTTAACGAGAGAACTTGAAAACTAGTGTGAACACAAACAAATGGAAAGCAAATTCTTGTATTGTGACTGTCTTGCTGACCGCAAGGTCCGTTATACCACGGGCTGACTCAAAGGTCTAGCTCTAACCTAGTGGAACAACGAGAATAAGACTTGGGGAGTCGAAGCGGTCGTAGCCTTAAATTGGGAACAAGTCAAGCAAATCATGACCCGATGGTTTTGCCAGCTGATGAAATCAAAAAGTTGCAAGACGAGTTCTAGGCTTTGAAGCAAGTAGGCGATGAGGATATCGCCTAAAATAAGCGATTCCACAAGCTTAATCAGTGAGTCCCTTCCTATCTAGACTCATAAAAAAATACATCGGGGGTCTTCCATATATAATCCATGACCCAGTTCTGAGCAGTGAACTTGCAACCCTTGAAGCTATTATTCGTATAGCCTCTCAACTCACTAAACATCATGTAAAGGTTGGGGATTTCAAGAGAAAAAGAGACAAGAGTACAGCTGACAAGACTTTAGTGGTAGAAACAAAGGAGGCCGAACCTAAGTCATCCTCTTGTTTCAATTCCAAAAGGAAGCGAAAGGGAAGAACTGTGCTGTAACCAACTCAACCAAACACCCCACACCACTCCACCCATCCAAGCATCTCCAATTACCCAAGTTTCACCACCCGCTACACCGTATAAAAAGCCTTATACCGGTACTTACCCATTGTGCAATCATTGCGAATATCACCACCCAACTAGAATCCCGTGCCAATACTGTGTTGGTTGTGGATGGGCTGGTCACTCAGTCCAGACATGTCGCACTTTGCCGAACAAGCCCAAAACCGTATAAAAAGCCTTATACTGGTACACGAACGAACATAAATAAGAAATTCTGTTCGGTTAGTTAAATGAATAAACACGAACAGATGTCTCGTTCATTCAGTTACGTTCGTGAACGTTCGGTAATGTGTTCATGAACAGTCCTTTATGTTCATTTACTTATGTTGTTCATTAAAGATTTTTTAGCGTTTATTTATTTTATCTAAACTTTTTATATTCTTTAATTTTTACTTATGTCAATAACCAGACAGAAAAAACATAGGTAGCCCTATCTCCACCTTATTTATGTATTGCTCCACTTTCCTTCTCATTATTCACATCGGAAAAATGCTATCGACCATGCGTTCAATGATTAGGGCTTCAAGGTCTAGTGCCGCTCCCTCTCGCCATCCACCTCTAGTTACTGTCGTCTTCGCTGATTTTATATGTGTTCGTGAATCGTTCGTGAAAATGTTTCTTTTTTGTAACATCCGCCAAAGACGTGTCTCCGAAACTAGACCCGGATTGCAGAACCGGATCCATCAGAGAATTTAATTAAGTTGGAATTTTCGTAATTGTTATCATTTTATTGGTTAATGTTGGTTACATGTCGCGTTAGAAAAAAAAACCCGGCAAAAAAAACATTAAACCTTTAACATTTTCAGTTAGTTCCGTTAGATTTATACAAGAGAAGCTTTAATTGAGTTAATTGGAATTATAAGTTAAAGGGTTAATTTTGCAATTAATAGAAACTATAACTTAAATCAACTTACTAAGTTAGTTTGTTAAATGAAAACCTGGTTAGCTTAGTTAATAAAGTGCAGGGGTCTAGTGCAAATTTTGAAACTTGTTAAGAGATTGTATAGGAAAAAAAGGAAAAGGGAAACCGGATTGAACGGGTTTTGAATCGGGGTCCTCCCGGATCAACCAAACAAGCGCGCACCACCGGGCTACCATGCTGTTTGGTGATAGGAGTAAGAGCTTATTCCTTATAACTACGGTACAAATCAGACCTGCAACTTTTCTTCTTCCCCGTCGTGACGTACGGAACCTGACCCACCCGTTTCTTCGTCGAAAATCGATGTTTCAGTTTTGTTTTTGTTTCTTTTAAGTCGTGTTAATCAGGATTAATGATTTAGGCAACCAATCTTTTGATTAACATCATTTAACCAACTAAATTAAAATTAACCATAATCACCATTAAAACACTTCAAGTTCATCTTAGGTTTTAACTCTTTTCATAAAATTGGATCCCAAACTTTACACCATTGCAACCCTCTGCTAAAATCTAACAAAATTCCACTTAGATTTCATCATTCCATCAACTGTGCATCACGAATTTGATCCAAGAAAATTCTAAGGCTTGAAAACTTCAAGCCTTGATTCCTCCTTCATTCTTTAACCAAATCATGTAATTTCAAAACCTGTTCTTGTTAATTTTTCTAGCTCTACAAAACTCATCTATCCATTTCTGTGGTAGAGGGCATAATCTGTACGAAATTTGTTTCTTTATTTCTAGGGTTCTTGAAACTTGAATTTAAGGATTTTTAATCTAGTTTAATGTTTTGTGAAATTGAACCTGCTAAATTTATTATTATTATTATTATTATTAGTTAATTAGAATTCTGGAATTTTGAAATTTATTAGAAATAGTATGTAACCGAACAATTTAAGTTGCTATATTAGTTTATAAAATTCATGTAAAAATACAAATAGTCAAAGTATTATATCACCAACTTTATAATATTAATAGTAGTTAAATTGGTTGTGAAAGTTTTATAAAGAATTCACATATAATTTTGTAATTGTTCATAAAAAGTAGTTTAGATAATATATAAAACTATCTATATTCTTTTTATAAAAAAATAAGTAATTTAGTTATTACAAAATAACCCTTGTGAGTAAATGATGTCTCACATTAAAATGTCAGATGGTAAAATGCATTAGATGGATAATTATAATCATCAAATATATATATATATATATATATATATGTATATATGTTTTGGAAAGTTTAAATGGGAAGAAAAATTTTGTATGAATAAAAAAATAACTTTTAAACCAATAGAAATTCCCCATTTACTTCATTTAATGTGTGTATTTAATATTATGAAAAAGGGAATATAGGTAAATCTATAATTGCATTAATTAGCTAATTAATTAACTTGTAACTCATTTTTTTCATATACTCTTTCAAGATAAAATAATTTATGGTGTAGGACAATTCTCGACATGTGTAGGATAAATTTTAGTATGTGTCGGATAAATTTTGAAATGTGTAGGGTAAATTTACATGTGTGTAGGGTAAATTCCGGTAAATATAAGACATATGTAGGATAAATTTTGAAATATGTAGGATAAAATGTTTTTGCTTTATTAATGAGATATAACATAATTAATGAGAGAAGTTATAAACTATTTAATGTTTTACCACTATCCTTTCTTCTTTTTCTTCTCACATTAAATTTTTTCTCAAATGAACCTTCCCATATATATATATAATATATATATATATATATATAATATATTGGAGGGTTATCTTGAGAACGCTAAATATTGCGAGAACTTTGAGAATGAAAGAAAAAACCCATCAAAACCAATTTTTTTAATACAAACATCATTATATTTAAAATACATAAGAATTTAAAATATAAATAGTTTATTTCTTTTCTCAAAACCACTCTTATTAGATTTTTTACACATGTTTAAATAATAAACTTAACATGGGTAAATTTTCTTTATTTAAAAATTCACGTAAATTAAAATGAGTAAATCTAGTTTTAACATTGTATTAGAATAATAATGATAAGCGCAAAAATTTTTTTGAATTTGAATTGTTTTTTACCAAGTTCTCGTGGTTTTTTTTCATTCGCTCTCACCTGATGCAAATTTTTGCATGCCACATTTTTTATTTTTTATTCTTTTGCTGGAACAAGTTATTTTTTTAATAGTCCAGTTCTCATGGTTCTCACAACTTAAGATAGTTCTCATTTTACCCTTTCCCTACATATATTCTTAAACAATATTTACAAATAAAATAAATATTTAATAAGTGTGTAATGATTTTCATATTTATTTGTTTAGATAGTAACATGTTTATATTATAATCATGTTGAGAAATTTATCAGCAAAATTCAACACACAAGAAATATACCAAACCTAAATAACTTTAGATCCAAGTAAAATACATATATAATAAATGTGTGATGATTTTCATATTTATTTGTTTAGATAATAACATATTTATACCATAAATGAAATTTATTAGCAAAATTCAACACACAAGAAATATACCAAACCTAAATAACTTTATATTATTATTTCTTCACAACAATTTCCTATCAAGGCTCATATTTATTTATATCATGTATGGACCTAAACTCATATGTATTAAATTGATTATCTGGAAAATTAAATATGTTTTTGTTGATTTGTTAGGAATTTACTATAAAAATCAAGACTTAAAATTATATAGTTAATGCTAATGACCTTCAGTTCAAGTGGTAGGAGGACTTGAGTTCTTCTGTGAAGACTCAAGTTCGATTATCATTTGGTGCAAAAAAGAGTGAGGTACTGGTGGACAATAATAGGAGACCCAGGGAAACCTGGGTTCGATCCTTGAGCCTAATGGATTTTACCGGTAACTTATTGTTTGTGCCTACGAGCCGATGGGTTACCGGGTTTTCCTTGGAAGTGGTGGACGACTCGGGGTACTCCGTTTGTCCAGTGGGTGCCCCGAAAGTGCTCGAGATTGATTCATCGGCCGTTAAAAAAAGTTATATAATTAATGATAGTTTATTTCCTTTGAAAATATATCAAGCCCTAATCAAAGACACCTTTACATATATATTTAATCGTCAAAGTCCATTTATATATATATATATATATATGTTTGGTTAGGAATTTTTTATGAAACAAATAATATTTTATACAAAAGTCTACAAATATAAGAACCGAATTATTAGTCCCTTTATATTATTCCGTTTTTTAATTTGTTTATTTTATATTTCTTTAAGGTGACTATTGATTTTTGGAATCTTTTTTCGAACACTTGTGCGGTTTTACTTAAGGATTTAATGGAACGCAAACAATGAGTAAAGTTTATTTCTTTTTTACATTAAACTTTTGGGGTGTATTATTGTGTCATGAAGTTTCTTGATTATTTAAATCTTTTACCAAGCATGCAATGTTAGTGTGTATTATATGTATTGTTTGGTGGTTGTTTATTTAGTTGTTGTCTTGGTTATTGAATTCAAGCAAACAAGCATATTGTGGATCTACAGCTGACCTTTCCTCATGACTATGGGATGTGGTATCGCCTTAGACTTTCTTTCGTGGGCTGACTTTTCCTCATGACTATGGGATGTCGGTACACCTCATTTAATCACACCCTTACAGGTGTGGGACACAATCATTTGGTTTTGGTTTATTTTATTTATGATTTATTGTCTTATTAACCATTATATATGTGTACACATGAAGTTGCATGTTATTTCTAAATTAAAAATGTGAATTTAAGTTTACCTAATTTGAATTTACTCACCAGCTTATTGTAGTTAACCCCAAGATCTTTTTACACATGATACAAGTATGAGAATTGAAGACATGACTGACTCAAGATCACATAGGATCTTTCTCATAGTGATTAATAAAGACAAATTTTATGTATTTTATTTGGGTATTTGATCTTATATGAAATGTGTGACATTTTAATTATGACTTGTTTAACTTTGAAATTTTAATACTGACACAAGCTTTGGATCATCATTATGCTCCGTACCAATCCGTTACGGGTTAGAGTTTGACACTTTCCTTAATGAACGAACATGAATATAAAATCTAGTTCGGTAATTATTCATGAACTGATCGAACACATTATATTCTTAATGAACGAATACAAACAACACCTTATTTGTGTTCATTGAATTCATTTATAACCTTACTTATAATATAATAACCTATTATAAAAATATGGATGAAACATTGTAAATACTGTTATAAGCTAATACAATTGTAATTGTGAAATACTATTATAAGCTAATACAACTATACAAGTAACGCTATCAAAATTCAATATCTTTTTTTTTTGTTGGCAACGGCTATACCAAGAAACCTTTATGTTATGTGCTTCCCAATTAGACTCCCAATGTAAAACTAATTTTTGTCAGCAATTTACGTAGTTTATTTTGTTCTTTTCTTATTTTTTTCATATAACTATTATTGTTGTTTATTTTGCAATATTGTAAGACTTTGTACCTACAAATAAATACGAAACAACTATTATTGATCGTTTATTTTGCAATATTGTAAGAATTTATACCTACAAATAAATACGAAACAATTAACTATCACATCCAACGTTTTCAACAACAAGAACACAAAATTTGCCAGTAAATTAATATATAAAATATGTATAAACTAGTATTAAGCACTTCCACGTTGCAGCGAGGGCGAACACTAATGCCACACTACTGTCAGCGACCATCAACACTGAAGTTGCGGCGTGTTAATGCGAAGAAATTAAACCGAAACGTAAAACATAAATAGAATAACTAAGTTGATCTAGGATTCACGCGTTACGATGAACCCGCGTCTAGTTTTTTTTTGTTTGACAGGTTCATTCGTAATCTATATATAATATATATCATTACCACTATACAATATCTATATATCATTACCACTATATAACCATAATGCATACATTACAACAACCATTGCATCAATATGTTGCAAATTATACCACTATACAAACCATAATATATACATTACAGTTTCATTGTAATCTATATATAATATATATCATTACCACTATACAATATCTATATATCATTACCACTATATAAACTATAATGCATACATTACAACAACCATTGCATCAATATGTTGCAAATTATACCACTATACAAACCATAATGCATACATTACAACAACCATTGCATCAATATGTTGCAAAAAATATATATGATATGATATGATATGATATAATATTAATATAATATAATAGGTGAGGTTGTTGTGAGAAAATTTAAAAGTGCGAGAAGGGTAAGAAAAAATATCAACCATTAGATTAAATATCTAATGGTTGAGATCATAGTGGCATTATTGTAAATAAAGTGTCAAACAATTAAAACTGATTGGAGCATTCAGGGGTGTTTTAGACATTTTAACCTAATTCAAAACAGAGACCGTATCGTCTCCACAACAATCACAATCAAAACTTCGACAATTTCGAAGGTTATTCAGGAAACAATCTTCAATAGCAGTTGTAATCACAAAATCACTCTGCACAAATGAAGAAAATTAAGGAACAATATCTTGGCAACCGGAAGAAGGAGACGAAGGCGCAGACTCCGTCGATGGGGAAACCTGCAAAATCACATACAGGTATGTAATGTGAAACAAAAGCAGGGTGTTTTTAGTTGTATTTAAACATTTTATTGTGTTATTGCTGATTCCTTTAGTTGGTATGATTAGGGTTTTCGATAAGTGGCTTAATTTCAACCGAATGAAACTATTATGGTGTTTTTCAATGACTTATTAAGGTTTTGGTTTTATTTTTATCAATGGAGTTCGATTTAAGTCATATTCATAAAAAAAAACAAAACTGATTTATGATTTAGGGATTAGATGTTATGGTGTCTTTAAGAGTTTGTGGTGTATTTATAAATTGTTAGTTTGGGTTTTGGTTTCTGTTAGGGTTTACCTATTAGGGTGTTATAAAAAAATCAATGGTGTTATTTTTGAAGTCTGCAAACTCATGGTTTACAATTTATTTGAGAATATTGTATGTTTTGGTGTTTTTAAGTGTTTATGGTGTTTTTATAAATTGTTAGTTTGGTTTTTGGTTTATGTTTGGGTTTACATATTAGGGTGTTATTTACAGTCAGTGGTGTTATTTCTGAAGTCTTCAAATACATGGTTTACAACTTATTTGATAATATTGTATGTTATGGTGTTTTACAAATACTATAGAGCTTTTTCATAAACTGTGATAGTGTTTTACGTATACTGTGGTGATTTTTTATCTATTAGGGTGTAATATAATGAGTTGTATTCGTTCAACAAAACTTCTGTGGGGTGTCTTCAATGAGTTTGCTGCATTCTAAGACCTGGGGTTTGTCTGTTAGAGATTACTGTTAGGGAGTTATTTAATGAGGTGTATACATTCATCAAATACTGATGTGGTGTTTTCGAGTAGTTACTCTGTTTTTGGGTGTTATTTACCATCTATGGGGTTCGTAAAATAAGTTGTATTCATTGAAACAAAAAAATGCATCCCAAAACTTAGGGTTTATCTGTGAGTATGGTTTTTGGTTTCTGTGTGCGTATTCAATGAGTTATGCTGTTTTTTGAGTTCATTCAAACAAAACTGCATTCCAGTACTTGGTGTTTGTCTGTTTGGGTGGGTTTTTAGTTTCTGCGGCTATTCCTGTTATAGCTTACCTGTTAGGGTGTTATTTAGTGAGTTGTAGTCATTCAACAAACACTGCGGTGAGTTGTCTTCAATGAGTTCTTTCATTTTTGTTTTTAATCCTGATTTGGTCTCATACCTAGTGTTATAGCACATTTGTTTCAATAACTTGGTTTATATATATACATTTGGTATAATACATTTGTTGTAATAACTAGGGTTATAATACATTTGTTGCATGTGTGTACTATGTAATTAGGAAAAGCCAGCGTCTCCATACAAAAATGTACCGCTCCAAATACAAGAACACAAAAGAAACTGTTGTCGTGTGTTCGGATTCAGATGGACAGGAATATGAGAAACAAGGTACTTGCATTGCAAATAAATGTCACGCACTTGTTTAATGATTGAAACATACAAAATAACTGACAAGACTTGACTTTAGTTGGTCCAGATGTGCATGCTCATAAAGCTGGGCGTATTAGTGATATTACAAATCAAAACAAGGAAGTGCCGCCACAACCAGAACCAAAAACAACAACAGTAATGCCCCCGCCAGGGAAGCAATTCGAATCAACTGTAAGATGGTTGGTTGCAGGAACTAACACAAACGGTATGCATCTTTTCGTTGAAAATTAAATTGAACTAAATGTCTATATTGTGCGTTATTACTAATAGTATGTTCGTTTAACGTAGAATCAAAGTTAACCACAAAGAAGCCTGATCAGGTGATTTCAAAGCCATCGTCCGACCCGGGCGATGACTTTGTTGACACCCCACCAGGAAAACAAAAGAAGTCGCTAGCCAAAAGATCGCCGATTCATGCAAAACGGCAAATACAATCACAACCTTACAAGACCTATACTGGAACAAAAATTAGGCCAAAAGTTTCAATCGATAATTTGTTGAATCTAACAGGTGGTTTGAGTGCGAAACAACGAGAGAAGGTTTACGAGATCGGATTTGGCTCAATTTTCAGCCTTCAGGTTACTGGTGTCCCTACCGCAATCGCACACTGGTTGGTCACAAATTTTGACCCAGATGCGTGCGTCTTGAATGTAGGAAACAACAGGCTGATACCCATCACTGCAAACCTTGTATACCGCATATTCAAGCTGCCTCGTGGAGGAAATGTGCTGGTTGAGCAGACAAAGGCAAGCAAGAGGAGGGATGAAGTTATGAAGGAATTTAGGGATCAATTTAAAGATGTACAAAGAAAAAGACTGTCTCCATTGCAGCTGATCATGCATATATTGAGTATAGACGACTACAAACGGTTATTCGATCTGAATTTCATAGTTGTATACTTTTCATTTCTGGGAGAAATGACGAGCAACAACTCGGTTAATGTCCGGTATCTTCCGTGCATAAAGCCAGAAGTTGAAATATCAAGTTTTGATTGGTGTTGCGTGCCTCAACCGCATGAAGAGATCGTGGCATGGTGACGAGGATCATTTCAGGGGCCCAATGCTTTTACTGATGGTAAGTTAATACTAAATAAAACATAAACAATAAGAAATCATGCATTTAAAGTTTGTAGAAACTGTACTAAACCTCTTTCCATGAAACTTGACAGATGGCCTATGCAATCGAGAAAAAAAAGATACCTTCAACACATAGTTCGGCTCTGATTGGATTAGCAACTGATGACTTGTTTGAGGAGTTGGCTTCAGAGATGGAACGTAAAAAGATATAAAGTGAGGATGTTGAGTCAGCAAGAAAGGGAGAAAAAAGGAAACGTGGATCAGAGGAAATCAGTGGAAGGGAAAAGAAAAATGTGAATAAAGGTACTACAGAAGTTGAAGATGATGACGCACACCTTGGTATATACAAGCATTGTGCGGACTACTTTCTGACGCAAACTGAAACCCAAACGTGTGCCATGCTTGTAGGTCCAGATGGAGCATTTTGTGTGCCGATGGTGTCGCAGTACGGAGACACACAATCGCCCCCATCCGCATCTGGAAGAGAATCTGATGAGGTAAATAAACAATAGGTTGTAAATAGACTACAATATATATTGTTTTACCAAATATGTTGTTAACCGGATTTTGAAACAGGATAAATGCAACCTTTTGGACAAGTTGTTCTGTAATTTTGAACGATGTGTACGTAGCATCAATGAGACGATTGCGGAATCGTGTGCATTGTATCCAAAAAGTGAGAAATTGAAGGAAAAAGCATTGACATGGAATAGAATGAAGTTGAAACATCTACAAGCGGATGAGGCGAGCACGCAAGATGTCAACCGTCATGAAGGTAGTGTAACATTAACCAGTAATAACACTACTCCAAATACGAGAAATCATGAAACTATGTCACAAAAAATCTCCCTTTTCACCAATGCCGTCATCATTTGTGGCAGAGGTAGAGGCAGCGATAGACGCGGTGGATACAGCAAAGACAACCCAGACCCGGTTCAATGTGTCAGGGCTTGAGGCAGTGAACCTGTCAAAAAAACTTGACAGTGTTTGGGATCATGATGAAAGTGGTGAGGGGGTCGATCTGCGATGCACGAAAAAACACCACGCCCCAAAAGGACAATAATTTTGCCGCCAACGCTACGGTCGCCATATGTCAGCCACGTAGTTTCGTTGCGGGCCAGGCGAGAGAAGTCCGAAGAAGTCATAGCACGGTGTATTTTCTGCGGGGTGCGTAACGCGTGGTACGTATCCATCGTACAATTATACTTATTCATTAACATTATTTATTTAAAATAAGTCTCTCGTGTTGTAGGGATGTAATTTTCAGCAATAATGGTCAACTTTCGGTGATGAGGGCACCATTCGAATCAATGGTACCGGGTGTAACGGTACATATTGATGTCATCAGTGCATGGGCTGTAGTCTTGAACTACGAGGAGAGAATGAGGAAGATGGGAACAGCCCCAAAGTTGTTCTGCAACGCTGGAATGTTGGTATGTGTTATTTATTGATTATGGTGTTGATTGTACTACTGTTCTGGTGTGTGTGTGTCTGCGTATATACTTGTGGGGTGTGTTCCGTTAAAAGTGAAGTTGTTTCTTGACCACCATAAACTACTTATATTTCGTTTGTTTATCAAGTAAACCTTTTATAATATTTGTATTCATTATGTTGCTTTTACATCTAACCATCTACCTACCCTTATTTTGAACAAGAACTACATGAGGCGCGCCTCACGCATTAGGCACACCGGACTATGTTTATGATTGTATTTTATATGATCATTGCATAATCCAGTACTTATGATTAAATATTTTTAAACCAAGCTTTGACTATATATCTATGATTCGAAAGATGGTTTTTAATCATTGCAGTTTAGTTTCTTCTGTTACCTAAGTTTTCTGCAATATGATTAAGTTGGTTTGCTTGTTACCCTGTGTACCTATCTCTTTGGAGTGGTTCACTTTATACTGTATGATAGTATCTCATTTTAAGATCAGGTTAAATGAAAGTTCGAAAGAATTCTCTTGAAGCACGGATTGGACCAGTGAAAAAATCTTTGCATTTTAGTCAGTTTTGAGGTTTTCAATTTTAGAGCATAATGGACATGAAATAGTTAAATCATTGGTAAGACAGTCCTAGGCCTGCATATTGTTTAAATTTAGATGAAACCTAAATTCACTCATGGTGTTATTCTGTTATAAACGTATGTAAACTCGGTTATTGGAGCTGTAATAACATAGGGAAAAATTTTGTTTTGGAGCTGTAATAACACCATATCATCTAAATTTTTTTTTTAAATAAACATATGCAGCTTGAAAAGGAGTTCGACTTACCAGAAAAAGACTGGATATCAAGGTTTGCAGAGAACATGAAGTATGTAGTAGACGGTACGGAACAAAAGACATTTAAAGTTTCCAGAGGGTGTACATCCCTATCTTGAATGGGGAGCACTACTTTCTGCTTTTTTTCAACTTGTCAACGACCCAAATAATAATCATCGACAACATAGAGGGTGAAGCTGGTTTAGAAGAAAGATACGGCGGGACGGTCGAAAAAATGGAACGGACAACTCAGAAATATACATAACTATATTTACATATTGTAAAAAAAGAACAATAATGTAACATCTGTAAAAATTGGGTTTTCAAAACCCGCTTCGTTTTGTAATCGAATATCAAGTTATAAAAGTTACGTTAAATATTTATGAGTATTTTGATTCAAAACGATACATAATTAATAAATAAACTAAACTATAAAAATTATATTTGATAAAAAGTTAAAACAAAATAAATAAAAAAATTATGTTGCTGCCGGGACTCGAACCCGGGTCAGCCAAGAAACTCCAACGCCTTAACACACACTCACATCACCACTCCGCCGCTTTGTGTTTTCTGTTATCTCTAGGAAACAAATGAGATTTATACACAAACTCGGTTAAAACCGGTTGCGCCAACTGAGAAACTGAAATCGGCAAATCAATCGTCTAATCGTTTGATTAATCGTTCATTCACATTTTATAACCGATGAACCGATGATTGTAATCAATTCAGAAGTGATTGAACATCAATTTTCTTTATTAATCGGTTTTTATAACCGAAATGAATCAAGTCACAATTACTTCAATTCCAGACCTCTCTCGCGACTCAGAAACGTCATAACAATACTCCATTTCACTTTCGTCACATTTTCAGACCATCAGAACGCTTAAAACAGCTCGCCAGAATTTCCTGCAAAAGTCACCGGAAAACCGTATTCACCCTCAAACGGTAAATCTTTCAATATTCGTTGTAGTTCAACAATTATTAGACTATTTCTAACTTAAACCTCTCAATTGAAATCGAATTCAGGCGCTGTATTCAACTAATTCCAATTCGCCGGAACTCCCCTGAAAATCTTTATTTCCGTCTGTGAAACGGTAAGGACCTTCAAACACATCGTTAACGTTTGTTTATCACTTCAATTCCACAATCGACTAATCAAAACAGTCAATTATCTTGTTCAGTTGAAGAGCATAAAAACAGGGACCGACACATCGCCGGAAATCTGAAATAAACCGTTCATCGGTATGTTCACCTCTAATTACCGTCTCTGCCTTTTCATTTAAGCTTTAATAATGTCTGTAAATCGTAAAAACAAGGAACGAGTTAGTAAATCAGTTGACTGTAATTTGAATGAAGAAGACGAAGCTAATTAAGTTATAAGTATATTTAAAACTAGTAAAATGAACGGGTTAGACACACAGTCCAGCGGTGGACTGTGTGCAAAATACATACGCATGTCCCGAGTTCGATTCCTGCTATACGCACTCCTTATATAATAAAATGCCTTTTTGTCAAAAACTAAACCGGGTTAACTCAGTTAGTTGTTAAGTATAATAAAAACCGAGATAATAACCAGGTTAGACACACAGTCCAGCGGTGGACTGTGTGCAACATTAAGCCATACGTCGCGCGTTCGAAACCCGTCACTAGCACCGGTCCGTTGAATTAAAATGTTTTTGAAATTAAAAAGAATTTCGGTTAAACTGAATAAGTGTATAAATATAATTAAAAACAAGATTATTTCGGGTTAGACACGTAGCTCAGTTGGTAGAGCTGCGTGCACGCGTACGGGAGGTCTCGGGTTCGAGCCTCACCCAGCGCAGACCATGTCCCTGACCGAACCGGTCAACAAGTCAACGGTCAACGGTCAACGCAAAATAAACAAATTTTTTTATATTTTTATTTATTTAATTTAATTTAAAAATCAATTAAAAATACTAAAAAATAACATTTTTAAAGATAGAAAATAGCTTTAAACTCAGAAAAAATATATCTAAAAATTTCATTAAAATCCTTAATAAAAATCCACTCATTTATATATTTTTCCGTTAGTATTTAGGTTAGTATTCCTCGTTGTTCCGCTCATCTAATTCGTGCGCATCTCACCATCTCCAATCCAACGCACCCAATGTGAGTGAATCTTTACAAATTCCCCGTTTTAATCACGTTTTGGGGTGTATCATGTGTCTTGATATATATATATTATACTTAAACGATTGTGCATACATCATCTCATGAACTAGTGTATTCAGTTTGTTTCTGTTGTGTAGTTATTGTGGATGCAAGTTTTATTATTTTCAGTACATGCAATTTCATAGGCCGCCGCTCCCCATTACATTATGAGCGTTGAGCATGTTCCCCATTTCATTATGAGGTTGAACCTGGCGTGCCCACATACGATCGGCTCCGTTTGATTGAGCCTTGATCGCACAGACATTTTCATTTTCAGTACATGCAATACGATCGGCTCCGTTTGATTGAGCCTTGATCGCACAGTTTCATTTATGTTATTTACAGTATGATGTTGGTATGTTCATGTATGCTGTCATATGTTATTGTATGTTATAGTTGTGACTGCTATTTGCCATTGCTTGATTATTTACATTTGCTCATCTATGATTATGCACAATTTTTCATTGATAAACTAACAAGTAACTCATTAATAAATGTTTATCTAATAAGGTTCACTCGCCAACTTATGTTGACCCAAAAACCCCCCATTTTACACATGATACAGGTGAACCAGCAGCAGCTAGGAAATCATAGGACTTGGACTAGAAGGATAAAACGATTTAGAGTTGGGATTGTTATGTTTGGTTTATTTTCTTTGTATTGAATGAACATGTTTGGATTTTTGGAAATGTAACTTTGACTTTATTAAATATGAAACATATTAGTAAATGTCATGAGCTTTGGTGATAACCCAATTATGCCCCGACTCTTATTCCGCTGCGGGTCGGGGTGTGACAGATTGGTATCAGAGCCATGACTATAGGGATATAGGATAGGTTATTAGACCCTTAGAGCCTATACTATAGTCGATTAGAAACTTATAAGATTTTTGTGTGTTACATGCCAAATTTCATGATGTTTATATGTTTTATGTTAAATGTTACATTTAATATTGTGCAAGCATGTTCATAAGTATGTGTTATCATATAATGCCTATCATGAATCGTATACTCATAACATATCACATCCATGAAAGCACACACCATATCATGATTGCTTTTACAATGATTTTCGTGTTTTCAAATCTCATCAAAGTGAGTTCTCATGACGGGCATGTAGTAACTGGAAGGGTACCAGTACCGGTAGTCGGAACGTCCTGTCTAGGCTGGCATTCGTATAAATCCAAAATAAAGAACCAGTTTGCCTACCTGGGGACTAACGATGAGAGTACGAAGTACCTATTAGGCCAAAGCATGCTATACCAAACGTCGTGTGAGCTAACCCCACTTTGAGTTGTCATTGTGTCTACACCTGGACACGTTCCGACCAAACATCTCATGAACATATTTTGTGGTTTGCATTCGGGGGATGCGAGTGTTAAATTGCCAATACTAATGTGAATCCTACCAAGCCAATAGCCATGGGGGCCCACATGACTATGTAGGTGAAGGTATGGGGGACATTTGAGGCCCAACATGAGCGAACCCAAGACATCCTATGGATGTAGTTGCATTATTGATATTTATGTTATTTTCATTTTCTTAAAGACACATGACACCTAAAAAGACATCATAAACTCACAATCTTCTCATTGTATGATCCTGTAGATGTCGTCTAGACAGCAACGAAGGGGTAAAAGATCGGGAAGGTCTCAGGAACGTTTGGCCACTCAGATCGCGAAACAAATGGCCACGATACTGCCTGACATTGTGGTCCAAGTACAACAAGCCCTTGCTACAAATCCTACTAACCCTCCCCAACAACAGGACCAGAACATCGACAACCCTCCTACCAGCAAGTGCTCTTACAAACATTTTAAGTCTTGTGATCCTCCTAAATTTGAAGGGACCGAGGGTGTCACTGATCTCCTACATTGGTTCGAGGAGATGGAAAACACCTTTCTAAACTGCGATTGTCCTGAGGATCGCAAGGTTCGATACGCCACCGGGAGACTATTTGGGGTAGCTCTCACTTGGTGGAATACTGAGAAAGGGAAGAGGGGAACTGAAGATGCGATGGCCTTAACTTGGGAGGAGTTAAGGGAAATCATGACTAGGCGTTTCTGTCCTAGAAGTGAAATTAAAAAGCTGGAGGACGAATTTCATTCTCTAAAGCAAAAGGAGGGTGATCACACTACCTATGACAAGAGGTTCTTGGAGTTGAACCAAATGGTTTCAAATTTGTTCACCCCAACCTATCGTCTGATCGAGCATTATATTCGACGACTTCCCTCGAAAATCCAAGATTCAGTTCTCAGCGTTTCACCAGTAACACTTGAAGCTGCTATGGAGTTAGCAACTGAACTGACCGAAAACCGAATTCGCAACGGGAAGTTCAAAGAAGAGAAGAAGAAAGCCCCTGTTGAGGGACAAACTTCAAACCACCCCATTCCTTCCTCTAAGTTTGCTAACAAGAGGAAGCGCAACAACAGAAATTTTGCAGTTACCCAAACCAACTCCCCTATTCCTGCTGCACCCATTACTCAAGTCACTCCTTCACCCGCACCATACAGAAGACCCTACACTGGCCCATTACCAAAATGTAACCGTTGCCAATATCACCATTCCCCTGATCATCCTTGCCAATATTGCACCGGCTGCGGTCGCGCAGGTCATACTGTTCAAACTTGCCGCATGCCTCAACGAACGAACCGCCACCAACCTTTAACCCAAACCCACCAACAGATAATGGGCCAAGCCCAACAACCCCTACTATTACCCCCACCCAACCTTTAGCCCAAACATATTACCAGCCCAATTATCCTATGGGTCAACCAATGCGGGCTTGCTACAATTGCGGTGACCCGAGTCATTTCAGAAACACATGTCCAAGGCTGGTTAATATTATTCATGCTCAGGCCCAAGCCAACCCAGTGAACCAAGCAAACCAAGCTCCCCCACCTGCAAGAGGGAGAGCTTTCAATATCAACGCTAACCAGGCCAGAGCTGACGGCAATGTGGTCAACGGTACGTTCCTTATAAATGGTAGATATGCCTCTATGTTATTTGATACTGGTGCGGATAGAAGTTTTGTGTCTTTAGAATTTGAACCTATCTTAAGCAAAAATCGGGATAAGCTCACGGAATCCATAACGGTAGAAGTTGCGGACGGGAAACCAGTTTTATTAAACTCTATTTTACGCAACTGTACACTCACCTTAAACGACCACGATTTCTCAGTCGATCTTATTCCTATGAAGCTGGGAAGTTTTGACATTATAATCGGTATGGATTGGCTCAGTCAACATCAGGCGGAAGTTGTATGTCGTGAAAAATTTATTCTTATTCCTCTTTCAAACGGTCAGACTCTTCGAATCATTGGAGAAACCTCGTCGAAAGGGCTCAGCTTAATGTCTTGTCTTCAAGCTCAAAAATATCTTCGCAAGAATTATGTCGCGTTTTTAGCTCATATCATCAAAAAGGGAACCATGGAGAAGAAACTTGAAGACATTCCTGTAGTAAAAGACTTCCCGCAAGTTTTTCCTGACGACATTTCAGGACTTCCTCCAGTTAGAGACGTCGAATTCCGTATTGATCTTATACCTGGTGCTACACCAGTTGCAAAGTCTCCTTATAGGTTAGCCCCCTCTGAAATGCAAGAGCTAGCCAGTCAATTGCAAGAGTTGACTGACAAGGGATTCATACGTCCTAGCTCGTCGCCTTGGGGTGCACCTGTCCTTTTTGTAAAGAAGAAAGATGGATCGTTTACTATGTGCATCGACTACAGAGAGCTCAACAAGTTGACAATCAAGAATCGCTATCCTTTACCTCGCATTGATGATCTTCTTGACCAACTACAAGGTGCCAGCTGCTTTTCAAAAATCGATCTTCGATCTGGCTATCATCAACTTAGAGTGCATGAAGAAGACGTCCCTAAGACTGCTTTTCGAACTCGTTATGGCCACTATGAATTCATGGTTATGCCATTTGGATTAACCAACACACCAGCTGTCTTCATGTACCTAATGAACAGAGTGTGCAAACCTTATCTTGATCGATTTGTTATAGTCTTCATCGACGATATTCGTATTTATTCAAAATATAAATCTGATCATGAGCGTCATCTTCGACTCGTTCTTGCACTTCTCGAAAAGGAAAAGCTTTATGCCAAATTCTCCAAATGTGAATTCTGGTTAAAAGAGGTGCAATTCCTCGGGCATGTAGTCAATGACAAGGGAATACATGTTGATCCTTCAAAGATCAAAGCGGTTCAAGAATGGCAAGCTCCACGTACACCAACTGAAGTAAGATCTTTTCTTGGACTAGCTGGCTATTATCGTCGGTTCATTTCAAACTTCTCTCGCATTGCTGTACCACTCACGGCTTTAACTCATAAGGGAAAACCTTTCATATGGGGACCCAAGCAAGAAGAAGCCTTTCAAACTCTTAAACAAAAACTTTGTGATGCACCAATCCTCACTCTTCCTGATGTCACACCCCGACCCGCAGCGGAATAAGAGTCGGGCATAATTGGGTTATCACCAAAGCTCATGATGTTTACTAATATGTTTCATATTTATTAAATCCAAATTACATTTCAATGTTCCAAGTCAAATTCATACAATACAAGGAAAGGAAAAATTTAACTAAAACAAATCCATAATCTAAACTGGTTTATTCTTCTAAGCCGCCCTATATGTTTCTTGCTTCAACTTGATCACCTGTATCATGTGTAAAAATGGGAAATTTTGGGTCAACAAAAGTTGGCGAGTGAACCTTGTTAAAAACATTTGTTATCAATTCATTATTGTAATTTATTTAGGAAAAATTGTGCAATAATCATATATGAACAAATGTATGTAAACATAACGATCACAAACCACCTTGCTTAAACATGAAATAAGAATGACATTGTATATGTTGGCAACGTCCCGTTCACGCTCATAGGTAATGGGGAACGGACGGCCTATGCTAATGTATGTGAGATCAAGGCTCAATCAAACGGAGCCGATCTTATGTTGGAAACGCCTGGTTCACGCTCATAGGTAATGGGGAACAGCTCACGCTCATAGGTAATGGGGAGCGGCAGCCTATGAAATGTATGTACTGAAATGATAAAATTAATCTAAACTTCAACCACACAAACAATGGATACACATTGAATACACATTTGATCATGAACATGATGGATGCACAAATGTTTGATTATAATAAATAAATACGACACATGATACACCCCAAAATGTGATTAAAACGGCGAATTGGTAGAGATTCACTCACATTGGGTGCGTTTGTTTGAAGATTGTTGAATGCGCACGAGTTTAGGGGATTGATCGACGAGAGATAACTAACCAAATAAATAACGAAAGGTACGGTAAGTATGTGGATTTTATTAACTATTTTAATAAGATTTTTGGGTATGACTTTGTGAGTTTAAGGCTACTTTCTAACTTTGAAAACGTTATTTTTAAGTATTTTTAATTGATTTTTAAATTAAATAATTAATTAAAATAAATAAAAAAAATGTTGACTTTGACCGTTGACCGAGACCGTTGACCGTTGACCGTTGACCGGTTCGGTCGGTTATATTGTTGCACTGAGCGAGGTTCGAACCGGTGACCTCCCGTACGCGTGCACGCAGCTCTACCAACTGAGCTACGTGTCTAACCCGAAATAATTCTGTTTTTAATTATACTTATATACTATTTAATTTAATCCGAAAATTATTTATTTTTAAAAAGCTTTTAGACGTATCGGACCGGTGCTGACCACAGGTCTCGAACCCGGGACCTGTGGGTTAGCGTACACACAGTCCACCGCTGGACAGTGTGTCTCACTTGGTTATTAACTCGGTTTTTATTATACTTAACATAGACTGTGAGTCAACCCGGTTCAGTTAAAAAGGCATATTTTTATTTCAAGTGAGTAAAGCTGGGACATGATTCGAAGTTGCATGTGTGTTTGTTGCACACAGTCCACCGCTGGACTGTGTGTCTAACCCGTTCATTAAACCGATTTTAATTAATCTTATATTATACAACACTTCATCTTCTTCGTTCAAAACACACAGACATCGACCAATTGACTGTTATTTGTTAAATTAGCTCAATGAATGTTATGAGCCATCGTAAAGAAAATGAACGGAAAGAGATTGGAGGGTTGATTGTACCAACTGTTCGTTTTTCTTCAGATGTCCGGCAAGGTCGTCGGCTCCGTCTTGGTGAGCTGCGGCTAATAGGATCTACCAACAATTTGGAGGGATTAGATGTGAAATGGAACTACTGGGTAACGACTATCAGTAAATTAGAAGAATCATACCGGTTAACAGCAGTTTCCTTGAAAGCTCAGAATTTCTCCGGCGAAAACAGATAATCCGGCTACGTCGTCTGGAAAGGATTCTGGGTGAGGGATTGATATTAGAATTTTGTCTAATAAAGGAATGAGCCAAAAAAATCGAAGTAATTACCGTGTAGGTGGAAGTCTCGGTTTTCCGGAGACTTGCAGATGTTTTCCGGTGAGTAAATTTTCATCGAGAAAAGGTGCGATTTGTGAGCGAAAAGGTTTCCGGTGGATTGTGGGTGAATTTATAGGGAAGTATCGAGATGTATGGGGTCTGAATTCGGTCTCAATTCAAGGTCAGCCGTTCTCCGGCGGTTACGACTGATGTCGCGGGTTCAGACGTCGGTTATAACCGTCGTTAGAGTTAATTCTTCGGTTATTTTGGACGGAAACGTAAATTATCGGCGAAGTCGTCGGGATTTCCGACGACTGCTATTTGGGCGCAATTTGACTGAATTTGACTTCCGCGCTTTATTATTTGAATTAATTGATTCATTATATTATCAGAAAATCAAAGTGGCGGAGCGGTGGATGGCGTGAAAGTTAAGTCTTTGGGGAATATCCGGCTGACTCGGGTTCGACTCCCGGCAGCCGGTTTTCCTTTTTAATTAATTTATTTTTATATTTTACCATTATAATTTATATCTTCTAATTCGTTGATTAATTATGAATCGTATAAAATTAAAATAAGCCATAAATGAACAACAAAAATTTAAAACTGATTGTTTGGTTATTAAACGAAGCGGGTTTTGAAAACCCGTTTTTCGACAAATGTTACACCTAAAGGTTGTGATGATTTTGTAGTTTATTGCGACGCGTCAGGGCAAGGATTAGGCTGCGTTCTAATGCAAAGAGGAAAAGTCATAGCTTATGCTTCGAGACAACTCAAGACCCATGAAAAGAACTACACCACTCATGACCTAGAACTTGGAGCTGTTGTGTTCGCTCTTAAGATATGGAGACATTATCTCTATGGTACTAAGTGTGAAATATACACTAACCACAAGAGTCTTCAACATATCTTCAATCAAAAAGAGTTAAACATGAGGCAACGAAGATGGGTCGAACTTCTAAATGATTACGACTGTGAAATTAGATACCACCCTGGTAAAGCAAATGTGGTGGCTGATGCACTTAGTCGAAAGGGTTATGCGAACTCCATTCATCTTCTATGTTCGCAAATTGTAACCGACATTAAAGATCAAATTCGAGAAGCCCAACACGTTTCAATAACGGAAGAAGATGTGCGAAAGGAGATGTCCTGTGGAGCTGAGTTAAAAATCGAAACTAAATCTGACGGTATTCTGTATTACCTAGATCGTATCTGGATTCCTAACCACAACAATCTTCGTGAAACTCTTATGAATGAAGCTCACAAAACGCGATATTCTATACACCCAGGAGCCGATAAGATGTATCAAGACCTACGATATACCTATTGGTGGCCTGGAATGAAGAAGGATATTGCTGTATTTGTTTCTAAGTGCCTTACATGTTCCAAGGTGAAGGCTGAACACCAAAGACCCTCAGGACTTCTAGTCCAACCGGAAATACCTGTATGGAAGTGGGAAAATATAACCATGGATTTCATTACCGGGTTACCTCGCACTTCTGGTGGGTATGACACTATATGGGTGATTATAGACCGACTTACAAAATCAGCTTACTTTATTCCTATCCGCGAAGATTTCAAGAACGAAAAGCTTGCACGTATTTATATCAACGAAATCGTAAGCCGACATGGGGTACTGTTAAGCATTATTTCTGATCGTGACGGTCGTTTCACTTCACGAACATGGCAAACAGTACAATCCGCTATGGGCACGCGATTAGATCTCAGTACCGCCTATCATCCTCAAACTGATGGACAGTCTGAGCGCACCATTCAAACCATTGAAGATATGCTTAGAGCATGTGTCATAGACTTCGAGGGAAATTGGGACGCCCACCTACCATTAGTTGAATTTTCGTACAACAACAGCTATCATTCGAGCATCGGTATGGCACCTTTTGAAGCCTTATATGGTAAGTGCCGATCTCCTATATGTTGGCACGAAATTGGGGAAGCTCAAATTACTGGTCCAGAATTGATCCAAGAAACCACAGGCAAGATCCATCAAATTCGAAACAATCTTCAAGCGGCTCAAAGTCGTCAAAAGAGTTACGCAGATAAACGACGGAAGCCCTTAGAGTTTAACATTGGTGATTACGTACTTTTAAAAGTATCACCGTGGAAGGGAGTAGTTCGTTTTGGTCAAAAGGGCAAGCTAGCACCACGTTACGTAGGACCTTTCAAGATACTCGAAAGAGAGTAGGTCCTGTAGCATACAAGCTTGATCTACCAGAAGAACTCAACAGGATTCATCCCACATTCCACGTGTCGAACTTGAAGAAGTGCCTCGCTGATGAGAACCTCCACATCCCGCTGGAAGATATTCAGATTGATGAATCTATGCATTTTATTGAAAGACCAGTGGAGATCATGGACTACGGAGAGAAACGTGTACGACAAAGTCGCATTCCAATTGTTAGGGTACGCTGGGAGTCGAAACGGGGACCTGAGTTTACTTGGGAACGTGAAGACTCAATGCGTGAAAAATACCCGCATCTTTTTCCTACTACTTCAACTACTTAAATTTCGGGACGAAATTCCTAAAAGTAGGGGATACTGTAACATTTGTAAAAATCGGGTTTTCAAAACCCGCTCCGTTTTGTAATCGAATATCAAGTTATAAAAGTTACGTTAAATATTTATGAGTATTTTGATTCAAAACGATACATAATTAATAAATAAACTAAACTATAAAAATTATATTTGATAAAAAGTTAAAACAAAATAAATAAAAAAATTATGTTGCTGCCGGGATTCGAACCCGGGTCAGCCAAGAAACTCCAACGCCTTAACACACACTCACATCACCACTCTGCTGCTTTGTGTTTTCTGTTACCTCTAGGAAACAAATGAGATTTATACACAAACTCGGTTAAAACCGGTTGCGCCAACTGAGAAACTGAAATCGGCAAATCAATCGTCTAATCGTTTGATTAATCGTTCATTCACATTTTATAACCGATGAACCGATGATTGTAATCAATTCAGAAGTGATTGAACATCAATTTTCTTTATTAATCGGTTTTTATAACCGAAATGAATCAAGTCACAATTACTTCAATTCCAGACCTCTCTCGCGACTCAGAAACGTCATAACAATACTCCATTTCACTTTCGTCACATTTTCAGACCATCAGAACGGTTAAAACAGCTCGCCAGAATTTCCTGCAAAAGTCGCCGGAAAACCGTATTCACCCTCAAACGGTAAATCTTTCAATATTCGTTGTAGTTCAACAATTATTAGACTATTTCTAACTTAAACCTCTCAATTGAAATCGAATTCAGGCGCTGTATTCAACTAATTCCAGTTCGCCGGAACTCCCCTGAAAATCTTTATTTCCGTCTGTGAAATGGTAAGGACCTTCAAACACATCGTTAACGTTTGTTTATCACTTCAATTCCATAATCGACTAATCAAAACAGTCAATTATCTTGTTCAGTTGAAGAGCATAAAAACAGGGACCGACACATCGCCGGAAATCTGAAATAAACCGTTCATCGGTATGTTCACCTCTAATTACCGTCTCTGCCTTTTCATTTAAGCTTTAATAATGTCTGTAAATCGTAAAAACAAGGAACGAGTTAGTAAATCATTTGACTGTAATTTGAATGAAGAAGACGAAGCTAATTAAGTTATAAGTATATTTAAAACTAGTAAAATGAACGGGTTAGACACACAGTCCAGCGGTGGACTGTGTGCAAAATACATACGCATGTCCCGAGTTCGATTCCTACTATACGCACTCCTTATATAATAAAATGCCTTTTTGTCAAAAACTAAACCGGGTTAACTCAGTTAGTTGTTAAGTATAATAAAAACCGAGATAATAACCAGGTTAGACGCACAGTCCAGCGGTGGACTGTGTGCAACATTAAGCCATACGTCGCGCGTTCGAAACCCGTCACTAGCACCGGTCCGTTGAATTAAAATGTTTTTGAAATTAAAAAGAATTTCGGTTAAACTGAATAAGTGTATAAATATAATTAAAAACAAGATTATTTCGGGTTAGACACGTAGCTCAGTTGGTAGAGCTGCGTGCACGCGTACGGGAGGTCTCGGGTTCGAGCCTCACCCAGCGCAGACCATGTCCCTGACCGAACCGGTCAACAAGTCAACAGGTCAACGGTCAACGGTCAACGCAAAATAAACAATTTTTTTTATATTTTTATTTATTTAATTTAATTTAAAAATCAATTAAAAATACTTAAAAATAACAATTTTAAAGATAGAAAATAGCTTTAAACTTACAAAAATATATCTAAAAATTTCATTAAAATCCTTAATAAAAATCCACTCATTTAATATATTTTTCCGTTATTATTTAGGTTAGTATTCCTCGTTGTTCCGCTCATCTAATTCGTGCGCATCTCACCATCTCCAATCCAACGCACCCAATGTGAGTGAATCTTTACAAATTCCCCGTTTTAATCACGTTTTGGGGTGTATCATGTGTCTTGATATATAAATTATACTTAAACCATTGTGCATACATCATATCATGAACTAGTGTATTCAGTTTGTTTCTGTTGTGTAGTTATTGTGGATGCAAGTTTTATTATTTTCAGTACATGCAATTTCATAGGCCGCCGCTCCCTATTACATTATGAGCGTTGAGCATGTTCCCCATTTCATTATGAGGTTGAACCTGGCGTGCCCACATACGATCGGCTCCGTTTGATTGAGCCTTGATCGCACAGACATTTTCATTTTCAGTACATGCAATACGATCGGCTCCGTTTGATTGAGCCTTGATCGCACAGTTTCATTTATGTTATTTACAGTATGATGTTGGTATGTTCATGTATGCTGTCATATGTTATTGTATGTTATAGTTGTGACTGCTATTTGCCATTGCTTGATTATTTACATTTGCTCATCTATGATTATGCACAATTTTTCATTGATAAACTAACAAGTAACTCATTAATAAATGTTTATCTAATAAGGTTCACTCGCCAACTTATGTTGACCCAAAAACCCTCCATTTTACACATGATACAGGTGAACCAGCAGCAGCTAGGAACACATAGGACTTGGACTAGAAGGACAAAACGATTTAGAGTTGGGATTGTTATGTTTGGTTTATTTTCTTTGTATTGAATGAACATGTTTGGATTTTTGGAAATGTAACTTTGACTTTATTAAATATGAAACATATTAGTAAATGTCATGAGCTTTGGTGATAACCCAATTATGCCCCGACTCTTATTCCGCTGCGGGTCGGGGTGTGACAAATAATGTATTACCGGATGTATTATTTTAGATAAGTGCCTTTTGTGGGTTCCTTAGCCGTATACAGCCTGTGGTAGCTGATAAACTAAGAGTTATCAAACCCGTAAGATGGAATTCCCATGGCAGACTCGGTTTAACGGTACCGACTGTGGTATTTTCTTAATGCGACATATGGAGACCTACAACGGTAAGCTAAAGGTTCCCCGGTAAAACTGAGAAACATACCTGTAGATGCGCATGATTGTATCTGCTTACGAAAACACATGTCTTTTGACTTATATAGGAACAAGTGTGAAAGATTGGAAATATGGACTATTATCAGAGAGGAACGCAAAGGGGGAAGTCTTAGATAATCAAAGAAAGGAATCACCGATCTATGCAAGAAGTATGTTTAAAAAATGCTTCTTAGTGAGGTGAACTCAGTACGAGTGGTTGTAGAGACTGAAGTTAGAGAGTTTGCTTGTTTGGACGGGGTCGAAAGAGTGAAGCTCGAAGAAAATGCAATACAAAGAATTTGTCGCAGGTTGGATGGTTTAATGTAGGTTTCAAACAAGTTAATCCAGTTGGTATATTTTCAATTTGGTTGCTCTAAACAATTGTGTGATGTGTGAACATTTTATGGGGTTTTTTCGATTAAAAAATGGTGTGACATTTGATCATTTCTTTTGCGTTTTGTTTTTTTGTCTTTATTATTATTATTTTTTTTACTTTCTCTTATATTTTGCTGCAATAAACTAGTTTTATATCGTTCAGGTCAGATGGAATTAGCGAATATCACGAAATATATGCTTGAAATCAAAACACTGTTACATAAAAGACAAGATAACAAAACTGTATAAATTGTTATAACTCATGGCATAAACCTATTCAGTTGGCTAAACCTCTCTTGAAAATAAAAAGAACAACATAATAACAAATTGACAGAACACCATACGATATATAAAAACACAAAGCATTTGGATACATTAACAAAAATACATTGTTATACCAAGATGCAATATGTACACTTTTGAAAATTCACCCGTCAAAAAAACTCATCACGGTAAAAACTAAACAAGTGTATAACGTTTCAAATAAAAAATTGAAGTATATAGGTTCAACCGAAAACCACTTTGTACAAACACAAACAAAAATGACTTATCCAACACTCCATAATCGTCTGCTTCATCCTCGTCTGTTTCATCCTCGTCAGATTCGACCACTTCTTCCCCCCCCGTCTTCCTCAGAACTAGCATCTTCTTTCCTTTTAGGGTGTTTACAGGTACGTATGTTATTACCGTACCTAAAGCAATTTTGACAACAACGTCTCTTGTTACCCGTTTGGCTTCTTACAATTTCATGTTTAGACTTCATCCGTTTCCGCTTACACATACCTTTATGTCTAGTTCCAACGGGGACACGCGCTAACTGTAGATGGTTGTGTATTGCCAGTTATTTCAGCAAACCTTTCCCTACGACTCTTACGAGGTGCATGTAACACCTCGTAAAATCGTGTCCAATAATATAGTGACACGTGTTATATATTTTTTTCTATTAAAGACTAATAGGGACTGAAGGTGTCAATATGCTCAAACTAAGTCTATGAGTGATCTTCTGATATCAACATGCATAAAACTTAGCCTCTGAGTGACCATTAGTGTCAACATGCTTAAACTTAGCCTCGGAGTGACCATTAGTGTCAACATGCTTAAACTTGGCCTCTGAGTGACCATTAGTGTCAACATGCCAGCCTCTGAGTGCATCGGGGTCAACATGCTTATACTGAGCCTCTGAGTGATCCTTTACGAAATCCTAACTCTCATATGAGCCATTAGTTGGACGAGAGGGATTAATTAGGAAAATCCGCTAATGTTGGACAATGGAAGGGTTATGTAATACCACGTAAAATTCGTGTTCGGTAATATACCGACACGTGTACATACCCTCGGATCATACCTCAATAAGTTAGCTACTCAACTAAACCTAAAACAAGTCTAAAATTCACAAAGATTTTATATATAAACTAACCGTAACCTACGGTCTAGGACCGTAGGCTATGGTCTAAAGCTGCTGAAACAAAATAACACTGACCGTAAGCTACGGTCTGGCGACCGTAGCCTACGGTGGGCCTCTGAAGCTCTTATTTTTCACCATTTAAACTTTCAGCAAATTACCCAAAGACCCCTAGACTTTATTATTTTCATATAACTTGTTTAAACAAGTTGTTTCTAAACCCGAACGTCTCTCGGTTGAGACGATATATTTTTTTTTACCATCCTCGAGCATTCCGCTCTTTTACCAAACCTTTAACTCTTTAAAACCATAAGTATTCGTATCTTTACGTTTAAGCTAGTAAACACTTTTCAGTCGTAAAGACACCTAATGTGACACCCACTAACGTTTGGTTATTCTTACTTTTCTTCAATACATCTCGTGTTGAATGAAAAGAACTAGTTGTGTCATTATGTCATGGAATATAAGTTAAGGGACAATTCATGACATTTAATAAAACTATTTTTGAGGGACTAATTGTGTCAAAACCCCAAATCTTTGTGAGGATGACACCTAGCCTGCAAATTGCCACACTTCACCAGCTCTTGACACCTAATTGGACACATGTAATGATCCTACAACACACCTAACACATGGCTCCATCTCCTTGCATCTCTTACACTATAAATAGACACTTAAGTTCACTTATTCCTTGCTCATTCACTTCTTCTCCTCTCTATTACACTCTTGGAAGTTCCTGACCATTTTGGAGCTTCCCTTTGAGTTCTAAGTTTCCATTGGATCACTTGTAAGTGCTCCATCTCTGCTCTTTTCTTTTTATATGCTTTTAATTGCCAAAAGTCAAGCATGTTCGACAAATGCCTTGACTTTCGGTTAAGACCATTATGGTCCAGCCATTGTTTGAAATGAACATGGCTAAGTGATCGTAATTAGGAAAGTATTAACCCCTTAAAGGGGCACCTCCTAAGGATCACGTTTACTAGGCCAATTGACGGGTCAAAGTTTATGTTTTAAAAAGTCAAACGGGTCAGATTTCATAAATATTATATCTGAGTTTATATATGTTATAAACATGTTTTTGACACTTAAACAAGTTGGTAATAATTATTAGAACATGTGGGAACATGTTCGATCCGTCAATTTCAGTCCTAGAGTCGGTTCGCAACCGAAAGTCGCGAAGTTTGACTTTTCCTTTGACTTTCGATTCTGACCCGACTTAGATTAGTTAACTTCTGAATTAAGGTCACATCATGATCGTAATGCAATGTAGCATAACCCTGTGAGGTTATATTACATGATCGTAATCATAATCATAATCTGAGTTTATACACAAGTTCCGTAAAATGTCAAAATTTGACTAAAATGCCCTTTTTACATAAAACATGGTTTTAATTAACAATGGACTAGCAAATGAATTACCTACTGATATGTTAATGTAATTAACATATTATGATGTTAATATTCTGATCATAAACTAATTTTAGTATAATATCGTAAACTATACTTTTAAATGACCAAAATGCCCTTTTGGTGCATAGTTTGGTCTTAAACAATAAATCACACCTATGTGTGTTATCTTACTGATAATATATCACAAATTAAGTACTTTTACAGAATGTTTATGATCATAACATCAGAATACATGCAAGTTCTTTTTATACGACATATAATTACCAAAACGCCCTTATGAGGCATAATTTCGTTTTTAAAACCTTTTCAGGCATGTAAGTTGATATCCTACTGATATTACAACTTATTTAAAGTATAATGACATTTAGAACTTGTTCATGTCTCATCCGGTTACCCAATATCGCTTATATGCATACGGTTAAGCATATGTAAATAGTTTACGAAAATTAACCGAAACGGGTTCAACCTTATCATTTTAATCTCAAATTCCAGAATGTTAATTGTTTACCCATATTATACAAGTCTTAAGTACTTGTAGGGTATAAACTACATTCTATCCGGTCATCGCTTAATCTAGCGTATCGTACCGTTTTTGATCCATTACGCTAGTCGGTCTAAGTCTATGACTTAAATTAAGACCGTTAGCATTTTAATTAGTTAGCTTATGCCATAATCCAGACTAGAGCCTTCAAGTAAATCCTATCTGCACATAGTTCATTTTGAATACGGCTGAGATATAAATCTTGCATTTTAATCAAGACTAGCTCAGGTAAATACTTTTGACTTATTTACCCTATACGGGCTTGGAATATGGTAAATTATTACCGCTTGGTCAGAAATGGGATCAATCAATGCTGATTAGTGGCTAGTAAATCCGCATATTCTGTTTTAATCAGTTTTGTTTGATAACTTAAACATCGGGGGTTAACTACCGTGTCCTGGATATCCTCGGCTCATTACATTAGATAATGGCCACGACCTTTAGCGCGGGGTGTAGGCATACACCTGACAGACGCTCAAATGCAACTACCCAAACTTGTTGGGGATAACTCCTTTGTGAGTTTATAAGTGGTGTGTATGTTAATCATGTCTCGGTTTTTGTACAGGGCCCTGTATGTATGGACAAACATGTGAATCTGTTAACAATGTTGCAAGGTCAACTTTCCCAAGTTATAAAAGATTTTGTGTCTTGTGCACTTAAAATCATTTTCAAATGTTTTCAAAATGAGTCAGTCGGGTGTATTTACCAGCGAAAGCTGACGTATTTTCAAAAGACTAAGCTGCAGGTACAATACGAAATAGGCTGGAAGCTGCTCGGTAGAGATATAAGAGGATCTTGCAAATCCTTAGATCTTCCCAAAGTCTATTATACATTTTTGTACATTTTACGATCCGCCTGTGGATCTTTCTTTACAAGCCGTTTGTATATTATTTTTCATACTTTGACATTTGGTTTGTAATAGTAATTTAACTCCAAGACTTCCGCTGTGCTGTGTTTAATTGACTATGATGATATCAACTTACGTCATGATATTCCCACCCGGGCCCACCGGTGTTTGGTTGAAATTACGGGGTGTGACAGTGCATTCCCGACAGCCTCATCAGCTGAATCGAAAAACTTAACCACATGATCCCTAAATGAGCACAATGCATCGAAATTGGTAACAAGCTTGTTAATAACCGACTCTGTATATTTTGTTATCTCACGTACAACCCGGTTTAATTCATTATACCGATCTTCGTCCTCATTCCTACCTAAATTAACACCAGGAGAGCTATTGGGAACAGCCTCCCTCGTCCAACGTCTAAGTTTATATCGTTGAGGGAATTCCATCACGTCAAGCATCCTAAGCACGCAGAATATGTGTGAGCACAACAACCCAAACTGTTCGAATCTTTTGCATGTACAGTATATAGTCATGTCGGTCTCCCGCACCATTACCTATGAGACACAACAAAAAACATATAAATTCTTACAAAAAAGCGATTAACCAAATGACACCATACTAATTCATGTGTCGGAGCCAAGTATATTTAAAGTAAAATGTAAACAAAACAACAAAAATAACGTCTATTGTATACCTCGAAGAAAGTGGTGCATGGTTATTCCCAATCCTTCACAAAAAATTTAACGAAGTCATCACTAGTTTCCCACTTTCCAATAGCACATCTATGAATACCATTTTGTATCTCCAATTGGACATCAAAAAAATAGTGCGTGTGTATAACCTCGCGACCTCCTCCTCCTAAACAAAGTCTACATCCCATATGTCAGCAATCGTGTTTCTAGTGTCATGGTCGTTCTTCCTATGCTCATGTCTTTGAGCTTCAATTGCAGAATCAAAATGCCCCAAAAATTCAACAAGGGTACACTCCGGGTCACAAAACTGTCTAAAAATGGTTCTCACTCTCTGAAAGAGATGATGTGCGCATGAGCCCAGACATGTACTCGTCACGATAATACGTCGGTATCCGACTGCCCCTGATATGATAAATAGACTATAACCATTCATTCTCAGAAAGATTAAAATCATTCATTATGGTACACCATTCGCTTCAAACTTCTCGGGTAGTATAGAATCGGTCCACACAATGGCACACAACCTCTTCTTGAAATCTGTACTATTACAAATTGTAGGGCCAACCTAAAACACCATTGAAAAAAAATGTAAACAAAATAAAGACAATATAACAAAATGAAAAATCTTAATAGATTGAATAAGCAAAAACACCTTAACAGTAAGCTTGTCCATTATATGCCACATGCATAACCGATGCCTACTCTCAGGCCATGTATCTTCAATAGCCTTCTTCATGGCTGGGTCTTGGTCGGTCACGACAACCGGAGGAGCACGACCAAAAGATTCACGTAAAACCCTAAGCAACCAACTATACGTTTCAGTGGTTTTGTTTCCTATTATAGCGGCCCCAAGTGTAACGTTACGATTATGGTTGTCGATACCAGTAAATGGTACGAACATCATTTTGTACCTAACACAAAAAATGAAAAAAACACCATATAAATATCTTTTATATAAAACTAAAAAAGAATTTAAAAAAACAAACAACAAAATTAATTAGTAAATAAACTTGTTACGCCGATATGTTGCATCAAATGACACAACGTCACGGAAAACTGAATAATTCTGCTTGGCCTCCTCGTCTGCCCATAACAAAGCCCTTAATATACCATCTTCAGAGGTTGTATACTCCATTGAAAAGTTTGGCATATACTCTTTCTTTCTCAACAACCGTTTAATCATCTATCAGCATCAAACTCAGATATGTACCTGTTTATATCTCGCATAAATTTCTTGAAATCGGATTTGGTTGCCTCAACCTTGTCAAAGCCACCATACAATGTCCTCATGATATTAAATGCTTTGACAGGTCCAATATTTATCGCACTCAAAGCATTAACCGCTTGCTCTTGAGTATAGTTCATCCCTCGGTTAACGGGGAGTAAATAACTATCCTCGTCAGTAACAAAAGAGTGGTTATGGTCCTCCTTGAAATAGTATACCTCATGTAGATTCGTCTCATTTAGCTTTAGGCACATACGTGCTTCGCAACTAGTCCTAATAGAAGGGACCCGACGCGTAGATTTTCTTTTTGAGCCTATATTTGAGGTGTCGACCACTTTAGATGAGTCGATCACCTTAAAAGGTTTGGTCCCTTCCTTTGAGCAAACAAAATATTTGGATTTAACATCCTGCAGCTTGTATTGGGAAGACTTTCTGGAGGTAAAGCCTGCAGCCATCACGTACTTTTGATAAAAAAAGGAATGCATTATTCAGTGTGTCGTAAGTCATCTTCTCTCTCGGCCTAAGTGACTCTTCCACCTCAGGTAAAAAAGTCCTCTTACCAGAATTTGGAGACAGACGTGGACGCCCAACATGCTGGTAATTATGAGGCCCCACAAATAACACCACATAAAAAAAGACATATAATACTTCAAGAATGATTGGTATATAACAGAAATAACACCACAAAAAATAGATGATTTAAAACAGTACCATACCTCATAAAAAAACACTGTGAAATAGTTGTAACAAAAATAACATCATGAATGATTGGTTATAACCGAAATAACACCACATGTATGTATGTATTTAAAACCGGCTATTGGTAATTATAAAGCCCGTAAATAACCCCATGAAGGAACACAAATGTATGCATTAAAAACCAGCACATTAGCCCGTTAATAACCCCTGAAGGAACAATTGTTATAGCTTAAATAATACCATGAATGATTGGTTATAACATAAATAACACCACATATATGTAAGCAGACGCAGAAATAACTTCCATTTGTTATAACACCATGAAAATTCACCAATATGAAAAAGACACCATGAATTCCTATAAAGAAATAACACTACTTATTGTAAGCACATACAGACGTGGTTTCCAAGAGTATTTTTAAATAACAACATAAATGCAGATAATGGATAAAACTAAAAGCAATTTTGATCACTGACGTACGCGGTATAAAACAGAACATCTATTAAGAAAGACACCATACAGAACAAAATAAACCCACTCCTTAAAAAAACAACATAACACGAATTAAAAAAACACCATGCAATACATGAACAAATACCCCCTGCACTCCCACGCGTATAAAAGATAAGAAAATAAATGACGCCACGTATCAACACAACGTTGTTGGATACTAACAAATAATTGTAACTAATTTAGAACACGGTTATTCATTCAGATCACAATAGAAACAAAAAAAGTATGGAACAATCCGAGATCTAATACAGACAAACACCCTACAAACATACCTGATCCATGATTCTCCATCAAACTGCTGAGTTTTCAATAGCAAGCATAATCGATTTTATCAGGGGATATATAATCCAATTTCAATCGAAAATCACGTATGAATTCAAACGAAGATTGCTGAATTTTAAAACAAATGTGAACTCTGCGATTTTATCAAAATCTTGCCGCAAATTGATTTGAATATATCCGAAAATAACTGGATGTTCGGTTATAGAATATAATTACAAATAATAGATTTTTTTAGGGAAATTACCATTGTACCCTAAATCTCCAAAATAAAAAACAGGACACATGGCACAACCATTTTCCTTCTTACCCTTCTCACACTTTTAAATTTTCTCACATGAACCTATACCATATAATATAATATAATATAATATAGATATCTGTCTATAATATATTATATTATAATATAATATAATAATATAATATAATATAATTAGTTAACAAGTCACACTTGTTCTTTATATAGACAGTTCTCTATCTTCTTCCAAACACATCCATTTGGGGGTTAATATCAATATTTGTTGCTAGTTTAATGATGTATATTATTAAAGTTGTGCATATGATGGTACATAATTTCTTTCTCAAAGATTACATATTTGGCATGTTTTGATTGAATGTGGCATGTGGGGACTTGCCAACAGTTGGAGGAAGTTGATGAAGCATGTGCAGTCATTTTTGATACCCAATCACAATCACCAAACCAAACAAAAACAAAGGAAATGATGCATATATATATATATATATATATATATATATATATATATGTATATGCACATTCACCCTTTAAATAAAGTGTTAGTGATAATGAATCTAATTAAGAAACCAAAGACAAATCAAGTGTTACACAAATCTTTAGTTAGCACCCAAAATAATCGTACAACGTAGACTTTACATGTAATGCTTTAAACATAAATTAACCATATATATGTTAATATAGTTATGAAAGCGATTATATGTTTATTAAAGTTATAGATCGATAAAACCCCATAAGGTACTATGTGTTACGGATTATTATTCATAGACATCGACGGAACCATTGGGGGAGGGGGGTGTTTCAAAGGGGTTCATTGATCTTCCGTCAGATGAGATTTTTTGATTAATCAAAATTTCCAAGAGAAAGTGTTCTTGTGTTTTAACCTTTAAATTATTTTATATAAGGTAGAGTGTAGAGAAAACAGTAAGGAAGCTTTCACATTCAAGCCTCTATATTGATACATTTTATATAACATAGAGGAAGAAGTAGATGAAACAACAAAAATACTAATACATTGGAATAAAGAAAACTTTATAGATATATTTATTGTGAGTGTGTAGGAAAAAAAAAAAATAACAAAATAGGTAATTGTGAGTTAATAGATAAGAGTCGGATGTGAGAGGCTTTTAAAAAGTAAACATAATTTAGAGAAAAGTGTGTTTTCTGATTAAATTATATAAATGAAGATGGATACTCTAATGTTGTCACACCTTGGATTTCCAACCCAAATCCATACATCGGTGGACTCGGGTGGGGAGTATCGTGACGTCAGTTGATAATCATCATAGTCAATTAAACACAACACAGCGGAAGTCTTGGAGTAAAATTACTATTGCAAACCGAATGTTTGAAAAATACAAAATAATATACAGGCTCGTAATAGAAGATCCATAGGCGGATCATAAGTTGTGAATGGAAAGAATATAAAACAGACTTTGGGCAGATTTAGGATTTGTAAGATCCTCACTACCGAGCACTTCCGGCCTATTTTCGTATTGTACCTGCAGTTTAGTCTTTTGAAAATACGTCAGTTTTTGCTGGTAAATACACCAAACTGACTCATTTTGAAAACATTTCAAATCAGCACAAAATCTTTTTATAACTTGGGTTAATTGACCGTCCAACCTTGTTAACAGATTTACATGTTTGTCCATACATACGAGGCACGGTACGGAGACCGAGACACAATTAACGTACACACCACTTTGGACTCACGAATGAGTTAATTCCTCCCAACCTTGTGGGAATGCATAATTGAGCATCTATCGGGTGTATGCCTACACCCGCGCTAAGGTCGTGACCATTTCTATTGTAATGAGCCGAGGATATCCAGGACACGGTAGTTAACCCCGATGTTTAAGTTATCAAACAAAACTGATTAAAACAGAATATGCGGATTTACTAGCCCCGAACTGGCGTTCGATTGATCCCATTTCCGACCAAGTGGTAATAATTTACCGTAACCCAAGCCCGTATAGGGAAATAAGTCGAGAGTATTTACCTGAGCTAGTCTTCTTTTATTTTTTTAATAACTCAGCCGTATTAAAAAAGAGTTAAGTACAGATAGCATTTACCGGCAAGTCTCTAGTCTGGATTATGGCATAAACTAACCAGTTAAATACTAACGGTCTTATTTAAGTCATTGACTTAGACCGACTAGCGTACTTGATCAAAACGTATGACGCTAGATTAAACGATGATTGGATAGAATGTAGTTTAATGCCAACAAGTACCTTGACTTGTATAATATGGATAAACTATAAGCATTCTGGATTTTGAGACTAAAATGATAAGGTTAAACCCGTTTTGGTTAAATTCCGTAAACTATTTACGTATAATCAACCGTATGCTTATAAGCGATAATGGGTAACCAGATAAGTCATGGAAGAGTTCTATATGCCATTATATTTTAAATAAGTTAAAATATCAGAAGGATATCAACTTATATGGCCGTTAAGGTTTTAAAACGAAACTATGCCTTATAAGGTATTTTGCTAATTTTATATCGTATAAAAAGAACTTGAATATAATTTAATGTTATAGTTATAAGTATTCTGGAAAAATACTTTATTTATGATATAATATCAGTAGGATACCAATTATTTGAATAATTTATCTTTTATGACCAAACTATGCACCTAAGGGGCATTTTGGTCATTTTACACATAGTTTATAAATTATTTGTGATTCTGAGTTTATAACATATACCTACTGTAAATATGTTTAAAACAAGTTTTAAAATCAGTAGGTATCAAGTCTTGGTCAATAATATGGTTTAAAACCATACTATGCGCCGAAACGGCGCTTATGTCGTAAAATGACGTTTTATGCGATGTTTAATGAAAACTGATGTTAAAGTTATATTAAAATATTTAAAATATGTTATTTAATATAACATATTAGTAGGTAAATGATTTACCTTGAAAAGATTTGATTAAAACCATTTTATAAGCCACAAGGGCTAAAACCGTCATTTATCGACATAGTTTAAGGACTTGTTTGAACTCAGTTTATAACTTGGTTTAACATCTCAAATAATCCTACTTATAATATTACATCAGTAGGAAACTCATTTTCAATTTCATTACCATTTAAAACCTTGTTTTATACAAAAGGGCATTTTAGTCAAGAATGACATAATTATGGAACTTGCGCATAAACTTAGATTCTGATAATGATCATGTAATATAACCTCATAGGGTTATGCTACATTATATTATGATCATAATGCAACTTTAGATCAGTATCTGACAAATCTAAATCGGGTCAGAATCGAAAGTCAAAGTAGAAGTCAAACTTCGCGACTTTCGGTTGCGAACCGACCCTAGAACTGAAATTGATGAGCCGAACATGTTCTTACATGTTCTAATAAGTATTACCAAGTTGTTTAAGTGTCAAACAAGTTTCATAACATATATAAGTCAATTTATGATTTTTTGAAAAATGGTATGTTTTGACTTTTAGTAATCTTAAACTTGGGAACCCGTCAATTGGTCTAGAAACGTGATCTTCAGGAGGTGCCCTTTTTAGGGATAATACTTACATTATTACGATACTTAGCAATGTTCTTTTGGAACAATGGCTGGACCATAAGGTCTTAACCGAAAGTCAAATCGTTTCTGTAAAACGCCTACTTTTGGCTATAAAAGCTTAATGAAAATGTAGAGCAAGGAACACTACAGAGGTTCCTGATGCAAGAGAACTAAGTTGATGTCCTTTCAGCTGGAATTCCGAGGAGGAGAAGATTTGATTTAGAAAGGTGCAAGTTTAAATGGTGAACTTGATCACTATTTATAGTGGATAACTCAAAGGAGATGAAGCAAGGTGTTTAGGGTGTTAGAGGAAGCTTACAAGTGTCCCGAAGATTGGCATAGCTGATTACAATCATGGTTTCGAAACATGGTTTTGGTAGCTTTGTTTGGAGGCAAGCAACTTTTGTTGAGACATCTTCTCGCGCCCGCGAGAGACACAGGCATGTCTCTCGGGGCCGCGACCTGCCTTGGCAGTTCAAAGTTTGACACTTTAGCACTAACTTTAAAAGATTCTAAAAACCTTTATAAAAAACCTTTGGAACTATTTAGCCCATCTAGCCAATTTTGGCATCGGGATTATGCCGACATTGTGAGCTCTCAGTTCGTTAAAAGGTCATCAGAGGTATAAATTAACATGTTGACACTTTTAAATCCTATCCATCATCCATATTTATATATTTAAAAATTGAACATACGTCACAAAATTGGCACGATGAAGTTGGGACTTCAAAAGATCACTCAAAGGTCTTGTAATAAGTTTTGATTCGATGTCACCAGAGGCTGGGCATGTTGACATGTCAGTCACTCAGAGGCCAATTTCAAGCATGTTGACATATCAGTCACTCAGATGCTAATGATTTAAGCATGTTGACATATCAGTCATTCAGAGGCTGTTATTTATGCATGTTGACATCAGACCATCACTCAGAGGCTCAGTTTGAGCATGTTGACGCCTTTAGTCCTTATTAGTCCTTAATAAAACTATATTTAAAATTACAACATGTGTCACTATACTATTGGATACGATTTTACAGGGTGTTACAAATGTAAATACTTTGAAGATGATATAATTGAAGATTTTTCCAGTAGCCAATGACCAATACACTTTAGATTTTAAATGAAAGATAAAAAAGGAATAAGATGATGCTAGTTATTTGAAGTGAAAGAAAATGAAAGAAGAAGAAGATGTTAGTTATTTTAGGAATGGAAAAGACTTAATATTAAATACGGTGTTAATAATACTTTGTATATGCACCCTAGAAATAAATAGTGGTGGATATGAGAAGGTTGGGATAATAGCATTCACATTCTATTTATTAAATTACAAGAGTTGGGTTTTTATATTATAAAAAGTGGTTGTAAGTATTTGTGAGTGAAGTAGAGAGAAAATATTACGTTCATCTATATATTTGAGGGAACACTGTTCACCATTTATAATTTTTTTTTTATTTTGTAATGTTTGTGAGTAGTGATAGAAAATGTAATAATAAAGGTAAAAAGAATATATTATTTAATTAGAAATAGAGAGAACATATAGTTGTTTTTAGTGTAATTATAGCGTAGTAAATAGTGGATAGGATGTGAATGCTCTAAGACCGCGGGGTGTGGGCTTGGGTTGGGGCGTAGGTAGCTAAGCAACCCCGCTTTAGCCACACCCGGCCAGCATGGGTAGGGGCGTTGCCCTGCTGGCGTGGGGCGGCGACGACGTGGATGGCCTATGATTGGTTGGGTTCATGTGACCGTTGGGTTAGCCGTTGGCCAACGATAGTTTTTAAAAAAAATCTTTAACTTTTATTCTAGATAAATCAAACAATTCTTATTACATTTTACTACCAAATATTCAAAAACCACATCCCATCACCAAAAATATATTCGATGAATTCTTCAAGTTCAAGCGATTCATCTGATAGTTATGATTCATCATCCTCATCAAATGACGGGGCAGAAATATTATTATCAACAGTGGCGACGGTCATGTGGCGACGGTCCTGAAAGCTATCGTTGAAGATTCAGATAAGTGACTTCCCAATCTCAACTCAAACGGAGGAAGTATATCGTTCGTGAATGTGAAACCGTTAACAATTTGCTAGTAAGCGATTATTTGTCACCCGAATCAACGTATGATAAATAATGTTTAAGCGTCGTTTTCGTATGAGTAAAAATTTATTTTAAGAATATCATAGGATTTAGGGGATAATTACGATTTTTTCCGACAAAGACCCGATGCACATGCTAATTTAAGATTACCACGTTGCAAAACGTTACGACCGCCCTAAGACAATTGGTTTACGGGAACAGTTCCGACATAATGGACGACTATCTAAAAATGTCGGCACGAGTGGCTAGGGAAAGTCTTCACAATTTTTGTGCGTATATCATTGAACTATATATGAAATAATAATTGAGAAAACCAACGTTTAGTGATATGCAACAAATTATGGAACATCACGTTAAATATCATGGTCTCCCTCGTATGATAGATAGTTTAGATTGTATGAAATGGGAGTGAGAACTTTGTCCAACTACATGACATTGCTCTCACACAAGCGGATATCATGGAATGTCGGCGATGATGCTTGAAGTTGTTGCATCACAAGATCTTTGGATATGACATGCATTCTTTGTGTTGCAGGTTCACATAACGAGATAAACATTATTCACCACTCGCCCCTTTTCAATGATCTAATAAATGGTGTTAGACCTAAAGAAATATTTTTTTTATAAATGATGTTGAATGCCAGCATGTGTATTATCTTGTTGATGGAATCTACCATGAGTGGGTTGTTTTTGTGAACTCTTTTTCAACAGATGAAACCCTAGATCCTAAAAGGGTAAAGTTTAACAAAGTTCAGATGGCGGCACGCAAAGACATCGAGCGAGCATTTGGTGTTTTGCAAAAAAGGTGGCGCTTTTTGAGCATGCCTTGTCGATTGTATGAAAAAGATCAAATAAGAAACGTGATGTACGCATGCATCATTCTACACAACATTAATCTTAGAGGATGAAGGCCGGATAATAGTTAAATATTTTCCCGAAGAGACCGAATCAAATAACGAAGACATCAGTGACGAACAAAGAACGCAAAACCAATATCTAATCGAGTCACAACAAATAAATTCAAATCTTCGAGCTGATTTGATAGAACATGTTTCAACATTGCCTAGGTTTGACAACATTGAAGACGAAGATGATTGGATTTTTTTTGTGATGTAATGTATTTTTTTGTTGTAGTTATTTAATATTAATTAAATAGATGTTTTTAAAATTAATATATTAAATTTTATAATTAAAATAAAAAGAAATGTGCCAAAGCCTTCTTCACACTTCACTATTTTGGGGTGGCCCAGTAAATTTCATCTTCGTCACATATCAATCCAAACCTCTCACACCCTGCAGCCTAATATATTACTATATAGATTTGGGTTATAGCCTTACGGGTAGTTCACCATTGATAAATATATAGAGGAGCTTATTTTATGTTAGTTGTCTCGTATTATAGCATGAATTGGCATGCAAAAAGCATTAGACTAGATTCAACCACAATTTGATGTTTCAGAAAAAAAATTCAACCACACTTTGACACCGTTCACAAAGTTATAAATTAAGAAGTCAATTTTCATTTTATTCGCTTTTTCTACATTTATCATTTTAGTCCAAATAAATTTTTTTCACTTCTAAGTACTAGTTTTTCTCTTTTGTTGCCATTTTGATTAAATACACTAATTTCATTCAAGAACCTCATTTTTAATCAGGGGTATTTTGGTATTTTCAGTTTTAATCTTTTTGGTTGCCATTTAATCCAAAATTTATTTACATTAAAAAAATAAAAGAAAAAACTTAGTATTATTACTATTATTATTAGTGGGACCCACCCCCACCCTCCCCTTCATCAAATGTACTAAGACCTATTAGCACCACATCACCACCTTCAAGAACCACCACCGAGTAGAGGTGTACAAATCGGGTTTTTTCAAAAACCGGTCTCGATTTTTAACTGAACGGTTTTTATCTTCAAAAAATAACCGATTTTTTATAACCGGTTCCGGTTACTAATTGGTTTTTTCAACTCAAAACAATAACCGGTCCAACGGTTAGGACCGGTTTATGCCAAAAACCGGTTTTTTACGGTTAAACCGGTTTTTTATAACCGGTTTCGGTTTTAAAACCGGTTTTGAAGCTCGAGATCCCTAACCAGTCTATAACCGCCGGTTCGGTTCGGTTTTAAAACCTGTTTAAAAAAACCGGTTTAAAAAAACCGGTTTCGCCTCTACCACCGAGTCCTCTTAACTCCACCACGACCAACCCCACCCAACCATCTACCATCAGATCTAATAACCCCCCATCGCCCTCTTCACATTTCCGGCGCTAGAACAACACCAACGCCACCACTACAACCACTATCTCAGACCACCATCACCACCGTAGCTGACAACCATTAGCACCACCATTCACCACCAATAACCCAAAATCAATCCGACAACCAAAAACCCAAAATAAAGCGAACTGAAAGGTTAATTAGGGTGAAAAACGAACCCAATTGTACCTAGGAAACTGAAAGTCACATGATTTGAGTGAAGCTAAATCCAAAGTCGAGCTGGCAAGAAGCAACAGGGAGGACATTAAGTTACTATTGCTGGTGGAAATCAGAGCGAAAGAAACAGGGGTATTATCGTCATTCGAGAAGACGGTTTGGTAGTTTCCTGATGCTTTCGGGGATTGTAGACGGTGTTGAACGACGGTGGTGGGGGCCAGGGTTTCGGATTGGGGATGGTGATGATGGTTTAGGATGGTGGTGGCGACGGTGGTGGTTCCGGTGGTTGAGGATGGTGAACGGCGATGGTGGTTGAAGTGGTTGAGGATGGTGAGGGCGGTTTAGGATGGTGGCGGTGAACGATGTTGGTGGTTTAAGATGATGGTGACGCTGGTGGTGAACGGTGTTGGTGGCTTGAGGATGGTGACGGTGGTTTAGGATGGTGGTGGTTGAAGTGCTTGAGGATGGTGACGATGATTGTGTGTATACCCTGACATATGCAGTATACATATATATATATATGTATATAAATTTATGTGTGTGATTTTATAACATTAATTTGTTTTCTTTTATTTTTTAATATAAAATAAATTTTGGATTAAATAGCAACCTAAAAGATTTAATTGAAAATCCCTAAAATACCCGTGGTAAAAAATGAGGTTTTTGGATAAAGTTAGAGTATGTGATGAAAATGGCAATAAAAGAGAAAAGTCAGAGACTCAAAGACGAAAAAACACTATTTAGACTAAAATGACAAATTTAGACAAATCATAAAAACTAAAATAGAATTTACTCTAAATTAAGGTTATTTTTTATTTACTGAATCAAGAATCTTTAAAAGTAACAATATTATTATTTTAGTTTAAGAACCCATATTAAGGTAATTTTTTATTTACTTAATCAAGAATCTTTAAAAGTAACAATACACTATATTATTATTTTAGTTTAAGAACCCACATTCTGGATGGGTATCTTCTTGGAATATGTTTGAAATATATTTGGCGTGGTTCATAAAACATATGTTTTATTTTATGTTTTTTTAGCGGCCAATAAACATTTTATTTCGCACCAAACAAAACGGGCTAACTAAAATATCAACCCGACTGTACATTACAGCAAAATACACCAAAAGCTTACTGACAACAATACATATCAAGGTTGCACCAATTTATCCCATGTAACGGCGAGATGTTTTGTCCGACTTCGAATCCAAAGAAAGCTTAAGCATTTTATCTCTTCTTTTATCCTATCCAGCCTGCGCAACTTCTGGTTAAACACAACCTTGTTTCGATTCTTCCATATGCATCATATGGTCGTTTGCATAATGGTAAAAACTGCCTTCTTCCATGAAGTCGACCCTCACAATGAGCTATGGTAGTTCATTAAGGTCATGGCATCATAGTTAAGTGACATATTGAAACTGGGATCAGGCTTATAAGCATTCACATTGGAGCATCCATCTCCATCTATATAATTTATTCAAAAAACACATTTTTTCTTTAAGTTATCTTTATTTTTCAAAACCTCTCACATCCAACTTTTTATCTATATCTCTATCTTATTCATAATCACTTATTTTATTATTTTTTTTCTCTTTCTTACATACAATAAAAATATAAACGCTTTGATATGAGCCTCTAATATAGAGGGTACTTTAATATCTATAAAACTTTATATATTAAAGAGATTCTAATGTAATGGTGTTTTTGTTGTTTTCCCTCAATTTCTTCCTCCATATTATATATAATGTATTAACATAGAGGCTCCAATATGAATGCTCTCAGGGGCCATTAGGTCCTGGGTTCGATTATCACAATGAGGGTTTTCTCAAATTTATTTGGTTTTTGGATTGATGAAAAAAAAAAACATCCAAGCAAGATGCTCAAATATAGTACAATTACAAGGTGAAACAAAACATCAGACAACAACCTTAGAAATTAAAAGCACACATTTTTTTCCGGTCTAGCTCCGACAATCCATTATCCCTTGTGGTGACCCATAGATATGACATTGCATTGATATCACGGACCGCCCTTGAAACTTGAGTTGTTTTGTTTTTGAAAATCAGGTCATTCCACACCCTCCATAGAATCCAATAGTTCTACAACGCTTACAAAGATACCTTGGACATTGTACTTTAATCTAGAAAGATAATGCTACCCTGACGAGACTAGCATAATCGCACGAGATCAGTTGATGATCTACTGATGTCGTCGCAACGTTACACAAGACACAAGCCGATGAGGTAATTTGAACGTTCCGAATTGCGAGTGCGTCTCTAGTAGGAATCCAGTTCAAAACAATCCGCCAAAGGAAACAATTAATCTTCTTGGGTATCCAGTTTAACCACTGCAGAATCTTCGTCACCGGGAGAATTAGGATGTTGTTGAGTTCTTTCCATAGATCGCATAAGTTCTCAAAGTAGATCTGATGGTAAGTAATGTACTTTAAAACTAAAGGGTTGGAGATCAAACCATATAGGATAAGTGATGTGTTTATTTTGAAAAATGTAGGAACTGTTGTTTAAATTGTTTAAAAGAACATTAGATATCGAAAATGTTAATAAAAATATAAAGATTATAAAAATTCGTTCTTTATGTTTGTAACAAATTTTAAAATTTTCCTTTATATTTAAATGTGACGGGATTCGTATTTTATGTTTACAAATCTTATACGTTAAGTCCTTTGACCGTAACCCCGATAAACTTTTTTTGTTAAATCTGATCACATAAGGATAATTTTGTTATTTACCTATGTATTAAAAATATTTCAATAAATAAACAAAAACAAATGAAAACTTAATATGTATATATCGATATACATTAATACAAAAAATCAAGCATTTCTATCTCACCTCTATCCCAATTACCACCATCGCCCTCACCTGCCATCACAACTACCACTACTCCCACTTGCCATCACCCTCCACCACTATCAACACCATAACTGCCACTATGAGCAACCACCCTCTTCATCATCTACCACCACCACAACCATAGGCCCCATTGGCTCACCACCATACCTTTACCATGGTTCACCATTGAAGAGTTAATCCAAATGGTTCTAGGATAAAATTCTGTGATAAGATAAAGCAGAATAAAAGATAAAGATGGTGAGCTGATAAAGAGAAGAAAATAATATATAATAGATAATTGTATAGAGATAATTATTAGTTTGAAATAATATGTTTATCTAGTTATTTTATTAATAGGTTAAATAAGTATGAGAGTTGATATTGGTTTAGGATAGTTTGTTTAGCAAGTAATTTGTTTAGTATAAATAGATGGGTTAGGTTATGTAATTATGTGGTTGTTTTTGTTTTGGTTCTGTATTATAAAGAAGAAAGAGTCTTGATCGAGCTGATCACAAAATCCTTGTATGTTTTGCGGTTTTGATCCAGTTATTTCCAACAATTGGTATCAGAGCGTATAGTGGTCCAAAGGAGAGAGGAAGAAGAATCGAAGCAATTCAACCCGGTGAAGTCGAAAACCTTCATGGATCTACAGAGAGAAGAAGACTCGAAACCTAAGTGGATCGAGAAGGAAGTTCGAAACCTAAGTGGATCGACAAGGAGAGGAATGGAGACTCGAAATCTGAGTGAATCGAGCAGAGACGAAGACTCGAAATCTTGGTGAATCGAGCAGAGCGGTCTGAAATCTGAGTGAATTGACAAAGAGGTTTAAAGGTACGTTGCAATCTTAGTGAATCAAGTATTTTGTGATTGAGAGATCTGTGAACGAAAGAAAAAGAAAAGTGAAGTGAACGAAAACGAAGAACAGAAGGTGAATCGAGTTAAAGAATTACGTGAGTGGTATGGAAAATTTTAGTGATTTTGTTTTTTGGCTCCATGATATTATTATCATGATGGTTGTTATGTGTACGGTTGGAGCGATTTTAGATAGACCAAGAGTGTCTAGAAAGCCGAAGGTTAACGGTGGAAATAAATCAGATTCAAGGGGTCTATGTGATCAAGGAATGGATAGGGAGATTGAACGAAAGAAAGTTAGTCCAAGAATTAAGGTCGAAGAGATAAGAGCATTAATTGGAATTCAAGATTTTGGAGGAACGCATTAGGATTAAGGGGGAGAATGAAGAGTTAATCCAAATGGTTCAGGATAAAATTGTGCGATAAGATAAAGCGGAATAAAAGATAAAGATGGTGAGCTGATAAAGAGAAGAAAAGAATAGATAATAGATAATTGTATAGAGATAATTATTAGTTTGAAATAATATGTTTATCTAGTTATTTTATTAATAGGTTAAATAAGTATTAGAGTTGATATTGATTTAGGATAGTTTGTTTAGCAAGTAAATTGTATAGTATAAATAGATGGGTTAGGTTATGTAATTATGTGGTTGTTTTTGTTTTGGTTCTGTATTATAAAGAAGAAAGAGTCTTGATCGAGCTGATCACAAAATCCTTGTATGTTTTGCGGTTTTGATCAAGTTATTTCCAACAATTGGTATTAGAGCGTGTAGTGGTCCAAAGGAGAGAGGAAGAAGAATCGAAGCAATTCAACCCGGTGAAGTCGAAACCTTCATGGATCTACATAGAGAAGAAGACTCGGAACCTAAGTGGATCAAGAAGGAAGTTCGAAACGACAAGGAGAGGAATGAAGACTCGAAATCTGAGTGAATCGAGCAGATACGAAGACTCGAAATCTTGGTAAATCGAGCAGAGCGGTCGAAATCTGAGTGAATTGACATAGAGGTTTAAAGGTACGTTGCAATCTTAGTGCAGCAAGTATTTTGTGATTGAGAGATCTGTGAATGAAAGAAAAAGAAAAGTGAAGTGAAGGAAAACAAAGAACAGAAGGTGAATCGAGTTAAAGAATTACGTGAGTGGTATGGAAAATTTTAGTGATTTTGTTTTTTGGCTCCATGATATTATTATCATGATGGTTGTTATGTGTACGGTTGGGCGATTTTAGATAGACCAAGAGTGTCTAGAAAGCCGCAGGTTACTGGTGGAAATAAATCAGATTCAAGGGGTCTATGTGATCAAGGAATGGATACGGGAGATTGAACGAAAGAAAGTTAGTCCAAGAATTAAGGTCGAAGAGATAAGAGCATTAATTGGAATTCAAGATTTTGGAGGAACACATTAGGATTAAGGGGGAGAATGAAGAGTTAATCCAAATGGTTCAGGATAAAATTGTGCGATAAGATAAAGCGGAATAAAAGATAAAGATGGTGAACTGATAAAGAGAAGAAAAAGAATATATAATAGATAATTGTATAGAGATAATTATTAGTTTGAAATAATATGTTTATCTAGTTATTTTATTAATAGGTTAAATAAGTATTAGAGTTGATATTGTTTAGGATAGTTTGTTTAGCAAGTAATTTTTAGTATAAATAGATGGCTTAGGTTATGTAATTATGTGGTTGTTTTTGTTTTGGTTCTGTATTATAAAGAAGAAAGAGTCTTGATCGAGCTGATCACAAAATCCTTGTATGTTTTGCGGTTTTATCCAGTTATTTCAACAATTGGTATCAGAGCGTGTAGTGGTCCAAAGGAGCAGAGGAAGAAGAATCGAAGCAATTTAACCCGGTGAAGTCGAAAACCTTCATGGATCTACAGAGAGAAGAAGATCGGAACCTAAGTGGATCGAGAAGGAAGTTCGAACTAAGTATCGACAAGGAGAGGAATGAAGACTCGAAATCTGAGTGAATCGAGCAGAACGAAGACTTGAAATCTTGGTGAATCGAGCAGAGCGGTCGAATTTGAGTGAATCGTAAAAGAGGTTTAAAGGTACGTTGCAATCTTAGTGAAGCAAGTATTTTGTGATTGTGAGATTGTGAAGAAAGAAAAAGAAAAGTGAAGTGAAGGAAAACGAAAGAACAGAAGGTGAATCGAGTTAATGAATTACGTGAGTGGTATGGAAAATTTTAGTGATTTTGTTTTTGGCTCCATGATATTATTATCATGATGGTTGTTATGTGTATGGTTGGGGCGATTTTAGATATACCAAGAATGTCTAGAAAGCCGCAGGTTAAGGTGGAAATAAATCAGATTCAAGGGGTCTATGTGATCAAGGAATGGATCGAAGATTGAACAAAAGAAAGTTAGTTCCAAGAATTAAGATCGAAGAGATAGAGCATTATTGGAATTCAAGATATTGGAGGAACACATTAGGATTAAGGGGGAGAATGAAGAGTTAAACCAAATGGTTTAGGATAAAATTGTGTGATAAGATAAAGTGGAATAAAAGATAAAATGGTGGAACGATAAAGAGAAGAAAAGAATATATAATAGATAATTGTATAGAGATAATTATTAGTTTGAAATAATATGTTTATCTAGTTATTTTAATAATAGGTTAAATAAGTATTAGAGTTGATATTGTTTAGGATAGTTTGTTTAGCAAGTAATTTGTTTAGTATAAATAGATGGTTAGGTTAGTAATTATGTGGTTGTTTTTGTTTTGGTTCTGTATTATAAAGAAGAAAGAGTCTTGATCGAGTTGATCACAAAATCCTTGTATGTTTTGGCGTTTTGATCCAGTTATTTCCAACAATTGGTATTAGAGCGTGTTAGTGGTCCAAAGGAGAGAGGAAGAAGAATCGAAGCAATTCAACCCGGTGAAGTCGAAAACCTTCATGGATCTACAGAGAGAAGAAGATTCGAAACCTAAGTGGATCGAGAAGGAAGTTCGAAACCTAAGTGGATCGACAAGGGAGGAATGAAGACTCGAAATCTGAGTGAATCAAGCAGAGACGAAGACTTGAAATCTTAGTGAATCGAGCAGAGCGGTCGAATTTGAGTGAATCGTCAAAGAGGTTTAAAGGTACGTTGCAATCTTAGTGAAGCAAGAATTTTGTGATTGTGAGATGTGTGAATGAAAGAAAAAGAAAAGTGAAGTGAAGGAAAACGAAGAACAGAAGGTGAATCGAGTTAAAGAATTACGTGAGTGGTATGGAAAATTTTAGTGATTTTGTTTTTGGCTCCGTGATATTATTATCATGATGGTTGTTATGTGTACGGTTGGGGCGATTTTAGATAGACCAAGAGTGTCTAGAAAGCCGCAGGTTAACGGTGGAAATAAAACAGATTCAAGGGGTCTATGTGATCAAGGAATGGATCGAGAGATTGAACAAAAGAAAGTCAGTTCAAGAATTAAGGTCGAAGAGTTGATAGCATTACTTGGAATTCAAGATTTTGGAGGAACACATTAGGATTAAGGGGGAGAATGAAGAATTAAACCAAATGGTTTAGGATAAAATTGTGTGATAAGATAAAGCGGAATAAAAGATAAAAATGGTGAGACGATAAAGAGAAGAAAAGAATATATAATAGATAATTGTATAGAGATAATTATTAGTTTGAAATAATATGTTTATCTAGTTATTTTATTAATAGGTTAAATAAGTATTAGAGTTGATATTGGTTTAGGATAGTTTGTTTAGAAAGTAATTTGTTTAGTATAAATAGATGGGTTAGGTTATGTAATTATGTGGTTGTTTTTGTTTTGGTTCTGTATTATAAAGAAGAAAGAGTCTTGATCGAGTTGATCACAAAATCCTTGTATGTTTTGCGGTTTTGATCCATATATTTCCAACAACCTCCACACCCACCATCCTCTCTATCCCTAAATCTAAATCCTATTTTTTCTGCGAGATTCACACACCAGCGATTACCACCGCCACACACTAGCCACCACCTTCAACTACCATGATGAGAACCCTAGCAGCATGAATCAACCACCACCACCACGAAGCCCTTATTGGATCGACCACCACCACCACACTCTAGCCCCTCCCACCCCCTCCTAGCCACCATCTGTCACCACTGACAACAAACACTGATAACAACCACTCATGACCAGCAACGATTTGCCATAAATCACCTAAAAACAGAAACATGCTGGTAAATCCGAACACTGTCGTATGGTCTGGCGGATATCCAAACTAGAAATGCCCTAATCGACGAATCAGGACAGTAGATCCAAACATCATCATCTGGTCTGGGGAATCCACAAATCCTTGTGTGTTTCATACATGTACGTATAGGTGCGATAGTGGGCAATAGTTGGCAAGGATGGAGGATATGGTCAAAGATGGTAGACTCCGGAAAGTGGGTCCGGCAGTGGTTATGAAGATTCAAGAGAGAGAGGAGGAAGTTTAAAGAGAGGGAGAGGAGATAGACTGGGAGGGGAAAGAATAGAGAGAGAGAGAGAGAGAGTAGATGCTTTATATATATATATATATATATATAATATATATATATATATATATATATATATATAAAATCTTTTGTTTTTAAAGTTTCTTTAAATAAAGTGATGGGATATTTAAGTTATTTACACAATAGTCCGTAGATAGTTGAAATTACAAAAATACCCTCATCTTCAATGGGCATGGCCAATTTTAACAGAAAAATTTAAGTGACTTAGTGTCAAAGGACGTAACGTGCAAGATTTTTAAACATAAAGTTTGAATCTCGTCAATTGTAAAGGTAAAGGACAATTTTTGAAATTTGATATAAAATAAAGGTCGATTTTTGTAATTTACCAAAAAGCAAGAGCAAATTACTACTCGAGTCCCTATGGTATGATCATTTTAACTGTTTATTCCGTTTCTTAATTTTTTAACCCACTAAGTCCCCATGGTTTATAAGTTTAACACTTTGAATCTAATTAATTAACTGTCTTGATATTTATCTGTTAACTTTTATGAAATGACTAATATACCCTTATTTATTAAAGCATTATATATATATAATAATATATATATAAAATTAAATCTCAAAATCCCTTTTATATTTTATTATAAGGTAGATGTCACAATCCACGGTATATTAAAAAAAAGTACATTACTTTAAATAAACACCCATGGTCCATCAATACTTCACTAGCGAACTCCATCTCTATTTCCACCGACCATCGAGACCCATTATAATCGATGCCCCAATAGGTTGGGTGGTACAAGTCATAAAACCGCATATTGTAATTACATGCTTCGTTTTACGTATATCATATTGGACTTAATTCGGCATAAACTAGGTTATACAACGTGTTGCATATACATGACTAGGCACAATTTTAGTATGTCAAGTAGCGAATACCTTTGTCAACAAACACATAAGTGATATTTTAAGTTAACATGACTAATAAACGATTTTAAACAATAAACAATGGTGATATAGGATAATCAATCCAATAAAACCCCAATTTGATAAATCTAGTGGTTTTATCAATATCAAGTATTATTCGTTTACCGTATAGTTCTATAGACTTATAAAGATGTTTTTTTTTAAACTACATAATCTAACATGAAAATTCAACATCTAGTGCAATAAAGATAAACAACATATAACCTAATCTTTATATAAGTTGAAAATGCCATAAAACACTTATATAAATAACAAGAAGATATTTATACTTTTTAAAAATGGAATTATTAATAAAAAAATCAGATCTTTTATGCCTTGTGATTACCTAGTCATCAAGACAAGATCAACCTAATCAAACCTTAAAAATATGGGGAATTGGGGAACTAGCCCATAAGCACCCAAGACACATAAACCATCAATTACAACCTTAGAACATCACGTCACACCACACCACACTCACCCTACCACCCCCACCCTTAAAAACTAACCCAAGCCCTTCATTTCACCATACCACACTTCAAACAAACACCTAAAACTCTCTTAAGTCTTCTAACCTCTCTCTAAGTTCTAGTAAGTTGTTCTTTCAAGAAACCAAGTTCTAGCGACCCCTTTGAAGCATTTTTAGGATTTTAACTCATAAAAGATCCTAGACATGCTTCAAAGCAACAAACAAAACATTCTTGAAAGGCACATTGATATGTGTAGATTCAAGAATGTGAGTTTGTTGAATACTGTTAGGTTTGGTGGTATAATGTAGAATCTTCATGTAGTGATATAGGAATCATTCATCATACATGTGTATGTGCACGAATGCTGCTCAATGATTCATCCAAAGCATGAAATACATTCAACACACCAAAACTAACATGTTCTATGTGTCACGTCTTGTGTTTAGATTAACAATTTTGAAATATTCTTTAACAAATACCACCAATAAGTTTTGAGATCATAAACATATAATTATTTCAGAAAATGGCCTCCAAAAAGTTGGAAAATAATACATGGAAATTAAAAGTGTTCAACAAGATGTGTTCTATAGAGCAAAGATCCACCAAGTTTTGATGACTAAATTTTTAAACTTGAAACAAGTTAGGATAAGTGTTTGTTGAGGAAAAAGTGGTGAAAAACCTGCTAGGTATAACAAATAGAAAATCAATACTGTAAAACAAAAAAAACCCCTCTGAGTGGAAACCCTTCTATGGATCTTGAAAAAAACTAAAATATTTACGGTAGCTTTATCATGATAAAATAAGCATGTCTTCGAAAAATCAAGAATTTTTGGAGTCTTTAGCTATTTTTCGTAATTTATGGGGATAAATAACCAAAAAAATAATAAAATAACTAAACTACTCAGAAATTTCAAACTTTTATAGAAATGTTATTAGCTTATATGAAGCCTATAAATGAAATTTTAAATTCTTTTAAGAAGAGGAAGTATAGTTTTGAAGATCGAATTTAAAATATGTTTTAAAGACTTTTATTTGGCTTTTCTCAACAAATACACTAAAATATGAGAAATAATATTTTTCTAGAAGTATATGAGGTTAAGTAAATACAACGAAAATTTGAGAAATAATATTTTTCTAGAAGTATGAGGTTATGATTTTTAAAATTTTATTTTGGAATTATTTGCTTATTGGAACAAATCATAATGAATTTAGGGGATAAGGGGTTTTAAATCAACTTTTATTATAAAACCAACACCTTTAAATACAGGAATAAAATCCTACAATTGTTTTAGTAAGAAGTAACATGTTTTGATGTTTATAACCTATTTTAAAAAAGATCTCAATGGTTTGGGGCCATTTTGAAAAAAAAAACGGTCATAAACGGGAAAATCGACAAGTGCCAGGGTTTTGACCCACATGCCCCGAAGCTTGTCAGTTTTTATAAAAACATTATTCCACACTCAGGGTCTGATTTGGTCTAATATAGTAAATGTCACAAGTTTATGAGAATCCATAAGTATAAAAGATAACACTGTAACGTCTTATATTTCCGTTTGCTTGTAATTCATATTTCATTTCAATGTTTGTAATCAGAAACTTCGGTCATAATGGAAATACTTTTTTAATCATATTGTTTATCTATACTTGCACGATACATTATCAAACACGAATACGCATTTTATATACGAGATCGAATCATACATTATATTCATATTATGCTCGGAATATTGTTCATACACATTATACTATACACATGCTTATACATGCCTTAGAATGCCCTAAAACCATTTAACATATTAAAGATATTGCATAAATAAATAAACCACCAAACAGCAAAGGCCAAAAATGCAAAAATTGAAATCTGACATGCCTTACGGAATGTAAGACATAGTCCATACGACCCATAAGCATGTTTGACGGGCAGAAACATGGACAACCCGCGATTTAAGTCTGGAGTCACCCTATTCAACCACTTTTTTCACCTCCATTCTCCTCAAATCGCCTTCTAACTTAATTATGACATGAACCGTAGTTCCCCACTATAATTCCAAGCCTAATCTAACATATTTTCACTTTTCGCAACTTCATTTTGTCACACCCGCTCATAGGCGGAAGTGTAAGGTATGATCGTGATTAGTTCTCATAGCATACGATATAAGTAAACAGGCTATATAAATAAAATGCGTACGATGTTCATCCATTTCATAGACATAAAAGGAATCTACAAGTCACAAGTTGTTAATAAAGCCATATAAAGTTATATTGTTTTCCCAAAAGACTTGTTACAAAAATATAGTTTTGAACCAACAAGGCTTTGCATTCTATGTCTCGCTCGAGGGTGAGATATATGAATCAAACCCTTCAAAATATGATGACATCGTATTCTTGTCCATCTTGACTTCTTGAAACCGTACCGTGCAAGGATCCAGTTAATTGCCTGAAATACATGTAAGTTGAAAAGTCAACATAATGTTGGTGAATTCATATGTTTGTTTTTGTATCAAATGAATCTTAAAAACATTTGAAAGTTCTTGTATAGAAAACCGGTATGTAAAGCGTCTATGAAATCGTTGATCATTAATGTTTTGCAAGGAAATTAATGTCACACCCTCAAAATCCACCTGCAGGGTTTTACTGCGCAACGTGTGACAAACCAGGATCTAAGACACCCGTCATATTGAATGACCTCTATATGAGAAAAATGTTTTAAACCAAACAACCAACAAAAGTAAAAGTAATGCAGAAGCGTAATAAACTTAACGTAAAAGCATTGCGTCAAAACAAACGCCCAAACCAAACATAATATAAATGTAATAATGCATCGTCAAGGAATAAATTTTTTTGACACCCATGCTGTGCACCTAAACCGTGAGCAAGTACCTTAGCGACCTGAAGAAAACATGTAAGAAATAAGTGTCAATCTGTAATGATGAGTGAGTTCACAGATTTAGTTTACACTTATAATGTGGTTCGTTGTTACAAGTTTTCCACTATTTTAATCCAAACAGTAAATTATAGCATCTAATAGTTTATTGTTATATTAGTAGGTATCTAACCCGTGTTACATCACGAAGAGTTCGAACCCGAAGCTGACTGTTGTTGCCTGTGTTTGCCAGGTCTATCACTGACCATGACAGTGTATGTTAGGCTAATTCCATCCGATGACCATTACAAGTCTAGCTAGCGCAACAAGCTTGAGTGGGGCTTGTCGGGCCTAGTAGTACTAATCAAAATTCCCTCGCTACAAAGACTTTATGTGATAAATGTTACTTTGTGACCATAACAATATAACAATATGCTATTAAATTAAAGGCTTTATAATACTATAACATTTAGGCATTACATTACCATAATGGGTTCGTGTTTCCTTTCCCTATGTTTCAAAAGGTTTAAATATAGGGACTGTGAACTAATCTTAGTATTGCTTGGTAAGATATAAGTGTATGCGAGTTAGAATGGTCAACCACACCCTAATATGGTTACCATGGATTATTAGTGGATGTTTATGCAAATCACAGAAGTCTTACACGTATCTAGCAAGTAGCACGCGAACAAGTTATCACATAATTATTTTATCATGTGGTTTCATGTATGTGTTCATAACCTAACCTACGGCATATTATATGATATCTAAATAAATTCCAAGCAAGTGTGGACACTTCGAATAGCAAGATCGACCCTTATAAGTTTATAAAGTCATGCGTTGCAAATTCACTAAAATTAAGCTATTTTCTGGAGCTCGTTTACCATATTTAAGTAGTTTTAAAACTTACGATCTTTATATATGATATGCCTCTCGAGGGGGTCGGTCTTGTGTAGAACTTTCAAAGCTTAACTCTTTACCGAAAAATTATTAAAAATCATTTACTAAGCAGTGGCCATATTCGTCACTTTCTAGCTACAATTACATAAAAATTTATTTAAAAGTCCTTGATTATCCAATTAACCCGATTCCAGTTGGAGATTCATACTAACACATAAGGCCATCACCTGTATAAATTTCATAATCTAAATCCAAATATTAACCCAGATTAACATAAAACATGACACATAAATTCTACTGAAAATTACAGCTTTGACCGCTTAAACGGTTTAAATCTTTTAACTAACCAAACGAGGTCGAAAAATCATGAAACCAACGTGGTTTGAATTTTATTTCAAGGAGGTCCTTTTAGACTTCAGAAAATCGCATTTTCGTTACATTTTTACCTGGTTACAGCCAACTGAAGTCGGCTGTAATTGTTGGAAAGATTCCTGTTTTCAGCTATCACTATTCTAAATTTAGTTCCATTTATTCCTTTAGTGTATTTAGAGATCATACAACCTAACGACATTATATATTTCAGATTATACTATTCGTTTATCATATTCATGACAACACCCACCCGTATTTGTTAAACCATCATCAAGAACACAAACCCTACAACACCTAATCATGCAACTACACTTCATACACGTACCCGAACCCGTATAATCCTACACATACCAATCGTTAATATCATGAACCCAACAAGATACTACTAATATCGTTATACAATAGTCATGCCATCAATTATATATACACATATTTCTACGCAAACCAAGGACACGTATCAAATACATTCACGTGATCGAATAACATATCACGGCCCACATAAACTCGCACATACACATGGCTAGAGTCATGAACCCTTTGGAAATACCCTATACCATAATCATACGAAATCATGCAGCCCTATAGAGCACAAGACAACACAACACATAAACGTACGAAACATGAGATGTTACCTAGTGAGCTTTTGAGTGCCGCCGGCCAGAAATCAAGAGGAGATGGAGAGAGCCAAGAGCGAGAGAGTGAGAGGCAACGAGGGAGAGAGTAGAAGTGATCTAGGGTTTAGACTTGTCTGTGTATGCATGCAATATAACACCTACGCACACATATACGAGATCCGGGCTTTGGGAGTGGGCTGAAGACAATAGGGGCGGGGTTGGGTGGTTTCGGGTTGGGCCGATGAGTAAAACCAAGTGGAAATGGGTTGGGCTGAGTATACGGGGAATGATGTGAAGTTTCGCGCAACGGGTTTGGGTTTCGGGCTAGGCTTCCAAGCCCGTTTGTCCTAACGTGGACTCGAGTTTGGTTCGGGTTTCGTTACACTATATGTAAACACATTTTTATAAAACTACCAGACATAATTCGAACATGAAAGTTATATTTTATAAACTATAAGATATAATATAAAATATAATGAAAGTTGAATCAGGAAAGTACTTGATTTTTCGGGATGTCACAAAATATGTGTGCCGACAAAGGAAGCTATCCAACACTTGACGATTTTGTCGATTACCTCGACTTGGACACAAAAGCACTTAACCAGTCTCACGGACCAAGAGTGGGTACCCACTTTCGTTCCTCAGTCTGTATTGATTACTGGTGCTTAATTCACCATATTCGACATGTATTAAGTGTGTTTCATCCTAGTTATCAAACCATAGTACATGTGTCTCCCGATAGTTGTAAAACTTGTAAAACATTTAAGGAAAAAGGGACATGACTCACGTTGCTTGTGAAAGTGTGTGCTAGCAACCTTGGTGTCCGTAAAGTTACAACCTACAACTGTTTTAATCTCGTTAGACATTAGTATTTACTAACCGTTACAAGTGCTATTTTGAATTATTTGTTTAGACTTGAATGTGTTGGTTTGTTTTAGAAACCCTTATTTGTTTTAATACGTTGATTGTTTATCGTTCGTGTTGTTAACATTATATATATATACCATGTATTTGGTATATATCACACACTTATTATATGTAGATGATTCTTGTCGTGTATGAATGCCTCTCCTTCCATAGGCCTTCGTACCTAGCACGAGTGAAACGGGCCTAGCACTTATGCGCCTTTGTGCCTCGCACGAGTGTAAATGGGCCTAGCCCATATGCGTCTTCGTGCCTCGCATGAGTGTGAATGGTCCTAGCCTATATGAGTCTTCATGCCTCGCACGAGTGTTCTTCGTTATGAAATACATATATATTCTTTTAATAATATATATTTGTGAATGGTGAACCTCGTTCACTTGTATATGTACATTCGTTTCTTATGTATATACTTGTTCTTCAAGTATATATATATATATATGCATATCTTTTCTAGATATATTTGTTAAAAATAATTATTTTTAACATCGAACTCGTGACAGTGTACATGTATAATATTCTCTTGTATGTGTACGCTTCATCAAGTGTATTTGTGTACATCAATTGTACTTGTGTATTTATACGTATACGTATACTATGTATATACTTCACTTGTATACTTTTATTGTTGGTATTTGTGTAGTATTTATACGTACATTACTTGTAATACCATGTATTTTATTAAGTGTTTTAGTGTATGTATTTCTATACGTAAAAATATACTTGTATACTTATAGTATTTCACTTCGTTGATTTTATATATTATACTTTCCGGATTTTATCAATGGTGAAGATATATATTAACTAAGTATTTAAAATATACCATTTTTAGAACTCGTCGGTGAAGTCATTTATATATATTTTTCGTTGGCGAAATTGCCTAAGTGTTGTGTCGTTAAAATATACATACCCTTATCGTGACGATATATACGATTCGTGTCGGTGACTTGTCGGTTTAAAATATATATATATAAGTTTGTCCATTATCCGAATTATCTGTTTGTCCGAATATAAGTTTGGACATATAATATAGTTGTGTTTATATATCCTTCATTATGTTATGTTCCATGTATTCACTTATTGATATGTGTATATATATGTAACCATATATTTCATGTTTCGTCATTTTCAAGTATTTAGGGTATCATGTATTTGTATTCATGTATATAGTTATATAAGCACCCTAGCTTTTAAATACATACACTTTAGTACCAAGTATATGTATACATATGGTGGTTCTCTAAATATATATATTTTATCCTAAATATATAAACTTCCATTTTAGTTTAAGAAAATATTTATAAGTGTCTAATTTAAACTTCTCCACCAAAGTTTGCTAAACACATTTAGCCACCTTAATCATGATTATAATTATAGAAAATTTTGCTATAGTTTCTCCTACACTATGAATGTTTTTCACGTTTTCAAAACGTATTTTAATCATTTTCCACTTCTTTATAATCATCAAAACTCAATCAAGCTCAAACAAGATCATTTTTCATGCATTTTCACATAATCACAAATTCTAGCATCAGAAACTTTTATGTATATTTTGTTAAGATCTTTAAAAATAACAACACACTTTTATAGTTCATCTTCTTACTTTAACATTTTTCATAAACTTGTTTATGTTGAAGTTTCAAGATCAATACTTTAAAAGTATATTTTTAGTTTCTTTATAAACTTTATATTTTTCCAAAATCATTTTTAAGAATAGATCAAAGTTCATGACACTTCAAGTTTGTCGATCTTGCTAGATCTAAGCATCTACATGCTTAGACCATAATTTTTAACATCATCATGCAAGATCTTTTAATTTAACATAATCTACACTAAACCACTGTAAGTCCCAAATCCAGATCTAACAATGATATCACACAATCAATAAGGATGGGCGGAATCCAAACTTGGTGAGATTCAAGAAAAACGAAAGATGACAAGAACAATATCGAATCCCTTGAAAACTTTGCACACGATTCTATTACTTGAATAAGCAAAACTATCTGGTACAAGTGTTCTCTCTACCAAATTACTTCCCTTGCTCTCTCTCTAGAATTCTATCATTTGTCTAAGCCCTAGAAATGATATAACACTAGTTTGTATACTCTAGGTAAGCCCATTCCCCACATGGGCTCCCCTTGGTCTTGTCTAGCCAACATGGCCTTAAGCATGCCCAAATTACCTACTAAAGTAAAAAATCTAATATAAACTAACCCAATTTATCCCAGTTTGCCACCATAGCCCGCTGCGTATATTTGATGCGTCAGTCTCACACTTCTAGGACCTAACAATCTTCTCCTAGACTGATGCATCAAATTGTCTTCATAGCATGAATTCAACAACTTGTTTAACAAAGTCTATGGTTGTCGTTATGCTGCAGAAGTTTTGGAGGTTCTTGAATTCTAAACTTTTAGAACTAGGTCTCTTTTTTCTTTTCTTGCAGTTAGCTTCATATCAGGATCATGATCTGCATTCTGCTTGTGCATTTGGTTAAAAAATGCGAGAGGAAGATTCTCAATAGCTCTTTTCTTTTTCAATCTTTATCTTTTAAGTAGGTTCACATGTACTTCTTCAAATGTACTATCATTGTCAGACGGCAATTCATATCCGGTTCCTCTAACTCAGGTACATCTTGTTGTTGTGATGCTTCATGCTTTGTCACAACTAACAGCATCTCACTCTTCATCAACCCTTGTTTCTTGATCTAAATCAAGTTCTGCAAAATTCTCATAAATTTATAAGCAAACATTTCTATGCAACAGAAGAAAGTACCATATGAACACTTAGTATACCCAAGTACTTGTACTGAATTTCACAATTCAAATTCTTTCAAATTTTGATGATCAGTCAAATCTTCAAGAACAGTTAATGTTTAAGTCTTTAAGAAAACTAAATAAAACACTCTATTTTTGGATTCTTGATTTTATAAAAAACAAGACATTATTTTTGGATTTTCTATTTTTTAATTTAAAAAAAATGAGAATATAAACAGAAACGCAAATAAACAAAGAAACTAACTCAATAGTTACAATATACAATTAAATTGCAATGGGATCAAAATCGTTCTCAGGCAGACCAAGGAACACTTTATTCCGTGAACTTATTCAGATTGGTCTAAGTGATTGCCAATATGTTTGTTCACTTAAACTTTAACGCTCAACTTTCATTTTTTAACTTCGTGATATGCTTAAGGTAATATTATACTATAATACCCAAGTGTCCCGCACCATGACATACCCCAACGATCAAGGTAAGCACAACAATTCATCGTAGTAGGTGAATATACTAAATTCATCCTTTTGAATTACAACGTCAGACTATTGGTGAACAAGTCAGTACTTTCGTACAACAAAGTGACCAATATTTGTGTCCAATGAGGGTTAGGCAAATACCTTTTTGGTACGAATTTTGCTATTTAGCTTAACATAATTCCCTCATATTGAGTTTATCTTCTTTTAAGGTTTTTGGCCTCTTTGGCACTTTTAAGATATCCTGACTGTGCCTAGGTCTGCATATAATCTGGATGCAACAGAAGGACAGCTATGATATCCCCGGATGACTTAACAGCATAAAGACCCGAAAACTCAGACGTTGGCTATCTATCAACGCAATATTTAAGACCATAAAATTATACACCGATGGTATGTTACCCACAAGATACATAGTTCATTATGTTTATATCACTTAGTATCTTTTATCACTTTGAGCGTCAAGCCTATCGACATATCACATTAGATCATAGTGTTTTCAGTTGCAACACCTTACATGTGTTGGTCAAAACTCTTTAACACGAACATTTATTTCCATATGATGCAATAAAATCATTTCGGATTTTTTATTTTTTAAATGTTTTTGTATTTTTCGTTTTTCAAATGTTTTTAGATTTTTCTCATTTTCTCCCCATCAAATAATGCATATGTACATATGTCCCTCTTCTCCCTAAATATGTGCATCACACTTTATTCGCAAATTTACCTAATAATGGAAACTTATGTACAAAGATATAAACGAAAGAAAAAGAAAAATATTTTTGTTATTTTTGCTTAACCATTCCGTCATTAGATTGAAGACTAATCAATATCAATATTAAAGCACGGAATTTAAATTGTACCTTTTTGCTGATCTTATCTTACCTTCCTGATCTCCTCCAAGGAAACATATCATCTATAAAAAAATTTCAACTTTTTGCAATAATGAAATGTTACCCGTTATGTCTCTAGAACAACCGCTATCAACATTTAAGAGAATACAACACTACTCCTTTATTGTCCCTGAAAAATAAGAAGATTAGTAAGACATTGGTACCCAGGCCATCGTGGTCCTAGGATTCGAGAAGCATCAAAATAAGACATTTCCTTCAAACACAAGTCCCTTTTTGTTTCAAGAATTGGTGATGATGCTGCTGTTTGTTTTGCTTTCCAAATTTTTTAGGCGTTTCAAATTTCTTAGATGCCTTTGGCAGAGCAGTTGGCTTTTCAACCTTGTTTTTTTCAAAACTTGTGTAGGTTTCAAAGTTTTTTTCTTTTAGCTTTAGAAGCATTCCAATCCCCATCAGATGGTTTAACCTTCAGATTCACATTCTTCATTGCCTTAGGTGAAGATACCTTCATCGGCATTGGAATGATAATTATCCTTTGGTGTAACCTTCTGATTTTGAGCATAATATGGAGCATAGGAACGATGTGTGTAGTTCCGAGCAATGTGACCAGGAATGCCACAATTGAAGCATGTCTGTCTCTTCTAGTAAAAGGCATTCTGATCAGCTTGTTTGGCTTTTGCAGGCCCTGAAGGATGAACCATCCTTTCTGTGCTTGATTTCCTTGCACAGTTCTTGCAGACGAGGATGAATTCAGATGTCTATACTTGTCGTTTGCAAGGGCCTTCTTTTGTGGAGATTTCTTTTGATTCTTCTTGTGTTACTTAAACTACATGTTTTGTTTAGAAATTTCACCTACCTTCCAAAAGTTTTGTTAGCACGGTTAAATGAATATTTCTCACATTTGCCATTACTGACTGGCTTAACAAAATCATTTTTCTTATCACAAGCCTTTTGAGGACTATTGTGCCCGTAGATGATCTTGGAGAGTGTGATTGTCTTTTATGTTTAGACTTCTCCTTTCTTCGTCTTTGATCTGCTCATTTCAACTCTTGTTGCATGATCTGAACCTTTAGAGCGCTAACAGAAGGTTTAGATTGTTCAGTTTGCGGACTAGGAGCCTTGTTCACGTCAGTCTTCACTTCATCAGCTTTGATAGAATCGGAGAGTCCTGGTTTATCGGATGAAAGACCAGACACTTCAGCTGAATCATTAGAAGAGTCATCAGCACAATCTTCAATAGTTATTTGTTCAACACATGAAGTAGAAGCATCAGTATTGTTCACACACTTTTGCTTCATTTTAACATTGAAAGGTTTAACAGAACCCGTGTGTCTGATGTATGATCACTAGGTTTGCCATACACCATATGTTGTTCGTTCTCAAGATCTTCCTCAGTGTCAAGCATTCTCATGTAATTGTGATTATATGGTGGGGCAACCTGATTGTATCCCAAACCCTTCCCCTTGTTCCCTTTGTATGCTAGTTGCACATCGCACGCATCTTGAACTACCTTCCTGGATGTATCAAACTTCTTTATGTTTACTTCATTTTGTTGATACTTGCTAGTCAGGAGTTCTAGCTCAGCTCTCACAGAATCACATTCCAAGGTTTTTACATTAAGTCTATTTTTTGTAATCATGGACCTAACATTGTTGCTCATTTACGTCTAAGTGGAGCTGAGCTATATCCTTCTTTTGTGCTTCAACCATTTCAGTAAGCAACTTGTTGCTTTGTCTAAGGCTAATACACTGAGTCATGACACTGTCATAATCATTAATCATTTTAGAGTTGAGTGCCTTGAGTTGTTGATGTGGGCGGAGTGTTAGTATGACTGTTTAGATATTTAAGTACTTTTTACTCGTTTGTTCAAGCTTTAAATTTATAAAAAACACGATATGTAACTATCACTCTCTACAAGTGCACCCATCGTTGGCGTAGTCTAGTGATGGCAAGATACCGAGGTCGTCCAAGGACACAAGAGCTTTTAATACCAGACTATCGTGGACATCTAATCTAATAAAAAAATTGAAAAAAGGTTTTTTAATAAGTAAACATAAAGAAATAAACTAAGTAATGAAAGAAATAAATAGACAAGATAGAATCACTTGGTTCCGCCTCATTATTTACGTATCCTTTGATGATTTCCACGGTTTGGTTTTTTAAGAGATTATATTCGTTAAAGTGACATGTCTCTCTTTTGGAGGCAACGCTACCCTCAGCCATATTGGTCTAAGTCAGTAGGGATACAGTTCCCCAAAGCCGGAATATTGAAAGATAATTAAGTAAGTTACTAATGCAAAATGTGGCATGTCCCTCTTAGGTAGGCAAAGCTACCCTCGGTCAGATTGGTCTGAGTCAAGTCATTGTTACTTCCCCCAATTTGATGCTATCTGTCTCAAGGGAAGTCCTAATAAACTTGAATCAAGTTCTCACAGAATCTATACACTGAACGAGACAAGAACTTTACCCATACCACACTTCTAACCCGCTTCTAGGCAGTTAACACGCTTTACATAGACCCTAAAGACATGAATGAGTGAATCAACGAAACATAAAAGATGATAGAATAAAATTCACTTTCAATATAAAAAACTAGCTATTAAAGTCATTAATACATACCCAATTAAAAAGTTAACTAAAGCTAGGAAATCAAAAGTAATACATAAATAACTTGTTTTCACCAAGTGATGTAAGAGATTAGCCAAGCATGGCCTTTGTTTGACAAAAAAACTCTTATGATCAATCTTGGATACCGAGACTACTACACACACTCTAAGATGGATGATGGATGAATATGGTGAATGATGGTGGTATTTTGGTGGTGGATGGTTGCAAGTGTGAGAGAAGTGGTTTGCCAAGGGATGAGTTGGGTTGCAACCAAGCACCCCTATTTATAGTTAGAAACAGACTGTTCACACGGCCTCGTGCCTCCCTTTTTCTCTATTTTCATTTAATGATCTTGTTAGTCCGGATGCTCACACGGCCCCGTGGCCATTGTACTTGCTGTACTATCCAAGATTTTGCGTATCTGGGAGTTGACCACGGCTCTGTGTCTCTTGTCTGCTTCTATTTGTCTTTTTCTTTATGGAATCTGGAGTGGGGCACAACCTCGTGCCTCGGTGACACAGCCTCGTGCCAGTCTTCTGACCTGTTGTTTTTGGTCTTGGGGTGAAGCTCAGAGGGTCGGTATGAAGTGATAACTTCTCTTCTTTTGTATTTATATTTGTTTTTGTCGTTAATTTGTTAATTTTGTACATTTAAGCTCTTTTAATTCTGAAAATTAAAGTATACAAAGAAACACACTTTTTCTAACATTAGTACATAATGGGTTGATTTTATACCGTATTTGATACAATTTATATGTTGCATTTGGTGAATATCAAATACCCCCACACTTGAATATTTACTTGTACTCAAGCAAAACTCTTTAATATTGTGTATACACCCAAATGGAATTGGTAGGGAAGAAACTTTTTGGGTCTTGTTTGTAGAGTGTCGGGAATCCAAGTTCTTTTAATTCTTGTTTTTATTTTATTTAAAATCCTATTCGACATGATTTTTTAGAACTATTTATAAGAAAATTAAATATTTTTCGGCATAATATGCTTTTATAAATTTCATTAGACTATATACAAATTCACACTCACAAGTGATCACTCAACACTCAACCGAAGATGTATAAGTGAAACGCTCGAACTGGTATGGAACTTACTCCTACCAAAGGTTTGACAAGTAATCGAACCTTATTCTTTTTAACATAATCTTTGTAAATATTTAGAGGACTTTAAAGGGTAGGTTTTTGGTTAGAGGTAGGGTAATTTTATTTGAAAAGTGGCTATAGGCGTAAAATGTCGATTATCTTTTGAAAATTTTATTTATTTGTGACTTAGGTACAAACTAAAGGCTTATAAGCAAAAAATTTATTTGTTTTCTTATTTTATTTCAAGTAACTAGAGATTTTTTTTCTTTCTTTTTTTAGAACAAATATTCACAAGATAACTAAGTACATATTTTTGTGTATTTCAAAAGAACCAAATTTTGTTATAATAAATGGGGGTAAAAAAAAATAAAAAGTGTTTGGGTGATGGGTGGTTTATGCAAAATTGTATTTTCCGGGTTTCGAAACGAAAGGTTTAGGCTCAAAAGGGTTAACTAAGGGAATTTTTTTTAGTGAAAGGAAATAATGTTGAAAAAGAAAAGGTTTTATAGTTTTGATGCTCAATCATTTACTACTTGGATTATTCAGTAAGGATCGAGAATTTATTGCTTTGTCAAGTTCTAGATATATAAGAACCTACGAGCTATTCACATAAGAAAGGAAAATTGAGCAATTAGTAAAGATATTCATATTGAATGCTCGGTAAAGGCTCAAAGCTCACATTTTTGTAGGAAAAGGGGTAAAAGTGTGAAATTATATATACAATAAAATTTTAAGAAGAATTGTCATGCATTTTTATGATTTTTTCTTAAATGATTCTTTTTATCATGTCGCTATCGGTGGTAAATTTGTAAAAACTTAATTTTTTTGGATATTCGTTTCTAACTTAAACTATAAACAAGACAAAACAAAATAAAAAATTATTTTTGATAAAGATTTGAGGTGTTTTAGCGGTTCCAAGTAGAGTTTTGTGTAAGGCTTGGTTTAGGACAAACAACTTCAAGTTAAGTTTCCCCACTCTTAAATTACATATTGTCCTCAAGGTGTCTAAATGGGTTAAATTTCATTAAATGGGTTAAAACAACAAAGAGTTTTAGAAACTAGCTACTGGAAACGAGGGCGTGTTAGGTAGGCACGGTCCCGTGTAAAAAGTGCCAGTAGTGAAAATTTACAGAAGATGGGCACAGGATCGTGCCTAAAAGGCACAACCCCATATGACAGGTCCAGAAAACAAGGTTGTTTCTAAAGTGCAGAGGCAGAGGGGCGTCTTACCTCACACGGCCCCATGCTGAACTTACTGTAATGAAGATTTTGAGGCTGAAGACTTTTGTTTCTGTAAGTGGGTTCCTAGTTCAAGATCCTTTTGGCTAGTTCCAATCCCATTTGGAGTGCGTTTTATTCGATACAACGAGACAACTTAAACAAAAGCATTAAATAAAACTAAATCTTAAACATGATTTTCCTTTAAAAAAGGAAGCCATACTTTTAAAGTTGAACACATATGTTTAAGTAAACTACTTTTATTAATTCATAGTCCATGGAATGTCTCCATGGTGCGCCATGTTTATAAGGGTCCTTGGCTAGACCCACCCATCGGGTGGTTCTGGCTCATCTTCCAATAAGGGGTCGTCATTGCTTATTGGATATTTCATATCGAGTTTAAAGCTTCGTTTGTTGGCCCCAAGTTTAGTGGGAAGATTATGGTGTTTATGTTTAAGCAAAGCTTGGTAGGTTCTTGAATGGTTGTCCCAACACGAGAGGAGCATCATCTAGGATGATAAATTCGGTTGGTACAACCGTTTGATGCATTTAAATGAGAACGTCCTCAACCACTTTCGTAGTGTGTTTAGTTTTTCGATTAGCCAAGAGGATAGGAATTTTGATTGGAAGGAAATAACTAATACCTAATCTTTTAAATATGTAGCTAGGCATTATATTAACACAAAGATCTTTATCTATTAAAATGTTACGAATATAGATGTTTTGAATAAAACATGTTACTGGTTTTATGTTTAATTCAATGTGTTCATCTTGTACTAGTGAAGTTTGATCTTTAGTTAAATTAACACTGCCAATTTCTTTGAAGTTAGGATTAGTGTTTAACTCTTTTAAAAACTTAGCATGAGATGAAACCAAACTATGATTTTCAAAAGAAGGTTGTGAAATATGTATTTCTTGGAGGTCTTGTTGTTCCTTTCGAAATTTACCTTTGTAGACTTACCTTCCATGTAACTTGGTTCAGTTTTTTCATCATGTGTTGAGTTTTCTTTGAGTGGTTCCTCTTCTTTCGGCTTTTGAGGTTTTACCTCTTCATCGATTACCTCCTTGGTACAAATGGTCTTTTCTTTTGCACGAGATTCTTGATCAATCATTCTAAGTTCTTGAGACTTTGTATGATGCTTTCAGGCTTCGGGGACGATGGTGGTTGGTGTCTCGTATGTTTCAAACTGCAGAGTGTTCCAATCAAAGCTTGATTTTGGTAGCTCGAACCTTGGTTACTTATATGTTGTGTATGAGGTTGATAGTTGAAAGAGGTAACAATTTTGTATGGAATGAGATTCAATGCATATGGTACAATATGGTTCCTCGTAATCATCATAATAGCATTAGTCATAATCTCCCATGTAATAATCTATTGTTTGGATGATACCCAGAAGATTACGACTCTCAGGAAAGAACTAATTTTTTTGAGACACGGCCCCGTGTTCAGGACTGTGATTTATCTGATACTGGGCTTTTAACAGCCCAGCGTCAGATGCAGCACGGCCTCATGTGAGACTTCTGTGAAGAAATTTTTGTTGATTTTTAGCTAAGGTACGACCCCGTGTTGATCAGGCATGATCCCGTGCTGAACTTGAAGAAAGTAGAGAAAATGCAGAAAAAGAAGAAAAAACCTAAAAATAAAAATAAAGAAGATTAAAAATGATTAGGCCATCGATTTTAAACTTTCTTAAAATCCTTGTGTCCCCGGCAACGACGCCAAAAACTTTACGTGGGTGGAGTGTGAGTATGATTTTTTAGATATTTTAAGTACTTTTTACTCGTTTGTTCAAGCTTTAAATTTATAAAAACACGATATGTAACTATCACTCTCTATAACACGCTAGAGAAACTACACCTTTTGTTGGCGTAGCATAGTGATGGCAATATATCGAGGTCTTCCAAGGACACAAGAGATTTTAATACCGGAATATCGTCAACGTCTAATCTAAAAAAATTTGAGAAAAGTTTTTTAATAAGTAAACATAAAGAAATAAACTAAGTAATGAAAGAAATAAATAACAAGATAGATCATTTGGTTCCGACTCATTATTTACGTATCCTATGATGATTTCCATGGTTTGGGTTTTTTAAGTGGTTATCTTAGTTAAAGTAGCATGTCCCTCTTTTGGAGGCAACGCTACCCTCAGCCATATTGGTCTGAGTCAGCAGGGATACAGTCCCGCACGACCGGAATATTGAAAGATAATTAAGTAAGTTACTAATTCAAAATGTGGCATTTCCCTCTTTTGGAGGCAACGCTACCCTCGGCTATATTGGTTTGAGTAAGCAGGGTACAGTCCCGCAATGACGGGTTAAATTTTAATAGTAGTTTATTTATAAGGGACTCAAGCTGTTCTTACTTCCCCCGATTTGATACTATCTGCCTCAAGGGAAGTCCTAATAAGCCTGAATCAAGTCCTCTCAGGATCTATACACTGAACGAGGCAAGAACTTTGTTAGGATCTGAGTTTGATTGTTGTGAAAGTTAAGATGAAAATAATGAAAGAAGATAAAACAAAGATGAAATATGCAGCGGAATATTAACCTTTCAATCACAACAATGAAGATATTGCTTTCATCAACATGCTTTTATAAATTCACTTATTTACGTATGCATGAAGAATACAACTCCCCCTCAGCCTGATCACTCCTTGTTTTGTTCGTACAAAAATGTGAAGATGAAAATGATAAATAGAACAGCATAGGCACTGTTCTATTTATAGTACAAATGAAACATCTGAAGAATCTAAGCTGACATCACCTAGACAGCGATATCTAACAGCCTAACAAACTCCTAACATCTGCTAGACCTAAGCACTGTTACATTAATAATATAAGTAAAGTCTGTTGATCATCATCTGTTGAGAATCCTCTGTTGAGCTTTATCATCTGTTGGTCCACAGCAACCTTGTTCCATTAGACTTTTGTCTTCATCAGCAGAGGTTATCTTTCGCAGGCCTTTGGCTTTAAGCAAAGTTTGTCTTCAACAAATCTTGAAAACAGACTTGGCCTTGGCAGACTTTAGAGTAGCAGATGTTGAGTCTATGCCTTTAGGAGGAGCAGATCTTCTAAACACTGTTATTTGTAATTAGAGGTCGTAGACTGTTTTAGCTTTCCAATCATCTATTGTTTTGTGGGATCCATTAGATCCAACAATCTCCCCTAGAACAGATGATGCCTAAACTCTTCTTTATTTCTGATCTTTCTTCCTCATCAACTTTTCCCTGATTTGGGCCTTTGAACTATAATTCAAAGTTCAAGGAAATCATATCTTCAAAATCCCTTCCTAGTTCAAGGTTCAGTAGATCTTAGAGGTCATCTTATTCAAGACCATATGCATCCTCCATTCTTATCCTTTGAACATCACCATCTGATCTGAGAAATGTCAATTCGTGGGTGTTTAACGATGACTTCCACTTTAGAATTTTTTGAATCAGATGATTCTCTTGGGTGAAGGGTTATTTCTAATGAGTTTGGTGATTATGTCCTTGCCCATAAGACTTGTAAGTGTTTCGTACAATTTGGCAATGGTAGGATCTGTGTGATATAGCAGTTGGTTCTTCAGCCCCTCTTTTCTGTATTCATCTTCATACATCTTTACATCAGCCTCAAGACATCTGCTTCTTCCTTTTTGATTGATTCAAGACAGCTATGCTTAAGCCAGATGCTAAGGATTGCTTTTTAGATGTAAGGGTCTATTGAGGGACAACCATTGTTGGATATACTTGCTTCTTTGGAACTATAGGATCCTTTTCTCTCAGCTGTTGCAGTCTCTTGTAAGTTTCAACAATTCTTGATTCGGACCATCTAGCAACAGACCTAGCAGTACCATACTTTGCAGCAACAAGCTCTTCTCTCATTCTCTTCAGCTTCAATGCCTTGTTTTGATCAACTTGTTTGTATTTCTTCCAATCTGGTGGAGTTAGCTTATGTAAAGGATCATTGAGCATCTTTTGAATTCTTTCTATATCTCCTTTGAGAGCATCTGTTGACCAGTCTTTGAACTGTGCTCTGTTTGCTTTGTATGGTTTATGTTGCATGATGTGATCAAGGTAATCCTGCCTTAGTTCCTTAACAAGCTCAGCATTTGTTGGCTTCTCAGACATGGACTTGCTCAGATCCTTAGCCAAATCTTCTATCTTTCTTACCTTGCTAAGTTTTAGTGACAAGATCCCCTAAGCAGTCCTGTCATCCTTCCCTTTGAACATCTCCTTTCCAATATTCTCAGCTTGTCTTCTTTTAACTTCAAATATTCATCTAAGTTCTTAGGCTTGCGATAACCAAAGAGTGGTGGGAAGGATTGTTGTGATGCATCCTCTGTTGAGAAAAATGATTCAATTTCACCTTGGATTGCAAGAATCTCTAGAGGATACTGAGCAGCCAGTGGGATAACTTGTGATGGTGGTTAGAGGGATGGAATGGAAGTGGATTTTGGTGGAAGTGCTGAGAGTGGTGTGGTTGGAATGAGAGCAGATGATAAGGGGATTGGTGATGGAACCTCCTCCTCATCCTCTTGCACAACAAAAGTTTTTCTTTTGCATGTGAATTTGATTTTAGGTGAAGGTGGACGTGTTGGATTTCTTGGTGGTATGGGCAGTGGTTCTTTTGATGTGGGAAAAGTTGTTATAATAGTGGCTTGTAGAACATCTGCTGATACATCTGTTGAAACCCAGCATCTATTGGTTGAATTAGTGTAGATTGTAGTGATGGTTTTGTTTTGGATTTTTCTAGGATCTCATCTTCCAGAGGTTATTCTCTGGGATCTCATCTTCCAGAGGTGCCTTTTTAGTTTGTTTCTTTTTGGTGGGCTTTTTGGATGTGGGGGCTTTCTTTTTGGATTTTTCTGGTCTGTGTTTCACAACACAGGTTGTGGTGTTATGATCACTAGGAGCAGTGGGCTCAGCAACAGAGGTATGAGCAACAGATGTGGACTCATCTAAAATAGTCTCATCCCCCTTTTCTTATGTTTTACAAACTTTTGACTCTTTATCTTTTATTCTAGTAAAAGTTTCATTTGTAAGATTTGTCATTTTAAAAGCTTTACCTGTTGAAAATCTTTTTCAGACACTTGTTTTTGAAGGTAATAGCTTAAAAGTCTGGGATACATAAGAAAAGCTTTACGTTTGTTCCCTTTAATAGCAGTCACATATGCTACCAAGTCCAAGAACAATGCCTGGGATAGAATTATAATATGAATTTGTCAAATGGCATAACCCAAGTATTGAACCTTTTGTGGAATCTCATTAAATGAGGTGGTCTTGGCTGAGAGACATACAAGTAAGGTATGGAAAAAATATCTCATTTCAACAGGAAATTGAGGTTTAAAAAATTGCAACTCCTATCAAATGACCCTCATACTCTCTTTCAATGAACTCTGTGTGAAGGTTCTGTTTTCAAAAATAGTATTACTTACCTTTCGTTAGAGCAAAACTGTGGATATGGAAGATGGGGATATTACAATGGTTTCTCTGATTTTTGACGTTATACCAAAGGGCTTTTTATTTTGAGACTGGATTTCAACATTTGCCAAGATTATCAGAGGGTATCCACAAATATTGGTGCATCGGAAGTTAGTATGGTGTAGCATTTGGATGATGTCAAAGCATCAATTATTGAGTGGAAGGCTCGAATTTTGTTGGACTTCTCAAAATAAGGGAGGTAGTTATGAGGAGTTTTTATTTGCAGAGCCATGATCAGAGACTTGAGGCGAGGAATTTTGGAGATGATGAAAGTGGAAACCGCTTTTTATGAAATTTTGAATTCAAGTCGGCAGTGTAAGCTCTGTTTGAATCGTACAAGGTTATATAATATATATATATATATATATAGCCTGTTGAAATTTCAAGTGAATCTGTAAATATATTATATCCTTGTTGAAATTTCAAGTGAATGCTGACGTGGCAGCGTCTGTTTGAAAGATTTGTCCACTTGGTAACCACTATTGGTGGTAATGGGTGACAGTTGTTATATAGCCTCTGTTGGAAAGTAAAAGAGGTTGGGCACAGTGGATATGAACAGTCGCTGATTTTAGTCTATTAGAGGATAAACATCAGTGGTTAGGAACATGGATATTGAGAACAGAGGATACCTTTCAGTAGTGGATAAATTTCGCCAAACAGAGTTTTAGAAATAGTGGTTTGGAGTAGACTAAGGATATTTGAAAAATTTTCAAACAAGGCTATTTTTAAGGATGGAATTTTTATTTTCAGAAAACATTTCAATGCTTTTTATTCATGGAACATAACATTTTGCTTTTATTCCAAGTTTAGTATACCAATCCTAGAGATCAAGCTTTCAAAGGTAGATGTATCTAAAGCTTTTGTCAACACATCTGCCAGTTGATCCTTAGTTGGAATATGATGCAGAGAAATCAAACCTTTTTCATAGCAATCCCTACAAAGTGATGTCTGATGTCAATGTGCTTGGTTGTGAATGAGAAACTGGATATTTAATGATGTTTTCAGCTGCTTGGCTATCCAACATGAGAGGATTCTTTAAAGCAGTCACACCAAAATCCAGCAACTGATTATGAAGCCACAAAAGTTAGGTTGTATAGCTTGCAGCAACAATATATTCAGCCTCTGCTGTTGATGTTGAAACTGCTGCTTGCTTTTTGCTTTGCCAAGAAACTAAGCAATTGCCTATAAACTAGCATCCTCCTGAAGTGGACTTCCTTGTAGTATGACAACCAAAAAAGTCACTGTCATAGTAACCTGAAAGCTCAATATTTCAATAGAAGGATACCAGATACCAAGTGTGGAGCACCTTTTATGTATCTGAATATCCTTTTCACAGCTATAAGTTTGGACTTCCTAGGTACTGACTAAGATCTGGCACAGACACATGTGGCAAACATGATGTCTGGCCTTGATACAGTTAGGTACCAATAATGACCCAATCATTCTTCTATAAAGTGTTTGATCAACCAAGTCATCTTTATCATCAACAGTGACCAATTTTGAGGTGGACATGTGTGTAGTACAAAGTTTACAATCATTCATATCAAATTTTATTAATAGTCTTTAACATATTTACTTGATGAATGAATGTACCATTTTGTAATTGCTTAACTTGGAGACCAAGAAAACATTGAAGTTCACCCATGGCACTCATTTCAAACTCTGCTGTCATGAGTTCCTTAAACTCTTCACACATGGAATTACATGTTGATCTAAAGATGATGTCATCCACATAAATCTGGACAATCATCATTCCTTTCCTTTCCATTTTAAAAACAATGTTTTATCAGTTTTACCTCTTGTGAAGCCTATGGATACGAGAAAGGTGGGAAGAGTTTCATACCAGGCCCTTGGTGCTTGTTTCAAGTCATATAAAGATTTTTAAGCTTGTAGACATGATCAGGATAAAAAGTATCTTCAAAACCAGGGTTGCCATACATATACCTCTTCCTAAATCTTACTATAAAGGAATGCACGTTTGATATTCATTTGATACACCTTGATGTTGTGATTGACAGCAAAAGCTAAAAACAATCTGATGACCTCTAATCTTTCTACTTGAGTAAATGTTTCATCATAATCAATGGCTTCTTCTTGCTATAGCTTTGAACCACAAGCCTAGCTTTGTTTTTGACAACAATGCTCCTTTCATTTGTTTTGTTCTTGAAGACCCATTTTATGCCAATTGGACATACATCCTTAGGTAATGGTACAAGTTCCCATACTTGTTGTCTCTTGAACTATAGGAGCTCTTCCTACATGGCCTCTACCCAACTGTTGTCTTTCAGTGCCTTTTGGTACTTGACAGGTTGCATGAGTGATAGAAAACCAACAAAAAGACAAATGTTTTGGGATTGATTTCTTATGAGTACCTCTTCATTGATGTTGCCAATAACTTGGTTTGGTGGATGATTATTAAGGTAGATTAGATCTCACTTGTATGGAATGATGGAATTTAGTGGTGAAGGCTGCAGATGAGAATCAACTGAGCTAACATTTGTTGGCAGTTTTGAAGAGTGAACAGATGTTTGGAATGGAGGTGGAGCATGGGTGGAATAGGTGTAAAAATGGGTTAACTTTTGTTCATATAAGATGGACTTTTGTCAACAGTAGATTGACTGGATAAGGTGGCAGAAGTTTGAGGATCAACAACTATTGATGTAGTAGTGGCAGAGTTTCGACAGCTATTTTGAACATTTGTTCCTCTGGTGGTGGAAGTGACTTTATATTGTGGGATCACAATGTCAAATCCATAATCTTGATGAGAAGACTGTGGTGTACCTGCATTGTTAGTCTTGACAGACACATCTTCAAATGTAAATTTATCTAAATCAAACAATTCAACAAGATTTGCTGGGATTTTTAAAGAAGAAAGTTAATTGAACTTTACATCAAAGTCTTTTCTACACACCTAGTCCTTGTGTTGAACACTTTGTAGGCTTTGGCAGTAGTTAGGTATTCCAAAAAATAACCACAATGTACTTAGTAGGTTTGATTTTGAACATAATTTCAGAAGCAGTCTTTTGATGTCTAGGTTGATTAAAAGTCTGTTTTGCACATAGCAAGCAGTGTTTACAACCTCTGCCCAAAAGGACAATGGTAAACCTGAATCTGCAATCATTGTTCTGGCAGCCTTAATCAAGGTCTTATTCTTCCTTTCAACCACCCCATTTTGTTCTAGTCTCCTTGGGATGTTGTACTACCTTAAATCCCTTTTGACAGACAGAAGTCATCCAACTCCTTAATTTTTAAACTCTATTCCATTGTCACTCCTGAAAATTTTTACTGGTTGATCAAATTGCTTTTCAACTTTTCTTACAATGTCCTGCAAATACCCGCAGTCTCATATTTGGAGTGCAAAAAGTAAGTCCATGTAAACCTTGAAAATCATCAATTATGACAAGACAATACATCTTCTTTTAAGACTCATGATTTTAACATGGCAAAAGAAGTTCATGTGTAACAATTGTAAACACTGACTAGTTTTGAACTCATCAATGGATTTGAATGAACTTTTATGTTCTTTTCCTTTAGACAGGAAACACATTGTTCATCACATGTCAATTGTTTTGGTGGAAGGCCCCTTACAAGACCTTGTTTTAAGAGTGTGGTGATAGTTTTGAGATTTGTGTGACCAAGTCTTCTATACCATAGTTCTGTCTCTTTGTAGAGGCAACTAAGAACAAACAAGCATTAGACATTGGATTATCTTTCAACATATCTACCACATACACATGCCACTCCTGTGAGCAACAAGCTGTATTTTGCTCTTAGCTGTGATTTTTTCAATCTTCTTCACCACACCTGTCCCAACAATCTTACAAGTTTCCTTAGTGAAGAATGACCCATAGCCTTTATCACTCATTTGAGACACACTAAGGTGGTTAAATTTTAAGTTGTCTATAAGATTGACAAGTTCAAACTAGAGTTTCCCTGCTTGGACTGTCCTGACCCTAACACCTTTCCTTTTGAGTTGTTACCAAAGGATATATCACCCCCTCCATGTGCTTAGAAAATCTTTGAGAATGGCTCTATATCCTGTCATGTGCCTAGAGTCCCGACTATCTACATACTATAAACTATCAAGACAAGCAGAAGCTCCCTTCACATCAATAACATATTAGTTTTGCTGAGTGTCCAATGCCACAATGGCCTTGGATGGGGTCACAAACATTCCAGCCTCAAGTCCAGGAGAATAGTTAGAGTTTTGAGCAGATTTTAAAACATCTGTTATGGACCATTTCTTGTCACATGGTTGTAACCATGAGGATGCATGTTCACTCTTGGTTTTGAAGGTCTTTTATAGATCTATAACCAGGTGGTACACTTTTATAAGATGGTTGGCCCTATCCTCTTGGAAATTTGTTTTCTAGTGGTGCATCTGTTACTTGAACCTCTTTGGGAGCAGAGGTTACATTAAGCTATTTGCTAACATGTGTTTGGTTTGGGATAAAGGTCTGTTTGGACTTTTTTTTTGAGTACTAGCCCGTGGACTCTCAAGTGTTTTAGATTTATACTCATTTTTCTTGACTTCAAATTTTTGAGATAAACACACTCTTGACTTTTGTGATTTTTCTTCCCACATGTAGTGCAATGAGGTGCAGCCACAATCACACGTGTCTTGTTAATATCATATGCTTTTAAGTGAAAGTAATCTTTAGTAACATGGTTTTTCTTTTCACAAAAGTCACAAAACAAGTTTGTTATTTTTTTTCTTTCTTCTTCCTTTTTTCAACCTTTTTGTCAACAGATGTTATAATATCTACTAGAAACTCTTTCAAAGGAATAATTTTCACTTTAGGTGCTTTCACACCCTCAATGGTTGAGAAATCCATTGGCTTAAAATATTCAAGAATCTCACATTCATCTGACCATGTTGGTTTGAATTGATATTTTTCAATTTCCTCAAAGGTTGAGGATCCTTCAGGTCTTTACAAAACAATTTTCTTTCCATTTGGTTCTGTGACTTTAATTTCTTGACCAACCATGTTGGTAGGAATGATATCAACCAAACCAAAATCATTTACAGCAGTGTTTTGAGAAACTTGGTCATTTATACGAAAATCTATGCCAAATTTTACATTGCTTTTGATATGTTTTTCTAATATCAACTCATAACCTTTATAGGAGTCTACCCATTTTTCACCTGTGATCTAGGTAGATTCAAGCTCTTTTTTTACATCTATGATATTTTTATCATTGTTTGGAGTTGATCCTTAGTTATGCTTGATTTATGTTTGACATTGCTGATTTCACTTTCTTTTTCAACCAGTTTTGATTTTAACTCTTTAACAAGTTTTTCAAATTGAATTTCATCATCTAAGATCTTGTTCTAAGGTTTTCATTTACCTCTTTAATGTTAACAAAAGCAATTATACATTTGTTCAGAACATAAGTCTTTAAGTACTTGAGGTGATACCAGCCATCATAACACAATCACATTTTCCTTTACAATATTAGACTCCCATGGGTTTGACAGAGGATTCACCATTTCTTCACCAACCTTTTCTTCTGAAACATCTGTTTCAACATTATCACAAACCTTAGCAGAATTGGATACCACTACCTCAGTCTCTACCCCTTTCAATATTGTCTCTAGTGCCACAAAACAAAAATCATCATGCTTCTTTTCAAAATTGGCAACTAGGGAAAAATTTTCATCTGTAAGTTCTTTAGGTAACTCCTCTAGTCAACAAAGCCTTGTGTGAAAAAGCCTTGTTAACTGTTTTCTGCCTGATCAAGAGTTTGTGCAGCTTGAGGTGCATGTTACACTTGAACCTGAGGGACTGGGTTTGAACATACTGTATCTAAGGAATAGTGGTTTGGACATACTTAACTGGAACATTGGTTGTAGGGTGTGCAAAGTGAGTAGTGTTTTGCATATGTCGAGTAGGGGTATATTGGGTATAATGGACAGTGTTTTGAGGTCTAGAACTTGGATGTGTGACAATAGGACCACTTGTTTGGCTTCTATACTCTCTAGCAAAATGGCCTAACCTATTACACTTGTAACACTTGATTTTAGTTTTATCCAACCTAACTTTCAACCCTGCATGCAACCCTAGAAATTTTCTGTCAGTTCTTTTGTATAATTTGCTAGTCCTAACACTTAGCAAAGCTAGTTGGTGCAAAATGTTCATTTCTTCCAAATCAGTGGGGTCAAAATGTTGAATATCATTTAACTCAAAAGATAAGTTGTCAGAAACTTGGTTTTCCCCATTTGCTGTAAAAGCATAATTGGGTGAGTAAGGGTCAGGATTAAATACTCCACCAGAAGTTATGTCAATAAAATGATCATAACCCTGATCCTTACTTCCACCAGAGGTTTCCTCTTGACCAAAAAGTGATATACTACCAAAAGCATAGTCATCAGCAACTTTTCCTGACTCTTGAAGCTTTTTTTTCTGGTTTAGCTCTCTTTCATAAGTTAGAAGCCTACCATGAAGCTGAGTAAACTCATCTCTTTGAAACCAACAGAGTTTCTTGTTACAAAAGTAGTAGTGTCTCATTTATCTAGTAATGATCTTAGAAATTGGCTATTCAAGGTTGAATTAGGATAACTAACATTTATCAATTTTAATTCACTTATTAGACAACTAAAACTTTTGAATTCTTGAGTTAATGATTCTCCTTTAACGTGACCGAATGTTTCATACTGTTGGTTTAAAACTTCTTGGTTGTTTTTGATAACTTCCTCTGTACCCCCAAACTACTCTTTAAAAGCATCCCACAACTATTTAGCACTATTTCAATGCAACATGCCATCATAGATATCATTCGGTAGAGCCGTAGCAATGATACTAAATGCTTTGGCATCTAGCTCGATTTTCTGAAAATCTTGCTCGGTGTAGTTTTATTGCATCTTTGGTACTTGAACTTTGGGGTCTTCAGCACTCGGCACCATCTAAACATGTGGTCCGAAGATAACCGATTTCCAACAACTCGTGTTCTGTTGAGCAAGTATGTGACCCATCCGATGTTGCAAGATATTGTACTCCGATCTAACAGGTATCAGTGGTTTGTACAGAGTACCAGTGTTATGTTGATCTTGTGCATTTTGAGATATTTTTAATTGTTTACAAACATGTTAAACATATTTAAAATACTTTTGAACCTAAATTAACCTTACCCTGTTTTCAATCCAACGAACAAACGTTATCAGTAGTAGGAGTTGATCTGTTTATATCAAATTGATTGTTTAGATCGAACCTGATTGACCAAGATCTGATACCAATTGTTAGGATCTGGGTTTGATTGTTGTGAAAGTTAAGATGAAAATAATGAAAGAAGATAAAACAAAGATGAAATATGCAACGGAATAATTAACTTTTCAATAACAACAATGAAGATATTGTTTTCATCAACATGCTTTTATAAATTCACTGATCACCCCTTGTTTGTTCATACAAAAATGTCAAGATGAAAAGCGATAAATTGAACAGCATATGCACTGTTCTATTTATAGTACAAACAAAACATCTGAAGAATCTAAGCTGACGTCACCTAGACAGTGACTTCTAACAGCCTAACACACTCCTAACATTTGCTAGACCTAAGCACTGTTACATTGATAATATAAGTAAACTGTGTTGATCATCATCTGTTGAGAATCCTCTGTTGAGATTTATCATCTATTGGTCCACATCAGGCCTTGCTTCATTAGACTTTTGTCTTCATCGGCAGAGGTTATCTTTGGTAGACCTTTAAGCAGAGTTTATCTTCAACCGATCTTGTGAACAGACTTTGGCCTTGGAAGACTTTAGAGTAGCAGATGTTGAGTCTTTGCCTTTGGGAGGAACAGATCTTCTAAACACTGTTATTTGTAAGAGGTTGTAGACTATTTGGCTTTCTAATCATCTGTTTTTTTGTGGGGTCCACTAGATCCAACAAACTTTACCCATACCACCCTTCTAACCCCGTTCTAGGCAGTTAACGCGCTTTACATAGACCGAAGACACATGAATGAGTGGATCAACGAAACATGAAAGATGATAGAATAAAATTCACTTTCTATATAAAAAACTAGTTATTAAAGTCAATAATACATACCCAATTAAAAAGTTAACTAAAGCTAGGAAATCAAAAGTAATACATAAATAACTTGTCTTCACCAAGTGATATAAGAGATTAGCCAAGCATGGCATTTGTTTGACAAAAAAGCTCTTATGATCAATCTTGGATCCTGAGACTACTACACACACTCTAAGATGGATGATGGATGAATGTGGTGGATGATGCTAGTATTGTGGTGGTGGAGTGGCTGCATGTGTGAGAGAAGTGGTTTTCCAAGTGATGATTTGGAATGAAACCAAGCACCCCTATTTATTGCTGGAAACAGGCTGTTCATATGACCCCGATGCTCACACGGCCCCATGCTTCATTGACAAGGCCCCATGGGCCCTTTACTTGTTGTACAATCTAAGATTTTGCATATCTGAGAGTAGACCACGACCCCGTATTTGATACCATATTTGATAAAAGGGTTCATTTTATACCGTATTTGATACAATTTATATGTTGCATTTTTTGCATATCAGTTGTGCAACCTTATTCCTACAATGTTTAGAACACAAAAGAGTGTTTAGCATGTCAAGGAGCGATTAAGAACTAGTTGATTGTGGGGCAGTGACTTCAGATGAGGCAGTAGCCATAAGTGAAGGTGTGGGAATCTGAGCAGTGTTGGGATCAGTAGCAGGTGGCGAAGTAGTAACGACCTTCTAACAGTTTGACATAGACGACGATGTGTTTTCATGAGTGTGACTCCTCTGCTTGTCCTCCTGAAAATATTCATTTACTAAGGAGATCACATATCCCGGTTTCATTTCACAATAATTGTAAGTCATCATGATAACTTCAACGCGATAGTCCCATGTCTTGTTACGTGGAAACCATATAGAAAAGTCTTGTTGATCCTACCATATGTCACGTTTAATTCGATCTTCTCGATTTCAGAAAGCAGCTGGGTAAATCTATTTATCAAGTCTTCTACGGTTTCACCCTCAATGTAACGAAATTATCGAGTTTTTGCCAAAGCAACGCACGTTGAGAATCAATGCTTTGAGAATTCATCATTGAACCAAGTTATATAAAACAGAAGCTCGTAAAAAAACCGTGAGACACGAGCCAAACAAGAACTATGTGAACTCACTAATTTTAGCATTTCGCAAGCATACGAACCCTCTTCCTGTACCGTACCTCAAAATCCGTCAAAGCTCATCACCAAAACAAACAAGCCCCCTTTTTTTAACGTTATACTAATTTTTAATTAATTTTTAATATAATTATTATATAACTAATATATAATATTTTTTAATTATATATGATTTATATTAAAAGAAAACTTATTTAATATTATAATTATAATAATTAAGTAATAATTGGCTAATTATTAAGGTATTATGACTAATGATTATTGTTATTAATATATATATATATATATATATATATATGGGAATCTTCATTTGAAAAGAAATTTAATGTGAGAAGAAAAAGAAGAAAGGACATAATGGTAAAACATTAAATAATTTATAACTACTCTCATTAATTATGTTATCTCTCATTAATAAAACAAAAACATTATATCCTACGCATTTCAAAATTTATCCTACATATATCTTATACTTATCGGAATTTACCCTACACATATGTAAAAATACCCTACACATTTCAAAATTTATCCTACACATACTAAAATTTATCCTACACATGTCGAAAATTGTCCTTCACCATAAATTATTTTATCTTGAAAAAGTATATTAAAAAAATGAGTTATAAGTTTAATTAATTAGCTAATTAATAGCAATTATAGATTTACCTATATGCCCTTTTTCATATTATCAAATACACACATTAAATGAAGTAAATGGAAAATTTCTATTGGTTTAAAAGTTATTCTTTTTATTCTTACAAAATTTTTCTTCTCATTTGAACTCTCCACTATATATATATATATATATATATATATATATAAAGAACCTAAATCCCGAAAGTCCTTTCAGTACTGTTTTCGTAAAATAGTTTTCGCAACAAAATTTCTCTTTCCCGATGACGAGAATGTCAAAAATAAACTCTATCTCCTTCTTCGTTGTAATCTCAACGACAACAACCGGACTACAACCAAAGATGATGGTCTGGCAATGGAGGGTGAAAGTGTGTGATGTATGGACGTAGAAGGCTGGTACGATGTGGTGGTCTGGTGAGTAATGGAGTTGTGGTGTAAGGGTGGTTCGTGTAGTACGGCGGAGTTGTGAACGCGACGATAACGATTTAAACTATGACGAAGGTGATGAACGATGTTCGAAAAGGTGGCGTTGTGGTGGAGTGATGGTGGAAGAATGGTGGTCGATGATGGTTCGGTGGTGTTGGGTGGACTGAGGTTTTTTGAAACGGTGATGTTGTTAGAAACAGTGACGACGGTTGTTGACCGACGATGATGGCGTAAAGAGTTGATATGAAGTTGAGCAGTGCACGGTGAACGAATGGTGGAATTTGAAGTGGAGGTGGGATGGTTGAAGTGGTGGTCGCCTGAGGTGATAAAGATGACCGAAGATTGATAATGAAGGTGGAGGAGCTGTTGTTATTCGAAGGGTGATGGATACGATGAAGATGATACTATGATATGATGATACAATGATGATGATGTATCGATGTATTTTGGATGAACGATAATTTGGCTTTCGGATCTTGATGTTATGTGTTTCAGATCTTCAATGTTGTGTTTTGCAACTGATGAGTATTTTGGATAAAATGAAGATTGAACTTCGGATAAAGGTGAATTGGCAGATGATAATATGATGATGACGGCTGATGATGATATGATGATTCGGATAAGATGATGATGATGATGATGATAGAAAGTACTATTATGATAATTTTAAAAGATTTTGAAAATCTTTTAACACCTTCTAAGAGAATCACCGAAGCAAAATATGATGGCTTTTAAAACAAAACTAAGAACACGATGAAGAACGCAGAGAACATGATGAAGAACGCGAAGAACATGATGAAAATCTTCAACAAAAATTCAAAATTTCTTGAATAGTTGATTTCAAAATGAGCGTAGATGTCACACCCTGGTCGTAGCGGAAGCGCAAACGTGTGACTATGAGGTAATCATTGCATCCAATCAAGTAAACAAGTATAAACCAACAACGATGCCATACTGATTAAATATTTCATTCCAACATTTATAAGTTACCAAAAGTAATTTCATAGTTTTCACTTTGTCATCAATGTCACAGTTTGACATACATTACTTCAAAATAAAATATTATTTTCATCATAAATGCATAATGAGGTTTTTGACTCCTATATACCTATACGAGGTTGAGATATAAGAGACAAATCCTCCAAAAAGTGGCATTCATTGTCATCCCGAAGTGTATCACCAGCTTAAGTCTTGTGTCTTGAAATACATGTAATTTAAAAAGTCAACATAAAGTTGGCGAGTTCATGTAGTTATTGTTTTCTCATAAAATGTCATGCTCGTAATCCAGTAATGAAATCTGAGTATGTTATTAGCATTCATGGAGTTTAAGGATCTATCAGTGTGTAGCTAGCACCCTGACATATGTGGATAAGTAAGTAACCAAACCGATACAACTCTTAACATTAATTGGGATCACAAAAGCACACCTATAGGGTAACAAACCAGGAGTGGAGCGCGTCTCAAACTCGATAGATCTATACCTTTGCACCTTGGTCACTAAGTGATTAATGGTTACTCTTGTCATCATCCTACTTACGCACATTGATCGTGTTATCATCTAACCCCATAGCTAACATACCATTTGTTATGACATGTATTTCCCCTCGATAGTTTTAACACAAAACTTTGAAATAATTGAAAGGAGGGACATGAACTCACAGCTTTGCGTTCCGTACGTCGTACTATTCACAGTTCGGTGTCCGTACACGTGTGTAACCTACATGTGTATTAAGTTTATTAGACACCTAGGCCTCGTTGGACCTTGTACCAGTTGTTCATCTTGAATTCTTGTTGTGTATCTCTTTATTACCTTAGAACAACTTTTAATGTTATCATAGTGTTGGTAGTTCGTTTGTTCGATTAATATATATATATATATATATATATATATATATATATATATATATATATATATTGTTATTCTTAGATCATGTGTGAACTGGGCCTTGCCCTTCACATGTCCTCGTGCTTTTACGCGTGTCATGGCCTTGCCCATGTAATTTATGTCATTGGGCCTAGCCCATGTCTTTATCTCATTAGGCCTAGCCCATTTAATTTATGTCATTGGGCCTAGACTATGTCTTTATGTCATTGGGCCTAGCCCCTGTAATTTATGTCATTGGGCCTAGCCATACCTTTATGTGATTGGGCCTAGCCCATGTAATTTATTCATTGGGCCTAGCCCGTGTCATAATGTCATTGGGCCTTAGCCCGTGTCTTTATTCATTGGCCTAGCCCGTGTCTTTATGTCATTGGGCCTAGCCTATGTAATTTATGTCATTGGGCCTAGCCCAAGTAAATTATGATTTTGGGCTTTGTCTATATATTTTATACATTTGGGCCTTGTCCATATATTTTATGCAATTGGGCCTTGCCCATGTCTTTTATAAAGTGCGCTTAGCCCAAATTCATTTTCAAGAGCCCATTATTTTATAAGTCTTATACTTATAATTTTTTACTAAGTATAGATTTGTAAGTATACTTATTTTTATACTTTTATAAAATTACTTAGTAAATTTTTTTATGTTTTAACTTTCCGGATTTTGATATCGATAACATATATATATGTTAAGTGCTTATATATATATATAATATCTTAGACTTGTCGTCGTTGTAATAATTCTTCGTGTCGGCGATTTATTCGTTGTCGACGACGCGACGGTGTATTTGTGTACGTTCGCCCATCGTCCGCATTGCTTCGTTAGTCCGATTATTGTTTCGATGTATTGTAAAAATGTATTTGTTTGTGTCACCAACACTTGGTAATATTTTCAAGTGTTTGTAGTATTTTGTGTATAGTTGTGTATTTTTATGGTGTGTACCCTAAGTTTCTAAATACGTAACATGCCATACACATGTATTCACACATAGTTCTTGGCGACAAAATATGTATATATATTCTTAATTTCACAAGCATTCTTATATATATTTATAAGGATCACTATATATATATATATATATATATATATATGTTAAAACACTTGGGTGTTTAGGTTTTAACCCTTGTCATTAGAACTTACTTAATGACGATTTAAGTTACTAGTCGCGTTTAGTCCCGCTAATCACCTCGTTAATCACACCTTAATCGCAATTAGATTTTTAGAAAGTTTCGCCATAATTTCCCCTAAACTATGGCGTTTTCCACGTTTTTAAAACGTATTTAAACCGTGTTTAATCTCATAATAAAGATCAACAAATAATTTAAAGCTTCCATATTATTTTGTTTTCAACTTATGTACATCATAATCCATGGCTAGTCTTATTAAAAATATAATGAGATTTCAACATTTATTAGCATTTTTAAACCATCATTTTTTGTTGCACCATTAAACCAAGTCCTTCATTTTAAACCCTTTGTTTACTACACTTTTTAAGATGGTTACATCTTAAATCATAGTGTTCTTCCATATAAAAATTACTCATGTGTAACAAAATTACTTTTAGATTGTAGTAATCTTCATGGATGATGAAGTGGATGATCTTGTTTAGATTTAAGCATTACCATGTTTAAATCATTATTTTCATATCTATCCATACAAGATCATCTACCTTATACACCTTACTTTAACATAAGCATCATCATCATACTAACTAGATTACATATAAACACATAATCAACACATAATAAACTATATTTAGTGTTATTATTAAGGTGTGGTTTAGGGTTTTTGAGTTATATTTTCTTCACTTTCAAGATGATCAACTTGTACTTCCTTAAACTAGACATTATAAGAAGCTAAAATATGAAGAAAAAATTATCTTACAAAGTTGCACAAGATTAGTGAAGATTTGGAAGAAGATGAAGCTCTAAAGAAAGCTCCAATGATCCCTTATGCTTGCAACCTCCTTAGGTGATCTTGTGTTGGCTTTAAAGTATGTAAAATGTGGTGTTTAATGGTGGAAAAGTGTGGTTTATGGTGTGGAGTGTAGCCGTGGGGGAGGAAGGAGTTGGGAGGTTTCTTATATTTTTTGTGTGAAATGATATATGGTGACATGATGAAGATTTATATAAATCTTCAAGTCAAGATCACATCTTACTTCCATGCCTAAATTTCATTTTCAACATAAATCAAGTGGGTGGGGCTCACATAAGAGGGGGGGGGGGGTTAAGAGTAAATTATTATTTATAACATGTGTGTTGAAAAATAGATATTTAGGTAATTAACTTAAGTATGATGATTAGGGGTTGATCTTGTATCATTAGCAAGTAATTAGGGTTTAGGGTGTTAATCCATGTTAATTAGTCCTCTTGACTAATTGGTGTAAGTTTCAGATAACGAAAACGTCACTAGTTCGCTCATCGGTACAATATCAGCTAATATACGAACTTTATTATTTCGTACCGGAAGCTTTGGTTTTTGACCATCATAAGTGCCATGGTGTTTATTTAGGACACTTCTGATCCAGAAATATGCTTAACTAGTTCGCTAGCCGAATATATGTTGAGTTTGGATGGCCGCGACGCTTCCCGTTGAATTATTCGCTCAATATCGACACTTATATATTTTCCGTCGAACATTTTCGAAAGTTGTGTTTGCATGACCTCAAGATAGTTGAAGGGATTTTGGATCCCAAATGAAGCTTAACTAGTTCTCTAGACGGATGCATGAGGATATCGGCCATTAAAATTTTCGTCGGTTCGACAAACGGTCGCTTTCGGTCAAGTTGTGCACTGTTTGTCGTTTGACCGGAAGCGATATCATTTATGTATTTCTGTTACCCTCGTATTGTTTTAGGGTGTCCAGTATGGTTTTGTTATAATTCTGGAATCTGGAAAATACCGATTTTATGTTGCGGACAAATTGAAATGGTCGCCTTTTTGGTCAAAACGGACAATTTTGTAATTTATGTGTTGTACCGGAAAGTTATGTATTTTTGAAATAGGTGTTCCCACACTAGTATTTTCATATATATATATGGACTCAATTATGGCATTAGCATGCCGTTATTCGTTGTTCTGTTTCGTTTTAGCGGTTTTGCTGACATGAATAGTGCAACCACGAATAGTGCGCCCAACACTTTTAGGGCATTGTTTGGTTTGTTTCGCGTCGTAATGAAAACCAATATATGTTATGATCCGATGTACTTGTCCTAAAACTTATAATACGACGTACGACTTAGTTACGTCATCAAATTACGATACAATGCATGAGATCATGTACTCAAAATAGTGATTAGATTGTACGGAATTACCGGTTATTTGCCATTTGTCACAGTAGAAACAAGTTTTAATGGCTCTGATACTAATTGTAAGTCCCAATAATCCGGATCTAACAATAATATCACACTATCACCAAGGATGGGCGGAATCTAAACTAGGTGAGATTCAAGAAAAACGAAAGATGACAAGAATAATACCGAATCACTTGAAACACTTTGCACACGATTCTATTACTTGAATAAGCAAAACTGTTGAGTACAAGTGTTCTCTCTACCAAATCATCTCCCTTGCTCTCTCTCTCTCTAGAATTCTATCACTTGGAGGTCTAAACCCTAGAAATGATATAACCCTAGTTTATATACTCTAGGTAATCCCATTCCCCACAGGGCTCCCCTTGGGCTTGCCTAGCCCACAGGGCCTTAGGCATGCCCAAATTACCTATTAAATGTGCAAAACCTAATATAAACTAACCCAATTAATCCCAGTTTGCAACCATAACCCATTGCTTATTTTGATGCGCCAGTCTCACACTTCTAGGACCTAACAACCACACATCAAGATAAATAAGAATAACACATAGTTAGGTTAGATTATCTTGTTTATGTTAGGGTTTTCATGTATTTTTATCTTTAGTTTCAAGATGATCAAGTTTGACATCTGTAATCTACATAAGATAAGAAGCATAAAAATACAAGTTTGAAGACTCACAACTAGCTTTAAGCTAGGGAGGATACTAGATGAAGATAAGATGAAGATGTTGAAGCTCCACAAAGTGAAGATGTTGTCTTAATGATCTTCCAAGTCTTGCACCTGCTTGGGGTTGTTTGTGTTGTGTTGTGTTGTGTGGAGTGTAGGAATAAGGGAAAAGGTGTGAGGGTTGTTTTATAATTTTCAAATTTCTACAAGTCAAAGTGAGATCTTCATGGCCATGCCTTCTTACCTTTTCATCATCATCATCATCATCTCTAACATAGGTAAGGTGTGGGGGGGACTCACATGGGCCAAAATCATGTGAGGAGGGGTAAGCATGGTGTTGGCAATATATGATCATATAGAAATGTGCTCGTATCCTAAGTTAGATATTTATGTGTTTAAGGAAGTTCTTGGATCATTAAGGCACTATGATATTTTGAGGTGTTAAGTGTGTTTAACTAGTTCACTAGACTGGTTATTTGATAGTTTAGATAATAATTTCCACACTAGTTTCGTTATGAGGTCGTTACTAGGTAAATTATATAAGGTGTTTGGTAATATATGTATAAGTATCCTTGAGATACATTTAATATATTTGAGATCATTTATGATAATTAACATCATGATTGGACCTTGTCATTACCATCAAAATGATGAATTTTGCTGCTAAATTTGTTATATTGTAGTTTGGATCGGACAATTAGGTGTTTAGGCATTTTCCAGAAAGTTTATATATAATATTACAAGTGTTCCCTATTTATGGCTTTTGTATGTGTGTTAAACTTGATATATGTTTTCATATCATTAGATAGTTATTTTGGGGAGTACCGGAACTCTTCTGGCATGAATAGTGTGTTCCATTGTTTACTAACGTATTAGGACATACTTGTTTTGTTTCGCGACACGGAAAAAGCGACGATATAAGTTGTAATGTAACGACATGTCCTAAAATTGCTAGACTTTGTACGAATCGATCATTCACAAATTGATCTAATGTACGTAATTAAATGTATAAATAGTGATTAATTTGAATGGAATTACCATGTATTTTTGCCGGTTGTCACACATTTCACTCTCAAACATCCCAAGTCTCCAAGGAATTCTCCAGGTTTGAGCAGAAAGTTTCAAGTATCCAAGTGAGCTTTCAAGCCACTTCCTTCTTCATTTTTTCTTGTGTTTCTTCTCCAAACCACTTGGATAACCTCTAGGGATGTTACCAACGTTTACCAAGGTAAAAAAGGTGGTACATCACCATTGTTGAGGTCCAAAGTGAGATTAAAATTTTGTTTTGTTAAACTTTCAACTTACTTCAACTTTTACTTGTCTTTCTTGGATTAACATGTATCAAACCTTGTACCCAACTAATCTACATGTTGAGGGTCTTGAGTTAAGATATTATCCCATAAAGTATGAGGTTCAACCACCTCCTTACTTTATGTTTCAAAGACCCCAAGAGGTCTCTGTGTGAGTAAAAACCAAACCAAGACTTTAACCTTCAATGTTGAAGGATTTGTGTTATGGTTAAAGATGTGAACAATGGGACTTGGTTTCTACAACTACGATTCCACCTACCTCACTTGATTAGTAAGCCAATTAGTTAGACATCCAACCAAACAACTTTCAAGTAAACCAAGTAAAAAAATTCACCAGTCTTCAAACACTATCCATGTTTGAAATGCACTCGTCTAGTTTAACTCACTTGGTTGTCTTGGTCAATTAGAGGATTTTTTCATTCTTGTTCTTAGATTCATGACCATCCAAAATCATACTTATGTGATTTTTAATCCTACATTTACATGACCATACATGACTAACTTAACATTGGACATAACTATATATATATATATATATTATATATATATATATATATATATATATATATATATATATATATATAGAGAGAGAGAGAGAGAGAGAGAGAGAGAGAGAGTAGGAGTTTGCAACAAAGCATTATTTCCTACATAGTGTAAGAAGCCATATGAGAGTGACATGTGGAAATTAGGTTTTTCAATAAATAGGGGATTAAGGTAATTTGATAAGTATTTTATTTATGGAATTCATTTTATTATTAACTAACCCATGAGAATTTTAACGAAACTTAATATCTCGTATTGGAGGTTATCAAAATAACTGGAGGTTATCATTCCATGCGATTTTCATATCTTCTTCATAAATCAATTGCCTGATCAACAATAATGGCTTTGAGAGTCCAGGATCCGGCGGTTCTAGACGGAAGTTTAGGATAATATGACTAATTCGTAAAATGTTATTAAGAAAGGAGTAGAAGAAGCGGAAGTCATAAGTTTCATTCATACCGAAAGAGTATACATCTTGTCAAGCTAGCAAAATCCAAGAGAAATTTCACCAGCGTTTACCCTCAAGGAACCCCAAAACTTATCTAAACATGAACACACAACACATATATATAGACTTGCTCACCTCGTGCGAACTGAGCTATTGACTTAGTACGAAGGAGTTCACTTCATATGAAGTAAGTTAGTTTCATACGAAGTAACACTTCTGCACCGTTCTCGTTCGCACTTAAGTTGTGTGTTCGTATCTAATCTGGACAATATTTAACACATGCTCTATCTAGCCTATTCGTACAATGATGGACATAAAATGCACCAATAATTTCCCCCTTGGACGCCACCGTCGAAGCTTGATCTTGATCTTGAAATATGAGAGCCGTGTTTGAATATTCTGCAACTTCAATCAGGTATCTGTCGATGTCAGTGTAGTACTTGGTGGCGTCCCCTTCGCCGGTGAAAGGCTGGGGGTTGCAAGAGCAAAACTGCTTACGGTAAAGGTTGATTTAGGTGGTTCCGCCTTGGAGTCGACGGAGGTGTGGGGTGATTCGGATTGGATGGGGGTTGGATCTTGCTGACGATGTCGGGTATGACCTTGGCCATTTGCTCGGCCATGAACTTCATGCAGTCCTTTTTGGACATCGAATCGGAATGAGACTTTGACTTGGACTTCTTCTTGCCCATAACGCTTTGAGAGAAAGACATCTAAAGGATTTGACAATAGAAGGAGGATTAAGGCTTTGATCATAATGCTGTTTTTATAAAAAGAAATCGTTTTTGAGCATTTAAGTATCATGTAACACATATGAATCCACATAGATAGTATAAGCATACAAGCATTCACAAGCGTAAACACGTATGATTCGCGTAAGGAGTATAAATTTAGTTGGCTCACGAGGATTGTTATTATTGTTTTTGGTTATGAAAGGTGTGCGAGTTGTGCATTGGTTTAGAAATGAATAAGATAACAATTATTAAAACACATAATAATTGAGATACATAAAAGATAGGCTTGTTAAAACATATGAGTGTTTCGGGTTGAGAAACGTCACTATTCCAAAGTGAATCGAGATCCTTTCAAATTATAGAAACGTGCTTTGGCCTATAGGTAAGTGCTCTTGTCGAGAAGCGATTAACGAACACTTTACCCTTCCAGTTACTACACGTCTCTAACCGATCGAAAAATCAAAACTTTGGCGAGATTGAAAATCAAGGAATGGGACTAGTTGACAAGGAGCGGGTTTCACCCCTAACTTGACAACATCGTACCCTAAGCGTGGTTGGTACTTGCCAAACGAGGAGCGAATTCGACTCGTTGGTAAGGGTCCACTAGAGTTTGAAATGGAAATTCCCATCAAGATGTGGATTTCACTCCTAACTTGATGGTGTAATTTCGTGTAAAATCGAATTAGTGGATTGAGAGTGATCCACCAAAGTGCGGGTTTCACTCCTATTTTGGTGAGATCGTCTCGTTTATAGTATGAGTGTCTTCAGTCTTCAAGTGTGTAAGTTGTGTAAGTGTTTTAGGAAAAACACATTGCATATATATTAAGACAAAGAAATAGGAAGAATTATCATTTTAAGCATGAATCACGAAAGGTCAAGTTGGACACTTAAATATAGACTAGGTCGAATCATGGCAATTCTACTTAATTCCCTATAGTTGTGGCTCTAATACCAATCTATCACACCCTAACCGATGGTGGAAACATCCAATTTTGGAGCAGCTTTATGATAATGAAACCAACCAGCAAAAAGCATTAACCTGCAAAGATCAATGCACCAATTGCGGTACAATAGAGTTGTTGAGACGAACGAGATTTCTCGAGACATCATAACGCTAATTGCGACAATATTTAATTCACAACTCCTTTCATTTCAACCATCAAATTGTCAAATACAATATAATTCAATTACAAAACAACAACATATGAGACATGTTCAACAAAAACATATAAAATAACTTAGCATTCTAAGCGTGTTTCTATGCCGATCTTACTAGTTTAGTCATGTCAATCTCATCAACCTGCAACATGTTAAAAATTTGGCGAGTACACTAATTTTGGTATCATAGCATAAGTAGTAAAAAAACGTTTAAACAAATCCACATGATAAGCTAGTATACGAGATAAATGTAAACAAGGCATGTGAACTACAAGTCAATCCTCAAGTGTACTGCATAACTGATTAAAAAGAAAACTTAACATTGACCATAAGACTACGGGCGGTGCGTTACTCCTATAGCGCTATACATGTTATGGGAGGCTTGATCAAAGTTAATGAATTTAGTATCACATAAGAATGTACCAAGTAAACAGTTCAAGTATCACATAACTACAGCATGTACGATGGATTGTTTGTGTGATTTCATAGCATGAAAGTGTGATTTAGTGTGTTTATGATAGATTAACATGTTGCACCCAAAAGTGTAAAACTAAAAAGTGTGTTGAGTGTACTCATGGTTTTGCAAAGTTAATTCCATGAAAGCATTTAGGTTGATTAGGGGGACTAACACTGAGTTATCCTACACAAGGACACGTAGCGTGTGAGTATTGGAATGACGATGGAGTACGGTAATTTTTAGGAATTTAAAGTATGTAAAAAGTATGTATAGTCGAAAGTATTTATCTAGACGTTAACGCTCGATTTTTGACACTATAAGCCCCGAAGGGTGTTTGTGTTTTTATGGGTCATGCCCAATAGAATAAGCCATATATTATTTTAGGACAAGTAACCATATGGTCATCGTCAAAGGTTCGATTATATTTATTATTTAATATATAGTTTACATATATTATTACAAGGTTATCATATATAATTCATAGATTTCATATAAGTCATGGATGTCATAGAAGTCATGCATGAAGGTAGGAGGATAACCGTCCTAAACCTCTTTCGTAAGATTCACCAATACACAAATTACCACAAGGACAATCGGATAGTCATGAATAAAGTACTTCATTAAACTACTCTTCGAACTGAATAAGCAAGCTAGGTGCGTGCATCCTGAACATGGCAACGTTTGGGGACGTGTCGTAGCTTTGTTACTCAAGTGAAGGTGAACCGTAGCTTAATGGATAGAAATCATCAAGTGAGGGGTGGATTGAAAAGTAGGATCGCCAAGGCCTCCATGTAATCACACCTACACCATACACAAGCTTGTAAGCTTGGATGGCTCAACACTTGTGTGTTAGAAACCCTAGTAAAAACCACAAGTTTAAAGGCATGTTATACCTCTTTATTTTGTATGGAACAAGTCTAGCTAGCTCACTAACCATAAACTTGATTAGAGGCACAAATAGTATAGAGTTATTATGGTTAAAATAGGTTTAAGAAAAATCTATAAGTTTAACTTCCAAAACAGAAAATTTGGCCCTAAAAATGGTATTGTTCCACCTTGGTTTTCCATGGAAAACCTATGGTAACATCCCATGGGTCTTAGCAAACATTGTTGAGGAAGAAAATATAAAGAAAACTTTGAAACTTTTAAAGTTTGAAAAGATAAAAATGGGCAGAAAGTTTAACACACTTTTCGACCTCAAAAATGTGAGGTTTCACCTTAGTATTCCCAAGCAAACTTCTGAGAACCTTCCTAGAGGTTATTCAAGGTGTTAGAAGAAGAAACAAGGTTTAAAGGAAGAAGGAAGTGAGTTGAAACTCACTTGCAAGCTGAAGTGTTTCAGTAGAAATTTCTGAACTTTGAGAGAATTTTTGGAGTGTTTGGAGGCTTGAAAAAGTGGGAAATGGATGGGGGAATGCTTGTTTATATAGAGGAGGAATTAGGGTTTAAGTTAGGATTGCATTTAATGTAATTAGGTGAACATTTGAATTGAAACCTGGAGGGAAACTAGACTTGGCAGCTTGCGGCCACATGCTGCCTTGTCTTTCTTTTTTTTTGTTTTAATTTATATAAATGACTTTAGTTGTTAATTAATATAATTTATTTTATATATAATCAAGTGTGATGTGTTTTTGGAAGATTATAACATGATTTAAGGTGTTACATAAACCCTAAACGTAACGTGCAAGTGTTTACATAAGTCTAAAATAATTCAAATATCAAATAGCCTTTGTATTTTGAGTTTAACTTGCCAATTGCTTGTTTGATTTGAACGTTTAACTTTCATGAAAATATGATAAGAATATGCAAGTTGATTTGAAATTATATATCGCGTAGAATGCGAGTATGATCATAGTTGTAATTGTGTATAAAGATTGCGAATTGCGTATAATCGATCAATCTGGTTACAATCAAAGCCTTAGATTTACAATGATTTGGAAATAAAATACGATTACAAGGTTTGGACTTTCCAATTATAGAAACACGAAGCAAACTTACTAAAAACGGAAAGTTACAAAAGCGAAGCGTTAAAGCTCTAAATAGTTTTCGAGCTTTGCGAAGATTGTGGTGTTTGAGGAGAATTAGCCTCGCATGATGGAAATGACTGAAAACCTCCAGATTGGTTTGAAGACGGACTTGAAGAATTATTTGCACTGAAAGCTGTCCGTATCTTTGGACTTTGCGTGTTTGCTACAGAACTGCTTTTGTAATACAAGTTTACATCTTGCTATATGTGAGCACCTTTGGTTTTTGCCATTTTCTGCATCTCTAGCTTGTGACCTTATAGCTTTTCTAAGAACCTCGATAAGTTAAGAGAAATATAATCTGAACCGTTTTCCAGCGCCACACTTTCCTTCATGTCGCTTTCAAGTTCCCAAGTAAACTCAGCGCCACGCTTTCCTTCCCATCGAACCTTCACGATAGGAATTCGACTGCGCCTTAGTTGCTTAGTGCCTCAATCCATGGTTTCGAATGGTTTCTCCATGAAGTGTAAGGACTCATTAATTTGAAGATCTTCAAGTGGAACTTGGAGTCCTTCGTCGGCGAGACATCTCTTCAAGTTTGTGACGTGGAAGGAAGGATGAACGTTGATGTGCTCTTGTGGTAGATCCAATCTGTATGCTACCTTGCCAATCCTTTCGAGAATCTTGAAAGGACCTACATAGCGAGGAGCGAGCTTCCCTTTCTTTCCGAAACGAACCACACCCTTCCAAGGGAATACCTTGAGAAGTACAAAGTCACCAATGTTGAATTCCAAAGGTTTGCGTCTTTTATCTGCGTAACTCTTTTGTCGGCTTCTGGATTTGAACAAGTTGTCCCGAATCTGCAGAATGTTGTCCGTTGTCTGTTGTATAAGCTTGGGACCGGTGATTTGAGCTTCCTCGATCTCGTGCCAACAAATAGGCGAGCGGCACTTGCGTACATACAATGCCTCGAAAGGTGCCTTTTGAATACTCGCGTGGTAACTGTTATTGTACGAGAATTCGACCAAAGGCAAGTGCCTGTCCCAGTTGCCACCAAAATCGATTACGCAAGAACGAAGCATGTCCTCTAAGTACGCTCGGTTTGACCATCAGACTGAGGATGGAAAGCAGTACTAAGATTGAGGTGAGTACTAAGAGCTTTTTGAAACGTTTGCCAAAGAGGGGAAGTGAAACGACCATCACGGTCCGAAATAATATCAACGGGGACATAGTGATGACAAATGACTTCATCCGTGTAGATACGAGCCAATTTCACGACTCGATAATCTTCACGTATGGGAAGGAAATGAGCAGACTTGGTCAAACGATCGATGATTACCCAAATACTATCGTGACCAGACGGTGTACGAGGCAGTTTGGAAATGAAATCCATAGCAATACTCTCCCATTTCCAAACATGGATTTCCGGTTGGTCGAGTAAGCCAGAGGGACGTTGATGTTCGGCCTTTACCTTGGAACAAGTAAGGCATTTTGAAACGTAACAGGCGATATCTTTCTTCATTCCAGGCCACCAATATGATGCACGAAGGTCATGATACATCTTATCGGCGCCAGGATGAATAGAATACCAAGACTTATGAGCTTCACACATCAAGAGGTGAAGATTACCACGGTTAGGAATCCAAATACAGTCAAGATAGCACATGATGCCATTGGATTTGGTCACAAGTTGGCTTTCAGCACCACGCTTCAACTCATTATCGAGGTTACCCTCATTAATGGTCGAGTATTGTGCCTCACGTATCATCTCTTGAAGCTTTCCCAAGGTTTGGTAACAACGTACACTCTTAACAAGAGTTTTCCGACTAAGTGCGTCTGCTAGAACATTCGCTTTACCAGGGTGGTAAAGGATATCGCAGTCGTAGTCGTTTAACAATTCCACCCAACGAAGCTGACGCATGTTGAGTTATTTTTATTAAAGATGTGCTGAAGGCTCTTATGGTCAGTGAAGACTGTACACTTTGTACCATAAAGGTAGTGTCGCCATATCTTTAATTCAAAAAACACTGCACTAAGTTCAAGGTCGTGCGTAGTATAGTTTTTCTCATGAATCTTGAGTTGTCGTGACGCGTAAGCGATGACCTTGACTCATTGCATAAGAACGCAACCCAGACCTTGCCTCGAGGCATCACAATACACGACAAAGTCGTCGGTACCATCGGGAAGGGCTAGGATAGGAGCATTGCAAAGCATGTCCTTGAGTGTTTGAAAAGACTCCTCTTGTTTGGAACTCTAAACAAAAGGCTTATCCTAAAGAGTTAAGGAAGTGAGAGGCACGACAATTTTGGAGAAATTCGAAATAAACCGACGGTAATAACTGGCTAAGCCAAGAAACGAATGAATTTCAGACGGAGACTTAGGAGCAATCCAATTCTTCACCGCCTTAATTTTCACGGGGTCAACGTGAATACCAAGTTCGTTTACGACATAACCAAGGAATTGAACATCCTTTAGCCAAAATTCACACTTGGAGAACTTAGCATAAAGACGTTATGTACGCAAAAGCTGAAGGATAAGACGCAAGTGTTGCTCATGCTCTTCTTGCGTCTTGGAATAGATTAGAATGTCGTCAATGAAAATGATCACTAATCGGTCGAGATAGGGCTTACACATGTGATTCATCAAATCCATAAACACGCCGGGTGCGTTGGTTAAACCAAATGGCATGACCACGATCTCTAAGTGCCCATAACGTGTGCGACATGTGATTTTGGGTATATCTTCTTCGAGGACTCGAAGTTGATGATAACCAGAGCGCATGTCGATTTTCGAGAAACAAGTTGCGACTTGAAGCTGATAAAAAAGGTCGTTGATAGGATATCGGTTCTCGATCGTAAGCTTGTTGCGCTCATGATAGTCAATGCACATCCGGAAGGATCCGTCTTTCGTTTTGATGAATAGAACGGGAGCGCCCCAAGGAGATCTAGGATGTATGAAGCCTTTATCAAGAAGCTCCTGAAGTTGGCTAGACAACTCTTACATCTCCGAGGGTGCTAGACGATAGGGGGATTTTGCAACGGAGTTGCGCCAGGGATGAGGTTGATGCAAAAGTCAACTGAACGAGGAGGAGGAGGACCAGGAAGATCCTCGGGGAAAACATCAGGGTAATCACGCACAACGGGAACTTCACTCACGCTTGGACCCTTATCCTTCTTTTCCATGATGTGGGCCAGAAAGGCGAAGTATTCCTTACGCAAGTACTTGTTCGCTTGGATACACGACATAAGCTTGAGACCCTTGGAGGGTTTCTCGCCATGGACGTGTAAGGAATCATTATTGGGAAGGGGAAGACGAATGAACTTTTTCGAACAAACAACTTCAGCACAGACCCGCCTAAGCCAATCCACACCTACTATGATATAGAAGCAACCCATTTGCATGGGTATGAGGTCAATGGAAAACGTATGATCGTTGAGATTTAGAGAACAATCAGATAAGACAGAATCAACAGTCACAGATTTTCTGGACTTAGACTTTGTATGATTTAGTCAACTTAGAACATCTACACATAAGCAAAGGTTCGAATTCAACGAATACAAAACTTTTATCCACACCAGTATCAAATAAACACGTAGCGTAAACATTGTTAACCAGAAACGTACCAGAGATGACATCGTTGGCATTTTGAGCTTGGGTGGCTGTGATAACGAAGGCTCGACCGCGAGCTTGCTGCTGCTCCAGGTTGTTGTTGTTGTTGCATTGTGGGCAGTTGTTGGCGAAGTGCTTTGGATCTCCGCATCTGAAGCAGGAACGAGCGGTAGGTGCAAGTGGTCAGTTTTGGTTGGCGATAGGGTTTTGGGGTGCGGTTTTGGCTCGGGCTTGATTAGTAGGGGCTTGCGGAGCATTTCGAAATTGTTGTGCGACGTGTCCATACTTATTGCAGATAGTGCATAGGCGGCAAGGGGCAGTAACGGGATGGTGAAAAGGGTAGGTGTTACACTTGGGATGTGGCCTAGTATATGCTTTCTTGATAGGCTCGTGAGAGGTTAAGGCTAGTTGCTGGGAGGTTTGAGGGTTTGACAGAGTGGCTACCACGCAGTTCTGGCGCGAAGCTTTCCGCTTCTTGCCTTTGGTGTTGCTCCTTGGGGGTTTGGGTGAGGTAGGTTCGGTGAGGGCTTCGGTGGTGGCTTGGTGGCTTTCCTTAATGAATACTTGGAGGCTTCACGAAGGACGTGATTATTGTTTAGTCGGGCATACAGGCGAAAAGCTTCCTCAAGGGTTTTGGGTGAGGTGGTGTCGACAAGGTCCGTGAGGCGAGGAGGGAGGCAGCGTATGTACTTGGAAACTGCCTTTTTGGCGTGTCGACTTGGCTAGGGCAAATCGCACTCAGTTGCTTAAAACGGGTCGTGAGGCCGGCGTTGTCATTCCCTACCTGCTTAAGGTTCCAAAACTCATTATCGAGTCGTTCGCGTTCGTGGGGAGGACAGAATTCATCTTCCATCAGCTATTTGAGCTCGATCCACGGGAGGGCATGAGCGGCATTGTTACCACGAGCATTACGCTCGGAAGTCCACCAATCAAGAGCCCTTGATCGGAAAACTCCCGTAGAGTTCATGGTACGCAGGTGGTCGGGACAAACACTTTGGATAAAAGTAACCTCAATGGCGTCAAACCATTGTAGTAACTTGGTGGCGTCCCCTTCGCCGGTGAAAGGCTGGGGGTTGCAAGAGCAAAACTGCTTATGGGTAAAGGTTGATTTAGGTGGTTCTGCCTTGGAGTCGATAGAGGTGTGGGGTGATTCGGCATTGGATGGGGGTTGGATCTTGCTGACGATGTCGGGTATGACCTTGGCCATTTGCTCGGCCATGAACTTCATGCAGTCCTTTTTGGACATCGAATCGGAATGAGACTTTGACTTGGACTTCTTCTTGCCCATAACGCTTTGAGAGAAAGACATCTAAAGGATTTGACAATAGAAGGAGGATTAAGGCTTTGATCATAATGTGTTTTTATAAAAAGAAATCGTTTCTGAGCAGTTAAGTATCATGTAACACATATGAATCCACATAGATAGTATAAGCATACAAGCATTCACAAGCGTAAACACGTATGATTCACGTAAGGAGTATAAATTTAGTTGGCTCACGAGGATTGTTATTATTGTTTTTGGTTATGAAAGGTGTGCGAGTTGTGCATCGGTTTAGAAATGAATAAGATAACAAGTATTAAAACACATAATAATTGAGATACATAAAAGATAGGCTTGTTAAAACATATGAGTGTTTCGGGTTGAGAAACGTCGACTATTCCAAAGTGAATCGAGATCCTTTCAAATTATAGAAACGTGCTTTGGCCTATAGGTAAGTGCTCTCGTCGAGAAGCGATTAACGACACTTTACCCTTCCAGTTACTACACGTCTCTAACCGATCGAAAAATCAAAACTTTGGCGAGATTGAAAATCAAGGAATGGGACTAGTTGACAAGGAGCGGGTTTCACCCCTAACTTGACAACATCGTACCCTAAGCGTGGTTGGTACTTGCCAAACGAGGAGCGAATTCGGACTCGTTGGTAAGGGTCCACTAGAGTTTGAAATGGAAATTCCCATCAAGATGTGGATTTCACTCCTAACTTAATGGTGTAATTTCGTGTAAAATCGAATACGTGGATTGAGAGTGATCACCAAAGTGCGGGTTTCACTCCTATTTTGGTGAGATCGTCTCGTTTATAGTATGAGTGTCTTCAGTCTTCAAGTGTGTAAGTTGTGTAAGTGTTTTAGGAAAAACACATTGCATATATATTAAGACAAAGAAATAGGAAGAATTATCATTTTAAGCATGAATCACGAAAGGTCAAGTTGGACACTTAAATTATAGACTAGGTCGAATCATGGCAATTCTACCTAATTCCCTATAGTTGTGGCTCTAATACCAATCTATCACACCCTAACCGATGGCGAAACATCCAATTTTGGAGCAGCTTTATGATAATGAAACAACCAGCAAAAAGCATTAACGCTGCAAAGATCAATGCACCAATTGCGGTACAATAGAGTTGTTGAGACGAACGAGATTTCTCGAGACATCATAACGCTAATTGCGACAATATTTAATTAAACAACTCCTTTCATTTCAACCATCAAATTGTCAAATACAATATAATTCAATTACAAAACAACAACATATGAGACATGTTCAACAAAAACATATAAAATAACTTAGCATTCTAAGCGTGTTTCTATGCCGATCTTACTAGTTTAGTCATGTCAATCTCATCAACCTGCAACATGTTAAAAAGTTTGGCGAGTACATAATTTTGGTATCATAGCATAAGTAGTAAAAAAACGTTTAAACAAATCCACATGATAAGCTAGTATACGAGATAAATGTAAACAAGGCATGTGAACTACAAGTCAATCCTCAAGTGTACTGCATAACTGATTAAAAAGAAAACTTAACATTGACCATAAGACTACGGGCGGTGCGTTACTCCTATAGCGCTATACATGTTATGGGAGGCTTGATCAAAGTTAATGATATTTAGTATCACATAAGAATGTACCAAGTAAACAGTTCAAGTATCACATAACTACAGCATGTACGATGGATTGTTTGTGTGATTTCATAGCATGAAATGGAAATTCCCATCAAGATGTGGATTTCACTCCTAACTTGATGGTGTAAATTCGTGAAAATCGAATACGTGGATTGAGAGTGATCACCAAAGTGCGGGTTTCACCCCTATTTTGGTAAGATCGTCTCGTTTATAGTATGAGTGTCTTCAAGTCTTCAAGTGTGTAAGTTGTGTAAGTGTCTTAGGAAAAAAAACATTGCACATATATTAAGACAAAAGAAATAGGAAGAAGCAAATAGGAAGAATTATCATTTTAAGCATGAATCAAGAAAGGTCAAGTTGAACACTTAAACTATAGACTAGGCCGAATCAAGGCAATTCTACCTAATTCCCTATAGTTGTGGCTCTGATACCAATCTGTCACACCCCAACAGATGGCGGAAACATCGGAGTGAGACGAACAAGATTGCTCGAGAGATCATGACGCTAATTGCGACAATATTTAATTAAACAACTCATTTCATTTCAACCATCAAATTGTCAAATACAATATCATTCAATTACGAAACAACAACATATGAGACATGTTCAACAAAAACATATTAAATAACTTAGCATTCTAAGCGTGTTTCTATACCGATCCTACTAAGTTTAGTCAAGTTAATCTCATCAACATGCAACATGTTAAAACGTATAGTTCAATAACAAAGTATTGGCGAGTACACAAGTTTGGTATCATAGCATAAGTAGTAAAAATGTTTAAACAAATCCACATGATAAGCTAGTATATGAGATAAATGTAAACAAGGCATGTGAACTACAAGTCAATCCTCAAGTGTATTGCATAACTGATTAAAAGAAAACTTAACATTGACCACAAGAATACGGGCGGTGCGTTACTCCTATAGCGTTATACATGTTAAGGGAGACTTGATCGAAGTTAATGACATTAAGTATCACATAAGAATGTACCAAGTAAACAGTTCAAGTATCACATAACTATAGCATGTATGATGGATTGTTTGTGTGATTTCATAGCATAAAAGTGTGATTTAGTGTGTTTATGATAGATTAACATGTTGCACCCAAAAGTGTAAAGCGTAAAACTTGTGTGGAGTGTACTCACGGTTTTGCAAAGTTAATTCGTGAAAGCGCTAAGGTTGATTAGGGGGACTAACACCAAGTTATCCTACACAAGGAAACGTAGGCGTGTGAGTATTGGAATGACGATGGAGTTCGGTAATTTTTAGGAATTTAAAGTATACAAAAAGTAAGTATAGTCAAGTATTTATCTAGACGTTAACGCTCGTTTTTGACACTATAAGCCCCGAAGGGTGTTTGTGTTTTTATGGGTCATGCCCAATAGAATCTAACGATGGTTAGGTCTTAGATAAAATAACCTAATATTAGGACAAGTAACCATATGGTCATCGTCAAAGGTTCGATTATATTTATTATTTACATATATAGTTTACATATATTATTGCAAGTTTATCATATATAATTCATAGATTTCATATAAGTCATGGATGTCATAGAAGTCATGCATGGAGGTAGGAGGATAACTATCCTAAACCTATTTCGTAAGATTCACGATACACAAATTGCCACAAGGACAATTCGGATGGTCATGAATAAAGTACTTCACTAAGCTACGCTTCGAACCGAATAAGCAAGCAAGGTGCGTGCATCCCGAACATGGCAACGTTTGGGGACGTGTCATAGCCTTGTTACTCAAGTGAAGGTGAACCGTAGCTTAATGGAATAGAAATCATCAAGTGAGGGGTGGATTGAAAAGTAGGATAGCCAAGGCCTCCATGTAATCACACCTACACAATACACAAGCTTGTAAGCTTGGATGACTTCAACACTTGTGGGTTAGAAACCCTAGTAAAAACCACAAGTTTAAAGGCATGTTATACCTCTTTATTTTGTATGGAACAATTCTAGCTAGCTCACTAACCATAAACTTGATTAGAGGCACAAATAGTATAGAGTTGGTATGGTTAAAATAGGTTTAAGAAAAATTATAAGTTTAACTTCCAAAACAGAAAGTTTGGCCCTAAAAATGGTATTGTTCCACCTTGGTTTTCCATGGAAAACCTATGGTAACATCCCATGGGGCTTAGTAAACATTATTGAGGAAGAAAACATAAAGAAAACTTTGAAACTTTTAAAGTTTGAAAAGATAAAAATGGGAAGAAAGTTTAACACACTTTTGGATATCAAAATGGTGAGGTTTCACCTTAGTATGCCAAGCAAACTTGTGAGAACCTTCCTAGAGGTTATCCAAGGGAGTTAGAAGAAGAAACAAGGTTTAAAGGAAGAAGGAAGTGATTTGAAACTCACTTGCAAGCTGAAGTGATTCAGCAGAAATACTTTGAGAGAATGTTTGGAGTGTTTGGAGGCTTTAAAAAGTGGGAAATGGATGGGGAATGCTTGTTTATATAGAGGAGGAATTAGGGTTTAAGTTAGATTGCATTTAATGTAATTAGGTGAACATTTGAACTGAAACAAGGAGGGAAACTAGACTTTGGCTATGGCTCAAGTGCCTGGTCCCTTTTCTTTCTTTTTTTTTTGTGTTTAAATTATATAAATGACTTTAATTGTTAACTAATATAATTTATTTATATATAATCAAGTGTGATGTGTTTTTGGAAGTTTATAACATGATTTAAGGTGTTACATAAACCTTAAACGTAACGTGCAGGTGTTTACATAAGTTTTAAAACGATTCAATATCAAATAGCCTTTGTATTTTGAGTTTAACTTGCCAATTGCTTGTTTGATTTGAACATTTAACTTTCATTAAAATATGATAAGAATATGCAAGTTGATTCGAAATTATATATCGCGTAACGAATGCGAGTATGATCATAGTTAAATTGTGTATAAAGATTGCAGATTGCGTATAATCGATCAATCTGGTTAAATCAAAGCCTTAGATTTACAATGATTTGGAAATGAAATACGATTACAAGGTTTGGACTTTCCAATTATAGAAACACGAAGCAAACTTACTAAAAACGGAAAGTTACAAAAGCGAAGCGCTAAAGCTCTAAATAGTGTTCGAGCTTTGCGAAGATTGCGGTGTTTGAGGAGAATTAGGCTCGCATGATGGAAATGACTGAAAACCTCCAGATTGGTTTGAAGACGGACTTGAAATCTGAAAGCTGTCTGTATCTTTGGACTTTGCGTGTTTGCTACAGAACTCCTTTGTAATACAAGTTTACATCTTACTATATGTGAGTACCTTTGGTTTTCGCCATTTTCTGCATCTCTAGCTTGTGACCTTCTAGCTTTTCTAAGAACCTCAACAGAGAAGTATAATCTGAACCGTTTTTCAAAATTGTCAAAGTAGTAGCCCATTCTCCCTCTAGCAAGGCATCGTCGAGTTTGTCTACTAACTCTTCGTTGGTTTTCTTAATTCCCATCCTTTTTATCTGAACCACAAGATGACAATATCTCTCGATCAACTACTTCATGCTTTCACCTTTTAGCAGGTGGAAGATATTAAACTATTTCTTCAACGGTGCTTTTTACTCTTTCTCATTTGCGAGCTTCCTTGAAACTTAATTCTCAAAGTGTTCCACAGATATTGAGCATCATCGTCATGTTGCAAAAGAGCCAAAATATCCTCTTTAACCGCTTGCTGTAATATGTTCATCATTTTCTTTTCATTTATGAACTTCTCTTTTTCTATTATTGTGAACCGAGTCGATGTCTTCTCCAGTCCATTTTCACCGGTCGGTGCAACGTATTTTTCTTCAATGGCATACCAGCAAGTAAAATGATTTGCTTGTACCCAATTAACGAATCTTTCATTCCAACCGTCATATTCTTCTTAGTTCATCAGCTTCGGGGGTTTCGTCATAGTCCCATTTCAATTTCAAGATTCAGATTTTGTGCGGCTGCAGTTGTAACGGCGGATGTTGCGAATGAATTGAAAAACTCGTTTTCTATCTTGTCGGAAGAAATTAGGTCAAAACACTTTTTGTGCGAAGTGAATTTGGTGCGGAGTGGACTTCATGCGATCTGATAAGTCAAACAAGAACAACAATGATTAAGTTTCACTTCGTGCAGGCTGAACTATCACCTCGTGCGAAGTGAAAGTTTCAATTTTAACAAAATGTAACTTCGTGCAAAGTGAATGCTCTCTTCGTGTGGAGTGAGGTTATCTAATCATGCGAAGTGTGTTACAAATTCACGTTTTTTTTGCAATTTTTGACATGATTTCGGTTGTTTTTAGCGCTAATCTTTTCAAGGGTTTGACTATAAGTGGATTTTACGTGTTATACTAAAAAATCAGTCCATTTTGTCCTGAAATTATTGAAAAATGAAAAAAAAATGAGAAGTATGAGTAGATTAGAAGTGTAGAATCTTGATCAAGTCTTCAAATCAGGCCATCCGTAGCTCTGATACCATTTGTAGGATCTTCTTATCCAATAAGCACAGGACCTAGTTTGATTAACTAGTTATAACATGTGCGGAATCCATTTATATAACAAGCGACAATATCAAGATTATGGTCTAAAGTTTCTTGTTTCATTACTGTGAATAACGTGTACAATCCTCAAACAAACTATGCAAGACTTCGTCGTACACTCTGCAAAACTATTACAGACTCAAACATTAAGTCACCTATACATAGACTTCTCCAGTTCGCACAGTTGGTCTTGTCACTTGTGCGAAGTGATCTACAAAACATCAAAAAATCAAACCGACAATCATAGCCCTATTAAAATGACTCGACATGACCCTAAGACGTAGGCTATAGACATTCTGCATCAACAGGCTGCTTCAACAAGTTCTTGATGATGTGTTTTACCAGTTAAAAGGTTAATGTTAATGTGTTATAATTCCCTTGGTGTTAAATGTTGTTTAAATTAATGAAATGTTGTTTACTAAGAGATATTGGTATTGTATTTAGCAGTTTACAGTTAATAAACGCAGTTCACTGAGAGATATTGATGTGGTTTACTAGATAAACATAATGTGACGAACCAGACGACAATGGGGGCATAATAACACACGACAACGGGCTAGCTATTGAGCAATTTTGGGCGAGAGTTATTCCATTGCTTACGTGTTATTGAGAGGAGGCAATAGAGCCCCCTACACACATATAGTCACACCCCACCAAGGCGGAAACACGAGATGTAACGATCATAGTGTTCATATCAGTTGTTTAAGCAAACACTAAAATGAGATTCAAAAACCAAATGCATCAAATTGTTTAACATCCAAATTTGTCTTTAACACAAATGAAAAAGATTCTATACTATGGCCTAAGTCACTAGACTATACGAGTAAATCTTCAAAATCTACTCCTAATCATGCATGCATCCCCAAAAGAGCTTATATCCATGCTTAATTCCCTGGAATAACATGCTTAAAACACGTAACTAAAAAGTTGGTGAGTTCGTAGGTTTATAGATTCAACTAAGCAGTTTTGTTTCAAAATAGTTGTTCACTTTCCATCTCAGCTAAATAGCGAGCCCTCCCTATTGCCTGGTCACCATTTCTATTCTCGTGGGCATAATAACACACGACAACGGGCTAGCTATTGAGCAAATTTTTTTTTTTTTTGGGGGGGGGGGGGTTATTCCATTGCTTACGTGTTATTGAGAGGAGGCAATAGAGCCCCCCTACACACATATAGTCACACCCGCCAAGACGGAAACACGAGATGTAACGATCATAGTGTTCATAGCAGTTGTTTAAGCAAACACTTAAATGAGATTGAAAAACCAAATGCATCAAATTGTTTAACGTGCCAAATTTGTCTTTAACACAAATGAAAAGATTCTATACTATGGCCTAAGTCACTAGACTATACGAGTAAATCTTCAAAATTTGCCCCTAATCATGCATGCATCCCCAAAAGAGCTTACTATCCATGCCTTAATTCCCTGGAATAACATGCTTAAAACGCGTAACTAAAAAAGGTTGGTGAGTTCGTAGGTTTATAGATTCAAATAAGCAGTTTTGTTTCAAAATAGTTGTTTATATAGTATAGTTACCATGAGCATGTTACCAACCCCAACTTCCTTGTACGCCGCAATTAATGCCTTGTCCAAGAACATTGAAAAACATGAATAATGTGCAATCATTTGACACGAAGGTTGCAATTAACGTGACTAACCATGAAAGGTGGCGTCAACCCAAATAGTACTATTCATATATTCCACGGCTTATCTCTAAGTTAATGATTATGTTGTTTGGGGATTTTGAATTTGATAATGTTGTCTAACTCATATAACATATAATGTAATCATGTAAACATATATTCATAAAGCATATTTTCCCTCCAAATATGAAAACAGTAAAAAGGGGACGTGAAACTCATTGTTCGGTTGGTGCTTCTATTCGAAGGTTTCGATACGACGTGCGTGCGACACTTGTCTCCTATAAGGTGATATGCACTACAAGGCATAGATCTAATCCAAATAATGCATGACTATGACTTTTCACCTAACTAAGTCTATATAGTGTTGATGTGGCTAGTGGTTGGTGTATGCTTTGAAAGCGAAAATCGTCTACGTTTACTTTTTGAAATTATGGTTTTGTGTTTATCACACACCAACCGATGGCGGAAACATCGAAGTGAGACAAAACAAAATTGCTCGAGACTTCATAACATGCTAAATTGTGACAATAATTTAAACAACGATATTTCATTTCATACTAGAAGGGAGTACATTGTCTTGAAAGGGAAAAATACAACATTTTGCAACTTGAATGCAAACAAACAAAAGGAAAGACAAAACATAGAAATTAAGTGCGTTTCTAATCCACCCTAATTAGATTCCGCAAGCATCATCATACATTCCTGCAATGTGTGTTAAAGTATATGTCAACACAAAAGGTTGGTGAGCATACAAGTTTGGTTTTACATAGCATATAATAAAAGGGTTCTCAAATCCAACATGGCAATTCATATACTAAGTTAAATTACATACTAGCATGCACAACCTAAGTGTGAAACCAAAGATTCCACGAGTGTAATCTTGTCAACCAGTGAACAAGACCGTTTATGATTGAATACTTAAAATAGACCACAAAAACTGGCTGTGTGCTACTCCTATAGTGCTTTACATGATAAGGTAGGCTAGCAAAGTTAATGACAAGTAGCATAACAAATAGCATGTTTGATGGATTGAGTGATTTCATAAGTTTGATTGTGTGCATAGATGAGTTTGATTATTTTATACGTGTTACACCCCAAAAGAGATTAAAGCGTGAAAGGGGTTCGAGTATACTCACAGTTTGCAAAGCTTCTACAAATGTCAGTTGAAGAGTCTTGAAGATTTGGATAACGAAGTTACCCTACAATGGGGAAACGAAGGTGTGTGAGTTCATGGGATTGTTGATGGATTTGGAATTTCAATTACTAGAAAGTATGTATACAAGGAAAATTACATCTTGTCTAGACACTCAATTTGGACACTACGTTTTTGTGTGTTTTCATAGGTACCAAATGACCTATTAGAATCCAATTTTGAGGAATCAAGAACAAGAATGATATCTACAATAACTCATAACATTCAACCATGAATTTCTTGATATTATGATTCGGTTTGTATAACATACACACACACCACGCACACACACACACATATATAATATGTATATATATATATATAGAGAAAAGAGTAGGGTTCCTACGCAAAGTGTGTTTTTCCTTAAAAGTGTAGGAAGCGATCTGAGCCATCCAATGGGTGTGTTGAATGGTTGAGATCAAGTTAGTGCCATTTTGTAATACTTGTTTGTCATTAATTAACTATCATAATAGGTTAGGGGTAGTCTTGTCATTTTACGTGTTTTAAATCAATCAAATAACTGTCATAACTAACACACCCCCTACAATCTCGCAATTTTCCCCTCTCTCTCCAAACCAATTATAGAAAACCTTTTTCATACCAAAAATAGCTAGAATCATGGATCAAGATAACAAATTTGGATTCAAATATAAACACGATTGATACCATGTTTATCATTGCATTCGCAATTCATCATCTTCTTCTAAAACACATTTAATTCGTATTTCATATGGTTTGTCACATTGTGTTTTATCACTAAAACACACTACTATGAAACACAACAAGTATCCAACTTCAAGTGTAGTAAAACACAACATTATGATGAACAAATGTGAAGAAACTAGAAATTGATTAAACACAATGTCAAGACAATGTATTTCATCTGGTTCGTCACATTGTGTTTTATCTAGTAAACCACATCAATATCTCTCAGTGAACTGCGTTTATTAACTGTTAGCTGCTAAACACAATACCAATATCTCTCAGTGAACAACGTTTCATTAATTAAAACAACATTTAATACCAAGGGAATTATAACACATTAACATTAACCTTTTAACTGGTAAAACACATCATCAAGAAAAACCAAAATTTCTCAATAGCTAGCCCGTTGTCGTCTGTTATTATGCCCACGAGAATAGAAATGGTGCCCAGGAAATAGGGAAGGCGCACTATTCAGCTGAGATGGAAAGGGGTGCGAGCCCATACCACCCAGCCTTATGGCATTACCATCGACTTCTTCTTTGCATTCATCACATGAACCCCCCCCCCCCCCAAAAAAAATCCCTTTTCTTGTTCATTTTCTCCCATATCTACTCTCTCTTCCCTTCCCCCCGATCTAGATCTCTCTACTCTATCAACAACTAAAGCTACCACCACCGCTTAATTGGTTGCCGAAAATTTTTAGGGTTTTTCTACTGGAAATTGACAACATGTTGCTTAAGGCTTCCATTTAGCAAGCTTTCTTCAGTTTCCTTCAAGCCAAATCATGCATAACATACAACATCAATGTGGTCACATAAATGCCCACCACATTGTTGAAATGATTCCCAAACAAGAATTGCCTTTCATCTAATAAAACACATAGGGTTGGAGGTTTGTTTGTCTAGTGATGTATCATTAGTAGAAAAAAGTGTTAGAGAATGTTGATATCACGCAGATTGTGCATAACAAGTCCTTTGATTAAGACAAGTGGTTGGTCAGGGCTTTAATTTTTGTTTGACATGGCAAGAGTTGAAAGGTTGGGTTTTAGTTGTCTGGCAAGAACTCGCTAGGGTGAACTAGTGGATTCGAGGTTAATGGGTGAACTAGGGAGCAGACAAAGACTTGGGGTGACCAGAGTTGCATTTGTCAGTGATAGGTAGAGGAGAGAGAAAGAGAGAGAGAGAGAAAAGAAAGTGAAAGAAGAGAGTAGTAAAGAAGATTAGGTTTAGAAATATAATTTTGTTTTAATTTTAATAGCAAGGGTATGTTTTTCTTCTCATAAAAATTTAATTAATTTTTGTTGGATAGCGTTAGTCAATTGGATTCAAATGTAAAATTAGAAATCACAGGAACTCAGTGACTTAAGAATTTGAAGATTGAATTCAAGTATTTAAAATAACCAAACTACAATGACTCAAATGGTAATTCACTAAAAAAGGTTTAGAAGTTGAATAACAAGATGATGAAATTGTTGATTAGCTAAACCTATGTAAATCAATTAATTAGGGGATTAATCGTTTAACTGAAAGTTCGTGTATATATATATATATATTATATATATATATTGGCATAAAGAAAGTTATAAGAAACATTTTTAACCAAGTTAATTTGTTGTTCAAGAAACATTAATTAGTTCCGATACAATTTATAGATTTACAAAGATAATAATCATAAAGTAACCTTAAACAAATGCAAATGATATCTCCTAATTATATAAGATATTATTTCACTAAAATCTAACTACTATATTCTCTCTAATAATCTCTTACCATTAAAACGTAGAAAAATCAAATACTATGCATGGAGCCAAAACCATAGTTACAGAAGTTGTTAGGCGCTCCCAAGTCGGTCGACTAGGGAGTGGCGAGTATTCGGTCTCGGCGGAGAGTACTTGGTCTAGGCAGAGAGTCCTCGGGGAGTACGCGGACATCTTAAATATAAATAATTAATTTTCGGAAAATTACATATATGTCAAATTTCATAAGTTTATTAATATTATAATCAAATACGTGAATATTAATAAAAGTATAAAAATAGATGTTCAAATAGTAAAAACTTGAAAAATGATATACATTGGATATTTGGGATTTCTTTTCAACCTTCTTATTGGTTTTTGCAAAAAGTTATAAATAGTTTGTAAAAGTCACATTTTCCTAATTTCTCAAAAACTCTTTTTAACACTTTCAGAAAGTCACAAATAGGGGCAAAACACTTTTTTTTTAATTTATAAAAGTTAATAAGTTAATAGAGTTTCAATAAGCAATCTCATACATTCCCTAATATGATAGCCATAGAAATTATGTTTATTAAAGTCAAACCCGGCTAAGTTGACCAACTACATCTGATTCTAGATGAGGTTGGCTGCATCTGATCGATTCCGGATAATTAGAAAAAATTGAAGAAAATCGTCCCACCAACCTTTCTTGTAGTGATTACTCGGTGAGTACTAGACCTTATTTTACAACATGGCCAAAACACAATAAATATGTAAAGAAATACAATTTAAGAAAAACATAAAAACAAAAAAGTATATAAACTCCATAGAGGCCATAGTCACGACGTTAATAGAGAAAAAACTTAATATATAGTGTTGTATTATTGTTAAAAAACATTTTTAACTTGCTGATGCAAGCAGAAGCACAAACAAATGGTAATCAAGAATACACAAAAATAACTAATTTATTATATGTAAAAGCTTCAAAAACCGAAAACTTTGGCCAGTTGTTCAATAGTAAATAATCAAAAGTCTATGGTAACCATAAACCCTAGATCCCTAGTTCATAGATGAGTATCATAGTTCAACTAATAAACCACTAAAATAGAAAACATAATATAAAAAATAAATAAAAAGATAACGATCAAATCTCGTCCCCTACTAAACCCGAGCCACCTTCAGGTGATGCATCTTACTTCGGTTTGGATTTTTAATATGTCTTTGTTATTATCGTCGGTGCAGGTTAAAAAGCTTCGTGAATCTTTTCCATAAAAAATATTTTTAGGGTGGAGTGGTGAGTGCTCGAAAATTGGCTTGAGTAAAATGAGATTTGGTCATTGCTCCTAAGTAAAGAGGAGATTTGGGTATTGGAAGGTTTTAACCATGCTTTGCTTCAGAAATGGCATCAGAGATTCATCAACAATCAATCCATTTTTCTGGATTTATGTTATAAAAACTATTCATGGCATAGCTAGTATTCTTGATGGGACAGATCTAGTTCGTGCAGGGTTTGGTAAAGAGTTACGACATCTATTACTATATTTCAAGAGAAAGAAGCAGGTTTGTAATGGAGAATCGTGATAAGGAGTGTGTTATTATAGATTTAAGGAATACAAATGGCTGGTCTGGGGGTTGGCGACGACTAGTGAAACATGGTTTCGAGTCTATGCAACTTCATGAGCTTCTCCTTGTTTTAGGAAATGTAAGGGGCTGTTTGACAACTTCTGAATGATTAAATGCTGAACCAGTAAGAGGTCTAAATCATTAAGTGCTGAACCAGTAAGAGATCTAAACCATTAAGAGCCAGTATAATGTTTAACCGTTCAGAGGCAAATGTCTGATCAATTCATATTATAGGTTTTAACCATTCAGACTCAGTATAATGTTTAATCATTCAGAGGCAAATGTCTGAACCATTCAAACATCTGCTTGCGAAACAAACAGTCTGAACCATTAAGTGTTGAAACAGTAAGAGGTTTGAACTATTAGAGCCTCATTAAGAGGTAAACAAATAGCCCTAAGTCTATTGGATAACATAGATACGTGCATATGAGGGTTGGAGGATTAAGAAGTTTTCATAGTTAATGTTGTGCATAAACATATTGATCAGTTCATTCTTTCGGATAGGAATGATCCTACGAGATGGAATCGTTTCATTCCAAGGAAAGCTAATATTCTTTCATGGCGGGTGTTGGTTGATCATAGTCCATTCATAACCAAATTGGTAGATAAAGAGATTGATGTTCCTTCAATTTTATGGCCTTGTTGCAGTAAGAAGGTTGAGACAATGAAGTATTTGTTTGGTGATTGTTTAATCGTTGCGAGGACTTGGAATGCAAACAGAACAATATGTGGGTGGATTTGCTTTTGCCGACGTAAAAAATTACCGGTTGATATCATCTCATGGAGTAATTGGGTTTCATTGATTAAGGCCAAGAAGAAGGCATTAGATGATATTGTTATGACAAGTGGGTGGGTTTAGCGTTTTTGAAATGACACAGTATTTTATTATAATAAGTAGACTCTGGAAACTATTTGTTTAATATGATTGTTAATTATTCGTTTATGTGATTGGTTAATAGGAATTGTAGGATTATGATTGGTTGACTGGCTTGGCTTGGCTTCAAAACCCGTTATTGGCATTTGTAATTGTTTTCTTTTTTCCCAACGAATTTCTTGCTAATCAATTTTATAAAATTTCAGCCGTTCAAAAAATAATAAAATGATAAAGAAAAATATAATCTATCACCAAATTAGCATGTTCTATGTTTCATAAAGCTATATATTAACGTGTTAACCGGATTAGTTTTGTATTATTCCAATTCAAAATTTTTGAAACTAAATTAGTAGAGGTTAAAAAATTGAATCGGTAATAGAAAAATAGATAAAAATACATAAACATATTTGTTTTTTCTATATAAAGAAAGCTATATAATTCAAGTAAAATTCGAATTTTTGGTTCGAAATGAAAAATTCGAATTTGATTTGAAAATTTTGAGTTTGTAATTTGCTATAGTAATTTTTAGTAAAATTTAAGCTTTCACTCAACTTTGTAATAATTCCTCATGATCATGATAGTCATGAAGTTATTCTGTATTAGTAATCTCAGATTCGACAATTGTATACTCCATCCCATAAATTTTCTCTTTATTACTAACAAAGGAATGAAATATACCACATGATGGACACAAGCAAACAACCAAGGAACATGTTGTGTACCAATAATAACTGGAAACATATAACATATACACCTAATAGATCATACGACCACTACAACTTCCCAAAATCTTGCAATGTAATAAAGAAAGCACCAGTAGTACAACCTAACGTATAGACATCACATGATGGCTTAATGAATTAGTGATAACTAAAAGATCCTATCATGTGTTATAGTCTGTGTAACACCTCTATTTTTAAAACATCTTTAAATAGAATACTACAAGAACTTTGATCGATTGAGATAATAAATATAGACAAAGTATCAAATACAAATACCTTTATCATACAAAAACGTACGAATAGAGTGAAAAGATAAAAAAATCGTAGTGACATTTTCGTAATTATTTACTCGTACAGTAATTATCAAAATTACCCTACAAATGATCTTGTAAGGTAATTTTAATCTTGTAAATTAATTTTGTAGGGTAATTTTGATCTTGTCGGGTAATTTTGTAAAATGTTCTTGTAGGGTAATTTTAATGTTGTAGAGTATCATAATTACTTTACAAATGATCTTGTATTGTAATTTTGATCTTATAAGTAAGTTTAGTCTTGTAGGGTAATTTTGTAGAGTACATAATTACTCTACAAATGATCTTGTAGAGTAATTTTGAATTGTATGTGTTTGATAAACTTGCAGAGTAATTTTGATACGCTTACAGAGTAATTTTGATAATTACCCTACAAGACTATTTTACAAAATTACCCTAAATGATCAAAATACTCTACAAGATGATTTGTAAAGAAATTTTGATAGTTACCCTACGAGCAAATAATTACGAAAAATGACATCGCGTTTTTTTAAGGCCTTTTGTATGTTAACTTTACCATTTAAATATAAAGGTTTTCTTCAAAATTTTACAAAGCAGAACGGTAAAAGATTATCTTTTTCACATCTACAAAGCTTAGGTGCAAGTTGTTCTTGTAACATGGTTTAAAAGTAACTTGCAATACATGAAGCAACTACAAATAATCTGGAATATAATATGCATAACACAATGGAACCTTCTCTTGTCGCACCTGGCTCTCCTAGATGTATCACCTACAAGTATATATATATCACGCACACAAAAGCTAAATGAATATATCAAGGTTTTTAACTCCAAACCATATTTGAAAACCTTTTAAAACAGTCAAGCAAAGTATGTTTAGATTTTACCTGTTATAGTATTCACATTCTATCCATATTTTTATATCTTATAATTATACTAAAACCAAGTACATATTCTTTCTTCTTTTAATTAAATAATATTTTTTATACTTTTATTATTACATTTTCTCTCTACTTCACTCACAACCACTTTCAAAATATTTATTAAAAAAATTATACAGGTAAACAGTGTCCCCTAAATATAAAGATAAACAGTAACATTTTTACTCTCCTTCACTCACAACCACTTTTTATAACATTAAAACTCCTTTCACAGAATTTAGAGTATAGGATGTGAATGCTCTTAGAAAATGATCAATTCCGAAACACCTTAGGAGACACCACCGTGGTGTCTTTTAACTTCATTCCAAATACATAGTCCCTCCATAAATAAATTTATGGCATATTTACCAGGCCTCTAGAATACGAGGTGAGGTGGTTCGAACGGTCCGAATGCATCGATTCAATCTCCACTCGGGTATATATCACACTCTCAACCTCAACTTTTTTTACTCTCAAGCTTTACAACCGACTTTTTACCACCTAACCTCAACTAAATTTTCCACCACAAGTATTTTCACACTCACACAGTCCAACAATGGTGGCACCCGGTCGGTACGAATATTCCATAGAAGCGCAAAACTCATTCGACCCGTTTGCATATAGGAGCCTACCAATTCAATCACCATGAGATATGTAACCATGTCTCATACAGACCTATACGAGACAAGGGTGTACAAATCAGCTGATGGAGTGTGTGGATAGTTTCACCCTATAATTTTGATGCATTAATCACATAATGGACCAAAAGATGTAAATAAGATTATTATACTTTCTCCTTTTTGTATATGAATATATCACAAGATGGGATTCACTCTCATTTATATATATATATATATATATATATATATATATATATATATATATATATATATATATCTTTGGCTCAATATATCTTTGGCTCATGGTATCGACAGTGATAAAAATATATGGTCATGCTCGAATGGATTGATCTGGATCAGTCACATTTGTTAGTCGAGGTCGAGAATCGAGTGAACCTAATCAACATATTTGAAATGTTTATTTCGGGTCCTTCCGTTGTACTCTCTATATTGGGTATCGTAAAGGTTGAAAAGATAAATGTGTAAAGATTTCAAGTTTGATTTTTTACAAATGAATCCAAGAATAAGATTTAAAATATGATATTGCATCTTAATATGTAGTGATTTCATCATGATTCTATGTTACTCATTTCTCTTAGTAGTTTCAAGAAAGCCATATAATTCTTGTTGTTGACCAACCCTATCAGTCTTGCAAAAGATTACTTGTTGCTACAACTATTTCAACAACTATTTCTAGTGACTCGACAACTCTTTGTTAGTTATGTATCTTAACGGATGATGAAATATTTGTAAACTTTTGGCATTTACCTGTATCAATAAGTTTCCTGAAAATTTTATATGTTTGTTAAGATTCGGGTAACTAGACCCTAATCCTAAAATAAACTCGAGTTATTTCTTAAGGTGTGATAGGGTGTGCATTGTTCGTTGTCAAACTAATTAAACCGGAAACCGAACCGAATTGCATATTTGGTTTCGGTAAAAAACCGATTTGGATTTTTGATCTTCGGTTTTAGCAATCTGAATGAAGATCGAATTGAATAAACTGAATATCAAATAATGACTATTTAAGTTTTGTCATTTAGATCAATTCAATTACAAGTAACCATACAAAAAAAAGCTCAAGTTAAAAATAAGTGTACGTAAAATAATATACATTCGGTTGAAAACCAAACGGAATTCGAATTTAGTTTTCAGTTTTGATTTGGTTTTTAAAACTAAATAAACCGAAAGAAAAGTTTGGGTTGGGGATCTTGTTGAGTTATATGACTCTTTGCGCAACTCACCCGTCGACTATTGAATAATGTCCAAGTCACCCTTCTAGTTAGTGTCGCGGTGACAAAAGCAGCAAAAGTGTCAGGGAAGTACAAATGACATAGAAGGCAAATTATTATGAACTCTTGGGATTTCCCTACTTTTATAAAAAAAAAAACAATTATTGAGTTTTACAACTTGTATAATTTAATTTTCTATATATTTATTTGTTCAACTGATAACAATTTACAATAAGTAATAGTTAACTAATTAAATTATTGGAATAATGGAATTTTATAATCTAACTATTAGCTGTTGATTGGTAATGAAGCCAATCAGGGCTGAACATGTGGATTCAACTAAATTTTTTTTTATTTTTTACAGTGCTTTTTATGTATAAAAAGCTGGTTAACTTGCACAGTAAATAAAACACAATACAGGTCAGCCGGTAAATGAATGTTGATTCCGTCCTAACATCACGGGTTCAAAGCCCGGGATTAGAATTTTAGTTTTCTTTTTTACTCTATTTATTTAAGAGTATGTAGTGGAAATTTTGGTTGTTTTTTTTATCTTAATTTATTTAATTCTCATTTTTCCTTATGTATAATCAATATTATATACATAAAATATATATATAACTTCTATTTATTTATATTAGGAAATTAATATAAATTTATCAACTTAGCCTCTGTTATCTTTATTTATATTTTGCTATGTTTTCTTTATAAATAAAAATAAGATTTTAAAACTAATAAGAAACCTATTGTAAAATAGGTGTCACTATCCTTTTAAGATATGCATATTTTTATCTACGTTTGAAGAAAGTTTTATACAAAATCAAATGGGTCGAATACAAATATTTTTTTTTATCTTTACTGTGACGAACTGAGTAAGTAGCGTCGGAACAACGGTACCGTACAAGTATTCATTTAAATAGAGTTGTAAGAGTATAAAATATTTTTTTTGTTGTTACTAAAAAAATAGATACCAAGTTATTTTGTGCCCACCCCGTCTCTATATAATTAATTAGGAAAATAAAAGTAAAATTCTATGTAGTTGTTCTATTTATCATAATGTACTGAATTATCATAATTTTGTACAAAACTGCACACATCAACTTCTTACTAGACACCCGCCGCGAAGCGCGGGTACTCACCTAGTTTCTTACAATTTGCTTGCTGGGATCTATAAATACATTTCATATACTTTATTTTTATATTTCTTTATCATTTAATTAGTTTATATATAAACTAAAAACTGTTGGATTAACACATTACTTTATTACCTAAGAACAAAGGAAAATAAAAATAAAAGATAAATACCTATCGGGTTTCAAGTTTACTCATCATATTCGTATTCAGTTTCTTTTCCCATCCCTAATCCTAGTTTATTAACCTAAACCCTATAGTCATGTATGGTTTCTATATAAGTGGGGGGCATAGTGTTTGGATTTCTAGAGGTTCATGTTTGGATGGTCTAGCACAAAAAAAGGTGAAAAAGTTTCTTAAAACTTTGTTTTTCATATATGTAACAATATTGTCCTACTTCATACTTCACAGATCCATCAACTTTGTTAGGTAATTTACATTCACTATTTCAAATGAGACATCTTACCATTAAAAAAGACTTCACAAAATTGGCCACCAACCAAATGTAAGAATGAAAAAGAATAAATTCATTACCAAGCATCCCAATTCATAACCTCAGTTATAACCCTTTGGCCTTTGGTATATTTCTTTCACATGACAATTTCCGAGCTGGGATCAAGCAAAACTTTCTAACACAAATGGGAGACGAATCTAATCCAAACAAGGCCCGTTATGACATCACCATGTCAAGAAGAACTCGAAGAGCACGGACACTCTTTGGAGAGAAAGTAAGTGCATTGAAAGTCGAAGATAAACAAGTTGTGGAAGAGAATGAAGAAGAGAAGAGAAAGATGAAGTTCATTGACGTTTTCGGCGGAAAGGATGACAAGGAAGAATGCAAAACATCTCTTGGAGGACATTTCACCGAGGAAGACAAGCAACGTCAATTGGTGGTCAAACATGAAAAGGGACATGACGGGGTGAGTCTTAAGAAAATGGTTAGCCGTTGTGCCAAGATGTGGAGTCATATGATTAAGATCAAAGGTGGTTCTCGGAAAAAGCGTGTTCTTCAGCTTACCATGTGATGACAGATGAAGACGCAATGATAGTTTTCGCCAACGTTTGTGTCTTCTTATATACAAACATATTATATGAACTCTGTACATGATAAATAATGTTTGGAGGGGGTCTTCTCTATGCACAACCTTAACTAGTTCCATATAATGGACCTTGCTTGTTATCCTTATAGTGTAACCGATTTTTCAACGATCGTTAAACATACTCACATTATAGATACTACATTTGCTTGCATTGGGTAGAAGTTATTAAATTTTGACACAGTTTAGATCCTTTGTGCTAGCATACCTGTTCCCTTGGTGGCGATCATGTCGACACGACAGAATGGCTAATTCATTAAACCTCAAAAATGTTGCATATTTGTGTATCAAATACATCAACTCTTAACTAATATACATTTCAAATCATGTAACTTTTACCACAGTACGTTTAATCCACTTATGAAACTTGTCAAGCAAGTTGGTTAGTTGTAAACAGGCCGTAAAAATAAAACATACTTGCATATCCAATGCATCAACTCTTAACTAATATACAATTCAACCATGTAACTTTTAACACAATACATTTAATCCATTTATGTAAACGAGTCAAGCGAGTTGTAAACAGGCTGGCATGTTGTAAAAGAGTTCTAAATCATGTATCTCCTACTTGCCATGTGTTACAAACATATTCTTGCGAGAATTATACAAAAAATAATAGTAATTTTACGAAACAAACTTGACAACAATGTGGTCAATGAAAAACCAACTTGAAGACATGCAACTAATGCAAGGTAGAGAGCAAAACATGTATAAAGTCGGACAAATAGAAAAGTAGGCGAAAGAAAATAATATGAAACAAGGTCGATATACATAAGATTACACACAAAAACCTACAAACGAAATAATGAAAAATTACATTGTCGGACAGTCGACAGCAAAATCCTAGGTTAGAGTGTAACTTGAACCAGGAAACCCCCAAAACGATGTCTGGTACACGATCATCCGATGAGCATTCGTTCTTCTAGTTACATCAGGTTCTCACATGATCATCCGAGGAGCATCAGTTTTACAGGAAATAATCAGGCGTTCTTCTAGTTACATCAGGTTCTCCTCTCCTCGGAGCAGGTTCGAACTGCAATAACAATGATCTTTTTCAATCAACCAGTTGCCTAATAAAACTTCAAAAAAGGACAGTGTCCTTGCGTCCTTACATTATTATTATTATTTTTTTTTTTGAGAATATCAACAACCAATCAATTTAGGATGGCAATGGGTTGGGTACGGACAGATTTTCATAATCCCAGCCCCATATATGATTACAAAACCGTGTCGTAATTACCCGGTCCCATAATCGTCGGGTATCCGTTGGCCATTACATATTACCCATCAGGTATACCCATTTATGGTCTTATATAAGTTACTTGTTGGGATGACCATTACCTGGAACCTTATCTTAAACTCACCTCAAAAACCAACCTGATTGATACAAAATATTCAACTTCGCTTCTACTAATTCCATAATTTTAATAATTTTAAGTTTCCAACATAAACGGGTTCAGGTAATCGGGCGGCTATCACCAAAAATCATAATCGTCCCAAACCCGCAAAAACTAAGAAGCTAATCCCATACTCCTATTGTTTCGGGTTTCCAGTCGGGTTTAGGTACCTTTGCCATCCCCTACCAGACATAACTTGTTTGATTATTAACTAAACATTCTAAAATCCAGTCAAAAACAAGAAATGCTGCACTTATTTACAGACCCTTGAAAGAAAACTTTGTCGGTTAAAGAGGGTTGCCTAAGGTATCTTTGACCCGTCTACTTTCGGGTGTATTAAATCCCAAACATGCCAAACCAACAAGATTTAGCTAAAAGGTAACGGGTTGAAAGACACCCAAAGTCATAATTTAATGTGCATAGATGATACAACCTCCTAGTCGTTTTATTCAAAAACCAAGATTATTATTGTAATAATAATGTTTCTATACTCATAATTAATGCATGAACTTCTTATAAAAAAAGGAAGTTAAGCTTTAACTAAACAAAACTATTGTTTCAACCTATGTAGTTAGTGCGGTAAAAAAATCGGATATCGGTCAAGGACCGATATTCAAGATATAGGTTATCCCGGTGGGATATCGGTAATTTTAATATCATGCAAAATTTGTATATATAAATATATAGCAATTTAACACTAACGATTCAATATGCTCTCCTACCATTAACAAATTAACCTTTTGCAACTTGCAAAACACTCACAATTGTAGCAAGTATGAACTGATTAAGACGTAGAACACTACATTTAACAGTTAAGACTTATAACCCTAATAGCAGCAATAAGAAGACAGCCGAATGCTAGAACTAAGAAGAAAGGTACTGGTATCAGGAAAATCGATGATATATTTGTCAATATCGCCGATGATATCGGTACCAATATTCTGACCAAATATTTGACACCTATATTTTACATGGGGACCGATAACCGATATATCACTGGCATTAACTGCATAGGTTTCAACTCCCCAACCCACCCAACTTGCCAGTTGCCACCTCTAAGTATATTTGTGAGAGAGTGAACCTGAATAAACGTGTGTCCCTTGCAATCATCGACCTCCAAGATAGAAGCCGTATTCCCACACCTGTAACAGTAATTAGGTGCGCTAAAGATAGTGACCACCTTTTGTTCCTGTCAACCAAAAATCAGCATATTATAATAGTTGCATGACCAACATCATTATAAAAGAAACCTAAAAAAACAGAAATTTCTAGTAATTACATGTCCCCAGTTAAATCCTTCCATGACCAGTTGATGAGCTCGAGCAATAAGCTTTAGGCTGTTGGTATGGTTAAATTGCTCCGATATATCCTGTAAATACATTTCAATATTTAATAGGATGGGTTGATGCATTAGAATTCAGGTATATTAAAAGGGTGTTGGCTGTGCGTTTACTTGACCAAACGTGTAACCAGCACCACGGGGGGAGATACCCCAACCACAACGGTCATCTGGGTCAGACCATAAAAGATCACACATGGGTCCCTCGTGTGGGACCTCTTGAACGCGATCAAAATTTCTAATGTTATCTAGGGTTTCAATAGAAGGTGACAGCCCACCATGGAGGCAAAATATTTCTGATTCAACCTAGCATACGAAAATAAATTAAAACAAATAAATTAAAAATAGCATCAGCTACAGTTTCCATAATAATATATAATATAATATAACGGTTATAACATGACATATAATGTTGCATTAAAAACTTGTTACATTAGTGGACGAAAACAAAGGCGTATACTAACCAATGCGGTCAATGGGAAATAATCAAATAGATCTGTAAATGTCTTCCAAACATTTGCATTGCCATACCTGGAAAACAAGATTTAAATTACACACCTTACTACATGAAAAATATAAAAATATTCTGTTGTAAATTGTATAAGAGCACAAACTCACTTCCGAAGGCATTCATCGTAAAACCCATATACTTGAGTAATCTGTACATAAAGAAAATAATCCCGTTATATATCTGAAAAACTAGCTGTGTCAAAAGTCAAATAAGTCAAACAAAATACCTGCCGGCTTTCATGATTCCCTCTTAAAATAGTAATTCGTTGAGGAAATCGTACTTTCAGGGCCACCAAGAGCTGTAATAAAAAAAATATTGGTTATGTATCAAATACTTGTATAACATGCGACCAAGTGGGTCAGTAAAACAAATATAAATACGTCAGAAAGGCATGATTTAGAGACTTTTACTTACCGTGACAGTTTCAACAGAATAATACCCTCGATCCACGTAATCCCCCATAAACAAGTAGCTTGTATCCGGGCACTGATACGACAGTAGAGATGATGTTAATGTGATTATATCATGTAAGTTAAGATCAAACTGACTGTGTTTAAAGTACATGTATTCTTTCCATCAAGTTAACTGTGTTTCCTTCAACAGAGTTAATGTTAATACCTTTCCTCCAATACGAAAAAGTTCAGCAAGATCATGGAATTGCCCATGAATGTCACCACAAATAGTCACCGGGCTTTTTACTGGCTGCAAACGTACATCAGTCCATACAGTATTATGACAACTGTTACTGAATTGCAATAGAAAAAAAAAGTCAAACCTGAACATTGCTTTCATCTATTAATATCTCCTTCGCCTTGTCACATAATGTCCTAACCTACATCCACAAACACACAGTATCTAAATATTGTGCTTAACTAAACTTCCTAAATATACTTACTCAAGAAGTTATATATATGATATTATAAATATAAGGGGCACGCTCGTTCATAACCAATAACATGTTGAAAACTACGAGAAAAGTATGATTCACTTGTACATAGTGCATAGAAGATGATTAAAGTAGGAGAAAGAAACTGAAGCGGTTAAGTAACCGTCCTACATGTCGCATTCAAAGCACTACGTATGATTGCATAATACAGTACCCACGGTTCTTAATATTGCAACTAACACTCTCGTAATTCTAATTTATAATCCCATATTATTATAATTCCATAGCTATTAAAGGTGCTAGGTGCACTCAAGACGCACAATGAAAAAAATTAAAAATATATTATGTATTAGGAAAATAATACTATTTTTCAAATAAAATAAACAAAAGCTATCATATAACATTTAATATCATCTATTTAGTACCAAACGTTTTAGAATATTAGTGTATCAGTGTAGGAAAGTAGTTTTCCTTAAATAAAAGTACAAATCTGGCTGGAATCTTGCCGGAAACTCTCCGGAATCTAGAAACCTTGCCGGAATGTACGCCTGAACCATCACATGGAGAATTAAAATGCAATTTCCTCGGCTTTAAGCACAATTGCCTCGCCTCGCCTGAAAAATGGGCCTAAGCACAAGAGGCGATGGCTTTTAACAACTATGTATAATTCACATTCAAAATGAAGCGTATGCTATATTCAATCGACTATCAGGATTAGCGTCTTCAATACATGTTAATAATACAAACATGAATTGCCAGAGGTACTCATAGGATAATTATGTAGCCCATTCATTTATATTGGCAAACTCAAGAAACTTGTGAAGCAAATTTTGATTAATTAAATTGCAAATTTATCAATATCATTCAATTCCTAGTGCTCCTTTTTCTTTTTACATATCACCATCTTAAAATACTTGCAGTAACTGTTAACTTTAAATTGTCAGAAATCAAGAGCAAGTGTGATTCTCTCCACTTAATATTATTCAACCATATCATAAATTAAAAAAAAAAACAAAATGATTTCAGCCAAGAATTCAGATAAAAATATGTAATCGATTAGAGAACTCAGATCCATCAATAACCACACTAACTAAAATAAATAATAATAATTCAATCATATACAATATCAATCACAGAACCCTAAAACACAAAATTAATCAAAATCAACGGTGAAAAATAAAACCTCAGGTTCGGTTAAGGGTTTGCACTGCATGAGCTGTGAAATCTGCTCGTCCAGATTCCCATGGGTGTCCGATGCAAGCTCTACACTCATTTTTATGTATGTATGTGTGTGTATTTTTGTGCGTATATGTGGAGACAGATAGGGGTTTGAAGAATAGAAATGTTGGATTGAATGGAATTTAGGTGTTGCGATTGTAGAGAGAGTGATGATGGTGAGTGAATTTGGAGAAGAAAGAAGTTTGAAAACCGTCGAGATCGATGTTATTTATCTATTCTTGTTTTGCTTTACAGGATAATTAAGATTAATTAATTTATACGATAAAAAACATTACTTTGGGTTTCTCATATGAATCGAACAACCCAAGTTTCACATATTAAACAGCGGGGTGTAGCGGGGATGCCAAGTAACACTAGCTTAGTTATATTGGGTTAGTGTTGGCTATGGCGATGCCTCCTGGCGTGGTTTTAAAGCTTGACGTGGGGTGAAGGAGAGATGAGGTGGCTGATTTGGATTGGCTTGGCTTGGCTGAAAGAGATGAACGTTTGGGCTAGCCGTTGCCCAACGGCTACTTTATTTTAAAAAAAAATATTTCTTTTTTAAACATTATAAATACTCACCCATTTTTTTACATTTTTTATCACTTCTCTCATTCTCACCTTCTTCTATCTCTATATTTCTATAAATTCAACCCATTTAATGATCTACAATGCATCCGTTTAACCAAAACATCGACCCAACCAACCCCTTTGGTTACCAAGAGAACCTGAACCCTACCCCAACCCCCCCCCCCCCCACAAAATCGGCCCAAATACCCTTACATGCGGCTATCCACGTTGTTTAGTATACTCACCGTATCCCGATCTAGCCGGATTCACGTCGTATATAGGAAACCGTGTATTCACGAACTTTCCATACAACGATTCATCTCTTCCAACTAACCTTTCCCAACCCGATGATATAACCGAAACACAACCGCAAGACGTTGGTGGTTCGTCATCCAAACTTGCCAAAAAAAGAACTCACAAAAAACGGATGAAGAGAAAGCACTAGTGGCCACTCAATGAACACAAATAAAGTGGACGCCTTAAGAAGAAACTATTTTGACAAGATGTTATATCGACGAATCGGAAAATCTGATTAATGGTATTTTTTTATTTAACAAGATTTTTGTTTTTAGTTTTATTATAATTCTTTTATAATGCCTAAATTTTTTTTGGAATAGGGAATTTACGTCACCGCAAAGATTTTTTGGATTCCATAAAGAAAGCATTTCATACGCAAATGCACAGTGCGGAGGTGTATCGTGAAAATGATAGCCTCTCGTCCAAGTGGGGTGACATAAATACACATGTCATCCTGTTCAACGGTTGTTTCCCTAAGAAGAAGAACTTGCCAAGGAGCAATGAAATCGAGGCCGACTTTATCAAGAATTTCATGTTATCATACAGAGAAAACAAGAAGCACGAGTTCAAATACATGCATTGTTGGGATGTATGTAGGTACGCTTCTAAATGGGCGAGAGTCCCTTCTGCTAGCGAATCAACTTCATCCTGAAGGGCAAAAACACCCTCGTCCCAAGCTCAATCTGATGATCGTGATCAAGAGCTTGGTCTTAATTTGGATGATTTTGATGATTCTCCTTCCTGCCCACCCGGTAGAGACACTTCAAAAAAGCAGGTTCAAAAAGGTAGATCGGGTTCGGCTCCTAGTTCGGCTTCGGGTAAAGGGTTGTACACCGACCAATTGGAAGAAATTTGGACGAAATTGACACATTCAATTTCATCCAATAACAACAGATGGAGGTCAAGAAAAACATCCAAGCGGCTCGCGACAAAAAGGCATCTCAAAAAGAAAAACTTGCAGAGATGAAGTTTCTCGCCATGAACGTTGATCACCTTACCGGCACAGAATTGGCAATGACGTTGGAAATGAAAAAAAGATCTTTGCATGGATAAATGATGACGTTTTTATTTTATGTAGTTTTTTTTATTTATTTGTACTTTTTAAAAATATTATATACAATCTTTTATTTTAGTTAGTGTGTTAATTTAATTACATGAAATTTTAAATAGTTAAAACAAAAAAAGGAAAATCCCCATGGCTGGCCACGCCAGCCAAAGCCATGCCACCCCCACCCTTTGATTTCAAGAATTACCTTGTGGATCCTTACCGTAGTGTCGCGCCCCGGTCAAAGATAATATTTATATACCCGATTTACCCTTAACTATGAGTTAGTGGTAGTATGGGACTGAACCACGAAAAGTTTGTGGTTTGCGATGGACACAATTGATTTTAACGTTTTGTCACAATTTATGAAGCTTGCAATGATTTAATATGAATATTTGTTTGGTTGAAAGAGATGTTGGAATAAACCGACAAGTTTGGGGACTAAAGTGATTACTACTAAACATGAATGATTGCAGAGAAAATGGATTGATGGTTTAAACAATAATTGAGAAACAAGGTTTACACCCAGTTCAACAATTGCAAAGCCTACGGTTGCTAAACAGTTTTAGATTGATTCAATTGAATTTGTCATTAACGATTTTGATATCATGAAGCTTAGGTGCCAATTGCTATCACGCGTATGACGGACCGCAATGCACTTCGTTACTTCGGATAAGTAAATCCTTTTAAGAGATAAGGCATAAATACACAAGCTTATTTCGCAAAGTCAAATTTTATAATCATTCGACAATTCACAAATGTAGTTCAAATGTAGGACAATTATCAATCAATTCAAAATACAATTTAATTTGTCACAAATCAACTAAGAAACATAAAGCAAACCGTAAACCTTACAAAAGTCTACACCGGGGTGAAACCCTCGAGAATTAGCCGCTCATGACGAACAGAACACGAATGCTGAAAGTTGAAATCTTGAACTTGAACATCTTAAGCTTTGAAAGTGATGAAGATGGTGGTTAGGGTTTGGGATGGATGATGTGTGTGGATGAATGTTGGAAGAGATGATTGTAGGCTACGGTTAGGATCGAATGGATTGGTGATTCGGGATGATAGAATGAATTGGAAGTGATTGATGATGATGATGGAAAGGTTCTTGGCTCCAAGATGAAGTTCAAAAGTCCCAAAATGCGTAACCCCCTTGAAATGGTCAAAAACTAATCATATAACTTGTCCCCAAACAAAAATCAACAAAATTCGCGACATGAGGCCGAAGAGGGCATTGCCGATGGCCCCATAGGGCGTCGGCGACGATGCCTAGTTTGTCCAAATACTTCCGGCGGCCTTTTCTACCGTCTACGGGGGTTTCTGGGTGACGGAGTTATTAGAGGGGCGTCGCCGACAGCCTAAGAGGGCGTCGACGACGGCACCTGCATTTCTCTTTTGTTTTTGTTTTTCCCATTTCTCGCTCCCGGTTGACCCGATTTTCGTCCCGGTGCTCCGTATATCTCCTGAATAGCTTCTTAAACTCCATTAGACCTGCAAAAGACACTTCCAATTAAAAGTAGGCTATTCGAAACTAAAAGTTATGTAAAAACATAAGCTTAAACATATAAGAACACTGGTTTTCGACCACGCAACACATCCCCACACTTGTCTCTTGCTTGCCTTAAAGCAAATCTGTTTCACTTTCACATGGGTCAAACGAAAAATACTTCCCATTTTGAGACGTAAGCTAAGGTCTAAAGTCATACTTGGTTCATAATTCTCACACTTTTTCAAAATATTTAACTGTAAAGTGATTAATCACATAAGAATGGTTACCCAAGATTAACCTGCCCTTGAAATCACAAACCATACACACCCCTCACAATGTTCTCTCCACTCGGTTTAAAAATTGGCTAAGCGATGATGCCTTAGCACTTTTGATGTAATCACTCAAACCGATTAGAACACATACCCACATAGGCTTGCAATTCAATCATTCTCCACCACCGAACACAAATACTAAGCACAAGTCAAAAGGTCTTTCCAGGTTGTAACGAGGCTAGGCTAAGGGTACGTAAAAAGAATAATTTAAGTGGCTAAGGTGATGAAAATTCGATTCTTATTACATACACAATTATTCTAAAAACGACCACTACAAATAAACAAGCTAAGAGGCAAAGAATTTCACCTTTTATTTAACAAATTCTCAACAATAATTTTGGTGCTTTTCTCAACGATTTTATGTTCTTTTTTTCATGATACTTTCTGAGTTTCCTGATTTTTTTCAACTAACTTCGAATCGAATTTTCATCACACTGGTTAAAAATAAAAGGCTCAACGGTCAAAGGCTAAATGGGTTGGTCAAACGAAAGGTTTAGGCTCAAAGTTGGCGACTAGGGGATTAATTTCGGGTAAAGAGATATAAATGGTGTAAAAGGAAAAGTTTTACCTAACGCCTTAAAAATCTTTTGCTCATATTCGGTTTATGGTCTCAAACGCATCAAAAGTTGCAAGTTCTACAATACGCGACTAATGGTCCACTCAAACAAGGAAATATATGCATATATCTATGATGTATAAAGCGGCTCAAAATCTCACGTACAAAGGGTATGATATATGATATGCACAAAATGCAAGTTTCTTAAGGGGATTATTCCCAAATAACCACCCGCTAAATACCCGTCATGTTATTAATTTGAACTTGACCATGACAAAAGACCACATGAGTTGTGCCATCCCTCATTGACTTAATTACTTGTGCTTTTTAGATTGCTTCAAACATAGACATTTTGAAATTTTTTTAAAATTTTCCCCCATCCCCACACTGAGGTCAACATTGTCCTCAATGTGTAGTGTTTAAATGAACGGGTCAAAATCGAAAAACTTTTTCTCCCCCCATCCGTACACTTGAGGTCAACATTTTCCTCAATATGTAAAAATAGAGCTTTTAAAACGCACAAGGGATGTGACACGGCTACCTCCCAAAAATTTCATCCCGGTAAATAAAATACAAAATACAATCCACTTATTAATTAACTAAGAATCAAAGCTAAAAAAAGAAACATATGCACCTAGCTTTTGCTCATTCCTCGTGTGCTCTTCATACTTCAATAAAAATGGTTGTCTCGCGAACATAATGTACCAACAAATCTCAACCCTCGTGTAGGAGCATGCTTCTCACAACCATCAAAACTTGTTAGTTACCTAGTTCTACAATTCTTTATAAAGAGTTTACCAAGTCATACTTTTATTCAACTTTGATTTTTGTGGAAAAGATTATTTACAACAACAATAAATCTAACTCACTTTCGTATGAATCACGGTTGCATTTAGGCGTATGCAACAAGCACTTTTAAACCTCCCAATAGCTCAGGATGACGAGTAGATCTCGTGAAGGTTATATAGGGAACACACCCACACCGTTCATTTAACCACTAAACAAGATACAAAAGAAAGAAAATACAGGACAACTAAAAAAACGAAACAATTTAACTAAAAAGAATATACAACAACAAATAACATACCACCTCATGGTGGTCGAACGGAGTGCTTGTCGCCCACAAATCTTCCACACCACCGAACGGTGACTCATACCATTTATTTCCAAACGGGCTAAACCTCCTTAATTCCTCCTCTTCCTTTTCTCTTGAGGTGACTTCTTCACCTTCTTCTTGACTGGTTTCTTCTTTGATCCACCAAACCTGCCAACCATAGCAAATATCTTTTTGTTCGGACTCATATCCTTCTTAGGACACTTATCCTCACCCAATGGGTTAGTAAATTTAGGACATACATTCAAGATCAATTCCCGGTACCCAAATTTCATGATTATCGTTCCTGTTGCACAATTTATTATGGCATTATCAGTTGCCAGGAACGGTCAACCAAGTATGACTATCGATTGTGTATCTTCAACACAACCTACATAGTCAACTACCAAAAAATCAGCCGGGTAATAGTAATCCTCAACCTTCACAATCACATCTTCCACCATCCCCCTGTTTAAAATTTTCCCACCTCTCGTCCTTTGGTGGCTCCGTTTTTCAAACTTTGATGCATTAATTGGTTTTAATAGACCCAACGGATATAGGATGGTATTAAACTCCACACCCATATCTTTGGCCCTAGCATGCAAGTCATTTAAACAACTTTCACAAAAAGAATTTTTAGTTACTTTTTCGATTTTAATTTGTGAAATCGTTGCTTACTCATTTTCACTTCCCGACTCATCACCTACATCTTCCACTACACCTTCAACAAGTTGTGGTGGTGGAGTACTTTCAACACTACAAACCTCATCATTTGAAAGAGATTTACCGTGTTAATGTGCACATTCCTCACATTATTCATGTTTGAACTTTGATGCTTCGGGTTCATTATGGGGTCACTTGGGAGTCTTCCTCCACTTCCTCTCATTTGGGCTATTTCTTCTGCAAGTTGACCCACTTGCTTTTCCAATGCCTTGTGTGACTTGTCTTGCACCTCAAACTCCTTCTTCATTTCCGTCTCTTGGTTTCAATCTCTAATAGCATTCATTATTGCGTCAAGCTTGGAGTTCAATAGGTCATCACTACCTGTTTTTGGGTTTGCATCACCATCCCCATTACCGCCTTGATTATAGATCCTTTGGTAACCCCCTTGGTTACCGCCTTGTTGATTTTGGTATGGATATCCACCTTGATACCCTAGTAGAAAGTTAGGGTTCACTTGGTTTGAGGCGTTACCATACCTAAAATTAGGATGGTTCCTCAAACCCGAGTGATAAGTGTTAGAGTTCATATCATTTTGCTTTCGGTCTCCGTACACTTGATTCACCTCCGCAGTGGATCTGGTCATGTCTACTTGGAAATTCTCGGTCCGGTGACCGATGTCGCCATATTCTTCACACATGAAAAATTGTACCGCACCCACCTCTTTCTTCTTCATACGGGCCAACTCCCGTTCTAATGTTTCAATCCGGTCTTTAGAACTTGCACCGCGGTCGAGTCAAGACTTTGAGATTGGATGCTTTTTAGTTCGGTCCGCCATAGCCATGGCCTTGGAGTTCTTACTCATCCTCTCTAAGAGTTCCCAATCATCTTCCTCGTGGTTGTTCAACAACGTATCGTTACTTGCCGATTGCAAGTACTTATGATCTTCCACATCTAATCTCCGTACGAAACACTTTAACAATTCCCATCTAGGAATTTGATGGTGAGGGCATTTTTAAACCAACTCCTTTAAATGAGTGAGGGCCTCATGCAAAAACTCACCCAATAACTGACAAAATGATCGAATCTCATCCCGTGCATCAGCGGTCTTTGCTATCGAATAGTATTCGTCAAGAAATACTTGTTGCATTTCTGCCCAAGTACGAATGTTATTTGCCGGAAGAGTGAGGAACCACTGCTTGGACTTGTCCTTTAACGAGAACTGAAATAGCCTAAGCTTCACTTCCTCTATCTCGAAATTGAGGCCCCCAATCGTGCCACATATAGCGGAGAATTCCTCCAAGTGAGTGTATGGTTTGTCATTCGCCCTACCATTGAAATGCGGTAGGATGTTAATGTAATTGGGCTGCACTCGAATGATTGCTCCCTCGAGGTGTAGGCACAATAAGTGAGTCATTTTCGGTGACCACCGGTCTAAATTGCCCATTAACACCTCTTGGGGCTTGTTGATTTGGTTGACTTTCGTGGACCGATAACCTCTTGATTCACCGGCCATTTATTGCCCCTTAGATCACCACCACTATCACCCCCTTGGTTACCGTCTCCACGAATTGTGGAATCCGGTTACGGTTGATATTATTATTGTGTTATGATTACCGTCATCCCGGTTCCGTTGATTGTTGTTTCGTGGTGGACGATTGTTTCCATAGTCGGCATTTGGACCATACTCATACCCATATCCTTCATCCTTCCCCACAAATTGGCGTTTTGATAACCAATGTTTTTGTACTCAAACCCTGAGCGTTGTAGAAGTTATCCACATTGTTATCACCCCATCTATCCTCTTCAACCTGCTCTTTGTAGTATTAATGTTCTAAAAGAAGTCTAATAAAAATAAATGAAATCAACCTAAATCTAGACTCAAAGTAATACTCTAGATTCCTAAAACTCGACTAAGACTACTAACCGGCAAGTGAACCGATCGATTATAGTAAAGTTAAGCAAGTTCGGATATCGAACCCAGAGACTCTCTAGTTACGTTAATGACCCTATTTAAACTATATTGACACAACTTAAAGTATTTTATATTTGTGGGAGAGGGGGTTACTAAAAATACTAAATTATAATTAACCTAAAATTAACTTAACTAAAACGACTTGAAAGGGAAATTTGAAGCAAAAACTTAATTCAATGATAATGAAACCACTACCTAGGTTAGAATCCTTATTACTATCGAATGGTTTTTATTTGAATATTAATGTGATATGGAACCGGGATCTTGAAATACTAAATCCTAAGAAATACCAATGTGATTTCTTTCCAGATTTCCTTCTTCCTCTCGCCGAGAGGATTAGCTTAACGCGGTCGCGGGCCCCAAAAGGTAATTTTTCCCATTTTTTTGATTCGTTTCTTCTCTCGACTTCCAATTATGATCCAGATTGGTTTCTTCAACATTTTAACTCGTTTTCTTCTCTTTTTAGCTACTTCCACGAACCAAGACCTGCAAAACATAATTGGATTAAAAGTAGATAAATTCTCATAAAACTGAACAAAAATTAACGAAACTTATACAAACTATATCACGATAAAATAGATGTATTATTCAATACATCAAATATCCTCACACTTGTTCTTTTTTCGTCCATAAAAAAGAATTATGCAAACGGAAGTCATAGCCAAGTAAATATTTGGGTCAAACTCTAGATTAATTATTAAAATCGAAACTTGTGTTAGCCACGATTGCAAGTATACCTGTCCTTTAAAACCCAAACCCGGTTCCAAACTGTTATCATGTAAATTTAGTTCAAGTTCGGCGAATCTACCTAAGGTCTCACACTAGAATCCGCGGTACACCTAATCTCGCCTCAAGCTTGTAGAACAAAAGGAACAGTCACTGAACTAATTCCTAACCGTTTGATACTAAAACAAGAGAATTTAAAATCAAATAATTTTTTTCTTTTTTCTTTTTTTCTTTTGAGCACTCAATTTTTTTGCATACCTAACCTAGAGGTTGTCTCAACCAGAGTCACATCCTCGAGAGCGACAACGTGGGCTTCGGCATTTAAATAATTTATTCAACTTATCCTAGAGGAAATCAAAGTCAGAGTCACCATCCCCAACGAAGATTACATAGGCCTCGTCTACTTTTACAAATAAGCTCACTCATTCTATATTCTTTTATTTTATGGAAAATTCTAAATATTTAGCTTATAACGACATTCCTTATACTATTTTTGACGGTTCTCGGCTTCCCACTTTTCCTAGATGAGTACCCGCTAGTACACGACATTTAAGGTATTTTTAGATCAAAGGAACCTAGAACCGAATCGAGCCTACTCGCACATCCCAAACTAGACACAGCCCAATCTATATTAACTCAAATAATCATTATTTGAACCCTGAACAAAAACCCGACTTTTCTATCATTTTTCGTTTTATCTTTGCAAACTTCTTAATCAAAAGACATTTCCTAATTTTTCTTTTTTTTGAATTTTTTAAATGTTTAATAAACTATCTAAACTAACTCTATGACTCAACTATCCCATCCCCACACTTGAAATTTGCATCGCCCCTAATGCAAGGATGAAAACTCAACCAACTAAATAATAAAAACTGAAAACTAAATAAAAATATACAAAATATACAAGTGCAACGACTTAGCTGATATGCGAGACTGTCAATGTGCCAGTCTATTCCACATATTCCCTCCAATCCGAACACGCTTAGCAAACAATTCCTAACTCTCACACGCAATGGAAGCGGCAAAACCAACACTAAACCTATCAGCAAACACAAATATATCCAAGACATAACATCATAGATAGATAATAAGTGTCTAGCACAAACCAACCACAAACATCATCAACCAACCAGTCCCAACTACCAAGTTTAAGTAGTCAAAATAAACATACAGGCCATGAGAAGATGAAAACAACATAACAAAAACAAAAGATATAGATACATAGAAATGCTTCTACCTCCACAAGCTAATCATCCTCTTCTTCTTCCTTAGACTGCTCAAAAACCTGATATGGCTGCACATCCTCCATACCACTGGGTCCCGACTGTCCCTTGCTGCTGAAAATAAGACGGAACTCCCATATGCAAGTTCTCTATCATATATCTCATCCATCCTCCAAATGCCTCTGACCTTGCTCATGAACCCTCCTACTCTCCATCATGACCTAGCCTAACCCCACCAAACTGCTCATCTACATACCCACGCAAATCACCAAACCCCATCTCCATCCTATCATACAAAGAATCCAAAGTAAGTGGATCCGGTTGGGGCTGTCGCAAAGGGTACTGCCTACCCGGTAACTCCTGGTGAATCACCGGCCTCTAATAACGAGGAGGAACAATAAACTGCATAGATGATGCAGCATTAGTTGCAGGTGGAGGCTGAACCTATGGACCATGGCTAATTGGGCTCCCAAGTAATCGGCTCATTAGGCGACAAAATACCAGCGGCCTGCAAATCCCTCACACTCATAAAACACGGAGATGGCCCTTCTCTTATCCCTCGGGTACCTATCAAACACCCCAAGACTCTCAGCCAACCAAATAACATAGGGCCCACAGTAGATACGAGCTCCTGAGCCGCCTCGCCACAACCTCTTCATTGACCACGCAAAAACACTCACCAAATTCGCTGGCCTCTGCTCTACCATACACATCAAACAAAATAGACTAACCTGATTAACCTTATTATCACCCTGTCCTCTACCTAACGTGGTTGCCAAAATCTTATGAACAAACCTATAAACTGGATCAATGATGTCACTAGCAACCATGTTGTTCGAATACGGTGCAGACGAAATCGTACCCCAAAATCTGACCAACTCATCTGTCTGTACACTGTGCGTATGCCTCTTCTTAAACACTCCCCTCAAACTCGTAGCAAACTCTTGCGATTGAACCTCCTCCACAGTGTAGAACTGTGTAGCAACTGCAAACTGAGGAATAGTCATCTCGTATACATGCCTACTAAGAGCAAAAGTCACTGCATCGCTCTCACGATAATTACCCTGCTTATACTCGAATGTGGAACGAAACTCCAAAGTAATTTCCTTGTACTGCCTAGCATCACAATCCAACACTCTCCTAAACTTATCCCCCAAAAAGCTGCTCAACTCTACCTCTCGAAGCCAAACGGTCCAACATATCCCAGTCAATCCTTCTATAGGTAACAGATCCACCATGATCAGATTAGCCAACCTTTCATTCTCATGCAAATCTAACTCAAACTGTAACAAAGGACTATCCCTCAGCCTCATACTTTGACCATGAGGAACACCGCCTCCTCTGTACCTAACACTCCTTCTTTGCCCAAAATTCGGTGGCACGGGTTAAGTCTCACTGGATCTCCCTGTGGCCGAGCGGTAGGACCCTTTTCTTCTTCCCGGCCTATTTGAAGAACCTTCGCCTGACATCTAATAAAAACATTCAATTCACAAGCAAAAACAAGTAGACTGTCAGAAACACAAACTATTTTTGCTATTTTTTATTTTTAATTTTCTTTTTTTTCTTTTTTATTAAAAAGGGAAATGACTGTATAGCATTACATTCGCGGCCATGACCAGAAAAGACCATTTACAAAAAAAATGCATTTTTGGGTGACCGTTAGCAAAAATACCAATTCTTAGACCAAATCTCGCCCGAATAGAGATTGAGTACGGGTAAGAGATCTTAGATTCATAAATGCCCAATATGCAAAACATAACCCAAAAAAACACCCTAAAACACGACAAAAATACTAAAACGAACTAGACTTAGACTCAATGTACAATATCTCCTCCTGACACTTTAATTGTCCTCAATTAATTCCCAAGTGCCTAAAAATAACCAAGCATTGAGTCCCAACCAAAGTATAAAACTTTATATCCATGGTAGAAAAACGGGTTAAAATGTTTGTTAAAAATTCGATTTTTATAGCAAAAACTTAATGTTCTAACCATACCAAACCGACCCACCCGCAAAATATAACCATTTGAACCCAAACCATCCTAGCCATAACCGGTGTTCAGCCTCTACATCCCAACCTAGCCCAACCAAAGTTCACCCCAAATGCCTAGGGAGACTAACATGCAACCTAAACCAGACCCGGCACTGAAATATATAAAGAAACTAGTTATAAACTGAAAAAAATACTGACATTAAAGTATATAACTTGCAAGAAACACATACCTTGGAGTCGATCTACAAAGAAAAGCTAAGAAATGGAGTATAGCTTGTAAAACCCTTAAAAAGCTTGTTTTTTTATGGTGAAAGGTGGAAACTTTGTGTGGGAAATCAGCTAGGAATGATGTGGTGAAGTTGTGGTGGAAGAATAGAGTGAATGGAGGTGGCTGTGGGCGGTTTATGGTAGCTTTGAGGATGATGGCCGTATGTTAGAAGTGAGAAAAAAAATTAGGTTTTGAATGAAGAAATTGGGGATAAACAAAAGTGCAGATTTGCGATGTTGGTCTCTCGCGCCCCACGAGAGAGTTGATGTATCCTCTCGCGGGCCGCGACCGTGTTAAAACCATTCCGGAGTTAAAGCCTCTCGCGCCCGCGACCGTGTGAGGGTATTCTATAGCGGGCCGCCAGAGGCTGTTTTATTCATAAGGTTTCACGGTTATGGTAGATTAATGGCTTAGAAATTTTTTTTGATTTCAACCAAAACTTGTTAAAAACCTTTTTAGCAACCGGTTTTGTACGAAAACTTACCTGCAACTCGGATTCTTCGTCAGTTATGGCTCCGTGTTAGTGATGTATTCCTACAAAAGACCAAACGACACAAAAACACAAAACACAAACTACCAAAAACAATCATTAGCAACTATAAAAACACAAAACGTGAACCACTACTAAACTATACAAACTCTACACTTGAGTTTTCGCTCAAGGCCCTATACGGTGGTGCAAGGTGGAATCTTGAGAGGAGTTTCCTTCGTCTCGGTGGAATCTATCGGCCCTCCTAGATAATGCTTCAACCTATGGCCATTTACCTTCCAAGTGCCTCCATCGGCTCCATCTTGCAGCTCGACCGTCCCATGTGGAAATACTTCGTTGACCAAGTGAGGTCCCGTCCACTTGGATTTAAGCTTTCCGGCGAATAATTTCAATCTTGAATTATATAAAAGCACCTTATCGTTGGCTTTAAATTCCTTCAACCCCTTCAACTTCCTATCATGCAACGCCTTCGTTTTCTCCTTGATACTCCATGATCGTTCATAGGCTACATCTCTAAGCGCTTCCAACAAATGAATTTGGAAATAACGTTTTTTAGCCGCTTCGGTAAGGTCTAGATTTACGATCTTAAGGGCCCAAAGTGCTTGGTGCGCTAGTTCTACCGGAAGATGGCAAGCTTTGCCATAGACAATCAGGAACGGAGTGGTACCTAAAGGTGTCTTATAAGCGGTTCTAAACGCCCATAATGCATCATCGAGCTTTTCCGACCAATCCTTTCTACTTTTGCCTACCGTCTTCTCTAAGATTCTCTTTACGCCTCGGTTCGCTTTTTCAACTTGAGCACTCGTTTGAGGGTGATAAGCGGTGAAAAAACGATGAGTGACACCGTAACGTGCTAATGCCTTCTCCATTACGGCATTACAAAAGTGGGTGCCACGGTCACTTATGATGGCTCGAGGTGTACCGAAATGAGTAAATAACTTATTAAGGAATCTCACAACCACTCGGGCGTCATTTTTAGGCAAAGCTTGAGCTTCCACCCACTTAGAGACATAGTCGATTGCCACGAGGATGTAAGATTCCTACTAGATGTCACACCCTGACCCGCAGCGGATAAGGTAGTCGGGGTATGATTGGCTTTTCATCAAAGCTCATGACATTTACTATTATAAAGGTTTAATATTCATTATTCCAAACTTAACTAAATATTCCAACAACACATAATTCAAATAAAACACAATAATGTTTCAAACAAACTTGCAAATAACATTTTAATTATTGTAAGGCCCATGTCCTATGTGATCCATGCTTCAAACCTGTTCACCTGTATCATGTGTAAAAATAAAGTTTTGGGTTAACATAAGTTGGCGAGTGAATCCCATTTTATCATTAAGAAAAATGATATATTTAGTATTTTATAAAAATGTGCATTAACCAAATATGGGAACGTCGTGTATGCTATCTAAATCACAAACTATATCATCAATCATCAACTAATAATGAACATGTGTGCACGATAAGCGATGTGCTGCGAGATCAAGGCTCAATCAAACGGAGCCGATCTAGTATATTAGGCTACGCGATGCTCCACTCGTAAGCAACGGGGAACATAGGGCCTAATGTGAGAAATTGACTGCAATGAGAATATAAATACTAAATGGCAATTCACAAAACAATATCACATAGCACGTTAGATCACATAATGGTAATAGCACGAGATTTTAAATAATGAGGTAACAATATATAAAGCGACACATGATACACCCAAAAAACGTCAATAAAAAGGGGAGTTGTAAGATTCACTCACAGTGAGTGCGATTAAGATTTGTTGAAGATTGCGCACGATTGAGAGGTTGAGATACCAAGCGACGAAACGGCTAACCTAAATATTCACATAATAATTTAGCTAAAAAGTATATTGCTTCGATTGAACTTAATATTTTAATTAGCTTATTATTTACATAATTGTATTAGATTAATTAAGATAGTATTTATTATTATTATTATTATTATTATTATTATTATTATTATTATTATTATTATTATTATTATTATTATTATTATTATACTACTTTGATTTAACTTATATTTATTAATTGGCCATGTTTACAATAATATATTTTTGGAAAAAAAAATTAAGGGTTTAATTGATTAAAAAATGTTTTATTTTTTCAGAATAATCGGATAAAATCGCTCAAGAACCGGCAGCGTGTGGGATCGAACTCGTGACCTCTCGTTTGTGTGCACGCAGCCTGGCCAACTGGGTTGCGTGTCTAACCCGGAATATATTGGATTTTAATTATACTTATACACTTACTGGCTCTAACCATGTGCTGATTAATAAAAAGGATTTGTATAATCAAACTCGTGACCTTAGCTTCGTGTGTGCACACAACCCGACCAATTGGGCTATGTGTCTAACCCGTTGAATATAAGATTTTAATTAACTTTATATGCTAACTGACTCCTTTCACGATTTGGTTAAGTAAAAAGGTTTGTATATTGTAGCGACCTGATCACACACATGGCTCGAACCCGGGACCTTTGGCTTCATATGCACACAGCCCAACCATTTGGGTGTGTGGACTAACCCGGTTTTAATAGCATTTTTAATTCATTTAAACAAAAACTCCAGTTCATCTTCTTCATTATAAACCCAAAACTATTAAACCCTATTTGAATTGATTGGTTTGATAAATCTTTGCAATTTCCTATCCGATTACTCATGATATAAAATAAAAATGAAAGAGATTAAGTAAACGATATACCGAAACAGAGATGCTCTAGATCTCCGGCGGGTTTCCGGCGATTGCAGGTATTTCTGGCGAAGTGTTCTGACGAACAGAGGTTTGCAAGAAACTTTGGGAGTGTGTTGGTGCATTCTAATGAGTTCCCTAAACCTCTATCTATAGATGAAAATAGTCACAGGAATTGAGTTTCGGTTTTGGGAGTTTTCGGTCAAAAGTGGTTATAGGGGGTTGTTTGCAAACTCAATTGAATGTGGGTTGACTCGGTTTAGGTCCAGATTCATGATTGGGAAACGGTTTCTTCAGTTAATAGCGAAGAATTAGAGCTTTGGTGATTGCCAAATTGTTCGCGACCGTTACAGGTGGCAATCTTTGAATTCAGTTCAAGGAGCTTTAGATGATATAAAGGATTATTCGATTGGAACATTTCAGATGTGGGGTGAGTGGTGTAGCGGTGTGTTGTGTGTTTGGTTAGGGATGAGACCCAGGTTCGATTCCGCGTAATTCTTAGCTATAATTGGTGGATATGGTCGTTGACAAATCAACTTCTATCCTTCTTTCTTTTTCCGACGCAACTTTATTATATATACGCATGAAAAGGTCTCAAACAAATAGACGCATGTCATGTGGTGGGAAGTTTGTTTGCATACAACCCTACAATGTAGTTCGATGCCCTTCCAATTTTAACATTTGTATTTCCCTTTTGGCAAGGTTAAACATGCCCAATATATCACAGTCCAATGTATTTATTTAGTCCAATATGTTAGCTATTAATGCCTTAATGTTAGAAGATTAACATTTATATTTTTTTTTTCTTCCCTTTATTATTTTGATTTTATAACTATTATATGTATATATTTTATTTATTATTATTATTATTTATTATTATCCTTATTATTATTTATATTATAACGAATTTCTTAAACAATTAACATAAATTCGAAACGGAAAGATCATAATATAATCTTGATTACAAAATGGTGGGGGTTTTAGAACATGTCTTTCGATAGATGTTACACTAAAGATGGGAAAAGGTCCCATGAAGTCGATGCCCCAAACATCGAATATTTCAAGAACTTAGATCGGATTTTGGGGCTTCTCGTCCTTGGATGAGATATTTCCGGTATGTTGGCAACGATCACATGTCCTAACGAATTCTAACATATCCTTAACTACCAAAGGCCAATAGAAGCCACAATCGAAAACTTTTAGCGCTGTGACGTGTGATCGTGGTGACCTCCCGTCAACCCCTCATGAACATGCCTACGGATTTCTATTCCCTCTTCTCGACTCACACACCTTCGAAGAATCCTATCTCCTCCTACCCTAAACAGAAATGGGTCATCCCATATATACCTCCTAACGCCCCTAAAGAATTTATTCTTCTGTTGAGTGGTCATACCCTTAAGAACTACTCCATTTGCAAAGTAGTTTGCCAAATCCGTAAACTATGGCATACCTTCTTTCTCCACAGCCAAAAAATCCACCGATTCATGAGGGAATCTATCACCTATTTCCTCCTCACGAATCTCTTCTCTATTCAGATCTTATAGTCGTGATAGATGATCGGCGGCTACATTCTCTGCTCCCTTCTTATCCTTAATTTCTATATCAAATTAGGAGAGTAGGAGAATCCACTGAATGAGACAAGGCTTAGCATCCTTCTTTTGGAAAAGATAACACAAAGCCGCATGATCGGTGAAAACAATGGTCTTGGAAAGAACAAGGTATGAACGGAACTTATCGAATGCAAAGACTACGGCTAGGAGTTCCTTCTTGGTAGTAGTATAATTCTCTTGGGCATCATTAAGGGTTTTGCTCGCGTAATAAATAGGGTGGAAGTGTTTATCTCGTCTTTGCCCCACGCAGTAACTGCGAAATCGCTCGCGTCACACATGAGTTCAAAATGTAAGCTCCAGTCGGGTGATACGAGAATGGGGGCACTAACGAGTTTCTCCTTTAAGATAGCAAAAGCCTTAAGGCATTCCTCGTCGAAGACGAAAGGAACATCCTTCTCAAGGAGTTGGGTCATGGGTCGTGTGATTTTGGAAAAATCCCTAATAAACCGCCAATAGAAACCACATGACCAAGGAAACTACGGATGGATGTTGGGCTTAGATTGCTAAAGGTTTACTCATTAGGGATTATTTTGGGCTTTGGTTTGTTTTGTGGGCTTCCTAGTGCCTTATGGGCCTAGGGTTGTAAATAGTGGGCTTGGTAGTGCTTATAAATAGAGATGCTTGGTTAATGAAAGGGGGTTAGAGAGTGGTAATCAAAGAACTTGTATCAGACATCTTTTGGTGTATGCAAGTTGAAGTTATTCAAAGTTGTTCTTCTTCCTAATCATTATTTCCGCTATTGATTAGGTTAGTGATACCTGTTTGATCCGTTTACGGACTTACAATTGGTATCAGAGCTTGCTGTTCAAATATAGGCTCTGGGTATTGCTGATTGAAGAAGTGTTTCGAAGTGTGTTGCTGCTGCTCGGATTGGTTTCTGTTCCGGATCATTGTTCATCGTTGGAAGTGTTACTGTTCCGAAGAACTCGAAGAGATTTGAAGATTTCGGATCTGGTACTGTTCCAGATTCCGAAGAACATGAAGAAGGTTCTCATATTTCAGATCAACTACTGTTCCGGATTCCGAAGAACACGAAGGAGATCATCCATCTCGGATTGATCCCGGACTGTTGTTCAATCCGGATTACGATCCGAGATACCGTTGCAGTTATCGATTCCTTGGATTTCGGAATACTGTTGCAGGAAAAGCGGATTACTGTTACGGATAAGGATAAGGATTCCAGATTTATCAGATAGTACAAGCTTTCCGGATTTCTTCATTCCGGATTCTCCTTTCCGGATTCACCTTTCCGGATTCACCTTCAGACTTGTTTATTACGGATCATACATCTCGGATTTTATTCTGGATTTATCATTCGGACTTCTCATTTCGGATCCATTAGCTTCCGGGTTCTTCATTTCGGGTTTTTTTAAGTCGGACTCTCAAATTCGGACTCATCAATCCAGATTAGCATCAATTCGGATACTATTTCCGGATTTGACCACAATTGACTTCAGGGTTGACCATTCCGGATCAAATTCGGATTTCGTACTGTTCATCTAAGAAACTTAAAATAAATTATTTTTAAATCTGTTTGGTAAATTTTAATTAATAATGATGGTTGGATACATGAATGCACAAGATCTGACAAATGCCACTCTGGCTGCCCTGCAATCGCAAACACTGGCCCTCCATCAAGAGCTGGATCAAGTAATTGGCACTTCCACTAAAGTGCCACGTTTATTATATGGGGATGAATATTACGAATGGAAGTGTCGTTTTGAACAGTATTGCAAGGCTAAAGTGCCTGGTGTGTGGAGATGCATTATGAATGGTCCAAGAACAATAGTCTACAGTACAGAGCAAGATCCAGACACCAAAATTCCTAAGCCCATGCACTTATGGACTCCAGAGGATATCAAGATAATAGAGGAAGATGAGAAGGCCTCAGCAACTCTGACCATGGCCCTTGGACCTGATATCTCAATCGTGGTTAGAAACTGTAAGACCGCAAAGGAAGTGTGGAGTGAACTGCAAAATCTCTACGAGGGAAATGCAGACATGAAGGCAAGCAGGGTAAATCAGCTGAATCAGCAATTCAACTCATTCAATCACATCTATGGGGATACTATTGAAAACCAGATTCGTCGCTATGTTAAGCTGGTTTCCCAGATGATTTCAGCTGAGATTACTCTCACTATCAGTGCCATGAACAGACAGTTATTAAACTCACTGCCCAAGAGTTGGGATGCAGATGTGGGAATGATAAAAAAGACCAAGAACTTGAATGATGTCACTCTCACTGAGATGATAGCTACTATCAAATCATGTGAGATTGACAACAAGCAGAGGGAAATCAATCATCAAAGCAGTTTGATGACCGTAGGGATGACAGGGCAAAATGCGGCTCTAATGTCACAAAATCTTATTTATCATCCTCTGCAAGGAAATTCACAAACACCGGGTGGATCAACGTGGTTTATAGTCCTATAGCCACGCCTTAGAACACTCATACGAGTATGGTCTTCAATCTCAGAATCCCACAATGGTTTCAGCTGCTCAAGTTCACACTCAGTACCATGCTCAGTATCCCAACATGGTGTTCAGTCCTGCAATTCCTCAAATAGTGCAACAAGGCAACACTCCTCAAACTGCTGCACCAGCGCCTGCACCTGCTCCACCTGCGTCCAACTCTGCTTTTCTCACTAAAGAAAACGAAGAGAAACTGACTATTGCGGCGTCAATGATCAAAAGCTTAAACGCCTTCCTGGCAGGTGATCTAACTCCTCCATCCATTATTCTACCGAAGTTGATCAAATCATGGAGGAGGACTGGACGAGATCGATGTTTCTTGGAATCTAGCAATGGCTGCTTTTCGGGTTAACAAGTTTAAGAAGAAGTATGGAAGGCAACCCTTGTCAAATTTGAAGACTGGTCTCACCAAGGACAAACTTAGATGCTACCGATGTCACGAACCAGGACACTTTGCCAGAGAATGCAAGAAGCCACCGTTCGGGTATGTATCATCCAGGGTCACTGATATACAGAGCAGTGACAGACAGCTGGTTCCCGTCTCTCCCTCAAAGTCCACTACGAGTCCATCAAGCAGCTCAGGCGGGAAGTCAACAACATTGGTGGCCCAACAGCATGAAGGTTTCAACTTGACAGATGCTGCAGCTCAAATGGAAATATTGAATCTCTCCATAAACAGCAACCACTGCATGATGGCGCAGACAATTGAGAGCGCCGAACTTTCGGAAACGGTAAATCGAATTCTCTGTTCTAATAGTTGTCATTTTAAATTATCACAAATGCACGCCCATAATTCAACTCTAGTAGCTGAATACCAACAAGTTGCGTCACAAAACATCGCCCTTAAACATAAGAACAAGCTTCTTATGGAGAAGGTCGATAGCTCAGAAACAAGATGTAGCTCAGCTAAAGCTAGACTTGAACCAACAACAATGTTGGGTCTACGACTATAAGCTAAAACTAGCTGAAAAGGATGTAGAACTTCAAGCAGCCTTAGCCAAGCTAAATTCCTTGACAGGAAAGCTTCATGAAAATGAAATAAACATTAAAAAATTTGAAACCTCAAGTAAACTTGTCAAGGACTTATGTGACCTCCAGCTTAACTACTAAAAGAATTTTACCAAAGGTTTTGGGTATAATAGGGCGCCTCCACCATATAATCATAATTATTCCAAATGCATGAATCTGAGGATGATGTAGAAAATCAGAAAAAATGATTTATGGTAAACCTTCAGATTATTTATCCAAACCATGGACGCCCTATTACCCAAAGTTCTCCAAACCCACTGAACTCAAGAGGGGTGATGTCTTTGTTGCTTCTACACCATTTCACATGAAACTGGTAATCATCCTTCTGAAGTAAAGATGGCTTGGAGAAAGTAGTGCCTGAGGCTGGAAAAATCCACATCCTCCACAGAATCTAAAGGAAAAGAATCTTCTGATACTCAAACTGAATTCGTGAACGATACTAATGTGTCTAACTCATGTGCAGAAGAAATTTTAGTTGAGGATATCACAGAGGGTGATCAAGAGGAATGTCTGAATACAAATTCAGACAATTCGGCTGCTAATTATGCGTTTTATAAGCCTGCTTTTGACATTTTAAATCAATTTCTTGCTGAACAATTTACATGCTCAAACAGTGTTAGTTGTGTTGAGAATTTAGACAGTTTTAATTCTTGTTTTTCATTTAAATACTGATGTTTTGAATGATGCTAATAACTGTAATAACTCTTGTGATGAGAAAATGAATTTAGCTGCAGGTTCTGCATCAATAGATGATTCGGTTTCATCAGCTTCAGCTGAGGATACCGAAAGTTCTTCTCCAGAGGCTTCGTCTGTTGATGCATCTCCTAGGGTTGACAGTGTGAAAGTAGACCAACCAACCGATTCTGTGAACATTGATGGTGACATAATTCTAGAAGACTCGGGCGACTCAACACATGGGACTGATTCCGAAATGACAGAAGATGAACACTCTTTTTCTCATGATTCAAATAAAAATCTTAAAACTGATTCTGAATCGGAGACTCAATTTTTTCAAAATTGCGAGATTCCACATTCATCTTTGATATCTCAGAACAGGATGTCCTTGTAGAGCTACTCATGTCCTCTACAGAATCTGTCACGAAATGTGATTTGAAGAGTAAGACAAAGAAGCGGAGAACACGCCGATCTAAAAAGAAGAAAACAAAACAGGTCTTCAAAAACTAAAACTACAACTGCTAGGTCTCCTCATCAAACTAAGAAATTGACTCAGCAGTCCAAACTGAATCTGTTAGCAACCAGCTGAACAGATACCAGTTAAAATTTTGCCAAAATCTCCATGTTCAAAAACCTTAAATTCAAATCACAAAACTAACAAGTGTGCTGATGGTTGTGCGCAGGACACCGTCAAGACCAAGACCGTGCATCAGTCGTCAGTACCTGCAAACAAGAAACTGACATACAAATTGCCCAGAATTTCCCAGGCTGAACGGACTGTTTTCTTCTAGAAGAGGCAGACCTGTTTCAATTGTGGATCTCCCGGGCACATTGCTCGCAATTGTCAAAAGACCTTTACCTCGTTCAAAACTTTGTATTCCAGACATCAGAAGACTATGCCTAATCGCCCACCTCAGGCTCGATTTGTGGCTAAGTCTTCTGATCAAGACTGGAACTTGACAAGAAACAATCTTTCAAACCCTTGAGACCGTCAGTTTCCTAGAATCCTTCTAGCACTCCAAGGATTGTGCAGAAGTCTGATTCGGTAACCTGGAGGCCTAAGACAGTGGCCAAGACTAATACTTCTACCCCCATTTCTAATAAATCAAAAGCATCATCAACCTCATCCTCAACTAATTTAATCTTTGTGAGGTTACTTACGTTGATGCTGATGGCATGCTAGATCTTCAATGGCCTGGGTTGCAGCCTCTAACTAAACCCTGTTGAAATGTGCAGGAACAGCTTTGGCGCGCTCTTGTTAGACTATGGTACATTGACAGTGGTTGTTCCAGGCACATGACTGGAGAATCTCGTAGTTGAATGACATTCAGTTTTTTGATGGCGGGTTTGTTTCCTTCGCAGGTGGAGAAACAGGGAAGATTACCATGAGAGGAACTGTTTGCAATGGAGCCCTCAGCTTTAAAATGTTAATTACGTACCAGAATTGAAGCACAGTCTTTTGAGTGTGTCTCAACTCTGTGACAATCATTTGGATGTTCTTTTCACCAAGAAAGGATGTTATGTGCTCAAACCTTGTTTAACTATTCTAGATGATTGGATTCTTCTTAAAGCTGCACGAAAAGGAAATGCATATGTTATTGATATAAACCAGTGTCCTTCTGACAAGCTCACCTGCCTCTTCTCATCTACAGCCGAACATGACGCCATGCTATGGCATTGTAGACTGGGACACATCAACATTAAGAACTTAAATCGTCTTGCAAAAGGTGGTTTAGTCAGAATCTACCAGTTCGCGACTTCATGCAGATCGAAAAGTGTGAATCATGTGCGTGTGGGAAACAACATCGACACCACATAAATCTAAAGCCGCTCCTTCCACGTCTCAAGTCTTAGAACTGCTACATATGGATCTTTTTGGTCCAACAGACATACGGAGCATTGGCGGGAAGGATTACTGTCTGGTTATTGGGGATGACTACTCTCGATTCACCTAGGTTTTCTTTCTTACACATAAAAGTGAAACCGCTAAGTTAGTCAAACAATTTGTCATGCTTATGGAAAACCAGACAGATTCTACGGTGAAGGCTATTCGGTGTGATAATGGGACAGAGTTTAAGAATATTACCTTAAACTCTTTCTGCTCTTCCAAGGGGATTGACGATAGTTTAGTGCAGCCAGAACTCCACAACAAAATGGGGTTGCAGAACGCATAAATCACACACTCATTGAAGCTGCACACACTATGCTGGTTGAATCTGAGCTACCTCTTATTTTCTGGGCAGAAGCAATCAATATTGCATAGCTATATTCAGAATCATGCCCTGATCAATAAACACCATATGAAAACTCCATCGAAGTGGTTGAAGGTCGCAAACCTTCGGTCAAGCATTTCCGCAAGTTCGGATGCCCTTGTGTTCTCCAGCTCGTGAACGCTAAAGGAAAGTTTGAATCACGCGGGGATCCTTGCATCTTCGTTGGCTATTCTAAAAATATGTCATACCGCGTTTATAACAAGATCAAGAAGATGGTAGTTGAAACCTACAATGTGGGTTGGCTGGAGGAAAATCCCAAGGACACACGCATTGTTCCTGACTGGTTGTATGACTATTCCAAATTATTTTATCATATTGATGTGTCTTCCAATGTGTCTGCTGGTAACAGATCAATTTCTGCCATTCCAACGGTGCCCATTTCATCCGAAGACGATGCTGATGCTGCCGAGCTACATCAGACTTTAAAGCAGTTGAGTGTGGATCCTCCTGGATTTAATGACCCTTTCTCGTCTTCCTCCACCCTTTCGCAATCTCAAGAACCAGCTATCAATTCACCTGCTTAGACCGATCCTCCTGAAGTTGCTGTTTCTGACCCAGATCCTCCCGATGTCTTGGGCTCTTCTCTGTTCCCAGAGCCTACTCCACTCGATTGTTCGGTTGATTCCTCAGCAACTACTTCTACTGATGCATCTGTTGAGGGGGAGTCATCTGGAGTAGCTTCAGCTAGTGTTACCAACCTGCAAACCGATGTTCTCCTTCCCGCTACACCAATATCGCAACGTTGATCAGCGTGATCACCCCATTGAAAATATTATTGGTCCTATCAACGCTGCTGTTCGAACCCGCAGCCAATCTGGGGATATCAATACTTGTCTCTATTCTTGCTTCATTTCACAAATTGAACCTAAAAGTATTGATGTTGCCTTGCAGGAACCAGGCTGGGTGGATTCCATGCATGAGGAACTCAATCAATTTGAGAAGCTTGGTGTCTGGCAATTGGTGAAGCTGCCTCAAGGAAAACGTGCTCGAACTCGCTGGGTTTTCCGTAACAAGCAGGATGACACCAGAGTTATCGTTCGAAATAAAGCTCGACTGGTGGTTCAAGGTTTTCGATAGATTGAAGGATTAGATTATGATGAGGTCTACGCACCTGTCGCGCGTTTGGAGGCTATACGCATTTTCATGGCATATGCATCTTACATGGATTTCACTGTCTATCAAATGGATGTCAAGACTGTGTTTCTATGCGACAAGGTGAAAGAGGAAATCTACGTGGCACAACCACCAGGCTTTACTGATCCTGACAAGCCAGGCTATGCTTATAAACTAGACAAAGCTTTGTATGGGTTGCATCAAGCGCCTCGCCATGGTATGCCACTCTTACAGAGCATCTGCTTGCTCATGAATACACTCGGGGAACCATTGATCAAACCTTGTTCATCAAACGTGTTGATAAGGACATTATTCTTGTTAAAATCTACGTTGATGATATCATTTTTGGTTCTACCAATGATGGTTTGTGCCTCGAATTTGAAGAGATAATGAAGAAGAAATTTGAGATGAGCTCATTGGGAGAGATGACCATGTTTTTGGGACTTCAAGTTCGTCAAAGCCCGCATGGTATCCTAATTCATCAAGGAAAATATGTCCATGACGTTCTTGCCAAATTTAATCTTACAGATTCAAAGCCTATGGCTTCACCTATAGCAGAACGGCCTCTGCTAAATGAAGATGCTAAAGGAACGCCTGTTAATCCGACTATGTATCGCTCCATGATTGGATCACTCATGTATCTCACTACTAGCCGGCCAGATACCATGTTTGCCGTCTGCAAGTGTGCTCGTTATCAGGCTACTCCTAAACTCTCTCATTTACATGCTGTTAAACGAATTTTTAGGTACCTCAAAGGGGCTCCATCACTGGGCCTCTGGTATCCTAAAAATTTGAATTTGAACTGTTTACTTTCTCTGACAGTAATCTTGGAGGTACAGATAGGGATATGCGCTCAACTTCAACTGGTTGCAATTTCTGGGAGATCGCTTAATCTCGTGGCAATGCAAGAAGCAACAGACGGTTTCGCTTTCTACTGCAGAAGCAAATATGTCGCAGCCTCTGCTTGCTGCTCCCAGGTTTTATGGATGCAACATCAGCTTGTGGATTACGATTTGACTTATCTAAACACAACAATTTACTGTGATAATGATGCCGCTATCCAAATTGTTAAAAACCTTGTTTTTCACTCCAAAACCAAGCACATAAATTTAAAGTTCATTTTATCTGTGATTGCTATGAAAGGGTCTCGTAAAGCTTGAGCAAATCCACACTGACGAAATGTGGCGGATTTGTTCACGAAACCCGTTAGCAACGCGCGTTTTCAAGTGCTTGTGGATCTTCTCAAAATGATTCAGTTTTCTACCTAGGCATCCTTCGTCTTTATGTTTTGTTTACTGTTCTTATTTATTTTCATTGCTTCATAAATTTGTTCATATGTATGCACAAATTTAGGGGGAGAAATCTAAAAAAACAGTTTTTGCAAGGATAAGGAAATGAAATACTCTTTCGTGATAAAATGTTTGACTAACACATTTAAGATGTCGAAGCGGGAAAAGATTTGGATCGAAAGTGATGTGTCGGTAGGTCTAAAACTCAACCGGATGGGGAAAGTTAAATGATATAAACATAACGAACTATGTACTCAGTGGGTCACTTACAATAGGCGTATGATTTCATGGTCTTAAATCTTGTGTTGATAGATAGCCAACATCTGAGGTTTTGGGTCATTATGTTGTTGAGTCATCCGGGGATATCTTGGCTGCTCTTCTGTTGTATCCAGATTATATGCAGTCCTAGGCACAGTCAGGATATCTTTGTAAAAGAGCCAAAATGGAAATGCCAAAACCTAAGAGAACAGAAGTTTCTTCATAAGTTCTTTCGTACCACATAAGGTATTTGCCTAACCCTCATCAGTCACTATTGGTCTCTCTGTTGTACGAAAGTACTAACCTGTTCACCAATAGCCTTATGTTGTAAAATAAAAGGATGACCACAGTATACTCACCTGCTACGATGAATTGTTGTGCTTACCTTGATCGCGGGGGTATGTCATAGTATGGGACACACGAGTATCATAGTATAATACTACCTTAAGCGTATCATAATGCTTGAAACTGGAAGGGTTGAGTTTTAGATTTAAATGGACAAGTATATTGACAATCGCTTAGACCAATTGAACCTGCTCATACTGAAAACGTTCCTTAGTTAGCCTTTGAAACAATTTGATCCCTTAGCAAGGCTGTGTTAATTTTTATGTGTGTGTTAAATAGTTTTTCTTTGTAGAATGTTAAAAGGTGGTTGGATGCTTTGTTAGTCTACTTGATGAAGTTTGATTAGATGGTTTCTGTCAAGAGATATTGGACTGGCCCAGTGTGCTTCGGGATTTGGGCCAATCTAATAAAATTGGTTAAAAGTCTTAAAAAATTGGAAACTAGATTACATTCCGATTGGTTCTTGGCCCAAAAGGTACTGTTCCGGATTGGGCTTTTCCGGAAAGGCCCAATGGATTTTTTCCGGACAGGCCCACTGTGTTACTGTTCCGAATTGGGCCTGTCACAAGCCAAATCCGGATTCGAAATTTTAGGCCCAAGCCCATTTCGGAAAGTATAAAGGTATCTCTGATATTGCGTTTCGGATTATCAACAAAATTTCGAAATCCAAAATTCTTCTCTGATTCTCTCAATTCGAACTGTGCATCTCGGAAATTCATCCGGATTAGGTATAGATTGCTTAAATTTATGAATGTCGGATGAAAATATTAATGTTTAAAGCATTCCGGATTGTGTCGGATAAATCTTCAAAGTCTTAGGCATTTCGGATTTCATTCCGGATGGGTATTCATCCGAATTGATGAACTCGGATTTCATCTCGGATTGGATCTTGGATAATCTTCATCCAGAATGATAATTCATCTGAGATACTATGGGTAATCCGGATTGCAGCTTTGTCTGAACTGTAGTTGACCTCCTTCTAATCCGGATTGATGAAAGGGTTCATCCGGATTAAAATTGAACTGTCAGTAATCCAGATTTGAGGTTTTTGAACCTTTCATCTGGTTTGAACCTTTTCAACTTTTGAACCCTAAAATTAACTTGAACTCTTATTTATTTGAACCTTAACATCTGATTGAACTATCCAGTTAGTTTTAACTGCCATACTGGTAAACTCCGTTAACTTCTGTTAGTTAGGATTTAACTTGGTTGTTATCTTGACAGATATGGTTGAAGAAGCCTTCGATGCTGTGATGCTGGTTGAGGAGCAATTCAACAACCAAGCGGGTTATCTTTCAGACCCTCCAGCAGAGTTCTTTCAGGAGTTCCAATCCATGATCGTGGGACTAAACGCGTGTAAGATTGCATATGCTCTCCGAGCTAATCCGGTTATCTACAGAGACACAGTGCATTCGTTCTGGAAAAAAGCAAGATTTCATCCAAGAGGTGAAGATGGGAGACCGTTTATTCGTTCGTAGATACAGGGCAAAGAGATTTTGGTAAATGAAGCGTGTGTCAGAGAGGTGCTGCAAATTGCGACACTTTTAGCGATCCAACGATATATGCCAAAGAGAAGGTGCTTCCTTGTTGATGGAAATGGGATATGAAGGATCGTATCCACCATTACTGAAAAAGATGCTTCCAGCTTATTGGTGGTTTACTTGTTCACATGTTTGTGCAGTGTGTATCGGAGACCAAAGGCGGTCTTGTCAGCCGAATCAAGCCCAGACATCTGCTATAGTTTCATTGGTTACGGACTGGAAGTATAACTATTCTGGTTATATCTTCGACAACATGAAGAAAATTCTAGAACAGTCCAAGAAGCGAATGTTTCTTTTTACCCGCGTTTCGTCCAGTTAATTCTAGATGCCCGCTACCCTGACTTGGCAAGGGATGCGTCAGATCCCAACTTGCTGAACATGAAGCCAATGGGGCCAAGTCTTTTTAGTATGATGAAGAAGAACCGTTCAACGTCTAAAACAGTTTTTAGGTCAATTTGCTCTGAAGAAGTTTGGGAAGTTCGCTGAAGTTGTTGGTTTGGATATTCCACCACCTCCTCCTCCTCTTTCCCGTCAATGCTATAGTGGCCGAAGAACACGATATACCTGCAAAAGCGAAAGAGATATAGATAGAGGACTTGGTTACTGATGACGAAGCCAATGCTGGGCAACCTTTTCTTGACGATCTCACAGAATTCAACGCTAGTTTGACTCCTGTTTTACCAGAGTTATCATCGGAGAATTTAGAAGCTTTGATTGCTCATTTGAAGGATATTCAGGAGAAGCAAGGTGATCCTCCACTTGATATTCCACATATTGTTGCACCGACTGATCTGGTTGAGGAAGATGACGAAGATGAAAAAGATGAGGTGCCACTGATTAAAAGGAGAAGAACCGAGCCGAGTTTTCCATCAAGTCAACCTGAAGCTCCTATTGCTGTCACCGCTGCAGAATCTGAGTTGATAACTTTTACCGTTGCTGAGTCCACAATTGCTGAATCTGTTGTTGATACTTTATACCTCCTGATATATCTGCTTTATCTACACAGACAATCACTCCTATTATTACGCAGTCTACTGTTGTGTCTATACCAGCTGACACGGTACTTCAAATGATGGAGTTTGGGGGAAGCTCATCATGTGCTGGCGGCTCTGAAGCGGGTGGAAGTGGAGTTGGTCGTGTTGATGATGTTTCTGAAGATTATTTGCGTAGATCAGAGAAAAGGGCATTTGAATTCGGGGAATGGATAGTGACGATGATGACGATGTGGACGTTGATGTCGTGGATTTAAAGAAGAGTCTGGTCGTCTTGGAACAAGAAGTTATTCTGAAGGATGCACAAATTACCTCACTGCAGACTTGTTTGGACGTCAGAGATCAAACTATTGATCAGTTGCAGGGAGATGTCAACTATGCTTATGACTCTGGTATTTGATTTGAAGGTCCAAGCTGGAGACTAAATTCGGAAGGGAATTCAGTGATCCAACAGACGACCCGATGAACATTGAGCACAGGAATCGTGCGGTGCAACAACGAATGGCTGAAGAGACTGAAGAAGAGAGATTGGCAGCTGAACAGCTGGCTGCTGAACCCAAGCTGGCTTGAATGACTATCTGAGCGACCCACGTAAGAAGTTCACTGCAAGTCAAAAGCGTGCCACTGGTCAGAAGAAGAAACAAATGGTTCTAATGAAGAATGTCAATGTGCATCCGCTTGATGAGAACTTTCAGCTCAAGGATCCGATGAATAGTCAGAAAGGTATGTGATGGAGCTAGGGTCGAGCTATTACAGAAAAGTGGAGAAACAAGTCCAGGGTGCTCAGCTGGATGTATAACCATGTCAAGAATATGTGGATTATTGTGCGTTAGGATGGAACACGTGAATATTATTCAAAGGAATCACAATTCGAGACATGGACAAAGGTTGCTTTGACTGATTTTTGAGGGCTCGTATACTGACGATGATACTACCGAGCGTGGACCTCGTTGGAGATTTTTCAAAAAGCTGAACGTGAGGTAAAAAGTGGTTTCAAGACTATGAAGACTGCAGAACCATATCTGAGGGCTGCTAAAGGAGTTCGTGATGCACATACTGGAAAGAGATTCAAATCAGTGATGTGGCCACCGACCGACAAAGAATTGGTTATACTAGTTGCTCCTACATTTCCTCGCGGGATTCTCAAGAATTTCAATTTTTGGTTATACGACCCTAAAGTTGAAGCGTTGCGATCGTGATAAAGGAAAAAGCATTCATAGTTAACGATGTGTAGACTTAGTGAGCTTTCATGACGAAGACTTGCAGGTTCTTGCGTCACATCAAATCAGAACTGCAGAGCTGTATGAGGTTTGCATGAAAGATTGGACTGCAGCGGGTAGCAGGAATTATAGCTGGGAGGCTCGATGTGGACGCTCAACCGAAAGACTAATGTAGTAAATTTAGGGGGAGATTGTTGGGCTTAGATTGCTAAAGGTTTACTCATTAGGGATTATTTTGGGCTTTGGTTTGTTTTGTGGGCTTCCTAGTGCCTTATGGCCCTAGGGTTGTAAATAGTGCGCTTGGTAGTGCTTATAAATAGGGATCTAGGTTAATGAAAGGGGGTTAGAGAGTGGTAATCAAAGAACTTGTATCATACATCTTTTGGTGTATGCAAGTTGAAGTTATTCAAAGTTGTTCTTTTTCCTAATCATTATTTCGCTATTGATTAGGTTAGTGATACCTGTTTGATCCGTTTACGGGATTTACAATGGATTTCACACTTGTCGGCGGAGGAATTCTACTAATGGTATCTATTTTTGCTCTATCTACCTCTATACCGGCTCTAGATATCTTATGGCCTAACACAATCCCTTCGTCACCATGAAGTGACACTTCTCCCAGTTTAGCATCAACTTCGTTTCCACACATCTCTTCATCATAGCTTCAAGATTACTAAGGCATTGTTCAATGGAATGTCCATAGACCGAAAAATCGTCCATGAAAAATCGAATTCTCGATCATATCTTGAAAGATGGTGAGGATGCACCTCTAAAAAGTCGTTGGGGCGTTACATAAACCAAAAGGCATGCGGCGGTACGCGTATGTGCCATATGGACATGTAAAGGTTGTCTTCTCTTGATCCTCCAGAGCGATGGGGATCTGAAAGTAACCTGAAAACCATCACTCCGCAGGATCAAGAAAGACAACCTTTACATGTCCATATAGAACATACGCGTATGTGCCATAGAACTATTTCCCCATGAGACGCTCTAGCATTTGATCAATTCAACGGAAGTGGGAAATGGTCTTTTCGGGTGACGTTGTTAGTTTTTGGTAACCGATGCACACACGGCAACCGGTGATCGTACGCGATGGGATGAGTTCATTTTTCTCATTCATGCAACTGTCATTCCCCTTTCTTGGGAACAACTTGAGTTGGACTCACCCAGGAAGAATCATATATAGGATAGATTAACCCGGCTTCCATCAACTTCAGAACCTCTTTCTTGACTACTTCTTGCATATTCAGATTGAGGCGTCGTTGAGGTTGCAACATGGCTTGTAGACATCCTTCATGATGATCTAGTGAGTACATAATGTTGGGCTTATTCCCTTGATGTCGGATAGTTTCCACGAGATGGCTTCCTTGTTTTCTTTCAGAATAGCTATCAACTTCACCTTCTCCCCCATCGTCAATTTCGAAGAAATTATGACATGTAAGCTCAAACTCTTTCCTAGGAAAGCATACTCTAGGTGTGAAGGAAGGACCTTAAGCTCTAAAGGGGCCGGAGTATCTATGGGTTTACTCTCACTCTCCTCACGAATCTCACAAAAGTCTAACGTTTCGGGGACCCAAAGTGGGTCATCTCTACGTCCTCTTCTTCAACCCCCTTGTCAACTACCCCCGCATTAACTAAATCGGCTCCACTAGTATGTTCGAGACAATGATCTACGCAAGAAATGAATGAACTGATAAAATAGACGGAATGACATGGGCCACGTATTATTATCTCCACCGCTAGGATGTTGCATTGACCCAGCGATTTCAAAAGTGACATTCTTATCCCCAACGCGGAGTGTAATATTACCGTCATAGACAAGATAATTGCCTTTGCGGTACGGAGGAATGGACAACCTAGAATGATGGGCATTCTCTCATCGGCCTCCATATCTAGAATAACAAAATCAACGGGGAAAACAAATTTAGTGACTTTAACTTGCAAATTTTGTATGATTCCTCGAGGATACTTAACTGACCGATTGGCTAAAGACAGTGACATACGGGTGGGACTAAGATCTCCTAAACCTAATTTCTCATAGAGCGAGAATGGCATCAAGTTGATGCTAGCACCTAGATCGGCTAACGCGTGAGCGGGATGTGAGGGAACTGCCAAAGAAACATGGAATGGTGAAGATACCCGGATCTGTGAGTTTTTCCGGTAATTTATTTAAAACTATGGCGGAACAACCTCTAGTCAAAGGAACACTTGAGAGCTTCCCCAGCTTGTCTTTGCATTTAAGAAGTTCTTTTAAAACTTTGCGTATTTTGGCATAAGCTGGAGGGCCTCAATGAAAGAAAGATTGATTTTAAGCTGGGTGAACATATCGAGAAAGTTCCCATATTCCTAAGCATATTTTTGTTGCTTAAGGCAGGTGGGGTAGGGTAAACGTGAATGATCTACGTATGGTCACGGCCTAACCTCTGCCGGTTTCTTTTCTGCTCTACTCTCGACTTGAGGCTCATGGTTTGGTGTGGTACTTTCTGGGTCTAACCTATTTTGCACCCTAGGCGGAGCCTCCATCTCTACCTCTTCGTCCATTACTTCCTTATTATCCTCTATCTCTACTCTCTCTCTCTAACCACTTCTCCTAAACTCTTACCGCTATGGGTGGTGATCGCTTTTCCATGTTGGTTGGCCAGGTTAGGTTGAGTGTTACCCAAGAACTGACCATGTGGTTGTTCTTTCAGTTGCTTAGGATACTACCTTACGGACCTTTGAAGATCTAAGAGTGCGGATTGCTAATTCTTTAAAAGAAGATCATGCTCTGCTAACGTTTTCTGAGTAACCTGATCCTTAACCACTAATTGAGAAAGAAGTTCCTCGATCCTATCCAAATTACCTCGCTGAACCTCCACTCCTGTTTTGACCCGCTTGGTTTGAACCCCCGCCACTAAACTGGCCTTGTTGACCTGAACCTCCACTAGAGTAATGACCCTGCCCCTGTTTTGATAGTGACCTAATTGAAAACCAGGGGATTACCAAAGAAGGGAAAATTTTTATTATTATTACACCAGTTAGAGTTATAAATAGAATTATTATTATTATAGGGGTTCGTTTGGCCTTGATTCTGACCTGTGATGAACCAAACTTGCTCGACAGTGAGCGTAGGGCATTCTATAGTATCATGACATCCTCTACTTACCTCACATTTATCTACTTTCTTTTCAACTCTTGTATTTCCATAGTAACCTCTCGCTTAAAACTATCTAGCGCAGCAGCTACCGTTGTTTCCAAGCTAACTTGGTGTACTCCCCGATTGACAAGGGTGGTACGAGAAATAGGGATCGAATTTTTCCGGTAAGCTGTAATCTATATCAGAATGTGGAAGCTCTCCAAGAGGTCATTACATTCAACAACCGTCTTCTTGCCCATAAGTTGCCCTCCAGCAGAAGTGTCAAATCGGGCTCGGGTTTCAAGGGTGAGACCGTTGTAGAATTTCATCTACAATTGCCCAATCAGACAAACCGTGTTGAGAACAACAGGAACTAAGGTTTGGAAACGCTCCCATGCTAAATGGTAGGGTTCATTAGGTTCCATCCAGAATGAATGGATCTGATCTCGAAGACGAGATGCTTTGCGAGTGTAACCCTCGTAAAATCGTGTCCGTAGTATAGTGACACGTGTTGTATTTTTATTTAAGTCTATTAAAGACTAATAGGGACTAAAGTGTCAACATGCTAAACTAAGCCTCTGAGTGACTGTCTGATGTCAACATGCATAAACGTAAGCCTCTGAGTGACTGATATGTCAACATGCTTAGTCATTAGCCTCGTATGATTGTACATGTAACATACTTAGTACTGATATGTCAACATGCTTAAACTTGGCCTCTGAGTGACTGATATGTCAACATGCCAGCCTCTGAGTACATCGGAGTCAACATGCTTATAGTGGGCCTCTGAGTGATCCTTTACGAAGTCCTAATTCTCATATGTTCCATTTGTTGGATGAAAGGTTCAATTCTGTAAAAATGTGAAAGTTGGATAATGGAGGGGTTAAAAGTGTCAACATGTTAATTTATACCTCTGAGTGACCTTTTAATGAACCGAGAGCTCAACAATGTCCGGGCATACTCCCGGGTATGCCAAATATTGGTTACGGTGGGCTTAAATATGCTAAAAAGGTGTTTTAGAAGGTTTTATAAGTTAAGGGATAAAAGTGTCAAACTTTGAAACTGGCCATGGGGCGCTCGTGGGGCGCGAGAGGAATGCTTGTGCCTCTCGCGGGGCGGGAGAGGCCTGTGTCTACAGAATTTTTGTTGGCCTCCACACATGTTGCCAAAAACCATGAATTTATGGATTCCCGAAACTGCTATGCCACGTTTTAGGACACTTGTAAGCTTCCTCTTACACCCCTTAGCACCAGGCATCACCTCCTTCAAGCTCTCTACTATAAATAGGTGTCAAGGTTCATCATTTGAACTTGCATCTTTCTCATTCACAACTCTATCTCCCTCCTCTAGAAGTTCCTAACTGAAAGGAGCATCCAACTTAGCTCTATTGCATCCTAGGAACCACTTGTAAGTGTTCCTTCCTCTTGCATTTTCGTTTATAGGCTTGTATAGCCAAAAGTCAAGCGTTTTACAGAAAATGCCTTGACTTTCGGTTAAGACCATTATGGTCCAGCCGTTGTTCATAATGAACATGGCTAAGTGATCGTAATAAGGTAGGTTTTAGTCCCTATAAAGGGAACCTCCTGAAGATCACATTTGCTAGACCAATTGACGGGTCAAAGTAATGATTGTTGGGCCTATATTGCTAAAGGTTTACACATTAGGGCTATTTTGGGCTTTAGAGGGGTTTGTGGGCTTCCTAGTGCCTTGTGGGCCTAGGGTTGTAACTGGTGGGCTTAGTGAGTATTATAAATAGATGTATTAGGTCATGGTGAAAAGGTTAGAGAGTTGTAGTTGCAAAACTTGTATCAGACACTTTGCTAGTGTATGCAAGTTGGTTTTAAATCAAAGTTTGTTCTTCTTCCTAATCATTATTTCCGCTACTAATTAGGTTAGTGATTAGGTTAGAGGTTAGTGTATGCAATTGGTATCAGAGCATTGGTGGCCCAACAACACGAAGGTTTTAGCTGGGCAGATACTGCAGCTCAAATGGAAACGTTAAATCTCTCCAAGAATAGCAACCCACTGCATGATGGCGCAGACAACTGAGACGCCTGATCTTTAGGAAATGGTAAATTGAATCCTCTGTTTTAAATTATCACAAATGCGCGCCCATAATTCAACTCTTGTAGCTGAATTCCAACAAGCTGCGTCACAGAACATCGCCCTTAAACATAAGAACAAGCTTCTTATGGAAAAGGTTGAAGCTCAGAAACAAGATATAGCTCAGCTAAAGCTAGACTTGAACCAACAGCAGTGTTCGGTCTACGACTATAAGCTAAAACTAGCTGAAAAGGACATAAAACTTCAAGCTGCCTTAGCCAAGCTAACTCCTTGACCGAGAAGCTTCACGAAAATGAAATAAACATTAAAAATTGAAACTTCCCGCAAACTGTTCAAGAACTTATGTGACCTTCAGCTAAATTACCAGAAAAACTTTGTCAAAGGTCTTGGGTATAATAGGGCACCTCCACCATATAATCATAACTATACAAGAATGCCTGAATCTGAGGCTGATTTAGAAATGCAGAAAAAATGATTTATGGTAAACCTTCATATTATCTTTCTAAACCATGGAAGCCCTATTACCCAAAGTTCTCTAAACCAACTGAACTTAAGAGGGATGATGCTTTTGTTACTTCAACACCACTTTCACATGAATCTGGTGATCATCCTTCTTGTAGTACAAATGATTTGGAGAAAGTAACTCCTAAGGAAGAGGAATCAACATCCTTCACATAATCTATAGGAGAAAAGTCTTCTGAACCTCAAACTGAATTCGTGAACGATACTAATGTGTCTACCTCATGTGCAGAATAAATTTTAGTTGAGGATATCACAGAGGGTGATCAAGAGGAATGTCTGAATGCAAATTTAGACAATTCGGCTGCTGATTATGAATTTTATAAGCCCGCTTTTGACATTTTAAATAAATTTCTTGCTGAACAATTTAAATTCTCAAACAGTGTTGGTTGTGTTGAGAACACAGACAGTTTTAATTCTGGTTTTTCTTCGAATGCTAATGTTTTGAATGATACTAATAACAGTAATAACTCTTGTGATGAAAACATGAATTTAGCTGTAGGTCTAGCATCTACAGATGATTCGGTTTCATCAGTTTCAACTGAAGAGACCGGAAGTTCTTCTCCAGAGGTTTCGTCTGTTGATGCAAATCCCAGGGTTGACAGTGAAAAAGTCGACCAACCAACCAATCTTGTGAATATTGATGTTGGTATAATTCTAGAAGATTCGGACGACTCAACTTATTCTAACCAAGCACAAGGGACTGATTCTGAAACGACAGATGATGAGCATACTTTCTTTGATGATTCAAATGAAAATATAAAACTGAATTTGAATCGGATTCTCAAATTTTTCAAAATTTCGAAATTCCACCTACATGTAACGCTTCAAGCTCATCTTTTGAAGATTCAGAAAAGGATGTCCCTGCAGATCCACCCGTGTCCTCTACAGAATCTGTCATGAAATGTGATTTGAAAAATAAGATTAAGAAACAGAAAACAGCTGCTCCAACAGGAAGAAAACCAAACAGGCGTCTCCGACAAATGAAAAGGCAACTGCTGAGTCCTCTCATCACTCTGAGAAATTGACTCAGCAGCCGCAAACTGAATCTGTTAAGCAACCAGCTGAATAGATATCAGTTCCAGTTACGCCTAAATCTACAAGTTCCAAATTGTCCAATTCAAATCACAAACTAACAAGTGTGCTGATGGTTGTGCGCAGGACTTAGTCAAGAACAACACCGTGCATCGGCCGTCAGTACCCACAAGCAAGAAACTGACATACAAACTGCCCATAATTTCCCAAGCTGAACAGACTGTTTTCTTCAAGAAGAGGCAGACCTATTTCAATTGTGGAAATCCCGTGCATATTGCACGAAACTGTCAAAAGACCTTTACCCCGTTTAAGACTTTGTATTCATGATATCAGAAGACTATGCCTAATCGCCTACCTCAGGCTCGATTTATGGCTAAGCCTTCTGATCAAGACTGGAACTTGGCCAAGAAACAATCTCTGAAATCCTTAAGACCTTCAGGTTCCCAGAATCCTTCTAGCACTCCAAGGATTGTGCAGAAGTCTGATTCATTAACCCGGAGTCCTAAGATATTGACCAAGATTCAGTCTTCTGCCCCAATTACAAACCAATCAAAAGCATCATCAACCTTATCCTAAACTAATTTAATTTTTCGTGAGGTTACTCACGTTGATGCTGATGGCATGCCCAGATCTTCAATGGCCTGGGTTGCAGCCTCTAACTAAACCCTATTGAAATGTGCAGGAACAGCTCTAGCGAACTCTTGTCAGACTATGGTATATTGACAGTGGTTGTTCCAAGCACATGACCGGAGACATCTCGTAGTTGAATGACATTCAGTTTTTTGATGGCGGGTTTGTTTCCTTCGCAGGTGGTGAGACAGGAAAGATTACCATGAGAGGAACAGTTTGCAACGGAGCCCTCAGCTTTAAGAATGTTAATTACGTACCAGAATTGAAACACAGTCTTTTGAGTGTGTCTCAACTCTGCGACAATCATTTGGACGTTCTTTTCACCAAGAAAGGGTGTTATGTGCTGAAACCAGGTCTTATTATTTCGGATGATTGGATTCTTCTTAAAGCTGTACGAAAAGGAAATGCATATGTCATTGACATGAACAAGGCTCCTTCTGACAAGCTCACTTGCCTCTTCTCATCTACAGCTGAACATGATGCAATGCTATGGCATTATAGATTGGGACACAACAACATGAAGAACTTAAATCGTCTTGCAAAAGGTGGTTTAGTCAGAGATCTACCAGTTCGCGACTTCATGCAGATTGAAAAGTGTGAATCATGTGCACGTGGGAAACAACATCGACAGCCACGCAAATCTAAAGCCTCTCCTTCCACGTCTCAAGTCTTAAAACTGCTTCATATGGATCTTTTTGGTCCGACAGACATACTGAGCATCGGTGGGAAGGCTTACTGTCTGGTTATTATTGATGACTACTCGCGATTCACCTGGGTTTTCTTTCTTACACATAAAAGTGAAACCGCTGAGTTAGTCAAACAGTTCGTCACGCTTATGGAAACCAGACAGACACCATTGTGAAGGCTATTCAGTGTGATAACGGGAAAAATTTAAGAATGATACCTTAAATTCTTTATGTTCCTCCAAGGGAATTGACCGCCAGTTTAGTGCAGCCAGAACCCCACAACAAAATGGGATTGCAGAATGAAGAAATCGAACACTAATTGAAGCTGCACGTACTATGCTGGTTGAATCCGAACTACCTCTCATTTTCTAGGCAGAAGCAATCAATATTGCATGTTATATTCAGAATCATGCCCTGATCAATAAACGACACATGAAAACTCCATAAGAAGTGGTTGAAGGTCGCAAACCTTCAGTCAAGCATTTTCACAAGTTTGGATGGCCTTGTGTTCTTCTGCTCATGGACACTAAAGGAAAATTTAAATCGCACAGGGACCATGCATCTTCTTGGATATTCTAAAAATACTTCATACCGTGTTTATAACAAGATCAAGAAAATGGTAGTTGAAACCTACAATGTGGGTTGGCTGGAGGAAAATGGCAAGGACACACGCATTGGTCCTGACTGACTGTATGATTATTCCACATTATTTAACCATGTTGATGTTCCGTCCAATGTGTCTGCAGGTAAAAGTACAATTCCCTTACCTTCCAACAGTGCCCATCTCACCCGAAGACGATGCTGATGCTGCACAGCTAAATGAGACATTAAAGCAGCTGAGTGTGGACCCTCCTAGATTTAATGACGCTGTCTTGTCTCCTTCCTCCGTTTTGCAATCTCAAGAGCCCGCAATTAATGATACTCCTGAAGTTGGGGCTTCTGACACAGAGCCTCCTACGACAAATGAAGGGTCTACTCCTCCCGATGTCTTGGGTTCATCTCTATTCCCTGAGCCTACTCCCGCCAGATTGTTCGGTTGATTCCACAGTAACTACTACTAATGGTGCACCTGTTGAGGGGGAGTCATCTGGAGTAGCTTCAGCAAGTGTTACCAACTTGCAAACGGATGCTCTTGTTCCCGCTACACCAATACCGCATCGTCTACAGTGTGATGACCCCATTGAAAATATTATTGGTCCTGTAAACGCTGTTGTTCGAACCTACAGCCAATCCAGGGATATCAATACATGTATCTACTCGTGCTTCATTGCATAAATTGAACCTAAAAGTATTGATGTTGCCTCAGAGGAACCAGGCTGGGTGGATGCCATGCATGAAGAACTCAATCAATTTGAAAAGCTTGGTGTCTGGCAATTGGTGAAGTTGCCTCAAGGAAAGCGTGCTCTCGGAACTCGCTGGGTTGCATCAAGCGCCTCGCGCATGGTATGCCACTCTTACAGAGCATCTGCTTGCTCATAGATACACTCGGGGAACCATTGATCACACCATGTTCATCAAACGTGTTGACAAGGACATTATTCTTGTTCAAATCTACGTTGATGATATCATTTTTGGTTCTACAAATGATGGTTTGTGCCGCGAATTTGAAGAAATTATGAAGAAGAAATTTGAGATGAGCTCATTGGGAGAGATGAGCATGTTTTTGGGACTTCAAGCTCGTCAGAGCCCACAGGGTATCTTGATTCATCAAGGAAAATATGTTCATGACGTTCTTGCAAAATTCAAGCTTACAGATTCAAAGCCTATGGCCTCACCTATAGCAGAACTGTCTTTGCTAAATGAAGATGCTGCAGGCACGCCTGTTAATCGACTATGTATTGCTCAATGATTGGATCACTCATGTATCTCACTGCAAGTCGGCCAGACATCATGTTTGCCGTCTGCCAGTGTGCTCGTTATTAGGCTACTCCTAAACTCTCTCATTTACATGTTGTTAAACGAATTTTTAGGTACCTTAAAAGGGACCATCACTGCGCCTCTGGTATCCTAAAATTCTGAATTTGAACTGTTTGTTTTCTCTAACAGTAATCTAGGAGGTACAGATAGGGATATGCGCTCAACTTCAGCTGGTTCTCAATTTCTGGGGGATCGCTTAATCTCAGTGGCAATGCAAGAAGCAACAGACGGTCTCGCTTTCTACTGCGGAAGCAGAATATGCCGCAGCCTCTGCTTGCTGCTCCCAGGTTTTATGGATGCAACACCAGCTTGCGGATTACGATTTGACTTATCTAAACACCACAATTAACTGTGATAATGATGTCGCTATCCAAATCGTAAAAATCCCGTTTTTCACTCCAAAACCAAGCACATAAATATTAATATTCATTTTATCCGTGATTGCTATGACAAGGGTCTCGTGAAGCTTGAGCAAATCCACACTGATGCAAATGTGGCGGATTTGTTCACGAAACATGTTAGCAACGCGCGTTTTCAAGTGCTTGTGGATCTTCTCAAAATGATTCGGTTTTCTACCTAGGCATCCTTTTTCTTTGTGTTTTGTTTACTGTCTTTCCTTTATTTTTCTTTGTTTCGTAAATTTGTTCATATGTATGCACAAATTTAGGGGGAGAAATCTTAAAAAAAAAACAATGCCGGGATAGGTAAATGAAATAATTTTTCGTGATAAAATGTTTGACTAACACATGTAAGGTATTGAAGTGGGAAAAAGCTTAGATCGAAGGTGATGTGTCGGTAGGTCTAAAACTCAACCGGATAGTGTTAGCCAAATGATACAAATATAATGAGCTATGTACTTAGTGGGTCACTTACTATAGGCGTATAATTTCATGGCCTTAAATCTTGTGTTGATAGATTGCCAACGTCTGAGGTTTCAGGTCTTTATGCTGTTGAGTCATCCGGGGATATCTTGGTTGCCCTTCTGTTGCATCCAGATTATATGCAGACCTAGGCACAGTCAGGATGTCTTTCTAAAAGAGCCAAAATAGAAAGGCCAAAACCTAAGAGAACGGAAATTTCTTCATGAGAATATTCTATAAGTTTTACATACCACATAAGGTATTTGCCTATCCCTCGTCATACGGAAGTACTGACCAGTTCACCAATAGCCTAACGTTGTAAAATATAAAGGATGACCACAGTATACTCACCTGCTACGATGAATTGTTGTGTTTACCTTGATCATGGGGGTATGTCATGGTATGGGACACACGGGTATCATAGTATAATACTACCTTAAGCGTGTCATAATACTTGAACTGGAAGGGTTGAGTTTTAGATTTAAATGGACAAGTATATTGACAATCTCTTAGACCAATTGAACCTGCTCATACTGAAAAATGTTCCTTAGTTGACCTTTGAAACGATTTGATCCCTTAGCAAGGCTGTGTTAATATTTATATGTGTGCTAAACAGTCTTCTCTTTGTGGATTGGTAAAAGGTGGTTGGATGCTTGGTTAGTCAACTTGATGATTTTTGTTTAGATGGTTTCTGTCAAGGGATATTGGATGGCCCATTGTGTTTCGAAATATGGGCCATTCTAATAGAATTTTTTAAAAGTTTTAAAAATTGGAAAACCAGAATACTGTTCCGGATTGGGCTCTTCGGATAGGCCCACTTGTTACTGTTCCGGATTGGGCTTTTCAGGTAGGCCTAATTGGATTAGTGTTCCGGATTGGGCTTTTCCGGATAGGCCCACCTGGACTTTACTGTTCCGAATTGGGCCTGACACAAGCCCAATCCGGACTCTTTGAAATTTGAGGCCCAAGCCCATTCCGGAAAGTATATCTTTTTCTCTGAAACCTCATTTCGGATTATTCACAAATTTCCGAAATCTAAATTCTTCTCTGATTTTCTCTCTATTGCACTGTTCATCTCGGAAATCATCCGGATTAGGTAAATATGCTTAAAATCATGTAATCTGGATGATAATGTTTTTGGTGTTTAAAGCATTCTTGATAGCATCTCTGTAACACCCTGTAAAATCGTTGTCCAATAGTATAGTGACACGTGTTGCATTTTAAATATAGTCTGTTAAAGACCAATAAGGACTAAAGACGTCAACATGCTTAAATCATTAGCCTCTGGGTGACTGATATGTCAACATGCTTGAAATTTGGCCTCTGAGTGACTGATATGTCAACATGCCCAGCCTCTAAGTGACATCGGAATCAACATGCTTATAATAAAGCCTCTGAGTGATCCCTTGTGAAGTCCTAACTCTCATACGTGCCATTTGTTGGACGAGTGGGTTTAATCTTGTAAATATGTGAAAGTTGGATGATGGAGGGATTAAAAGCGTCAAACATGTTAATTTATACCTTTGAGTGACCTTTTAACAAACCGAGAGCTCGACAATGTCCGGGCATAATTCCGGGTTGCCAAGTATTGGCTACGGAGGGCTAAAAGTGCCAAAAAGGTGTTTAAATTGGTTTTGTAAGCTTTTATAAGTTAAGGGGTTAAAGTGTCAAACTTTGAAACTAGCCATGGGGCGGTCGCGGGCCGCGAGAGACCTGGCCTGGGTCTCTCGCGGGGCACGAGAACGGGTCTGCTGCAGAATGTTTTGGCTTGGCTTCCAAACAAATCTCCAAAACCATTAATTCAAAACCATGGACTTGTAATCAGCTATGCCACGTTTTAGGACACTTGTAAGCTTCCTCTTACACCCCTAAACACCTGGCTTCACCTCCTTTGAGCTCTCCAACTATAAATAGGTGCTTACGTTCACATTCCAACTTGCACCTTTCTCATAAATTCAATCTTCTCCTTCCTCTGGAAGTTCCTAGCTAAAAGGAGCATCCAACTTAGTCCTCTTGCATTTAGGAACCTCTTGTAAGTGTTCCTTGCTCTTGCATTTTCGTATATAGGCTTTTATAGCCAAAAGTCAAGCGTTTTTTCGAAAACGCCTTGACTTTCGGTTAAGACCATTATGGTCAAGACCATTGTTCAAAATGAACATGGCTAAGTGATCGTAATAAGGTAGGTGTTAGTCCCTATAAAGGGCACCTCCTGAAGATCACGTTTGCTAGACCAATTGACGGGTCAAAGTTATGATATTAAAAAGTCAAACAGCCATTTTTCGGAAAAATCATAAATTGATCTTATATATGTTATGAAACCTCTTTTGACACTTAAACAAGTTGGTAATAATTATTAGAACTGTAAGAACATGTTCAGCTCGTCAATTTTAGTTCTAGGGTCGGTTCGCAACCGAAAGTCGCGAAGTTTGACTTCTGCTTTGACTTTCGATTCTGACCCGATTTAGATTAGTTACCTACTGATCGAAAGTTGCATTATGTTTCGTAATATAATGTAGCATAACCCTCTGAGGTTATATTACATAATCATAATCAGAATCCAAGTTTATGTGCAAGTTCCATAATTATGCCATCTTTGACCAAAATGACATTTTTGCATAAAACAAGGTTTTAAATGGTAATGAACTTGAAAATGAGTTTCTACTGATTTAATTTAAGTAGGATTATTTGGGATGTTAAACAACGTTATAAACTGAGTTTTCAAGCAAGTCCTTAAACTATGTCGATAAATGGCGATTTTAGCCCTTATGGCTTATAAAATAGTTTTAATCAAATCTTTTCAAGATAAATATTTTACCTACTGATATGTTATATCAAATAACATATCTAAGACATTTTAATCTGACCTTAACATCAATTTCGTAAGAATCACATATGCGCACAGTTACTTATATATAACTACTTTTATGGAAATTAACAGAAACGGGTTCAACCTTGTCATTTAAGTCTTAAAATCCAGAATGTTTATAGTTTACCCATATTATACAAGTCAAGATACTTGTTGGGATTAAACTACATTCTATCCAATCATCGTTTAATCTAGCGTCATACGTTTTGATCAAGTACGCTAGTCGGTCTAAGTCAATGACTTAAAAAAGACCGTTAGTATTTAATTGGTTAGTTTATGCCATAATCAGACAAGAGACTTGCCGGTAAATGCTATCTGCACTTAGTCCTTTTTGTGTACGACTGAGTTATTAAAAATTAAAGAAGACTAGCTCAGGTAAATACTCTCGCTTATTTCCCCTATACGGGCTTGGGTTACGGTAAATTATTACCGCTTGGTCGGAAATGGGATTCAATCGAACACCGGATCGGTGATAATAAATCCGCATATTCTGTTTTTATTAGTTTTGTTTGATAATTTAAACATCGGGGGTTAACTACCGTGTCCTGGATATCCTCAGCTCATTACAATAGAAATGGCCACGACCTTACGCGGGTGTAGGCATACACCCGATAGACGCTCAATTAGGCATTCCCACAAGGTTGGGAGGAATTGACTCCTTCGTGAGTCCAAAGTGGTGTGTACGTTAATTGTGTCTCGGTCTCCGTACCGAGCCCCGTATGTATGACAAACATGCAAATCTGTTAACAAGGTTGGACGGTTAATTAACCCAAGTTATAAAAAGATTTTTGTGTTGATACGCACTTAAAACATTTTTGAAATGTTTTCAAAATGAGTCAGTTGGGTGTATTTACCAGCGTAGGCTGACGTATTTTCAAAAGACTAAACTGCAGGTACAATATGAAAAAAGGCTGGAAGTGCTCGGTAGTGATAGAGGATCTTACAAATCCTAAATCTGCCCAAAGTCTGTTTTATATTCTTTCCATGTACAATTTATGATCCACCTGTGGATCTTCTATTACAAGCCGTATATTATTTTGTATTTTCAAACATTCGGTTTGTAATAGTAATTTTACTCCAAGACTTCCGTTGTGCCGTGTTTAATTGACTATGATGATTATCAACTGACGTCACGATACCCCCACCCGGGCCCACCGATGTATGGATTTGGGTTGGAAATCTGGAGTGTGACAGGTTGGTATCCGAGCCAATGTTTGAGAGAATTAAGCACTATCCTTCTTGTGTTTAATCTCAAACTTACACGTGCACATTCCCTTTGACTTCCGAGTCTAGGCATTGACCTAGGATTTACTCATTTTATTATTAAGTTATTAGTATTGTTTTTGAATTGATTTTTAACGGGAAAATGTCGTCACGTATGAGAGGACAAAGTGGAAGAGGAAAGGGTCCAATGAGGGGAAGGACCATCGGGGCGCATACCCCCTCAACCTCATAACACAGATGCCTACAAAGAATCAGGAGATTCGTCTCCTTGGCAACCAGCTAGACATTCTGTCTCTAATAGACACTCACCCTCACATTCCCCAAAATTCTTACCACTCTCACCACTCCTATTATTCACATCATACGCATCATTCTCATTCACATTCTTACCATGAAGAATTTAATCCTAACCATTATTTTAATGGTGGGATCAAATATGCATCCCATTGAAATTTCAAGCGATTCGAACACGTATACCGGATCACCTTACCAAGGTCCTAATGAGTGGGACCAATACTGGAATCAATTTACTTTCGCCCACACTCCTTCTCACCATTCTCAACCACCCCCTGTTCAAGAAGATGTCCACATGGAACCGGTGGACCGACCTCAACCACCACCTGAACCACCAAGTAGGAAGCGTGGAACACGTATGTCGGTACGTGCAGGACAAAGGTCGGGATCGCTGCCACCTTTGCCCAATTCTTACCCCACAATTCAAGAGGACCCACAAATGGGTGGACCCTCTAATGTTTCACCTATAGTGGAACCAACACCAACACCTGCTGTTCAACCAACACCATTGGGTTATACTAACCCAATCCCTACATATCCAGAAACGTCTGGATATGATCCTTTTAACCCGTTACACCGGTAGACTATCAAGCATGGTCGCAAGACCCTTATATGCAGGCGGTTATGCACAATGCACTTTACCCATCTCATTTCCCACCTACTTATCCACCAACTGGATATCCAACTTATGGGTACCAGTATCCGGTTATGCCACAACCACAACCACAACTTCCGCCACCACTTGAGGCCATTAATGAGGCCTTGGAAAGAATGAAAGAAATGCAGCAGCAGGCGGAGAAAACGGAGAAGAAGACAAATAAGTTCTTCAAGAAACTCTCCAAATTAGTCAAGGGAAAGAAGACGAGTGAAGTCTCTTCTAATTATATGTAGTCCCTGCGAGGACATTGTTATTTCTTTTAGTCCCTGCGTGGACATTTTTATTCCTTTAAGTCCTTGCATGGACAAGTTTAGTTCATTTTTCTAGTATTGTAATTTCTAATTTGGAACTTAACGAAATACTTTTGGAATTATTATATGTAAATCATCTTCTTGAAAACGAGCTTCTCGATTTTATTCGAAATTTATGCTCTGCTATATAATTCCAAAAGATCTTAATGGATTGATTATGCCAAGTGGCGTAGACCACATATTGGCCAAGAAATGATAGTTAAGTACGAAGGGGTCTTTATCAGGATGGTTAAGGGAAGTTATCCTCCTATCCGGAGGTAAGGGACTAGGTCCAAACCTCCAAGGTCGTTAAGGTCGAAGTTAACCGGGACCATTAATCAATCATTAAGGTACTCTTATGTTAACATTAAGAAATGTTCATACTCTTGGTAGTGTGACTTGAGGAATCACGCTAGCCTTCAAGGTAATGGACTATGTCCTAACCTTATATAGCCTTGTGATCTATTTGATCCTGGCTAATACCACCAGTGCGGTGACTAAACATCTGATATGATGTAGGCCAATGTGCCCAATTTATGTCCAGCGAGACAGGCTGATATGCCAAATACATCGATATGATGTAGGCCAATGTGCCCAATTTATGTCCAGCGGGACAGGCTGATATGCCATATACATCTGATATGATGTAGGCCAATGTGCCCAATTTATGTCCAACGGGACAGACTGATATGCCATATACATCTGATACGTTGTAGGCCAATGTGCCCAATTATTATGTCCCTAGGGACAAGCCTATGAGCTATATAATTGTCAATGATGACAATGACAGTTGTGACATTGCGATCCACTGTCCAATAAAATATGGACTACGTCCAAATTGTAATTTGCCTTTGATGGTCCTATTAAGACCTAAGCCAAATATAGTTATAATTAAGCCTAAGAGTTGTGATGTTATTCACACTAGTAAAGGCAATGGATTGTCATATCAATGTTGAAAGCCGATATGGTTGATATACCATGGCTAATTGAAATTCTAATTGGTGTATAGAAACCAAGACTTAAAGATGGCTAATTCGAATGAAGCACAAAATATCCAGAGGGACATTGAACCCAGTAATGATGAATATAGCAATATTAATGATAATGATTTCCAAGCTCGCATTGATGCGGCTGTGGAAAGGGCCATGAGTAAGGCCATCGAAAGGCTTAGAGAGCCGAGTGCTACTCGCTCTAGACCTTTATCTATTCCACCATCTTCAGCTCATAGGGAGAGCTTTGTTCACTCTTCAAATGCGAAGAGTGAACCAAAGAAAATAGATCTTACTGAAAAGTCCCGTTCTGTTAACGACGGATGTACCTATAAGTACTTTGTCTCCTGTAAGCCCCGAGACTTTAACGGGGAGAAAGGAGCTATAGAATCCCTAAAGTGGTTAGACGAGATGGAGAAGATAGTAGATATCATCAATTGTGCTGATAAGGATGTGGTCAAGTACGTATCAAATCCTTCCACGGCGATGCACTAATATGGTGGAAAGCCATGATTCAATCAACAGGTAAGGTACACCTGTACAACTTGGGATGGTCCAAGTTTGTTGATTTGGTAAAGGAAACTTACTGCCCACCTCATGAGGTGGAGAAGTTAGAGAACAGACTTCTTGTCTCTTTCAATGAAAAACCTAGATTGTCGGAAGTACGTTTCTGACTTTAATCCCTATCTAGGTTAGTTTCCTATTTGATCACCCCCGAATCCAAACGCATTGCGCGTTTTATAAATGGATTGGCGCCCGAGATTAAGGGCATGGTAAAGGCTGCTCAGCCTAGTACCTATAGGTCAGCTGTAGACCTATCTCTTTCCCTCACCCTAGATCTGGTAAGACAAAAGTCAGTTAGGACTGAAACTGACGGAAAGAGGAAACGGGAGGATAACTCCCAAAGATTTAAGAAGAAAGGAAATTTGGGTTCAAGAAGAACGAGCACACGTCTAATGACAAACCTCTATGCAAGAACTATAAATATAGGCATTGGTGACAGTGCGGCATAAATCCACAAACCAAACCCTGTGGTATCTGTAAAAGAAAAAGGCATAAGACCTTAGATTGCAAGGATCTTAAGGATGCAGTTTTCTACAACTGCAACGAAAGGGGCATATAACGTAAAATTGCCCCAAGAAACCCAAAAGTAATGAGGCAAACCTAGAGAAGGCCAAGAAGGGAATGCCCATGCCTTTCCAAATGAATGCCAGGGAGGCCGTTGATGACAACAACGTCATAACAGGTACATTCCTCATTAACAATATCTACGCTAGAGTTCTTTCGATTTAGGTGCGGATAAATCATTTGTTGATCATAAGTTTAGTAAACTATTAAACCTGCCCATAAGAACTCTAGATAAAACTTATGAGATAGAACTTGCTGATGGAAGCTTAGAAACAACATCTTCCATTCTTGATGGAGGCTCTATATCCATTAAGAATCATTCCATCCATATCTCTCTTTGCCAATGAAATTGGCGGGGTTTGATGTTGTCTTAGGCATGGATTGGTTATCTCATAACCAAGCCCGCATTGCATGCGATAAAAAGCTCATCGAAATTAAGAGCCCATCTGGTGAAATAATCACCATACCCGGAGACTCACACTATGGATTGCCGGACAAGGTGTCGTTATCTAAGGCATCCAAGTGTTTGAGGAAAGGTTGTGTCATCTACTTTGCACAAGTAACCATAAATGAGCCTAAGCCAAACATGGAGGATCAACCAGTCATCTCAGAATATCCCGATGTTTTCCCTGAAGAATTACCGGGCCTACCTCCGGACAGACAAGTGGAGTTCAGAATTGACATCATACCAGGATTAGCACCCATAGCTAGAGCTCCATATAGACTAGCTCCAACCAAATGAATGAGTTACGAGTTCAATTGGATGAACTCTTGGAGAAAGAATTTATTCAACCTAGTTCCTCGCCTTGGGGAGCTCCGATCCTTTTCGTTAAAAAGAAAGACGTTCAATGCGGATGTGCATTGACTATCGGGAGCTGAACAAACTAACAATTAAGAATAGATATCCTCTGCCCAGGATCGATGATTTATTCGACCAACTTCAAGGGGCTAGTTACTTTTCTAAGATAGATTGAGATCAGGATATCATCAACTGAAGGTTAGAAGTGAAGATGTTCCTAAGATAGCCTTCAGGACTCGCTATGGTCATTTTGAGTTTTTGGTGATGCCTTTTGGGCTCACAAATGCACCAGCAGTGTTCATGGATCTCATGAATAGGTCTGCATACCATATTTGGATAATTTTGTCATTGTCTTCATAGACGATATACTTATCTATTCTCGTAATCAAGCTGATCACGAGAAACATCTTTGGTGCATCCTAGAATTATTAAGGCAGGAGAAACTTTATGCAAAGTTCTCTAAATGCAAATTTTGGCTTAGAGAAGTCCAATTCCTTGGACATATGGTAAGTGAGCGGGGTATCCAAGTGGATCCCCCGCCAAAATTGAAGCCATCATGAATTGGGAAGTGCCCAAGACCCGTCGGAAATTCGTAGTTTCCTAGGATTGGCTAGATACTATAGGAGGTCATTGAGAACTTTTCAAGAATAGCCACTCCTTTAACTTCCTTAACCCGTAAGAATATTAAGTATAATTGGGGTCCAAAACAACAAGAATCTTTTGAGATTCTTAAACACAAGTTGAGCAAACTCCTGTGTTATCTCTACCCAGGGTATTGAGAACTTTGTTGTCTATTGTGATGCTTCGCACACCGCATGGGCTGTGTGCTAATGCAAAATGGCAAGGTAATTGCCTATGCATCACGAAACTAAAGGTGCATGCAAGGAATACACCACCCACGATTTGGAACTGGGTGCCGTTGTATTTGCACTAAAACTATGGAGACATTACTTATATGGCACAAAGTGTATTATATACATAGACCATAAAAGTCTTCAGCATCTGTTCAATCAGAAAGAATTGAACATGCGACAACGCCGATGGATGGAAACGCTTAATATTATGATTGCGAGATTCACTACCATCCCGGCAAGGCAAATGTAGTTGCCGACGCCTTAAGTCGTAAGGAAAAAGTTAAACCTATTAGAATTAACGCGAAGAGCATTGAGCTCAAAAATAGCTTGAATGAAAAGATATTAGATGCGCAAAAGTAAGCCTTATTAGAGGCTAATATTCCTAATGAGGGATTAGGCGGAACTGTTGACCAGTTAACATCCGGAAAAGATGGAATCCTTCGATTTAATGATAGGTTCTGGGTTCCAGTCTTTGGAGGACTTAGAGATCTAATCCTCCAAGAGGCGCATAGTTCAAGATACTCGGTTCACCCAGGTGGTGATAAGATGTATCAAGACTTGAAGAAAAATTATTGGTAGATGGGTTTGAAGAAATCCATAGCCACATATGTAGCTAAGTGTCTGACGTGTTCGCAAGTTAAGGCCGAACATCAGAAACCGTCAGGACTTCTACAACAATTAGATTCCTACCTGGAAATGGGAAATGGTAACTATGGACTTGATTACCAAGTTACCAAAGACCAAAAGTGTTAATGACACTATTTGGGTCATTGTGGACAGACTAACTAAGTCGGCTCATTTCTTGCCAATAAAGGAGAACGTATAATTCAGATAAATTGCCTAAGTTGTATGTGGACAAGATTGTGTCCCTACACGGTGTGCCAGTATCTATTGTATCTGATAGAGATACTAGATACACACTCATTTTTGAAAAAGTTTCCAACAATCTTTAGGCACACGATTGAACTTTAGTACGGCTTACCATCCACAGACTGATGGTCAAAGTGAGCGTACTATCTAGACATTGGAAACATGCTTAGGGCATGTGTGATTGATTTAGGTGGAAGTTGGGATGACCACTTACCCTTAATAGAATTCTCCTACAATAACAGTTATCATACGAGCATCAAGGCTGCTCCTTTTGAGGCCTTGTATTGGAGAAAATGTAGAACGCCCGTGTGTTGGGCAGAAGTTGGGGAAGCCCAACTATCAGGACCAGAGATTGTCTTGGAGACCACGGAAAATATTGTGCAAATCCGTGATCGTCTCAAAGATGCCAGGCATAGGCAGAAGAGCAATGCTGACAAGAGGCGTAAACCTCTTCAGTTCCAAGTAGGGGACAAAGTTCATGCTAAAAGTATCACCCTGGAAAGGTGTGATGCGCTTTGGAAGAAGGGCATATTGAGCCCAAGATGTATTGGACCATTTGAGATAGTTGAATGTGTCGGCACTGTAGCTTATAAGCTCAGGTTGCCACAGGAGCTTAGTGGAATCCATGATGTGTTCCACATCAGTAACCTTAAGAAATGTCTAGCTGATGAGTCGCTAGCAATGTCACATAAAGATGTGAAAATAGATGAAAAGCTGAGGTTTATTGAGAAACCGATTTCGATCGAGGATTGACAGGTTTAGAAGCTCCAAAGAAAAATGATACCTATAGTAAAGGTTAAATGGGACGCTTTTAGAGGTCCTGAGTATACATGGGAGGTTGAGTCCACTATGCGACAAAAATACCCCCACCTTATTGAATAAAATCTCGAGGCCGAGATTTCTTTTAAGGGGGTGAGGATGTAACACCCTGTAAAATCGTGTCCAATAGTATATAGTGACACGTGTTGTATTTTAAATATAGTTTATTAAAGACCAATAAGGACTAAAGGCATCAACATGCTTAAATCATTAACCTCAGAGTGACTCATATGTCAACATGCTTGAAATTTGGCCTCTGAGTGACTGATATGTCAACATGCCCAGCCTCTGAGTGACATCGAAATCAACATGCTTATAATAAAGCCTCTGAGTGATCCCTTGCGAAGTCCTAACTCTCATACGTGCCATTTGTTGGATGAGAGGGTTTAATTTTGTAAATATGTGAAAGTTGGATGATGGAGGGATTAAAAGCGTAAAACATGTTAATTTATACCTCTGAGTGACCTTTTAACGAACCGAGAGCTCGACAATGTCCGGGCATAATCCCGGGTATGCCAAGTATTGGCTACGGAGGGCTAAAAGTGCCAAAAAGGTGTTTAAATAGGTTTTTATAAGCTTTTATATGTTAAGGGGCTAAAGTGTCAAACTTTGAAACTGGCCATGGAGCGGTCGCGGGCCGCGAGAGACCTGGCCTGGGTCTCTCGCGGGGCGCGAGAACAGGTCTGCTGCAGAAATTTAGCTTGGCCTCCAAACAAAGCTCCAAAACTATTAATTCGAAACCATGGACTTGTAATCAGCTATGCCACGTTTTGGGACACTTGTAAGCTTCCTCTTACACCCCTAAACACCGAGCTTCACCTCCTTTGAGCTCTCCAACTATAAATAGGTGTTTACGTTCACATTCCAACTTGCACCTTTCTCATTAATTCACTCTTCTCCCTTCTCTGGAAGTTCCTAGCTAAAAGGAGCATCCAACTTAGTTCTCTTGCATTGTAGGAACCTCTTGTAAGTGTTCCTTGCTCTTGCATTTTCGTTTATAGGCTTTTATAGCCAAAAGTCAAGCGTTTTTCAGAAAACGCTTTGACTTTCGGTTAAGACCATTATGGTCAAGCCATTATTCGAAATGAACATGGCTAAGTGATCGTAATAAGGTAGGTATTAGTCCCTATAAAGGGCACCTTCTGAAGATCACGTTTGCTAGACCAATTGACGGGTCAAAGTTATGATATTAAAAAGTCAAACAAGCCATTTTTCGGAAAAATCATAAATTGATCTTATATATGTTATGAAACCTGTTTTGACACTTAAACAAGTTGGTAATAATTATTAGAACATGTAAGAACTTGTTCGGCTCATCAATTTCAGTTCTAGGGTCGGTTCGCAACCGAAAGTCGCGAAGTTTGACTTCTGCTTTGACTTTCGATTCTGACCCGATTTAGATTAGTTACCTACTGATCTAAAGTTGCATTATGATCATAATATAATGTAGTATAACCCTCTGAGGTTATATTACATGATCATAATCATAATCCAAGTTTATGTGCAAGTTCCATAATTATGCCATTTTTGACCAAAATGACTTTTTTGCATAAAACAAGGTTTTAGATGGTAATGAACTTGAAAATGAGTTTCTGCTGATGTAATATTATAAGTAGGATTATTTGGGATGTTAAACCATGTTATAGACTGAGCTTTCAAGCAAGTCCTTAAACTATGTCGATAAATGGCGATTTTAGCCCTTGTGGCTTATAAAATAGTTTTAATCAAATCTTTTCAAGATAAATATTTTACCTACTGATATGTTATATTAAATAACATATCTAAGACATTTTAATCCGACCTTAACATCAGTTTTCGTAAGAATCACATAAAGACGCTATTTTACGACATAAGCGCCGTTTAGGCGCATAGTATGGTTTTGAACCATATTAATGAACCAAGACTTGTTACCTACTGATTTTAAAACTTATTTCAAACACATTTACAGTAGGTACATGTTATAAACTTAGAATCCCAGATAATTTATAAACTATGTGTAAAATGACCAAAATGCCCTTTCGGTGCATAGTTTGGTCATAAAAGATAATTTACACATATAATTGATATCCTACTGATATTATATCATATAAAGTATTTTTCCAGAATACTTATAACTATAACATTAAGTTATATTCAAGTTCCTTTTATACGGTATAAAATTACCAAAATGCCCTTATTAGGCATAATTTCTTTTTAAAACCTTAACGGACATATAAGTTAATATCCTACTGATATTTTAAGGTATAATGGCATATTAAAATTGTCCGTAACTTATCCGGTTACCCGATATCGCTAATATGCGCACAGTTACTTATATATAACTATTTTATGGAAATTAACAGAAACGGGTTCAACCTTGTCATTTAAGTCTTAAATCCAGAATGTTTATAGTTTACCCATATTATACAAGTTAAGATACTTGTTGGGATTAAACTACATTCTATCCAATCATCGTTTAATCTAGCGTCATACGTTTTGATCAAGTACGCTAGTCGGTCTAAGTCAATGACTTAAAAAAGACCGTTAGTATTTAATTGGTTAGTTTATGCCATAATACAGACAAGAGACTTGCCGGTAAATGCTATCTGCACTTAGTCCTTTTTGTGTACGACTGAGTTATTAAAAATTAAAGAAGACTAGCTCAGGTAAATACTCTCGTCTTATTTCCCCTATACGGGCTTGGGTTACGGTAAATTATTACCGCTTGGTCGGAAATGGGATTCAATCGAACACCGGATCGGTGATAATAAATCCGCATATTCTGTTTTTATTAGTTTTGTTTGATAATTTAAACATCGGGGGTTAACTACCGTGTCCTGGATATCCTCGGCTCATTACAATAGAAATGGACACGACCTTAGCGCGGTTGTAGGCATACACCCGATAGATGCTCAATTATGCATTCCCAGAAGGTTGGGAGGAATTGACTCCTTCGTGAGTCCAAAGTGGTGTGTACGTTAATTGTGTCTCGGTCTCCATAACAAGCCCCGTATGTATGACAAACATGCAAATCTGTTAACAAGGTTAGACAGTCAATTAACCCAAGTTATAAAAAGATTTTTGTGCTGATACGCACTTAAAACATTTTTGAAATGTTTTCAAAATGAGTCAGTTGGGTGTATTTATCAGCGTAAGCTGTCGTATTTTCAAAAGACTAAACTGCAACTACAATACAAAGATAGGCTGAAAGTGCTCGGTAGTGATAGAGGATCTTGCAAATCCTAAATCTGCGCAAAGTCTGTTTTATATTCTTTCCATGTACAATTTATGATCCGCCTGTGGAACTTCTATTACGAGCCTGTATATTATTTTGTATTTTCGAACATTCGGTTTGTAATAGTAATTTTACTCTGAGACTTCTGATGTGGCGTGTTTAATTGACTATGATGATTATCAACTGACGTCACGATACTCCCCACCCGGGCCCACCGGTGTATGGATTTGGGTTGGAAATCTGGGGTATGACAATCTCGGATTGATCTTCAAAGACACATGCATTCCGGATTCCATTCCGGATGGTTATTCATCTGAACTGATGAACTCGGATTTCATCTCGGATAATCTTTCTCCGGATTGTTGATTTATCTGAGATACTGTTGGCTCTTCCGGATTGCAAATTTATCTGAAATATAAGTGACCTCTTGCTAATCCGGAATGATGAAAAGGTTCATCCGGATTAGTGTTCACCTGTAAGTAAATCCGGATTTAAGGTTTTGAACCTTTGAACTATTTTGAACCTTTTCAACTGTTGAACCCGTAAATCTGATTTGAACTCTTAAATATTTGAACCTTAAAAATCTGCTTGAAATATCCAGTTAGATTTAACTTTCATCCTGGTAAACTCCGTTAACCCCTTGTTAGTTGGAATTTAACTTGGTTATTGTCTTGACAGAAATGGTTGAAGAAGCGATTGATGTCGTTATGCTGGTTGAGGAGCAGTTCCACAACCAAGCAGGGTATCTTTCGGACCCTCCAGCCGAGTTTTATCAGGAGTTCTAGTCGATGATCGTGGGGTTAAACACATGCAAGATTGCCTATGCTCTCCGAGCCAATCCAGTTATATACAGAGACTTAGTGCCTTCTTTCTGGAAGAGAGCTCGATTTCATCAGAGAGCGCGGATGGGAGAACGTACATCAGTTCACAGATACAAGGAAAGGAGATACTGGTAAATGAAGGTTGCGTCAGAGAGGTGCTCCAGATTGTTGATACTTTTAGCGACCAAATGTATATGCGAAAGAGAAGGTGGTGCTGGTGTTAATGGAGATGGGTTATGAAGGATTGTATCCACCGCTGCTTAAGAAGATGTTTCCAGCATACTAGCGGTTATTGGTTCATATGTTTATGTAGTGCATCTCAGAAAACAAAGGAGGTCTCGATCAGCCAAACCAAACTCAGACCTTTGCTATCGTGTCTCTAGTTATGGACTGGAAGTATAACTACTCTGGTTATATCTTCGACAATATGAAGAAAATTTTGGAGCAGTCAAGAAGAGAATGTTTTTTTTGTATCCGTGGTTTGTTTAGTTGATTCTCGATGCTCGCTATCCGGATTTGGCAAAGGATGCTTCAGATGCGAATTTGTTGAACATGAAGCCGATGGGACCAACCATTTTTAGTACCATGAAGAAGAACCGTTCGACATTACCGTATTTGTTGGTTGGTTTACGCTGAAGAAATTTGGAAAGTTTGCAGAGGTTGTCGGCCTGGACGTCCCAGCTCCTCCACCGGTAAATGCAATTGTGGCCGAGGAACATGATGTACAAGTCAAAGAGAAAGAGATAGAGGTAGAAGATCTAGTTACAGATGATGAAACCGATGTCGAACAAGCTTTTCTCGATGATCTTATAGAGTTCAATGCAACTTGACTCCAGTTTTACCAGAGTTATCTTCAGAGAACTTGGAAGCTTTGATTGCTCACCTAAAGGAAATTCAGGAAAAATAGGGTGATCCTCCACTAGAAATTCCATCTGTTGTTGCTCCGACTGGTATGGTTGAAGATGATGACGAAAATGAAGATTATGAAGTTCCATGATTAAGAGGAGGAGAACAGAGCCGAGTGTTCCATCAAGTCAATCTGAAGCTCGTATTGTTAGTGCTACTGAAGAGTCTGTTTTGGTGTCGTCTGCTGTTGTTTTGTCTTCAAACACTGCATCTGCTACAGACACTCTGATAGTTGATACTTCCGTCTTATTTGAACCGATAAACACTCCTATTGTTACAAATTCTATAGTTGTCTCAATTCCAGCAGATACAGTACTTCAAATGATGGAGTTTGGGGGAAGTTCGATGGGTGCAGGAGGTTCTGAGGCAGGTGGAGTGGTATAGGTCGTGGTGACGATGATTCTGCAGAATATTTGCGACGATCAGAAAAGCGTGTGTTTGAATTTGGAGGGTTGGATAGTGATGATGAGGATGTGGAAGTTAACGTTGTAGATCTGAAGAAAAGAGTGGTCGTCTTAGAGCAGGAAGTTATCTTGAAGGATGCTCAAATTGCCTCATTGCAAACTCGATTGGATGTTAGAGATCAAACTATAGATCAGTTGCAGGGAGATGTTACTATGCTCATGACCATGGTGTTCGATTTGAAAGCGAAGTAGAGAATAAGTTTGGAAGGGAATTTCTCTTATCTGACGGACGATCCGATGAATATCGAGCACAGGCATCGTGCTGCACAACAACGAGCGGCAGAGGAAATTGAGGCAGAAAGGCTAGCGGCTGAACATTGGCTTCTGAACGCCAAGCTGGTTTAGATGATTATCTGGGCGATCCACGTAAGAAATATACAGCGAGCCAAAAGCGTGCAGCGAGTCAAAAGAAGAAACAATGGTACTGATGAAGAACGTTAACGTTAATCCTCTTGACGAGAACTTCCAGCTAAAAAATCCAACGAATCAATCAGAATGCTATGTGATGGAGCTTGGTTCCAGCTACTACAACAAAGTCGGAAATAAATCAAAGGTTTTGAGCTGGATGTATGATCACGTAAAGAACATGTGGATAATTGTGCGCCAAGATGGAACTCGAGAGTATTATTCGAAGGAATCCCTAGTTTGAGACGTGGACGAAGATAGCTCTTACTGATTTACTGCTGCTCCGTATACAGATGATGATACAACTGAGTGTGGCCCTGGATGGAGGTTTTCAAAAAACTGGAGCGTGAGATCAAGAATGGTTTTAAGACGATGAAGACTGTCGAACCCTACTTGCGAGCTGCAAAGGGTGTTCGTGGTGCGCATACAGGGAAAAGATATAAATCGGTGATGTGGCCACCCACTGACAAGGAAATGGTTATACCGGTCGCTCCAACATTTCCACGAGAGATTTTAAAGAACTTTAACTTTTGGTTATACGATCCCAAGGTTGGCAGCGTCGCGATTGTTACAAAAGGTTCTTGCTTCTCATCAAATCCCAAGGTTAGTAGCGTCGCGATTATACCATCAGGGTGAATGATGTGGTCGACTTAGTAAGCTTTCACGATGAAGACCTGCAGTTTCTTGCTTCATCAAATTCGAACTGCAGAGTTATATGAAGTGTGTGCGAAGGATTGGACTACAACTGTTGCAGGTATTATAGCTGGAAGGCTGGGAGTGGATGCGCAACCGAAGGACTAATGTTGTAAACCTAGGGGGAGATGTTGGGCCTATATTGCTAAAGGTTTACACATTAGGGCTATTTTGGGCTTTAGAGGGGTTTGTGGTCTTCCTAGTGCCTTGTGGGCCTAGGGTTGTAAATGGTGGGCCTAGTGAGTATTATTAATAGATGTATTAGGTCATGGTAAAAATGTTAGGGAGTTGTATTTGCAAAACTTGTATCAGACACTTTGCTAGTGTATGCAAGTTGGTTTTAATTCAAAGTTCGTTCTTCTTCCTAATCATTATTTCCGCTACTGATTAGGTTAGTGATACCTGTTTAATCCGTTATCGGGCCTTACAATGTATTAAAAAGTCAAACAGGCCATTTATCGGAAAAATCATAAACTGATCTTATATATGTTATGAAACATGTTTTGACACTAAAACAAGTTGGTAATAATTATTAGAACATGTAAGAACATGTTCGGCTCATCAATTTCAGTTCTAGGGTCGGTTCGCAACCGAAAGTCGCGAAGTTTGACTTCTGATTTGACTTTTGATCTGACCCGATTTAGATTAGTTAGATACTGATTTAAAGTTGCATTATGATCGTAATATAATGTAGCATAACCCTTTGAGGTTATATTACATGATAATAATCAGAATCTGATTTATGCACAAGTTCCGTAATTATGCCATTTTGACTAAAATGCCCTTTTTGCATAAAAAGAGGTTTTAATGACAATGAACTTGAAAATGAGTTTCCTACTGATGTAATATTATCAGTAGGTTTATTTGGATATCAAATCAGATTATAAACTGAGTTTATGAGCAAGTCCTTGTACTATGTCGATAAATGACGATAAGGCCCTGGTGGCTTATAAAATGGCTTTAATCCCATCTTTTCAAAGTAAATCTTTTACCTACTGATATGTTATATTAAATAACATATCTAAGACATGTTAAGCTGACCTTAACACCGGTTTTCATTAAATATCACACAAATCGTCATTTTACGACATAAGCGTCGTTTCGGCGCATAGTATGGTTTTAAACCATATTTACTAACCAAGACTTGTTACCTACTGATTCTAAAACTTATTTAAATAATTTTACAGTAGGTACAATGATACAAACTCAGAATCCCAAACAATTTATAAACTATGTGTAAAATGACCAAAATGCCCCTCGGTGCATAATTTGGTCATAAAAGATAAATTACACATATAATTAATATCCTACTAATATTATATCATAAATAAGTTATTTTTCAGAATACTTATAGTTATAACATTAAATTATATTCAAGTTCCTTTTATTCGGTATGAAACTACCGAAACGCCCTTATGAGTCATAGCTTCACTTTAAAACCATAACGGGCATAAAAGTTGATATCCCACTGATATTACAACTTATATAAAATGTAATGGCATATATTGTCCATGACTTATTCGATTACCCGATGTCACTGATATGCGTACGGTTAAGCATATGTAACTAGTTTACGAAAATTAACCGAAACGGGTCTAACCTTGTCATTTAAGTCTCAAAATCCATAATGTTTATAGTTATCCATATTACACAAGTCAAGGTACTTGTTGGGATTAAACTACATTCTATCCAATCATCGTCTAATCTAGCGTTATACGTTTTGATCAAGTACGCTAATCGGTCTAAGTCTATGACTTAAATAAGACCGTTAGTATTTAATTGGTTAGTTTATGCCATAATCCAGACTAGAGACTTGCCGGTAAATGCTATCTGCACTTAGTACTTTTGTGTATGGCTGAGTTAATAAATCTTGCGTTTAAACGAAGAATAGATCAGGTAAATACTCTCGACTTATTTCCCCTATACGGGCTTGGGTTACGGTAAATTATTACCGCTTGGTCGGAAATGGAATCAATCGAATGCCGGATTGTGGCTAGTAAATCTGCATATTCTGTTTTAGTCAGTTTTGTTTGATAACTTAAACATCAGGGGTTAACTACTATGTCCTGGATATCCTCGGCTCATTATAATAGATAATGGCCACGACCATAGTCCGGGTGTAGGCATACACCCGATAGACGCTCAAAATGCATTACCCACAAGGTTGGGAAGAAATGACTCCTTCGTTAGTCCAAAGTGGTGTGTACGTTAATCATGTCCCGGTCTCCGAACCGGGCCCTGTATGTATGGACAAACATGTAAATCTGTTAACAAGGTTGGACGGTCAACTTTCCCAAGTTATAAAAGATTTGTGCTGATACGCACTTAAAATAATTTATTTAAATGTTTTCAAAATGAGTCAGTTGGGTGTATTTACCATTTTAAGCTGACGTATTCTCAAAAGATTAAGCTTGCAGGTACAATACGAAAATAGGCTGGAAGTGATCGTTAGTGATAAGAGGATCTTGCAAATCCTAGATCTGCCCAAAGTCTGTTTTACATTCTTACTTTTACAATTTATGATCCGCCTGTGGATCTTCTATTACGAGCCTGTATATTATTTTGTATTTCGAACATTTGGTTTGTAATAGTATTTTAAATCCAAGACTTCCGTTGTGTGGTGTGTTTAATTGACTATGATTGATATCAACTTACGTCAGGATATTCCCCACCCGGGCCCACCGGTGTTTGGATTGGCTGTGGAAAGCCGATGTGTGACAGCGAGTGGAAAATGTTTCTTAAGGAAAGCATCTCGAAGGGTAGCCCAAGTAGTAAAGGTGCCAGCCGGTTGTGAGTCAAGCTAGATGGCGGCCCGGCCTCCAAGAGAGAAAGGGAATACTTTAAGGAAACAAGAATTGTTGCCTGCACCCTCCATGTTAAAGGTGTGACAGGCGGGTAAGGCGGTTAATGTGTAACGCCTTGCTTTTTCGTAATTTCCTTAATTAGAAAGTGTAATTGTATTCCAATTTATGGAAACTTGTATTCGTATTGCATTCGTATTTCATTTCCAAATCTTATAATCCGAGACTTTGATTGTAATAAAATTCATACTTAATACATACTTGTCTTACATGCATTCGATCGTTTAATACGTGTTTACATGCAAACTAATACTTGTTATACGTGCAAATACTCATACATACATACTCGATACCTAAAATATACCTACACATACGTTATACACATAAAAACATGCTAAATTATGAGTTCCTAGCATAAAATAATGGGATTATCAAACTCTAAGGGTCAAACTACAAATTTGGGAAAATTATGTTGGGAAGCATGGCCATGCTCACGATTCGCACGGTCATGTTCATGACCCATACGACCATGCTCACGACTCGCACGGTTATGCTCATGACCCGCACGACCAGGTACATAACTCGCACAATAGTGCTCATGACCACTCAGTGAAGATTCATGACCCGCATGACCATGCTCATGACTCGCACGATAGTGCTCATGACCACTCAATGAAGATTCATGACCCGCACGACCAGGTACATAACTCGCATGATAGTGCTCATGACCCCATCAGTGAAGATTCATGACCCGCATGACCATGCTCATGTCTCGCACGGTCATGCTCATGGCTCGTACGACCATGCTTATTATTGGCACGACCATGCCAAATGACCAGGTCTGACAGAATCTTTCAAAATACGCGAATTTCGGCTCCATTTCCCTTCTTCCAATTCCCAATCACCACCAACTTCATTAATTACCTAAACCCCAATTCCCCATTATAAATAGAAGCCTACTCCCACTCTCATTTCACACCTCAAACATTATTCTTCTCTTCTCTCTAAAGCTCTAAGAGCTCTCTCCATCTAAAGGATCAAGGTTTTCAAAAGTGAGTTCTAACTCACCCTTACCTCTCTCCTTTTGATCTTTCTTCCTTCTTAACACTTGAATCACCTTTTGGAATGTCTCCATAAGTTTTCCATGGAAAACCAACTTGGATCATCACCATGTATGAGGCCTCAAGTGTAAGAACCTTTTGTTTTAATAGGGTTTTAACCCATAAGTGTTGTATCCTTCCAAGTTTGTTCTTGAAACGAGACTTGAGTTGGTAGTGCATGATTACTTGGAAGCCTTGGCTATCCTACCTTAAATCCACCACCTCACTTGATGATTTTGATTACTTTTGTCTTTTATGTTATTGTTTATACTTACTCATGACCATCCTTAGTCGCCCTTGTGACGACTTGTGCATTGGTGAACTATACGAAAGAGGTTAAAAGGAAGATTATCCTCCTACCTCCATGCATGACTTCTATGAACTTCCATGATGTTTACGATCTACTTATTACGTATAATATATATATATATATACCAACCGAACTCTTGATGGTAATCGAATGATTATCCATCATGGTACAGGTTACATTACCTACGTACTTAATCTCTCGTTACAATTCTAATGGGTATCCTAACCCATGAAAACACATCAACCCGAATGGGCCTTATAGTGTTAAAACGAGTATTAAGTAAGATGATTATTTTCTCGTATACATACTTTAGTGTATTTAAATTCCCAAGTTCTCTATTATTATTCGAATACTTACGAACCTATGTTTTCCTCATGTAGGATAACTCGATATTCCTCCAACCCTCCAAACCCTTCACGGAAGAAACAGGTGCAAGCTTGCAAAACCGTGAGTACACTTGACCCTCTTTTTACACAATTTCGGTTGTAACATGTGAACTTACAAAATACACGAATACACACACATACTACATGCTTTATACACTCGATCTGTTATACATGCTTATTGTTATGCTTAGGTTCATGCTAGATTCATACATGTTTCTTGTCATTAACTTAGCTAGCCCCAACTTAACATATATAGCGCTATAGGAGTAGCACACCGCCCGTCGGGTATTGTTAAGCTTTAAGCTGATTCATTCTTAATTCATACTTTAGTCTCGTTACTCGTGTGACGAGGGACACATTCATTCTTGTGGACACTTGGGTTTGACAATTAATATTGCATGCTAGCTTACCTTGTATACAATTGCATGTGGATTTGAGTAAAACGCTTTCATACTTATGCTATGTATTTAAACTTGTGTACTCGCCAATACTTTTTGTATTGAACTATACTTTTAACATGTTGCAGGTTAAAGATGTTGAATATGATGAATCTTGTGGGACGACGTAGAAACACACCTAGAATGTTTGGCTTTTTATGTTGTAATTTTTATTGAATTTGTTATTATGTAACTTGAAAATTTGCTTTATGAAATGAAATGAAGTTTTGATTTTAAATATTGTCGCAAATAGTGTTATGATGCCTTGAGCAATCTATTTCATCTCACTCCGATCTTTCCGCCATCGGTTGGGGTGTGACATGATGTGAGCGGGCGCATGCTCGTCATCACGACCGTGAAATTTACACGAGTTAGCTATCTCAGTCGTGATGTAAGACGGGATTTTCCAGGTTTTCTCATTGTTCATTGGGGGATGGGTGATGGGCGAGTTCGCGCCAGTGAAACCGGTGGTTGCTTGCTAGTAAACTGTCTAATTGTCAGCCATGTGGAAAATAGGTGGTGGGCTTGTGTTTCGGGAAGGTGGTGAATTATGCGGTGATGACTTCGGTGTGAAGTCAAAGTTCGTTGGTTTAAAAGTCAGTTAAGTCTAAAACTGACGGGAAGAGAAAGAGAGAAGATGACAACTCCCAAAGGTTTAATAAGAAAAATAAAGGGAATTCAGGTTCAAAAGGAACCAAGACAAGTCGGCTTTGATGCCAACATACAAGACTTGCAACCGCAGGCACTGGGGACAATGTAATTATGGTCTACAAGCCAAACCCTATGGTATCTGTAAGAGAAAGGGGCATAAGACCTTTGAATGCAAGGATCTTAAGGATGCCGTCTGCTACGTCTGCAATGAAAAGGGGCATATTAAAACTAACTGCCCTAAGAATCTTAATAGTAATAATGCGAAGCCTGGAGAGGCTAAGAACGGGAATGTTCGTGCCTTTCAGATGACTGCAGGAGAGGCTGTTAATGACAACAATGTCATAAGAGGTTCATTCCTCATTAACGATATTTATGCTAGAGTTATTTTCGATTCAGGTGAAGATAAATCTTTTGTTGATCATAAGTTTAGTAAACTATTAAACTTACCCATAAGAACTCTAGATAAAACTTATGAGATAGAACTTGCTGATGGAAGTTAGAAACAGCATCTTCCATTCTTGATGGAGGTTTCATATCCATTAAGAATCATTCCATTCCTATCTCTCTTTTTCCAATGAAATTGGCAGGGTTCGATGTAGTTTTAGGCATGGATTGGTTATCTCGTAACCAAGTCCGCATTGCCTGCGATAAGAAACTCATCGATATGAAAACCCCATCTGGTGAAATGATCACCATCCCTGGAGACTCACACTATGGATTGCCAAACAAGGTGTCGTTATTTAAGACGTCCAAGTGTTTGAGGAAAGGTTGTGTCATTTACATGGCACAAGTCACTATTAATGAGCCTAAGCCAAATATTGAAGACCTACCAGTTATCTCGGAGTATTCCGATGTTTTTCCCGAGGAATTACCAGGCCTACCTCCAGATAGGCAAGTGGTGTTTAGAACTGATATCATACCTGGAGCAGCACCGTAGCTAGGGCCCCATATCGCCTAGCACCAACAGAGATGAAGGAGTTGAGGACTCAATTAGATGAACTCTTAGAGAAAGGCTTTATTCAACCTAGTTCCTCGCCTTGGGGAGCTCCAATTCTTTTTGTTAAAAAGAAAGACGGCTCAATGTGGATGTGCATTGACTATCGTGAGCTAAACAAATTAAAAATCAAGAATCGATATCCTTTGCCCAGGATCGATGATTTATTTGACCAACTTTAAGGGGCTTGTTACTTTTCCAAGATTGATCTAAGATCTGGGTATCATCAGTTGAAGGTTAGGAGTGAGGATGTTCCTAAGACTGCCTTCAGGACCCGATATGGTCATTTCGAATTTCTAGTGACTCCTTTTAGGCTCACAAATGCACAGCATTCATAGATCTCATGAATAGAGTCTGCAAACCTTATATGGATAAGTTTGTCATTGTCTTTATAGACGACATACTTATTTATTCTCGTAATCAAATTGATCACAAGAAACACCTTCGATGCATTCTAGAATTGATAGATGTAACACCCTGTAAAATCGTGTCCAATAGTATAGTGGCACGTGTTGTATTTTAAATATAGTCTGTTAAAGACCAATAAGGACTAAAGGCGTCAACATGCTCAAACTGAGCCTCTGAGTGACGGTCCGATGTCAACATGCATAAATAACAGCCTCTGAGTGACTGATATGTCAACATGCTTAAATCATTAGCCTCTGAGTGACTGATATGTCAACATGCTTGAAATTTGGCCTCTAAGTGACTGATATGTCAACATGCCCAGCCTCTGAGTGACATTGGAATCAACATGCTTATAATAAGCCTCTGAGTGATCCTTTGCGAAGTCCTAACTCTCATACGTACCATTTGTTGGACGAGAGGGTTCAATTTTGTAAATATGTGGAAGTTAGATAATGGAGGGATTAAAAGTGTCAACATATTAATTTATACCTCTGAGTGACCTTTTAACAAACCGAGAGCTAGACAATGTCCGGGCATAATCCCGGGTATGCCAAGTATTGGCTACGAAGGGCTAAAAGTGCCAAAAAGTGTTTTAAAAGGTTTTTAAAAGCTTATTAAAGTTAAGGGGTTAAAGTGTCAAACTTTGAAACTGCCAAGGGGTGATCGCAGGCCGCGAGAGACCTGGCCTAGGTCTCTCGCGGGGCGCGAGAAGCCCTCTGTTGCAGAAAGTTTTGCTTGGTCTCCAAACAAAACTCCAAAAAAACCATTTGATCGAAACTATGAACTTGTAATCATCTATGCCACGTTTTGGGACACTTGTAAGCTCCTATTACACCCCTAAACACCTGGCATCACCTCCTTTGAGTTCTCCAACTATAAATATGTGATCAAGTTCACCATTTCAACTTGCACCTTTCTTCTTCATACTCTTCTCCCTCCTCTGGAAGTTCCTAGCTAAAAGGAGCATCCAACATAGTTCTTTTGCACCTTAGGCATCACTGGTAAGTGTTCCTTCATTGTGCATTTTTGTTTATAGGCTTTTATAGCCAAAAGTCAAGCGTTTTCAGAAAACGCTTTGACTTTTGGTTAAGACCATTATGGTCCAGCCATTGTTTGAAATGAACATGGCTATGTGTCATAATAAGGTAGGTGTTAGTCCCTATAAAGGGCACCTCCTGAAGATCACGTTTGCTAGACCAATTGACAGGTCAAAGTTAAGTTATTAAAAAGTCAAACAGGCCGTTTCTCGGAAAAATCATAAATTGATCTTATACATGTTATGAAACCTGTTTTGACACTTAAACAAGTTGGTAATAATTATTAGAACATGTAAGAACATGTTCGGCTCGTCAATTTCATTTCTAGGGTCGGTTCACAACCGAAAGTCGCGAAGTTTGACTTCTGCTTTGACTTTCGATTATGATCCGATTTAGATTAGTTACCTACTGATCTAAAGTTGCATTATGATCGCAAAATAATGTAGCATAACCCTCTGAAGTTATATTACATGATCATAATCAGAATCCAAGTTTATGCGCAAGTTCCATAATTATGTCAACTTTGACCAAAATGCCCTTTTGTATAAAACAAGGTCTTAAATGGTAATGAACTTGAAAATGAGTTTTCTACTAATGTAATATTATAGGTAGGATTATTTGAGATGTTAAAACAAGTTATAAACTGAGTTTTCAAACAGATCCTTAAATTATGTCGATAAATAATGATTTTAGCCCTTGTGGCTTATAAAATGATTTTAATCAAATCTTTTCAAGGTAAATCATTTACCTACTGATATGTTATATTAAATAACATATTTAAGACATTTTAGTCTGACCCTAATGTCAGTTTTCATAAACATCGCTTAAAGACGTCATTTTACGACATGAGCGCCGTTTCGGCGCATAGTATGGTTTTAAACTATATTAATGGACCAAGACTTCTTACCTACTGATTTTGAAACTTATTTTAAACATATTTACAGTAGGTACATGTTATAAACTCAGAATCCCAAATAATTTGTAAACTATGTGTAAAATGACCAAAATGCCCCTTCGGTGCATAGTTTGGTCATAAAAGATAGATTACACATATAATTATCATCCTACTGATATTATATCATAAATAAACTATTTTTCCAGAATACTCATGATTATAAACTTAAATTTATTCAAGTTCCTTTTATATGTTATGAAATTACCAAAATACCCTTATGTGGCATAGTTTCGTTTTAAAACCTTAACGGGCATACAAGTTGATATCCTACTGATATCTTAACTTACTTAAAAGTATAATGGCATATAAAACTTGTCCATAACTTATCCGGTTACCCATTATCACTTATAAGCGTACGGTTGATTATACGTAACTAGTTTACGGAATTTAACCGAAACGGGTTAACCTTGTCATTTAAATCTCAACATACAGAATGTTAATTGTTTATCCATATTATGCAAGTCAAAGTACTTGTCGAGTTTAAAATACATTCTATCTGATCATCATTTAATCAAGCGTTATATGTTTTGATCATGTACACTACTCGGTCTAAGTCTATGACTTAATTAAAGACCGATAGTATTTAATTGGTTAGCTTATGCCATAATCCAGACTAGAGCCTTGCCGGTAAATGCTATCTGCACGTTAGTACTTTTGTATACGACTGAATTATTGATATTAAAAGAAGACTAGCTCAGGTAAATACTGTGGACTTATTTTCCCTATACGGGCTTGGGATACGGTAAACTATTACCGCTTGGTCAGAAATGGGATCAATCGAATGCTGGATTGTGGCTAGCAAATCCGCATATTCCGCTTTAATCAGTTTTGTTTGATAACTTAAATATCAGGGGTTAAATTACCGTGTCCTGGATATCCTCGGCTCATTAGATTAGTTAATGCCATGACCTTAGCGCGGGGTGTAAGCATACATCTGACAGACGCTCAAATGCAAATTACACAAGACGTTGGGGATAACTCCTCTTTTAGTTCTAAGTGGTGTGTATTTAATCATGTCTCAGTCTCTGTACTGGGCCCTGTATGTATGGACAAATATGTGAATCTGTTAACAAGGTTACAAAGTAACTTTCCCAAGTTATAAAAGATTTTGTGCCTTGTGCACTTAAAATCATTTTAAAATGTTTTCAAAATGAGTCAGTTGGGTGTATTTACCAGCGAAAGCTGACGTATCGTCCAAAGGCTAACTGCAGGTACAATACGAAATAGGCCGGAAGCTGCTCGGTAGTGAATAAGAGGATCTTGCAAATCCTTAGATCTGCCCTAAAGTCTGGTTTATCTTCTTTGTTGTACATTTTAATTATCCGCCTGTGGATATTCTATTACGAGCCTGTATATTATTTTATTTCAAATATTTTGTTTGTAATAGTAATTTTACTCCAAGACTTCCTCTTTGCCGTGTTTAATTGACAATGATGTTATCAACTGACGTCACGATACTCCCCACCCGGGCCCACCGGTGTATGGATTTGGGTTGGAAATCCGGGGTGTGACCTTAAGGCAGGAGAAGCTTTATGCTAAATTTTCTAAGTGTGAATTTTGCCTTAGAGAAGTCCAATTTCTTGGACATGTTGTAAGTGAGCGTGGTATCCAGGTGGATCAAATCAAAATAGAAGCCATAATGAATTGGGAAGTGCCAAGACCCCATCTGAAATTCGTAGCTTGTTAGGATTGGTTGGTTACTATAGAAGGTTCATTGAGAACTTTTCAAGGATAGCCACTCCTTTAACTACCCTGACCCGCAAAAATGTTAAGTTTATTTGGGGTCCGAAATAACAAGAATCTTTTGAGATTCTGAAACACAAGTTGAGCAATGCTCTTGTGTTATCCCTATCGAATGGTGTCAAAGAATTTGTTGTTTACTATGATGCATCGCACACTAGCATGGGCTGTGTGCTAATGCAAAAAAGGCAAGGTGCACGAAAGGAATTACACCACCCATGATTTGGAATTGGGTGTCGTTGTATTCGCACTAAAGTTATGGAGACATTACTTGTATAGAACGAAGTGTATTATATACACTGACCATAAGAGCCTCCAGCATCTATTCAACCAGAAAGAATTGAGCATGCGACAGCGTCGTTGGATGGAAACACCCAATGACTATGATTGCGAGATTTGCTACCATCCAGGCAAGGCAAATGTAGTTGTTGATGCCTTAAGTCGCAAGGAACGGGTTAAACCTATCAGGATTAACGCCAAGAGCATTGAGCTTAGTGCGGGGTGTAGGCATACACCTTACAGACTCTCAAGTGCAAATTACCCAAGACATTGGGGTAACTCCTCTGTGAATTCTAAGTGGTGTGTATTTAATCATGTCTCGGTCTTTGTACTAGGCCCTGTATGTTTGGACAAACATGTGAATCTGTTAACAAGGTTACAAAGTAACTTTCCCAAGTTATAAAAGATTTTGTGCCCTGTGCACTTAAAATCATTTTAAAATGTTTTCAAAATGAGTCAGTTGGGTGTATTTACCAGCGAAAGCTGACGTATCGTCCAAAGGCTAACTGCAAGGTACAATACAAAATAGGCCGGAAGCTGCTCGGTAGTGAATAAGAGGATCTTACAAATCCTTAGATCTGCCCTAAAGTCTGCTTTATATTCTTTCTTGTACATTTTAATGATCCGCCTGTGGATCTTCTATTACGAGCCTGTATATTAATTTATTTCGAACATTTGGTTTGCAATAGTAATTTTACTCCAAGACTTCCGTTGTGCCGTGTTTAATTGACAACAATGTTATCAACTCACGTTACGATACTCCCCACCCGGGCCCACCGGTGTATGCATTTGGGTTGGAAATCCGGGGTGTGACAGGTTGGTATCAGAGCCAACGTTTGAGAGAATTAAACACTATCCTTCTTGTGTTTAATCTCAAACTTACACGAGCACATTCCTTAGACTTCCGAGTCTAGGCATTGACCTAGGATTACTCATTTCATTATTAAGTTATTAGTATTGTTTTTAAATTGATTTTTAACAGGAAAATGCCGCCACGTGTACGAGGACAAAGTGGGAGAGAGAAGGTCCAATGAGGGGAGGACCATCGGGGTGCATTCACTTTCAACCTCACAACTCATATGCTTACAAAGAATCAGGAGATTCATCTCCTTGGCAACCAGCGAGAAGTTCTGTCTCTCATAGACACTCGCCCCCACATTCCTAAAATTCTTACCACTCTCACCACTCCTATCATTCACACCATTCTCACCATTCCCATTCTCATCACTCTTACCATGAAGAATTTAACCCTAACCATTACTTTAACACGCCTCCAGCCAATCAAAATCAGTTGGACCAACCAAACCCTATGGACGAGGACTCCGACCCGGAGATGCCGCCGTCGGGATCGAATGCGCATCCCATTAAAATTTCAAGCGATTCGAACTCTTATGTCGGATCGCCCTACCAAGGTCCTAATGAGTGGGACCAATGCTGGAACCAATTCACCTTCGCCCACACTCCTTCTCATCACTCTCAACCACCCCTGTTCAAGAAGATGTCCACATGGAACCAGTAGACCAACCTCAACCACCACCTGAACCACCAAGAAGGAAGCATGGAGTACGTATGTCGGTACGTGCCGGACAAAGGTTGGGATCGCTGCCACCTTTGCCCAATTCCTACGCTACAATTCAGGAGGACCCATAAATGGGTGGACCCTCTAACACCTCACCTGTGGTGGAGCCAACACCTGCAGCTCAACCACCACCATCGGGTTATACTAACCCAATCCCCACATATCCAGACATGTCTGGATATGATCCTTTTAACCCGTCTACACCGGTAGACTATCAAGCATGGTCACAAGACCCCTATATGCAAGCAATTTTGCATAATGCACTTTACCCGTCTCCTTTCCCACCTACTTATCCACCGACTAGATATCCAATTTATGGGTACCAGTATCCGGTTATGCCACAACCACAACCTCCTCCACCACTTGAGGCCATCAATGAGGCCTTAGAAAGGATGAAAGAGATGCAGCAGCAAGCGGAGAAAACGGAGAAGAAGATAAACAAGTTCTTCAAGAAACTCTCCAAGTTGGTTAAGGGAAAGAAGGACGAGTGAAGTCTCTTATAATTATATATAGTCCATGCGAGGACATTGTTATTTATTTAGTTCATGTGTGGACATCTTTATTTCTTTAAAGTCCTTACATGGACAGTTTATTTCATTTTCCAGTATTGTTATTTCTAATTTGGAATTTAATGAAGTACTTTTGGAATTATATATATATTCATCCTCTTCAAAACGAGCGTCTCGATTTTACTCGAAATTTATGCTCTGCGATATAATTCCAAAAAGATTTTAATGGTTTTGATTAGCCAAGTGGCACAGACCACACATTTGGCCAAATTATAAATGATAGTTAAGTACGAGGGGGTCTTCTATCAGGACAGTTAAGGGAAGTTATCCTTCTATCCAGAGGTGGTGGACTTAAGTTCAAGCCTCCAAGTCGTTAAGGTCAGTGCGACCGGGACTATTAATCAACCATTAAGGTACTCTTATGTTAACATTCAAGAATGTTCATACTCTTGGTAGTGTGACTTGAGGAATCACACTAACGTTCAAGGTAAAGGACTATGTCCGGACCTTATATAGCCCATGTGATCAGATTTGATCCCGGGTAAGATCATCAGTGCGATGATAATTAAAACATCCATTAGTGATGTATGCCCTTGGGGCTATGATTAAAACATCCATTAGTGATGTATGCCTTGGGGCTATATTAAACATACATTAGTGATGTATTGCCCTTGGGGCTATGATTAAACATCCATTAGTGATGTATGCCCTTGGGGCTATGATTAAACATCCATTAGTGATGTATGCCCTTGGGGCTATGATTAAAACATCCATTAGTGATGTATGTCCTTGGGGCTATGATTAAACATCCGTTAGTGATGTATGCCCTTGGGGCTATGATTAAAACATCCATTAGTGATGTATGCCCTTGGGGCTATGATTAAAACATCCATTAGTGATGTATGCCCTTGGGGCTATGATTAAAACATCCATTAGTGATATGCCCTTGGGGCTATGATTAAAACATCCATTAGTGATGTATGCCCTTGGGGCTATGATTAAAACATCCATTAGTGATTATGCCCTTGGGGCTATGATTAAACATCCATTAGTGATGTATTTCCCTTGGGGCTATGATTAAAACATCCATTAGTGATGTATGCCCTTGGGGCTATGATTAAAACATCCATTAGTGATGTATGCCCTGGGGCTATGATTAAAACATCCATTAGTGATGTATGCCCTTGGGGCTATGATTAAAACATCCATTAGTGATGTATGCCCTTGGGACTATGATTAAACATCCATTAGTGATGTATTGCCCTTGGGCCTATGATTAAACATCCATTAGTGATGTATCCCCTTGGGGCTATGATTAAAACATCCATTAGTGATCTATGCCCTTGGGGCTATTATAAAACATCCATTAGTGATGTATGCCCTTGGGGCTATGATTAAAACATCCATAGTGATGTATGCCCTTGGGGCTATGATTAAACATCCATTAGTGATGTATTGCCCTTGGGGCTATGATTAAACATCCATTAGTGATGATGCCCTTGGGGCTATGAATAAACATCCATTAGTGATGTATTGCCCTTGGGGCTATGATTCAAACATCCATTAGTGATGTAGTGCCTACGGACCATATTTCATGTCCATTAGTGACAGACCTATGTGCCATATTTCATGTCATTAGCGACAGGCCTATGTGCCATATTTTATGTCCATTCGTGACAGGCCTATGTGCCATATTTTATGTCTATTCGTGACAGGCCTATGTGCCATAAAATTTATGTCCTTCGTGACAAGCCTATGAGCTAAATAAAAATTGTCAAATTATAACAATGACAGTTGTGACAATGCGATCCATGTCCAATAAATATGGACTATGTCCAAATTGTAA